>CM043324.1:48481404-49681404 GCA_023736055.1 Quercus glauca
CTGGAGAAAAAGGCTGAAACAGAGGATCGTTTTTGGGCTGAAACAGAGGAACGTTTTTGGGTTGAAACAGGGCAACGTTTTGGCTGAAAAGAGGAATGTTTTGGGCTGAAAAAAGGGCAACACGTTTAAGAAGAGAAAAGGAAGAGGCGCTGAAAAAAAAAACTGAAAAGTGGGGGCGCTGAAGCAGAAAAAAAAAGAGCGCCGAAACAGAAAAGAAAAAAAGCTAAAACAGAAAAAAGAGAGGGCTGAAGCAGAAAGTGTGGGCTAAAGCTGGCGCAAAAAGAAAGGGGAGGCTGAAACAGATTTTTGTGTTCATTTTTTCTTTCAAATCTTCTCAGAAACATTATGGTGAATTCGTTTCTGTTGAGTTTAATTTTTAGCATGAATTAAATTTTCTTTATTCTAGGAAAACGATGTAATCTAGTTCTGAACTATGCTTGCTTTTCTATGTTAATTTGAATTAATTCTTTTCATGTTTGTCTGATTTATTCTGAGCTTATTGCTTCTAATTAACCGGCCATTAATTAGATGATTTTGATCTTGTGATTTGCTGTCGAAAGAGGGAATTATAGGATAGATCTTGAATATTTCAGCATAGGTAAATATAGAGATTGAAAGACTTGTATGAACCTGTGTAGTATTAAAATCATTGGTCTTAATGCTTTCTTGCTTTATTAAATTGCATACTCTTGTGTAAATTGATGAACAAGAATGTGTCCAATTAATTGTCGAAAGAGGCTTTTGGATGTTTTTTGGAGATTGCTAACAAATAGAGAGAATTAAATTCAATTAGCTAAACGAGTAAAGCATAGTGAGGGATTAGGTGAAATCGATTTCCTAGAAGTTTTCTTCCCATTAATTTGATCTTCGAACAACATCTTTCTTTTCCTTTGCGCATTTTCTTTAAATTGAATTTATTTTAAATTCCAATTACAAAAAAACTTTAGTGACTTCTCTAGATAAAATCGAGATTAGCATAATTCTGGTATTTGTCAAAAGTAAGTGACCAATCATTGAGGACGATACTCTTCTCATCACTTTACTATAAAACTACGATACTGTGCACTTGCAGTTTTGCACCGATCAATAAGGCTCTATTGGCAAGGATGGCTATGGTTCAAAAAATGGGCGGAAAAGCAGTGGAGATGTTCTTGGATTCGAGACTGGTAATAGGCTAGGTGGGAGGGAAGTTAGAGGCCAGGGATATGAGAATGCAAGAATATTTGAATCAAGCTAAACACTAGCAATCCGGATTTGAGTCTTTTAGCCTGCTATATATCCCTAGAAGTGGAAACACACACGCTGACTCTCTGACCACTCTTGCGACCTTCTCGTCACAGGGATTGCCTTGGATCATCCTTGTTGAAGACTTATGCAAGCCCACCAAAATAAAGGAATATATGGTCTAGGTTCATCAAATTAAGGTGGGGCCTAGTTGGATGGACCCTATAGTACTATTCCTTAAGGAGGACATTTTGCCCAAGGAGAAGTCAGAAATTGACAGGGTGCGGAGAAAGGCTTCTCGGTTTTGGCTGTTCGAGGATAAAAAATTATACAAGCGCTTCTTTTCCAAGCCCTACTTCCTATGCATACACCCCAAAGCATCAGAGCTACTCCTTGAAGAGTTATATGAAGGGATTTGTAGTAGCCATACAGGAGGTAGATCTTTGTCTCATAGAGCCCTCACTCAGGGGTACTGGTGGCTGAACATGCAAAAGGAAGACTTGAATATGTGAAAAGTGTGATCAATGCCATAGATTTGAACAAAACATTCACCAGCCAGGAGGAGTCCTTAATCCCTTGTCTAGCCCTTGGTCGTTTGCTCAATGGGGCCTGGACATTATAGGTCCTTTTCCTAAAGCAGTAGGGAATAAGAAGTATTTACTAGTCGGCACAGATTACTTCACCAAATGGGTTGAAGCTAAACCATTGGCAAATATTAGAGACGTGGATGCCAAGAGATTTGTGTGGAAAAACATTGTCACTCGGTTTGGGATCCCTCATACACTCATTTCGAACAATGGACTCCAATTTGATAGTAAGGCCTTTCGGAGGTATTGTTGTGATCTGGGAATTACGAATAGATATTCTACCCCAGCGTATCCACAGGGGAACGGACAAGCTGAGGTTGTTAATAAGGTCATAATGAGCGAACTCAAGAAGAGGTTGGATGATGCGAAAGAAAAATGGGTAGAAGAGTTGCCTCATGTCCTTTGGACATATCGGACAATACCTCGCAGATCAACAGGAGAGACACCCTTTTCACTGACTTATGGAGCCGAGGCTATTATTCCTTTAGAGACTGCATTCCTAACACTGAGAATAAGTTCTTTCATTCTAAGTAACAATGAAGGTTTGCTAAAGAAGGGCTTGGACTTAATTGAAGAGCAAAGAGAAAATGCCATGGTCCAATTAGTGTATTATCAACATAAGCACAAGCAAGGGTATGATGCCAATGTAAAGCTTAGGCCATTAGCACCTGGAAACTTGGTATTGAGAAAGGTTTTGGGCAATGCAAGGAACTTGGCATGGGAAAAGTTAGGGTCCAACTAGGAAAGGTCATATCGTATCACCTCAGTGGCAGGAATAGGCACATACTACCTTGACAATTTAGATGAACATGCTATCTCATGCCCTTGGAATGTAAATAACCTGCGAATGTACTATTATTAATGAAAATCTTTTCTGCCATACTTTTGCTAATGACATTATGCGCTACGTACTATTTTTCTAAGTATCAAACAAAACCTTGGTCATACCTGGCTCTCTAGACCACATACCTTAGGTAAATTGATATGTCAAGTTACTTTTCTAAGTGTTAAATAGAACCTCAGTCATGCCTGGTCTCTCAGACCACATACTTTGGGTAAATTAACACTTTAGCTCATTTTCTCTAAGTATTAAACAGAATCTTGGTCATGCCTAGCTCCCTGGACCACATACTTTGGGTAAATTGATATGTCAAGTTACTTTTCTAAGTGTTAAACAGATCCCAGATTATAACCAGCTTCTCAGATAGCTTGCTTTGGGTAAGTTGATGTTCTCAATTATTTGCCTAAGTACAGGGCAAGTCAAGGACTATATCAAGTTCCTCAAATCACATTCCTCGGACAGGTCAACCCCTGTTTAGATATTTATTTTCACTAAGTGTTTTGTTCATCCACATAAAGGCAGAGCCCTCCCTGTCATTTTTCTTTACCATTTATCTGTGTTTAATTTATCTGAATTAGCAAAAATGTATTACTGTTAGCTTTTGCTGAAGTTTGGGTGGCAACAGTCCACTACTGATAACAACCTTATCAATCCCAAGTCTCATCAAAGGGCAAAATGATAACTACACCAACTAGAGAATAAATATTGCAAGAAAGAAAAGTAGAGACACATAAAGTGAAAAGTGAAGCCTTCTCATTAACTGAAAGGAAATGTACATCATACACAATAGCATAATGCCACTACAAAAAAAAAAATATATATATATATATATACACAAAGAAAGTTACAAGAGAAAAAGGAAAAGCAAAAAATAAAATCCTATTACTAAGTCTTGGCCTTTAGAGGAGGAGGGTTTTCCTTTTTGCTCGGCTGAGAGGCAGAAGTGTCTTTAAGTTCAGGATTAGCCTCCTTGGATTTGGCCTCAGCCTCCTTTGCCTTGGCAGCAGCATCTTTGGCTGTAGCAGCACCCTTGGCCTTTGGGGGGGGGGGGGGGCGGGTTTCCTTGCCCTTTCCTTTATCTTTGGGCACCTCTGCCCTTCGGCCTTGATCACCAACCTGGCTGGATCCCATGGAAGCCTCGGGGGGAGGAAAGTTGGCCTGAACTGTCAAAGGTTGCTCAGAAGAGTCTAAAGCAAGGACAGAGGGAGATGGGAAGGAAGCTAGAGCTTCGCGGATGTCAGATTGATAGTAGATGCTCCCTAGCTACCTCCACTCCTAGTCAGTAGGAACCCCTGTACGGTTGAAGGCTTCCGCCCATGTTACCTTGCAATAGTCCCTGCATACCTCGACCAGCTCCTTGACCAACCTAACCTCAGCTTCTTCCACCTTGAGGAGGTTAGATGCTTGCTTTGATGCCTTTGCTGCTTTCTTGGCCATCCGAGCGGTGGCTTTGGCCTCTCCAAGTCGACTTTCAGGTCATGGACCAGTTGCTTCTGTGTGGCAAGCTCTATCTCAGCGAGATAGAGCTTTTTACGTTGATCTTCAGCTTGGTCCTGGACGTTCTTCAGCCCAGCTTCAGCACTTCTTCTTGCCTTCTCCTCGGTGATCAGCTTGTTGGCCACCTCCTGGTGCTCTTGCTTGAAGGCTCTCAGGGACTTCTTAGTCTCGGTGCGGGAGTGGGCCTCAGCCTTAGCCTCATCATGGGCGTCTCGGACCCATTCCTCAGCCATAAAAACTTGCTGGGTAACCTGTATAAAAATAATGAAAGTATCCCACATTTATTTAAAAAAAAAAGGGAAAAAGAAGAAAGAATGAAAGAGCAGCTTAGCATTTAATTCAAAATTGTATTGGTTGACTTACCAAGGCAAGGTCCCTTTTCAGGGACATGAAGAGGTCTTGTTGCCTCATGTGGCTTAGAGCCTCCATGTCTTTGGGAAGGAGAAGAGATTGTTGTAGGGCTTCAGCAATGTAAGCTGAATGCCCTTTTTGGAACTCCTGGACAGTGGTGTCCCAGGGGATGGCAGCGCCATCCAACTTTAGCCGAAGAGCCCAAGTGCGCTGTCAGCAAACCTCAGCCCCACTTGGGTCCTCCTTACTTTCCACAGAAGAGGACCGTTTGTCCTTAGCAGTTTTTTGCAACTTGGCCCCTTTCTGTGGGACCACTTCCCCCTCCTCCAGCTTCTGCTCCTTTCTCTTCTTCTTCAAGTTAGGAATGGGAAGCAAGCCTAGCGCGGTTGTGGGAAGAGGAGGGGAAATGGGGAGATTGGCAGGATCTTGAGATTTAGGGACCTCCTTGGATGATGACCCTTTGTTCCATTCAGCCTGAGGTCCCTCAAACCTTTTCTCGGATTCAAAGACATCGAGTCTTCCTCCTCAGAATTGCTATCAACCCTAGTGATTATCAATTGGGGGGAGCGAGCAATTGAGGCTCCATTGAGCTTACCTTCAGAATCTGGGATCACACCGGGTTTCTCTCGCACCTCTTCTTTGTCCTCGAGTTGAAATTGATCAATTTCCCTATTGAGTGATGAGCGCGAGGTCATCGTCTCTTCCCTTAAGTTTACCTCTTCAGGGAGAGCATGGAGGAAATGAAGTTCGACTAGAGAAAGGTCTTTTCGAGCCAGAAAACTGGGATGTGAGACGTCTATCCGACGGATTCTAGGGTAGCCTGCCCTTATTGCTCGGCCCACGTCTTGGAATATAGTTGACAAGGGCTCGAAGTCTAGTATCAAGTGGACGACTCGCAGTTACCCGTCTTTACTCACAAAAATCTCGAACCTCAGCACCTTGTTGAGACTCGCTACATTAACGAGGCTGAGTCTGGAAGCGACGTTCCTTTTATCTGTAAAAACAGTCGAGGAGCAGATCATGGTTAGACCAACAAGACCCATTACCAAAGGGAAACGAAATATTAAAAGAAGTCATTGCAAAGCTAAGAGAACTAAATCCCATGCTAAGGGACCTAAACCTATGGTACCCCACTTGGCTCTCCTTTTCGAGTTGGCCAGTGAAGACCGTCGTGCCACTTTCCGGAGGCGATCATGTAGTCGTCTTTCATGCCTTTGTTGGACTTGGGAAGACACGATACCAGCCTAATAACATTAGACTGGGACTTAAGGTAATATCCCGCGTTGGCAAGAGAATGACACTCGTACATATGAATGGCATTGTGCCATGTAAGTCCCAAACCTATTTGCTTATTGAGAGCATCTATACTACCTAAGACCCTAAACAGGTTAGGAGTGCACTGGTGGGGACACAACCTATGGTTGATTAGGTAGTCTCAAGTCATCCTACCCATGGAAAGTGTCATTCCTCCTTCTATGAAAGCAATCATAGGAATAACAACCTCCCCTTCCTTTCTATCTGTGATTATTTGGTTTGGAGCACAATATCGCAGGGTTACTCCATACGGAATGTGGTACTTAGCCCTGAAGCCCTCCATATTGGCGGAAGAGTCTACAAGGTGCTTAAACCTACCCATTTGGTTAAGCTAAAGGAAAATGGATGAAGTTTTTGAAGAAAGGAAACAGAGAATGAAAGGCCGAGGAGACTTGCCGAGAAGAGATTACCTAGAAAAAAAAAAAAGACTTACGAGAATGAACACGTGAATTTCTTCTGGTACTTCATGAAAATTTAAATTTTTTGAGTAAAGGACTTGGAGACTTTGGAAACTCAGAAAGCCTTGAAGGTTTGAGCGTTAGGAATTCTTGAGAACGCTAAGATCTGTAAAATGAGGAAAAGTGATTCACCCGGGTGCCTTATATAGGAGATAGAATTGAGTGGGAGTTATCTCGCTTGAATTTCAACGAGAAATGCCAGCCGTAGGATCTACTTCTCACCGTAGGATACGAGGAACAGAGCGCCGCTTGGAGCATTTAATGATATATCGCGGGCTCTGAAGAGTTAGGAACAGTTAATGGACAACCGAAACGACACTCTTATGTGCAGAAATTAGGGAAATATATGAGATTTGTTTTCAACATCAAAACCCCACTTTTCTCCTCGGATAGGAAGAGAAAACCGGAGTTTTTAGGGGCTATTGTAGGGACGCAGGCCCAAATATATATTGGGCCTTGGGCTTAGCTGAGGAGGCGCAGTGGTCCGAGAATAAATTAACAATAACAAGGGAGCAAGACCGAGAACTCCACGAGCCAGCTATGGCTATAGAGGCTAGGAGAGGTAAGTCAAGGAGAAGTATCTCCTCGGCTAAACAAAGAAAGGGTCGGAAGGTGAGCTCTATTATCCAGAGTGACATTCCAGGAAGTTCTGCTGATAAAGATGTGCACTGTGAACATACGGGACAAAGTGGGAGTTGAGAAATATTTAAGTAAAAGCTGTTACCATCGTATTAAATGCTCTACAGCTAACTATCTGGCTGTATTTATGTGAAGAAAACCCTTGAACAGTGCTACCTTGGCCACCTCAACTCATAGAGGGCCAGAGAGGGTGTCTAATAGGACAAGCACTCAAGTAGTAGCCTGGATGATCAATAGATGGAGGACCCAGATCATTGAAAGGGAGATATATAGTGTAAGAGACCTTTGAGGAAAGAGGGATCGAAAAATAGAAAGAAAAATATTGTAACAATCAAGAACCGAACTTATAATCAAACTGAAAAATCAATATACAAGAACTGATCTCCTCAAACTGTGCCGATGATAGTTTTCTTTAGTTTAATCAATCTATTTTCTTTTTCTTGTTAACTGAACCCACTTTATTTGTTGTCCAACTCATTTAAGCCCAATTTTCCAACCCACTCTCTACAAATTCATTGTATTGGGCTTTTTGAGCCTAAGCTAGTCCATCCCGTGGAACAGGAACCCAAACCTGGCCCTTACATTTGTCATTTGTGTAATTCAATGTAGGATTCAATTTACTATTTTTTGATAATTACTAATTTATTACTACATCAAAAATGTTACGTACACTTTTTATTTATTTATTTTAAAGATAGTTGCTAAATCTGAAAAATTTAAGCTTTTTTTAATTTTTTTTTTAATAAATGTGTAGTAAGTGGCTAAATTTTAGGATTAGAAGGAAGTTGATAACTCTCATAAATAAATCAGAATTAGCTTTTAAAAAAAAATTAATAACTAATAAAGGAAAGAGGTGCAAATAAAAATTTAAACACATGAATCATTTTAAATGATTTATTATTTTTCTACACTTTACCAAAAAATAAAAAAGATAGCGCATGCTCAGCGACTATTTTAATTTTAATTTTGTAAAGTTTAATAATTTTCATTTATCATTATTTGAAATTGTTACATTTTCCAATTACAAAAATATCTAAGAGTAAGATGAGATTTATGCATTTATGGCTGAAATTTTTTTTTTAATATAAATATCACAACATCTTTAGATATTTTTATTTTCACCAAAAAAAAAATCTTTAGATATTTTTATGATTGAAAAAGTAGCAGATTCTTTTGAGTATGTACCATCTTTTTTTGGTTTTTCTGTGAAGTATAAAAAAAAAAATACATCAATTAGCTTTTAGCTTTTTTGGTGAAGTATAGAAACCAGAAAAGTTTTATTAGCTTTTGGTTTTAATATACAGTTTTTTAAAATTTCTTTTTTTCCCGCTTTTCTCATTTTTTTTAATTTTTTCAAGGTACTAGTTTAATAAAAGTACAAGTATTCAAATTTTGTAAAGGTACAAGTATTCTTAGCAAGCTTATTTATTTATTTATTTATTTTTTTGAGAAATCTTAGCAAGCTTATTAGTATAAGAGTAACACTCGTCAAGTCCATTTTCAAAAGGCACATAAGTTTGCTTTTTATATTCCTTCCCTCTCTTCTCTGCTTTCAAAAATGGCGGACAGAAGGGGCAGACACCACAGAGACTCAACGATCGCCATTACCGTCTTATCCAAGTCCTCTCCGCTCCTCCAAGCACTCTTTCGGTACTCACTCCCTCATATCTCTCTCTCTAAGAAATTATTCAAAATTTACCCTAATTATTGAATATTGTGTCTCTCGTAGACGTCGATGGTATACCCCAATTCTCAGTGATCGCCGATTTCGATTCTCCTTCACTCAATACTCCTCTCTTTCTCTCTCCTCACTTCTTTTTTCTATAAATATTTTTGAAATGCCTTAGAGTAAATGTTGATTACTTTACTGTGTAGAAGTAGGAGAAGCGAAGCCATCGATTGTCAACGAAGACGATGATTCTGATTCTTTGCTCGGTATTTCTTTATTTATTTTTCCCCTTTTATATCTTGTACGCCATGTGCATGTATAAATTTCTGTGTTTTTGTTGTTTAATTATGTGGTTCATTTTGAGTGGGTTTGTAGAGAAAGAGAAGCCGGTGAAGGTATGCGGCGTCTATGTTCAGTTTCGACTCGAGATAACGATAGTGCTGATTTATGCACTCTTCCATGTCAATTTCATTATATGGTTGGGTTTATCGACCGTATTGTCGATTTTCGTTGTTGGTTAATGAAAATCGACGTTACAGTCGATTAACCCAACTATATAGGATAGAATGGTGAAGAAGAATACATATGGTCAATCTCGATTAGTCGGTTAAAGATCTATAGTTGATTTAAGATTCATTGGTTTTTTTGTGCAGAAGTTAATACCTATTTTGAATTTTATGCCTACATAAATAGTTTATGCTGCAAACTGGATTAATGGAATGTTTGGAATATTTTTTCTCTGCGTTGAATTTGTTTCTCGATAATATATTTTTTGCAGAGGCTTTTTTTATTAGCAGGAGTAGATGCTTGTATGAGATTTTCCCTAGTAAAGGGACTGTTTAGATGTTTATAGAATATGCTGGTGATATTAGTTTTCATCTTGGAGTGTTTGGCTATTGATGTGGAGATTTTAACTTAATATTATATCTTGTGTCTCGTCACAAATGAAATGAGCATTTACTGTTAAGAAAAAAGTTTACGAGTTTGATAAATTTAGATAATGAAGAAAAAAAATAAATAAATAACAAAAGTGGATGCAGACTATATAAGGGGAGTTATCTATTTGGATTTCATCTAGTGGAATGTGATTAGATTTTCTGGCTCTATAACTGGTAATATAGTTATTTTTCTCTTTTAGTGGTACTTTTAGATAAAACATTACTTTTTTTGTTTTTTTGCTTCTGTTCTTTTAAATAGTTTCTTTATAAGGTTGGGATAAAAAAAAATCAGAAAATAGATGGTGAGATTACTTCAGTGTTAGCTATGCCTATGGAATTATGGAACATGGATATTCCGAGTTATCCTCTAGACGAGACTTTTCTTGTCTCTGTTCTATTAAGTTTATGAAATAATGATGTCTATCAGTTAATTTTACAATTCACAATATTTAACTGCTGTATTTTATAGATTCAAAACCTCATTAAAGGTTAATATTACCAAAAAAGGTAATAAATGAGGCAGAAGCAGAAATTTGGTAAGTTTTTGGGTTTCACCTTTAATATTTGTGAGAATGGATGACTTTCAGCTAACGTTGACAGTCACCGTTTTCATAAATTGTTTCTTTCAACTGCATCTCTTTACTATTTCCAAACTTGACCGAACTACAATTTGTCTGAAGGAAACTATCTGGCAACCAGAGGGCCTGCCTTGGAGCCTTTTGTGGTTGGATCCCTAATCCAACTACTTTGTCCTGTTACAAAGTTTGGGTGGCTTGATGATGATAGATTTAAAGAGGCGATGAGCTTTTTTAAGCAAGGTGATGATTTTTTTTTTTCCTTTTTTGATTTTTGTTTGTTTGTTTTTGGTTTGGCTTTGTTTTGTTTTGTTTTTGTTTTTGTTTTTTTTTTTTTTCTTTTCCTCCTTATTTTTTAATGATTGCTTCTAGGAAATATATACAATTGTCTTCTCCTGTGTCATATTTGTTTTCTTGTTGTGTTAGGTTGTTAGTATAGGACTTAGTATATAATAACATTTTGGTTACATTATTATAGTGGTATTTTGTCATTATCATCATCGTCATAAATGATTTTATGCGCTGATTTGTTTATGTCTTTTGGGTTGATACCAATTATCTATGTAATTGATAATCACTTTGTCTCTTGGTCTAAACTACTAGTGCTGACTTGGGCTAAAAGGCCTATACGAACCCAAATTTAAGTTTTGGACAATTGCCTACAGCCCTTATCATACCCTTTTATGATAAGTAATAAAATTATATTAAAGCATAGGAACCTCCTCATGTATATATATGGCGTATAGAATGGTGAAGAGGAATACATGTGGTCAATCTCGATTAATATATGATTAAGATATGCTTGCTTACAAATTATATGCTTTCTTACAAATTACATGCTTTCATCAGGCACCATATCATTGTGCCATTGTTTCTGAGATGAATTAGGTTAGTAGAGTAAATTTCTGATTAAGATCTTCTAGTGGATGCTATACTAAAAGAGCACAAATTCTGAAACATGGAGAAGTTCTTCCTGACATCTCATGATGTCATTTGTGCTGAGGCAGTAGCCTTATATATATATATATATATATTTTTTTTTTTTTTTCCTATGTCCTGCATTTTGTAGTGAAGGTTATTTTTCTAGGATAGAATGTAAACTCTTTATTTCTTGTTTTACAACCTTTATAGATAGTATGCTTGTGATCTTTTAATTGAGGAAGCAGGTTGCTTTGAGCAATGTAAATTTCTTGAAAGGAGTTGGTTTTATGTCAGATCCTCTTTTGGCTGATTCTTCTTCGACAATCCTGTCTGCGTCTTGTCTGATTTATTGGGTCCTTGTCTTTTCAGCTGGTTGGTCGTTCTTGACTGATTGGGAGTGGAGGAATGCTTGAATTTCCAAAGAACTAATTCTGTTCTATCTTTTGTTATGTGATAAAATTTTGTCTAGAATTGGGAACTTAATATCCTCTATTTTCCGCTGTAGCCAGTTTGTAAAATGAATGTGTTGCGGTGATAGCTGGGCTGTACTTTGACAAGTTTGTTCTTAATATTACTGATAATAATAATGAAGATAAATTTTGGTTGCTTACTTGCTTATAGTCTTGATATTCTGCTTATACCACTTGATAGATATCGTTTTATTGTAATTTCAGTTCAACTCAACTTGACTAAGTCTTAATCCCAACTAATTCATGGTTGACTATATATATCTTTCCCTATCATTATATCGTATTGAAGGTTATACTCTCTTGTTAACCTGAGTTAAATCACTCTCTCATTTGTGCTAGGATTCTCATTCATGCATTGTGAGTTGTGACTAAGTTTTATGCTAGCTATTAATTTACAGCACCCACCACTTTTCTTTGGGCTTGCCATCAGCTGTATATAAAGATTAGGACACTAAGCATCACACAGCCTCACAGGCAGAGTTCCATTTGACTTTGAACATTTCTTCTTGATTCTTTCTGTGTGAACAGGCAGCTTGTGTTTCTATTTAATTAGGGGTCACGGTTGTAATTGCAGATCAGGTTTTTAATATAAACTCTTTCGGTTAAATTTTTCTTCTTTTTTCCTGTTTTTATTACAAATATGTCATCTTGGTTCATCAATTGTCAGCCCAATTATGGATTGCCTTCTACACTTCAACTTAAAATAGCTAATTATTTCAAGGATCAATAAGGTTTTTCAAGTTTTCTAGATATCCTAACTTCATTGCACCAACTTAAAAATGATGGTAATACACTGTTTGATGAAAGTTAGATGAGATTGGTGTGGTACAGGTACATTTAATTTTTTTTTTTTTTTTTTTTGAGGCAAACAATCTTGGTATAACTCATTAGCCTTTTATGTACCAGATTTTTGGGATCCAATGGGTTATGCCGAGTTCTGTGGAAAGCTTGGTGTATTGTTGGCACAATTGGCTAGGAAAATTTAATTCAGAAATATGGAATATGGTTCCTGACTGTTTGATGTGGATTGTTTGGACAGAAAGAAACCAGCGCTCTTTTGAGGATACTGAGAAATCTTTGGTTCAATTACAAGCTCTATGCCAGAAGACCTTATTTGAGTGGTCTAAGAGTTGGGGCTTCTCGGATTGTTCCACTATCTTGGACTTTATTTCTTCTCTTAGTTGTGCACTTTAAGTTTTTCTTGTTGTTTGATGCTGTTTTGTTTGTTTGTTGCATTTCCTTGTGTTCACCATCATGAACACCTTGTATTTGCTTTCGTTTGTGTTAAAGTTTGTTTAATAATATACTTATTACCTATCAAAAAAAAAAAAAAAACTATTGTTGCCTTGTGGTGTACAGATTCCAATTTCTTGGAGGCCAGTTATTCAGGATCCCTTGACACTTCAAATATTTTTTGATTGTTATGTAATCACTTAAAGCCATTTTTCGAAAGAGGTTTGTATTTATTATATCCCTTTTGTAAATTAAACTTTTTCTTATTAATTATTTTAAAGCTGTCCTGGAGAGATATGTTCTTTACACTATATCCTGTTGCAGTATCTAAATTTATTTTCGTTATAATACTTTTTTTGATACGCAAATAAACTTTGGTTGTTAATTTGTTGGGACTAATCTTCTAGACATTTTAAATCCCATTTACTATTACATAGTGGCATGCCTGAATAAAGTATTCATAGATGATTCATGTCGCAATTTAAATCCCATTTTGAATTGACCGCGATTTTTTTAATCATACTATTGGCTTGTCACAATTTTTGAATCCTTTTAATTTTGCTGATCGCTTGACAAGTTGACTTTTTGACGAAAGTGCATTTCCAACTTTTCCATCTTTGTGTCAAATGGTTCTTTTGGAAGGAAAGGAATTATCGGACATTCAAGGAACTGAACAGCCTATGGTGATAGTGAAGTTGATTTTTCTGCGCACTTTGTACAATTGGATGGCTACTATGGGTGGTAATTCCTTCTCTAGCTTGTTGGATCTTCTTGATTGAACACTTTTACATAATTTAGATGCACCTCCAGCACACTGGTGCTATTTCCTTGTCTTTCTTTTCATGTTGATGGCAAGTCCAAGGGGTTCTTCCTTTGAAAGATTCCATGTGTTATTTAAAAAAAAAACTAGTTAGCATAAAAATTATATAGTTTAGACTTGTGATGAGTTAAAACCAACCTGTAAAATCATGGGATGAGATGGACAGGGTAGTAGGGGGAGGGGGATGTCGGCTTATCACTTGTGAGGAGATGCTTGTTGATTTCATTAGAGAAGTCTTTCTTTTGGTATGCTTGCAAAACAAACCATTCCAACAATCACCATGATGTTTTGATTGTTGTTTCTTTTAGGATATGTTTTGTTTCTTTTCTATTTATTTGGTGCAAATTTCTTTCTTAAGAATAAATTCCTTGGTTATTTTCCTTTTTGTAGCTAATGGAAAATATGTGATGAACTTACTTAAAGATTCATAAACATAAGTCAAGATTATTGAGCCAATGATCTTTTCCCAAAAAAATATTTTTGGAAATTTTATCTAGCAAAGCAACAGGAGCCTTGGGAAAGCTAACCCATAAAAATTTAAAGAAAAATTATTTGTTTTCTGTAACTCTGAATACTTACTCATCTTGAAAATTGTAATTGTTTTGCACATTGTAAACCAAATCATGATGGGGAGTTGGGAGAATTCATTTACATAAGTGGAGTGTGTTGATTACTTTAAAACTTAGGTTGTACTCGGTCATTTTAAAATTTGCTTAAATATTTAACATTTATTGCCTGTCTATATACTAGAATAATAGTATATTGATTTTATTTATTTATGGATAATTTTATTCTCATTGAAATTTGTTTCTTTTTGGTTTGGAGGCAGGTCTTGCTGATGATGATAATTATCATGCAATTTGTCATTTGCTTGGCCGCTTTAAAGTGAACTATCAGGTGATTTTGACTATATGCTCACTCAATATATGCATTCAACTGCTTCTGTTGCGCCTTATGTCGTCTGTTTGGCTTAATTGCATCCTGTTGATTGGTAATTTGCTTAATCTCAAAATAATATATAATTGTAAGATGCCAATGTTTATAATATCCATTTTAATTATTCGGCTGAAAAAAAATTGAAAAGCAATGCGTTTTTCACATCAAGAGTTTGTTCTCTTGTAGGAGAAGAACATTTTTTTATTCTAGATGTTGTATTTCGTGGACATATATTTATGCTATTTTTTGAAAATTGTTTGGAGGAAGTATAAGAGAAGTGTAATCATGAAAAGTAACTTGTGGCAATGCATATCTATCTTCGTTTTGGTGCAAAATTTTCTTTTTAAGACGAAATGTAAGTATATAGATTGCACTTATCAAAAAAAAAAAAATGTAAGTATAAGATTTCCTAAATGTTTTGCATGAAATGCCTAGCGGGACGGACAGTGTTATGTGAGTTATTATAAATTTCCTTGATGGACAGCCTATACCATGATGGGGCTTATTCTTATGTCTATTGGATGGACTTTATCAGAACCATGTTGCCTATTTCCGGTCTCCACAATTGACCTAGTTTCCTTTCTAAAATTTTCCTTGAGACAATTCTAGACCCAACATTGTAGTAACCTTTTCAATTTAAAAGGTGGTTGTAGAACCTAATTCTTGTTTTCTAGCTTTCTTGAATGAAAATCAGTGGAACAATGTTAGTTGTAATAAAATTTTATGACAGCGATAATTGTAGAAGGAAAAATGAGTGTGGATTTAAGACTCATTGGGTGTGTATGTGTTTCTTACAAATAAAAGAATTGAAATGATGTTCCTAAAACTTTAGTGTCCTTTTGGCCAGTTGGTGGAAGTTGGTGCCTGTTTTGGTGGTTTTTCCACACTGTTGATAGTGATCTAAGGTGTAGGGATAGTCACAATTTAGTCGTCCTACCAATCTTGATCAAATTTGACTCTGCTTGGGTCATGTGAGTGGTGGTTGTGATGTTGACATTAGAGAGGGTATAAATATCTTGGTTTGTGTGTGAGTGTGGTCACTAAAGCCTAGGAAGAGGAATGATGTCGTTGCCGAAGTTGCAGCGAAGTTATGGCATTGGCTGTGAAAGGGGGCTTTAGTTCTCTGATACAATGTTGTGCTTTGGATACGTATTAATTTTTTGGATACATTTTAAGTGGGGAGGGGATATTCAAATCTTGAATGTTTTTGTAAAACACTAGGAAATGCTATCTGACCTAATGGTCACTGGCGCAAATACATTTTTTTTAGAGGTGAGTAATTCCAATATTACAAATTTATCATTCACTTATACACATTCGTTACGGTCTGCATTCTTTGTTGCCAGAGGTAATTATGAAGTTGGTGCTGATTTACATCCATCAAAGGAAGTTGTTGGTCATAATGTCTTATGCAACAAAAACAAAGGAAGGGTTGGATGAATATTTTTGTGATTGGAAAATGTAGCAGGCTCTTCTGAGCACGCGCTATCTTTTTTTGGTTTTTTGGTGAAGAATAGAAAAAGAATACATCATTTAGCTTTTAGCTTTTTTGGTGAAGTATAGAAAATAGAAGAGCTTCTCAAATTTTAGCTTTTATGTAGAGTTTTTTAAAACTTCACTTTTTCCCTTTTTTTCACTTTTTCTATTTTTTCCAAGGTACAAAAATCTATTTTCAAAAGACACACAGAATTTACTTTTATATTCCTTCCCTCTCTTCTCTGCTGCAAAAATGGTGGACAGAAGGGGTAGCAGGAAGACACCACTGAGCCTCAACAATTGCCATTACTGTCTTCTCCAAGACCTCTCCGCTCCTCCAAGCACTCTTTCGGTACTCACTCCATCTCTCTCTCTCTCTCTAAGAAATTATTCAAAATTTACACTGATTATTGAATATTGTGTCTCCTGTAGACGATGATGGTATTCCCCAATTCTCAGGGATCACCGATTTCAATTCTCCTCCACTTGATACTCCTCTCTTTCTCTCTCCTCACTTCTTTTTCCATAAATATTTTTGAAATGTTTTAGAGGAAACGTTGATTACTTTATTGTATTGAAGTAGGAGAAGCAAAGCCGTCGATTATCAACAAAGACAATGATAATATTCCTGATGGTTCTTTTTTTTGATAGGTAAATATTCCTGATGGTTCTAATTCTTTGCTCGGTAATTCTCTATTTTCCCCTTTTATATCTTGCATGCCATGCGTAAGTATAAATTTCTGTATGAATGGCAGTGTTTTTGTTGTTTTATTATGTGGTTGATTTTAATTTCTATTGAGTGGGTTTTTAGAGTAAAGAGACTGTTTAGATGTTTATAGAATCTGCTGGTGAGATTAGTTTTCTTCCTGGAGTGTTTGGCTATTGATGTGGACATTTTAACTTAGAATAATATCTCGTATCTCGTCATAAATGAAATGAACATTTACTGTTATGAAAAAAGTTTACAAGTTTTATAAATTTAGATAATGAAGAAAAAAAAAAAGAGAAAGTGGATGAAGACTATATAAGAGGAGTTATCTGTTTGGATTTCATCTAGTGGAATGAGATTAGATTTTCTAGCTCTATAACTAGTAATATGGTTACTTTTCTCTTTTTGTGATACTTTTGCACAATAAAACATTACTTTGATAGTTTCTTTATAAGGTTGGGAAAAAAAGATCAAAAAATAGATGGTGAGATTACTTCAGTGTTGGCTATGCCTATGGAATTTTGGAACATGGATATTTTGAGTTATCCTCTAGAAGAGACTTTTCTTGACGTCTAGGTTAGTTTAATTACTTACATCCCAAAAGAGGACGCCATTGGTGGACTTCATAAGCTCAGCCACACTAGCCTCCTTATTCCTACAAAATCTAAACAAGTTAGGATAGCTGACTGCAAGAGATGTCGGTTAATTTTACAATTCACAATGTTAACTGCTGTGTTTTATTGATTCAAAACCTCATTAAAGGTTAATATTACCAAAAATATTAATAAATGAGGCAAAAGTAGAAATTTGGGAAGTTTTTGGTTTCACCTTTAATATTTGTGAGAGTGGATGACTTTCAGCTAACATTGATAGTCACCGCTTTCATAAATTGTTTCTTTCAAGCACATCTCTTGATTATTTCCAAACTTGACCGAATTGCAGTTTGTCTGAAGGAAACTATCTTATAAACTATCTGGCAACCAGTGGACCTAACTTGGAGCCTTTTGTGGTTGGATCCCTAATCCAACTTCTTTGTCTTGTTACAAAGTTTGGGTGGCTTGATGAAGATAGATTCAAAGAGGTGGTTAAAGAGGCGATGAACTTTTTAAGCCAGGTGATGATTGTTTTTTCTTTCTTTATTTTTGTTTGTTTGGTTTTGTTATTTTTTTTCCTTTCCTCTTTATTTTTTTAAAATGATTGCTTTGAGGAAATATATACCATTATCTTTTCATGTGGCACATTTGTTTTCTCATTCTGTTAGGTTATTAGTATGAGACTTTTTATATAATAACATTTTGGTTACATTATTATAGTGGTATTTTGTCATCATCAACATCGTCATAAATAATTGTATGCATTGATTTGTTTATGTTTTTTGGGTTGATACCAATTATCTATGTAATTGGTAATCACATTGTCTCTTGGTCTAAACTACTAGGGCTGACTTGGGCTAAAAGGCATATTCAAACCCAAATTCAAGTTTTGGACAATTGCCTAGAGCCCTTTTATGATAAGTAATAAAATTATATTAAAACATAGGGACCTCCTCATGTATATATACGGTGTATAGAATGGTGAATAAGAATACTTGTGGTCAATCTCGATTAATATATGATTAAGATATGCTTGCTTACAAGTTACAAATTATATGCTTTCATCAGGCACCATATCATTGTGCCACAGGTTTGAAGATATTGAATCAGCTTGTTTCTGAGATGAATCAGGTTAGTAGCGCAAATGTCTGATTAAGATCTTTTAGTGGGAATTTAATTATGCTATCCTGAAAAAGTACAAATTCTGAAACATGGAAAAGTTCTTTCTGACATCTCATGATGTCATTTGTGCTGAGGCAGAAGCCTTTATATATATATATATATATATTTTTTTTTTTCCTGTGACCTGGATTTTGTCGTGAAGATTATTTTTCTAGGATAGAATGTAAACTCTATTTCTTTTCTTACAACCTTTATAGATACTATGCTTGTGATCTTTTAAATGGGGAAGCAGGATGCTTTGAGCAATGTAAAATTATTGAAAGGATTGGTTTTATGTCAGATCCTCTTTTGGCCGATTCTTCTTTGACAATCCAATCTGCATCTTATCTGATATTTATTGGGTCCTTGTCTTTGTTGCAGGTTGGCTGTTCTTGACTGATTGGGAGAGGAGGAATGCTTGAATTTCCAAAGAACTAATTCTGTTCTATCTTCTGTTATGCGATAATGTTTCTTCTTGAATTGGGCACTTAATGTCCTCTACTTTTAGTTGTAGCTAGTTTGTAAAATGAATGTTGAAGTGATAGCAAGGCTTACTTTGATGTTTTGCTTATACCACTTGATAGATGTCATTTTATTGTAATTTCAGTTCAACTTAACTTGACTAAGTCTTAACCCCAACTAAATTATGGTTGACTATATGTATCTTTCCTATGATAATATTGTATCGAAGGTTATACTCTCTTGTTAACTTGAGTTAAATCACTTGTTTGTGCAGGGATTCTCATTCATGCATTGTGAGTTGTGACTAAGTTTTATGCTAGCTATCAATTTACAGCACCACCTCCCCCCACACAACTTTTCTTTGGGCTTGGTACCAGCTGTATATGAAGATTAGGACACTAAGCATCACACAAGCAAAGTTCCATATGAACCTGAACATTTCTTCTTGTTATCTTTTTCTGTGAACAAGTAGTAAGTGTTTCCATTTAATTAGGGGGTCACAGGTGTAATTGCTTGCTGCTCGGGTTTCTAATATAAATTCTTTTAGTTAAATTTTTCTTCTTTTTTCCATAATAGATAAAGATTCTTGGTCAATGTTTTGATTACAAATATGTCATCTTAGTTCGTCAATTGTTAGCAAGTTGCAGGAGTTGGCGCTTTCAGTATCCTTTAATGTTTTATCATTTGATTTAATGGGGACATCATTTAATGAAAGTCATATGAGATTGGTATGGTACAGGTACATTTAACTTTTTTGAGGCAAACGATTTTGATATAACTCATTAGCCTTTTATGTTTTTTCTATTTTGGTACTTTTTTGTTAAAACTATTGTTGCCTTGTGGTGTACAGATTCCAATTTCTTAAAGGCCAGTTATTCAGGATCCCTTGACACTTCAAGTATTTTTTGATTATTATGCAATCTCTTAAAGCCATTTTTTGATAGAGGATTGTTTTTGTTATATCCCTTTTGTAAGATAAACTTTTTCTTAATAATTATTTTAAAGATGTCTTGGAGAGATAAGTTCTTTATGCTGTATCCTATTGTAGTATCTAAATTTTCTTTAATTATAATACCTTTTTTATTTGCAATTAAACTTTGGTTGTTAATTTGTTGGGACTAATCTTTTAGACATTTTAAATCCCATTTTTCTATTACATAGTGACATGCCTGAGTAAGGTATTCACAGATGATTCGTGTCACAATTTAAATCCCATTTTGAATTAACCACGATGATTATTGAATATCGTATCTCTTGCAGACGATGATGGTATTCCCAATTTTCAGGGATCACCAATTTAGACTCTCCTCCACTCGGTACTCCTCTCTCTCTCTACTCACTTTTTTTTTTTTTTTAAAATAAATTTTTATCTTTTTTCCATAAATATTATTGAAATGTTTTGTAGTAAATGTTGATTAGTTTACTGTATAGAAGTAGGTGAAGCAAAGACGATGATAATATTCCTGATCTCTGCTCGGTATTTATTTATTTTCACCTTTTATATCTTGTACACCATGTGTATGTATAAATTTTTGTATGAATAATGTCTGAGTGAAAGTGTTTTTGTTGTTTTACTATGTGGTTGATTTTTTTATTTTATTTTATTTTATTGAGTGGGTTTGTAGAGAAAGAGAAGCCGGTGAAGGTTAAGTTCGAAGGTAGGTGGCGTCTATGTAAAGTTTTGACTCGAGATAATGATAGTGTTGATAAAAAGTTTATACACTTTTCTACGTCAATTTCATTATATGATTCTCACTTAGGGCATAATACAGATTTGTGAGGATAAAAATTAGGGTATTTACTCGATTAAATTCAATCATGTGGTTTCATTAATCAATAAACTATATGGTTGGGTTTGTTGACTGTATTATTGATTTTTGTTGTTGGTTAATGAAAATCGACATTACGGTCGATAAACCCAACCATGTAGGATAGAATGGTGAAGAAGAATACATGTGTTCAATCTTGATTTGTCGGTTAAAGATCTATAGTTGGTTTAAGATTCATTGGTTTTTTTGTGCAAAAGTTAATGCCTATTTTGAATTTTAATTAGAGATTGTATGTGTTAATATATTTGCTACGTAAATAGTTTATGCCACTGACTGGATTAATGCAATCTTCGGAATATTTTTTCTCTACATTGAATTTGTTTCTCGATATTATATTTTTAGCAGAGGTTTTTTTTATTAGTAGGAGTAGATGCTTGTATGAGATTTTCCCAAGTAAATAGACTGTTTTGATGTTTATAGAATCTGCTGGTGAGATTAGTTTTCATCCTGGAGTGTTTGGGTATTGATGTGGAGATTTTAACTTATTATAATATCTCGTATCTCATCACTAATGAAATGAACATTTACTATTAAGAAAAAATTTACAAGTGTGATAAATTTAGATAATGAAAAAAAAAAAAAACAAAAGTGGATGAAGACTATATGAGGGAAGTTGTCTATTTGGATTTCATCTAGTGGAATGTGCTTAGTTTTTCTGGCTCTATAACTGGTAATATAGTTACTTTTCTCTTTTAGTGGTACTTTTAGATAAAATATTACTTTGTTTTAGCTTTTGTGCTTTTAAATAGTTTCTTTATAAGGTCGGGAAAAAAAAAGATCAGAAAATAGTTGGTGAGATTAATTTAGTGTTGGCTATGCCTATGGAATTATGTAACATGGATATTCTGAGTTATCCTCTAGACAAGACTTTTCTTGTCTTTGTTCTATTAAGTTTTTGAAGTAATGATGTCTTTTGGTTAATTTTACAGTTCACAATATTAATTGCTGTATTTTATTGATTCAACACCTCATTAAAGGTTACTAGAAATAGTAATAAATGGGGCAGACGCAGAAATTTGGTAATTTTTTGGGCTTCACCTTTAATATTTGTGAGAGTGGATGACTTTCAACTAACTTTGACAATCACCGTTTTTATAAATTGTTTCTTTCAACCACATCTCTTGATTATTTCCAAACTTGAAAGAATTGCACTTTCTGTGAAAGAAACTCTCTGGCAACCGGAGGGCCTGACTTGGAGCCTTTTGTGGTTGGATTCCTAATCCAACTACTTTGTTGTGTTACAAAGTTTGGGTGGCTTGAGGATGATAGATTCAAAAAGGCAATTAAAGAGGCGAAGAACGTTTTAAGCCAGGTGATGATTTTTTTTTCCTTTTTAGATTTTTATTTGAATTTTTTTTTTTTTTTTTTTTTTTTTGGGTTTTGCTTTATACTATTATCTTCTCCTATGGCATATTTGTTTTCTCGTTGTGTTAGGTTGTTTGTATTGGACTTTTTATATAATAACGTTTTGTTTACATTATTATTGTGGTATTTTGTCATTATCATCATCGTCATAAATAATTGTATGCATTGATTTGTTTGTGTCTTTTGGGTTGATACCAATTATCTATGTAATTGGTAATCACATTGTCTCTTGGTCTAAACTACCAGGGTTGACTTGGGCTAAAAGGCATATTTGAATCCAAATTCAATTGGACAATTGCCTACCATGATAAGTAATAAAATTATATTAAAGCATAGGAAGCTCCTCATGTATATGTCTGGTGTATAGAATGGTGAAGAAGAATACTTGTGGTCAATCTCAATTAATATATGCTTGCTTACTAATTATATGCTTTCATCAGGCACCGTATCATTGTGCCATTGGTTTGAAGATATTGAATCAGCTTGTTTTAGAGATGAGTCAGGTTAGTAGCGTAAATGTCTGATTAAGATCTTCTAGTGTGAACTTAATTATGCTGTCCTAAAAGAGCACAAATTCTGAAACATGGAGAATTTCTTTCTGACATCTCATGATGTCATTTGTGCTAAGGCAGTAGCCTTGTTTTATATATATATATATATATATCTATATCTATATCTATATATTCCTGTGTCTTGGATTTTGTAGTGAAGGCTATTTTTCTAGGATAGAATGTAAACTCTTTATTTCCTGTTTTACAACCTTCATAAATAGTTTGCTTGTGATCTTTTAATTGAGGAAGCAGGTTGCTTTGAGCAATGTAAAATTATTGAAAGTAGTTGGTTTTATGTCAAATCCTCTTTTGGCCGATTCTTCTTCGACAATCCAATCTGCATGGTATCTGATATTTATTGGGTCATTGTCTTTTTGACTGGTTGGCTGTTCTTGATTGATTGGGATTGGAGGAATGCTTGAATTTCCAAATGACTAATTCCGTTCTATTTTCTGTTATGTGATAATTTTTCGTCTAGAATTGGGAACTTAATGTCCTCTATTTTCAATTGTAGCCAGTTTGTAAAATGAATGTGTTGAGGAGATAACTGGGCTGTAATTTGACAGGTTTGTTCTTAATATTACTGAAAATAATAATGAAGATAAATTTTGGTTTCTTACTTGCTTATGGTCTTGATATTCTACTTATACCACTTGACAGATATCATTTTATTGTAACTTCAATTGAACTCAACTTGACTAAGTCTTAATCCCAACTAAATTATGGTTGACTATATGTATCTTTTCCTATCATTATATCGTATCAAAGGGTATGCTCTCTTGTTAACCTGAGTTAAATCACTCTCTCATTTGTGCAAGGATTCCCGTTCATGCATTTTAGTTGTGACTAAGTTTTGTGCTAGCTATCAATTTGCAGCACCCACCATTTTTCTTTGGGCTTGGTACCAGCTGTATATAAAGATTAGGACACTAAGCATCACACAGGCAGAGTTCCATTTGACTTTGAATTTTTCTCCTTGTTATCTTTCTGTGTGAACAAGCAGCTTGTGTTTCTATTTATTTAGGGTCACGGGTGTAATTGCTGATCGGGTTTTTAATATAAATTCATTTAGTTAAATTTTTCTTCTTTTTTCCATAATAGATAATGATTCTTTGTCAATGTTTTGATTACAAATATGTCATCTTAGTTCGTCAATTGTCAGCCCAATTTTGGATTGCCTTCTATGCTTCAACGTAAGATATTATTAAGTTTTTCAAGTTTTTTAGGTATCTCTAGCTTCACTGCACCAACTTAAAAATGATGCTAATACACTGATTTTTATGTTAGAATGGTATCTTTGTATTTTGTTTCTTTAAAAACTTTTATTTGATTGTAGTATCAATTTTTTTTGATGACACCCCACCGACCCTCCCCCCCCCCCCCCCCCCCCCCCCCAAAAAAAAAGTTGGAATTAAGTTGCAGGGACTGGTGCTTTTAGTATCCTTTAATGTTTTATCATTTGATTTAATGGGGACATCATTTAATGAAAGTTAGATGAGATTGGTATGGTACAGGTACATTTAACTTTTTTTGAGGCAAATGATCTTGATATAACTCATTAGCCTTGTATGTTTTTTCTATTTTGGTACTTTTTTGTTAAAACTATTGTTGCCTTGTGGTGTACAGATTCTAATTTCTTGAAGGCAAGTTCTTCAGGATCCCTCGACACTTCAAATAATTTTTAATTATTATGCAATTAGTTAAAGCCATTTTTTGGAAAAGGTTTGTATTTATTATGTCCCTTTTTTAAGATAACCTTTTTCTTAATAATTATTTTAAAACTGTCCTGGAGAGATAAGTTATTTATTCTGTATCCTGTTGTGGTATCTAAGTTCATTAATTTGTTGGAAGTAGTATTTTACACATTTTAAATCCCATTTTCTATTACATGGTAATATGCCTCAATGAGGTATTCACAGATGATTCATGTCTTAATTTAAATCCCATTTTGAATTGACCACGATGTTTTTAATCATACTATTGGCTTGTCACAATTTTTGAATCCTTTTAATTATTTTGAAGCTTGACAAGTTGGCTTTTTGACGAAAGTGCATTTCCAACTTTTCCATCTTTGTGATAAATGGATCATTTGGAAGGAAAGGAATTACCGGACATTCAAAGGCATTGAACAACCTATGGTGGTAGTGAAGTTGAATTTTTCTACGCACTTCATACGATTGGATGGCTACTATGGGTGGTCATTTCTTCTCTAGTTTGTCAGATCTTCTTGATTGTTATACTTTTACGTAGTTTAGATGCACCTCCAGCACACTGGTGCTGTTTCCTTCTTCTTCTTCTTCTTCTTTTTTCTTTCTTTCTTTTTTTTTTTTTTTTTTTTTTTTTTTTTTTTTTTTTTTTCATGTTGATGGGCAATTCCAAGGGGTTCTTCCTTAGAAAGATCATTATGTTATTTAAAAGAAAACTAGTTAGCTTAAAAATTGTATGGTTTAGACTTCTTTAAATGTGATGATTTAAAACCAACATGTAAACTCTCATGGGAAATGAGAAATGGGCGAGGGGGATGTAGGCTTGTCACTTGTGAGGAGATACTTGTTGATTTCATTAGAGAAGCCATTCTTACTATATGCTTGCAAACAAACCATTTCAACAATCACCATGATGTTTTGATTGTTGTTTCTTTTAGGATATGTTTTGTTTCCCTGCTATTTATTAGGTGAAAATTTCTTTCTTAAGATTAAAGTTCTTTGTTATATTCCTTTTTGTAGCTAATGGAAAATATGTGATGAATTTATTTAAAGCTTCATAAACATAAGTCGACTATTGAACCAGTGATCTTTTCCCAAAAAAATATTTCTGGAAATTTTATACAGCAAAACAACAGGAGCCTTGGGAAAGCTAACCCATAAAAACTTTAAAGAAAAATTATATGTTTTCTGTAACTCAATAATTATCATCTTGAAAATTTTAATTGTCAAAGTTTTTGCACATTCAGAAGCAAATCATGACGGGGAGTTGGGAGAATTCATTTACATAACTGGAACCTGTTGATAACTTTAAAACATAGGCTGTTCTTGGTCATTTTAAAATTCACTTAAATATTTAACATTTATTGCCCGTTTATATACTAAAATAATAGTTAATTGATTATATGTATTTATGGATCATTTTATCGCCATTGATGTTTGTTCCTTTTTGGTTTGGAGGCAGGTCTTCTTGATGATGATAATTATCATGCATTTTGTTGTGTGCTTGGCTGCTTTAAAATGAATTATCAGGTGACTTTGACTATGTCCTCACTCAATATATGCATTCAACTGCTTCTGTTGTGCCTTATGTCATCTGTTTGGCTTAATTGCTTCCTATTGATTGGTAATTTTCTTAATCTCAAAATAATATATAACTATAAGATGCTTGTGTTTGTAATATCCATTTTAACTATTCGGCTGAAATAAAATTGAAAAGTTTCGCTTTTTCCATGTCAAGAGTTCTCACATAGGACTAGAACATTATTTATTCTAGATGTTGTATTTTGTGGACATCTATTTGTGTTAGTTTTTGAAAATTTTTTGGAGGAAGTATAAGAGTAGTGTAATCATGAAAAGGAACTTATGGCAATGCATATCTATCTTCGTTTTGGTGCATCATTTTCTTTTTAAGATAAAATGTAAGTATATAGATTTCCTAAATATTTCGCTCGAAATGCCTAGCTGGACGCACAGTGTTATGTGAGTTATTATAAATTTGCTTGATGGACAGCCTATGCTATGGTGGGGCTTATTGTTATGTCTATTGGATGTACTTTATCAGAACCATATTGCCTATATCTGGTCTCTCCAATTGACCTAGTTTCCTTTCTAAAATTTTCCCTGAGACAATTCTAGACCCAGCATTGTATTAAAGTTTTCAGTTTAAAGGGTGGTTGTAGAACCTAATTCTTGTTTTCAAGCTTTCTTGAATGAAAATCCGGGGAAGAATGTTAGTTGTAAGAAAATTTTATAATAGTGTTAATTGTAGAAGGAAAAATGAGTGTGGATTTAAGATTGATTTGGTGTGTATGTGTTTCTTACAAATAAAAGAACTGGAATGATGTTCCTAAAACTTCAGTGCCCTTTTTGGCCAGTTGGCGGAAGTTAGTGCCTATTTTGGGGGTTTCTTCACACTGTTGATAGTGATCTGAGGTGTGGGTTAAGTCACAATTTAGTCGTCCTACCAATCTTGGTCGAATTTGACTCTGTGTGGGTTATGTGAGTGGTGGTTGTGACGTTGAATATAGAGAGGGTATAAATATCTTGGTCTGTGTGTGAGTGTGGTCACTGAAGCCTAAAAAAAGGAATGATTTCGTTGCCGGAGTTGGATACTAAAGTTGCAGCCAAGTTATGGTGTTGGTTGTGAAAGGGTGCTTTAGTTCTTTGATACAATGTTGTTCATTGAGAAATGTGTTTAGGTTTAATTAATTTACCCAAACACACATACATATTAATTTTTTTTGGATACATTTTATGTGGGGATGGGTGATTTGAACCCTGAATGTCTGTGTAAAATAGTAGGAAATGCTATTTGACCTAAAGGTCACTCGCACAATTACATATATTTTAGAGGTGAGTAATTTCAATATTACAAATTTATTCCTCATTTATACATATTCATAGCAGTCTGCATTGTTTGTTGCCGGTGTAATTATGAAGTTGGTGTTGATTTACAGACATCAAAGGAAGTTGTTGGTCATAATGATTATTGCAACAGAAACAGAGGAAGGGCTGGGTAGCGAGTCATAAGAAATGTGCCCTTTAGTTGCTGGAGGAGGATTTCGTTGGAGATGTTGCCACAATGTGGACTTTTAGAGTGACTGATAATGCAGGTAATTTTTAGGGTTCACATGTTACTTAAAGTGGGGGATATGGTTTTTCCATTAACCAATTATTAATCCTGAGCTTATGGGTAGCAATAGCTAACAGCATTTAAGGCAACCATATCTCTCACTAGGAAATCTCAATGCAATAAAATGCACCCCCCCCCCCCCCCCCCCCCCACAATGTCAGTGCATTAAATAGGACAAGTCTATTCACACTACAATTGTCATTTTATTGCATTGAGATTTTCCTAGTGAAAGATATGGTTGTCTTAAATGCTGTTAGCTATTTTGGAGTTCTCTACTTTTATATTAAACAATGCATTGGTGGATATTCCTTTGAAGGGAATCCTGTAAAGATTGGTCCCACAACCAATTACTTTTCTCATATGACTATAGTTTAGAACAACAATAGAAATTTCTTTCTAATAGGAAGCACACCTAGAGAAAATAAAGCTCCCACAACCTGAAATCATAGACAAGGGGTCATGACGGAGTTTCAAATTGAACAAAAAATCTTCCAAATCCATTTCAGTGGGGGACAATTAGAATCGCTCAAAATTTTGGAACAAAAGGGAAGGGGGGGGGGGTGTGTGGGGCATTGTGGGTTCAGATTTCTATAAGGGGGACTTCTTACTTCTATTATATTTTTGTCTATTTTCTCTAATGTTTTGGTGAGCACAGTCACTGATGGATACCCAAACTTGTTAATGCTGATGGCTATACTGATTTGGTACGCTTAATAGCAGACTTTACATTGAAATCTCTTCATTTCTGGCAGGTTCATTTATCTCCCATAACTTTTGAGTATTTTTTATGAAGAAATTATGGAATTTGATTTTATTATGGATAGATGTAATGAAATTCCTTGTCTGAAATGATGAATTCAATATCTTTTACCAGTGGGCTGGCAGAAGTGTTTATTACCTTTTAAGGTTGTGGTCAAGATTGGTCACATCTGTACCGTTTTTGAATACTGACACAGCAAACCTGCTGGATGAATATGCGCCCAATATTGTAGATGGTTTCATTTCTTCAAGATTTGATTCTTTGCGGGTGAGATAGCAGCCATAATTTTAGCAGTGATGCAATGCTTTCATTTTCAGTAAGTAAATTTTTACATTACTTTTTGTTTCATTTAGCTGCTACCGTCTGAATTTTCTGATGAACTCTCTGAGGATCCACTTGATAATGCTGAACTCATTCAGGATCAACTTGATTTCGTTCCTTACCTTTGCAGATTTCAGGTTTGGAAAACAATCATGAATACTTTTGAAAAGTTTTTCATTTCATTTTTGGTTAAACTAAACAACCCTTCAAATTTCTACAAAATTGCTGATGAATTTGACTTTAACACCATCTTTTTTTTGTGTGAATTGCAGTACGTAAATTGTGGTATGTATATAATGAAGATTATGGAGCCTATTTTGCAATTGTTTGTGGTACTCTATTGAATACTCCCTTTACGCATTTTCTCTTCCTTTCTGCAATAATCAATATATATAATAAAAAAGTGAAAGTTTTTACTTTTCTTTGACCACTTCTTATTGTGCCATGTGGCTATACAAATTTAGGCCACATATACTTTTAAAAATACTGAACAAATGTGCCTGTTTGATTTGTCGATTAAATGAACAGTTTCAGTAAATATAAAATGAAACATATCTACTCACCGTTTCAGACCCACTGTAAAATTGAAGCATATAATATCCAACGGATAGATAAAATACCATACCAACATGAGTTGTCATCCCAAAAGACACCGCCTAAACTAACAACGCTTCAATAAAGGTTAAATGAATTCCATTAGAAGCGTTCGTACCAATTCACTGCTTCAAACACCATTATAATCTCTAACTGTTGCTTAGAACTCATATTTCTTCTTCTTTGCACAAATCTCAAATAAACACTTTGAAACCAAAGAATTCCCCACTCAGATTCAAGAGACCACCTCTCAATGAATTTACAAGGTCTGGGTTGGCGTTTACAATGTCTGCGTAGCGTTCGTGTTCTCCCTTTTCGGCAAGAGAACAAATGGGACATTGGGACAGATTAATTTTCAGGGACTAAGACGGTTCCATTGGAGGGGCTACAGTTGTTTTTCTTAATGGGTTTTCGCCGTAATCATCTTGCCGTTAGGGAGATGATATGGTATGTTGGGTTTGGTGTTTGATTTTGCTTTTACTTTTGCTCTGCGTTGATTTTATGTTTATTTCAATTAAATCTTTAAATTAGATGATAAAGCATTGGAAGTGATGCTGTCTGATCTTGCTCAATCAAAGTGTTTTATTTAATTTTATTTTTGACTGGTTACCAGGATAAATGAGTGGAAGGGATTAGAAATTTAGATCTTCATAATATGTTCTTTTAGGGCGTCTATCATCTCTTCTTAGTTCTTACGATATCACTTGCCCAACTACCTTTGACCATGTCAATTGGTGGTTAGATGAACTCCAGTATACATACTTTTATTTATTTATTTTGTTTATGTTCATATTTTTGATTGAAAGGTGAATCCTGGGTTTGTGGTTTCCTATCAAATTGAGATAGATGTGTACTTCTTTAGTATTTTTCTACTCTTTTGCCAATGAGGTCTTCCTCCTCTAATACAAATGGATAGTGAGTAGGCAATTTTCACATTTGAGCGTAATACTATTGGATACTTACACTTTTGCACATTCTAAGTCTAATAAAAATTCTAACTCTCACATATGCCAACTGTTTATTTATTTTGTTATTAAAATGTTTGTCTTTCTTACAAATAAACAATGGATGTGATATTGATAGTTTGCTATTTCAGTAAAGCACTGATTCATAGATTTCATATGAATGCATGCTAATTGTTATGAGTAATAGGGGCAAAACAATAATATCATGTACTTAATATATAAATAATATTTTATGTGTTAGGGTTGACTTATCAAACCCTAAAAACACTTTCACAGCAAACAACACTAATTATTGAATTAAATTTTAAATAATTTTTTATGCATTTGCGTCACTTGGATTGAAGGTTCAAAGAGGTACATTTTCGAGGTATGACTTCTTTGGGTGTATATTTTAAATTTTTGAGAAAACAATCATATTGACAAATGGATAAAGATATATTAGTAAGTTCATTTGTCCACAGAGAATGTATATTGGAAGCTTCAAGGAGGCTGAAAATAAGTATAAATGAATCATTACAATTCCATTAGTCAATTTGTGCTCGCGAATCATTACATTTTTAGGTCTTTGAGAAAATTATGATCTATGTTCAAAGAAGATGAAGATTACAAATAAATTGAGCATTCCATTTTAGAAAGAGGGACAACACGTAAATAGCTTCTGATAATAATCTCTCCCCCTTTGCAGTTGATTGACCAATCTTTAATTCTATTAATGATGGATTTAGAATGTCAGGTTAGTTGGTGATAACATGGTTTTTTTTTGGGTTCAGTGTATCAAAAGTTTTTTTTTTTTTTTCCTTATATTTATCATTAATATTTGTTTGCAGCACATTTGCATCAAGTCTCATCATAGAATTCATGTTTGTTTAAGCCAGTTGATGAACTTTTTTTCTTTTCTAATTTCTTGTTTTGTTTTTTCTCTTTCCTCCTTATTTTTTAAAATGATTTCTAGGAAATATATATCATTATCTTCTCCTGTGGCATATTTGTTTTCTTATTGTGTTAGGTTGTTAGCACAGGACTTTTTATATAATATAACATTTTGGTTACATTATAGTGGTATTTTGTCGTCATCATCATTGTCATAAATAATTGTATGCATTGATTTGTTTAGGTCTTTTGTGTTGATACCAATTATCTAGGTAATTCGTAATCGCATTGTCTCTTGGTCTAAACTACTAGGGCAGACTTGGGCTAAAAGGCACATTTGAACCCAAATTCAAGTTTTGGACAATTGCCTACAGCCCTTTTATGGTAGGTAATAAAATTGTATTAAAGCATAGAAACCTCCTTATGTATATATATGGTGTATATATAGATAGCCTAAAGAATTACAAAGAATGATAGTTATAATCATGGTTATCAGTGTTGTACGATACGCGATATGTATGGTTATAATCAGGTTAGGAAAACATGCATCAGGAATACTTTTGAAAAGTTTTACGTTTCATTATTGCTTAAACTAAACAACCCTTCAATTTTCTCAGAAATTGCTGATGAATTTGATTTTAACACCATCTTTTCTTGTGTGTAGTGCAGTATGAAAGTTGTGGTATGTAAATAATGAAGATTTTGGAGCCTATCTTGCAATTGTATGTGGTACTCTATTGAATACTCCCTTTCCCCACTTTTTCTTTCTTTCTGCAATAATTTGATATTACATGTAGTTTGCTTTGTATAGGATGGAGCGAACCTTCAATGCAGTGTAGATAACATTCAACTCTCTTTGGCTGAAGTCAAACTTGCTTGGATGGTGTATATTGTTACTGCCATTCTTAAGACTAGCAAATTTCTGGCCACAAGTTACGTTTTCTTTGCTGATTACAATTATAGCATACAGGGGAGAATTGTGTATCTCATCAGGCCCTTTTGCTTCTCTATTCCAGTGGAGAATTGCAAGAAGTATTTGATGCAGAACTTTCAGCTCGTGTTTGGCAGTTGACAGTGGGTGGGTTACACAGTCAGGTATGTCATTAAACTGAGTTTACTTTTTTTTTTTCTTTTGCATTTTGATATTTTCAGTACAACTTAAGAATGCAATATTTATGGTGTGGAATTGTTTCATTTTATATCCATTTTTTTTCCTTCTTAAACAAGTTTTTATAAACATTAACATGATATCTTTGTATTAGGAGCTTAGGAGTTACAAGTTTATATTAAATAGTTATCTTATATATGGTTGTTGTAAAGGGATACCTTGGGCAATTCGTAAGTGGAGTCTATTAATCATGTGTTGCCCATATCAAGTTGTATCTAAGCCTGTTGGTACTAGTACTGTGATAAAGATTATTGTTTGAGGTCTGAATATGAGTTCATGAATCAATATGAGGTCTAATGTAACTTGCTTGACCAGTCACAATTGTAGGACATTATGAAGTATATGTCCTTATTAATAATCCACATTTTTGAAACTTCTAATTCCCGGTCTTTGCATAAAGTTAGGGTGGTAGCCAGTCTGACTCAAAAGATCTGAGGTTTCATTAGCATTGTAAAATTCCTGGAATGCTACTTCAGTTTTCCTTTTTGGAATAGTTAAGCCCAAACTTTTACAATAATGTACTACCAGGTTATAAATAAACTTCTTGGGTACAGACTGACTAGATTTGGATTTGGACTTGACATTTGGAGATTATATAATTGTTTTCCCACTTAGACCATAGCCTGATTTGACTGGTTACCACTTGTTATGAGTAATATAAATGTGAGGGACAAATAAGAAAATATTATATAAATAGTATGTGTTGTTTTGGGGTAATTAATTTTTAATCCTACACACTTCCCAATGATTAACACTAATTAAATTGTATTGCACTTGGTGTTAGTTACCTCAATTGAGTTGAACCAACTGTGAGTCTTACATGTGAAAGAAGTTTAGAGAAAAGTACATGTATCATTTACTAGTATCTATTTTGTTTTTTATGAAGAGTGTGATGTATGTTGTGGCTGAGTTGTAGCTTAAGTGGCACTTCCTCCCCTTTTGAGAAAGAGTGGAGGTGAGGACGTTTTCATTGAGAGAGAGAGAGAGAGAGAGAGTGGATGTGATTTCTACCTTGTCAGTTGTCTTCTTTTATTAATTCTTAATGCAGTATGCTTTACTACTGGATTATTCTCCTGCTGCTATTAATATTATTGCTACTATCATTGTGCCAATTTGTTAATCTCTGGATTATTAGTCAATGCCATTTCTAAGTTTTAATGTTTGCAACAAAAGTTGACCTTGTTTGTATTACATCACACATTTATCTTGTTACAAAATTATCTATGACATGGGTGTGGATATCCATAAGAGTTCCGACAGAAGCATCCCCATCCAAATTAATTTTGTGGGGTATCCTTAGATTAAAGGAAATGACTTGGACTAATGTCTTCACCATGAGTCTTTTAATACCCTCCCCAAAGACGTGCAATAAAGAATAGAATCAAAAACCGTGCTTTTTTGTGGCCAGTTCCTGTGGCTTTGGTGATCTTCTTCACTTCCATTTTAATCAGTGATAATTTAAATCTTGTTAGAATGATCCACTGTGTAATGTCACAGTGCATATGCAATGTCACAGTGCAATAATGAATGATCCACTATGTCAAAGCTTCTCATATACATGCAACACCAATCTACTCAATCATTTCATATTTTCATGAGATTATCACAAGTTAGAAGCTTCTTGTAATTTGCTGTCAGCCCAAAGAATGCAATCCTTTTAGAAGCCTTAGCACATTGAATACTTTTATAAGGGAAATGTGTATCAGCGGCATAATATGATTGCACATTGAAATTACCATTAATATTATTACAACAACAACAACAACAAAGCCTTACTCCTAAAATTTTGTAGTGAACGTTATTTTTCTAGGATAGAATGTAAACTCTTTATTTCTTGTTTTACCACTTTTATAGATAGTATGCTGTGATCTTTTAATTGAGGAAGCCGGTTGCTTTGAGCTATGTAAATTTATTGAAAGGAGTTGGTTTTATGTCAGATCCGCTTTTGGCTGATTCTTCTTTCACAATCCAATCTGCATCTTATCTGATATTTATTGGGTCCTTGTCTTTTCGGCTGGTTGGCTGTTCTTGACTGTTTGGGAGTGGAGGAATGCTTGAATTTCCAAAGAACTAATTATGTTCTATATTCTGTTATTGGATAATTTTTGGTCTAGAATTGGAAACTTAATGTCCTCTATTTTCAGTTGTAGCCAGTTTGTAAAATGAATGTGTTGAGGTGATAGCTAGGCTGTACTTTGACAATTTAGTTCTTGATATTCTGCTTATACCACTTGACAGATATCGTTTTATTGTAATTTCAGTTCAACTCAACTTGACTAAGTCTTAATCCCAACTAATTCATGGTTGACTATTTGTATCTTTTCCTATCATTATATTGTATCGAAGGTTATACTCTCTTGTTAACCTGAGTTAAATCAATCTCTCATTTGTGCTAGGATTATTCATGCATTATGAGTTGTGACTAAGTTTTATGCTAGCTATCAATTTACAGCACCCACCTTGGTACCGGCTGTATATAAAGATTAGGACACTAAGCACACAGGCAGAGTTTCATTTTACTCTAAACGTTTCTTTTTGTTATCTTTCTGTGTGAGCAAGCAGCTTGTGTTTCTTCTTGTTATCAATGTTTTGATTACAAATATGTCATCTTGGTTCATCAATTATTAGCCCAATTCTGGATTGCCTTCTATGCTTCAATGTAAGATAGCTATTTATTTCAAGGATTTGTCAGTTTTTCAAGTTTTCCAGATATCTCTAACTTCACTGCACCAACTTAAAAATGATGGAATACACTGATTTTTATATTAGAATGGTATCTTTGCATTTTTTTTCTTTAAAAGGTCCCCCCCCAAAAAAAAAAAAATTTGGCAGCAAGTTGCAGGAACGGGCTCTTTCACTCTCCTTTAATGTTATACATTTGATTTAATGGGGACATCATTTGATGAGAGTCAAATGAGATTGGTATAGTACAGGTACATTTAACTTTTTTTTTTTTTAGGCAGAGTATGATATAACCCATTAGCCTTTTATGGTTTTTCTATTTTGGTATTTTTTAATATAAACTATTGTTGCCTTGTGGTGTACAGATTCCAATTTCTTGGAGGCCAGTTATTCAGGATCCCTTGACACTACAAATATTTTTTGCTTATTATGCAATTGCTTAAACCCATTTTTTGAAAGAGGTTTGTATTTATCATATCCCTTTTGTAATATAACCTTTTTCTTAATAATTATTTTAAAGCTGCCATGGAGAGATAACTTCTTTACATTGTATTTTGTTGCAGTATCTAAATTTACTTTCATTATAATACTTTTTTTGATTTGCAATTAAACTTTTTTTGTTAATTTGTTGGGACTAATCTTTTAGACATTTTAAATCCCATTTACTATTACATAGTGGTATGCCTGAATATGGTATTCTCAGATGTTTCATGTGTGGGGGATATGTCAATGAGCTTTTAATTGTTACATTTTGACTCCTAAAATATGGATTAAAATGAAATTATCAGGGTTCTTCCAAATTACTAAATTTTGCATTTTTGGGACTAAGTTTCAATTAGTCTCCTCCTGTGCCTCAGGGCTCCAGCCCTTATTTCTTGTAGCTCTTTCTTTCTGTGTCCAACGTCCCCCAACTTCTCCCTATTCCAGTTCAAATCTACCTTCAAAGCTCAAAGTTTTTGGGCTAGAATGAAACTTGGTGTGCCTTGAAAGGTATAACTCTCCACCATTTCCTCATCCTATCTACAAACCCCTCTGGACATGGACGCTCTCTAATGGTTATTGGGCCATGAACTGACCTATTGAATCTGGACATGGATGTTAGGCACCAAATCCTTCTGCCTCTAACACGGCAAATCAACAAAATGACTACCCCATACATTTCTCACCACAGCTCTGACAACTACCTCCAACTTTGTTTCTAGCAAACACACTTCGTCACCTTCCACTTCTTCATGGAGTTTTTGACCCTCAACCTTTGATCATTGAACATTCCAAGACAAGATTTCAAGTTTAATAAGTTTGACTGTAGAGCCCTGTCAATCCTACCACTATCTCTGTTGCTTCCTGTCTTAGAATCATAGTTCGCTGACCACTGCTTATTTTTCAACTCCCTTACTCGTCTCACCCCACCTCTTTGGTGTTGCTATGGGGGACCTCTTTTTGTCCCAGTTGCTCACCACCTTCACTTGATTGCCGCAAACCTCATAACTTCTTACTTGTAGCCATCATAGGACAACCCCGGGGTTTTATTAAACCACTTAATCCTTCTCATTAGCCTCTCTGAGGGTTCCTCATGAGAGGTGGCTGATTACTCCTTAGATCCACAGTTGGTGCTCAAAGGGGTAACCTCTAACACTAACTCCACAACAGGTTTTTTTTATAAACTTCCTCCTCTACAGTTACTCCATCAGCCGCATCATCATCCCCATCAAGTCATCTGCCCTCTGACCACTTGCCCTTGAACTGCCCTCCTGCCATCAAGGGAGGCATCCAACCACTGCCAAAGCCAGGAGGAGTACAAACCCTAGGAACCATGGGCTTGATGTGTTGCTTGTTCTGAGGCAGCCACTTGGGCACAAATTTGAGGTGGATCATCACAAGCGAGGCTCCGCCTCTACTTCTGCTGGATCTCTTCCTATCAACACTACTGCATACTCCTCACTGGTTGGCTCTGATTTGACCACTGGCCACTCATCTTGAGTCTTTTTGTGGGCGTTCTCCTCTGGAATCTTGCGTTGAGAGGGCTCACTCACACTGCTCACTGAGACCTCCATAATGTCACTTTTCACTATGCTCCAATGAGCTTGAAAGAATGCTATAGTAAAACCATCCAGATCTGAACACCATAGGTGAACACCTCTCATTTCTAATTGTGAATACTTCTATTCATGCTGCTAACAATCTGTCCATGTGTCCTCTTTTTTCTGTATTCACTAACGTGTTTATTACTCTCTGCCATATAGTATCATGAAGAATTTCTGCCCTTGTTGTTTTATCATTTTATCCCTTTATTAAATAATACTTTCCATAGGAATTCCATAGAATTTTATCAGCATAATGATTGCAATTTTTGGGCTGGTTTTTGGGAGTAAAATTGTAACAGAATAGTTTCCCTCCTGCTCTAAAAGCTTTAGAGCTGGATCTGTTCATATAAGCACATCTTTATTATTTTGTGTGGAATAACCTAAAGTTGGTTCTTGTCTTTGAAATTCTTGTGGAGTAATCAAATTGACACTTGTTTTTAAATTAATGACTAATTTGTTTTGTTTTGGGACCATATTTGACTATTTATATTTTTTAGTCAAAATAATTTTATTATGATTTAATCTTTTGTTATTTTTGAGATCAAACTTAACTTATTTTATTTTATTTATCAATAGTAAAAATATATTACAAAAAGAAGAAGGGAGAAGAAGGGTGTCACCTGAGTGTACATGAAGTATACATCAGGGACAAAGTACAAATCAAGTGCATAAAGTACAAAAGTCCATAAAACCATGGATTTAAAAAAAGATATAACCTAGTGAATGCCAAACAAGGTAAACACCATAGACCATGATCTTTCATTCTAATTTTCAAAATATCAAATGTTAAACTGTTTGCAGACTCTTTTTTTTTTTTTTTCACCAATTTTTCTAGAGAAATTATTTATTTGAGGTTGAGTTACAGGCACCAAAGAAATCCTGCAAAGTAACTTTTCTGCTCAAAAGTTGATTTTTTTTTGCCTTACTAACTCATAGCGCTTCCCTAATGTTTAATTCCAGGTTTTGGAGTACTTGTTACGGCTAGCCTCTATAAGGCGATCATTTTTTATAAATGACGCCACAAGATTGAAGTTTTTGTCACATTTAATGACAGGTACCAAAGAAATCCTGCAATGTGGAGTTGATAAACTGGATTATATTTGTGTTAACTTCATTTTTTCAACATTATTTGTGAATGCTACTATGCGGTAAATTTTTTGAACTTTTTTTAATTTATAAAATCAACTTTGCAACTTGGTAAATCTAAGATAATTGAATTTTTTAAGTGAAATAACCAGTATTGATTCAATTACGCGATAAGGTTGAAGATCTCTTGTATCTAGACCAATTAATTACTGTTTTCTTTTTCTCTATATTATGTTGCATCAGTTTTAAATATTTTATTTTATAATTTAAAATCAAACTTGGAACTTAGAGATGCTTTGATACCCTAAATCACAAGTTTTATTCTCCTACTATATAGAGATTGAATAGTATTGGTCAAATGCCAAAAATAAATTCAGTAGGTTGCAACTAAATACAAAACAGCAGCATTAAGACATCTGAAAAACATAATGAAATATATAATTACTACACAGAAAAACACCATAAACCACGTAATATTATTTTTAATGCTGTCTAAAATTGGATTAGGTTTACTACAAATTTACTTTGATCACAATGTGAACACCCCTTTATTTAAAGCTATTAACATTTTTCCTCTAATAATTTATTTCTTATTAATAACCTTGTCATAGTTAGGCCTGTTATACCAACACCCTCCCCCCCTCCCAAAAAAAAAAAAAAAAAAAAAAAAACTGAAAAAAAGGAGAGAAGAAAAAGAAAAAGAAATAACATGTTGGGTGAGATGTTGCTATTTTTTATTTTTTTCTACCGTGTATCCCTAGGCTAAGGTAAGTTTTTACTATAGCAAAATGATTATGGGCAGCAGGATTATCCATGTCGTCTGTATCGTCCCCCCTTGAGGAAGACGAGTTGTAACTGAGTATGTGCTATTTCTTGCTTGACTATGATGTAAATAGGGAAAACAAGCAAATAAGAAATATTTAATATTTGTCATTTCTAGTAATTGTATCTCCCACTTATCTACAAAGGATATCATATATTAGATCACTTTTAATCAAACCAGTTAATAAGTGAAGAAAAGCCACAGATTTCAAACTTAAATATATAGAAGGAGCTGCGGCGTTCAAGGAAAAAATTGACAGCGGTTTTTTTCTTCATTCTATTGGCTTGTCACAATTTTTGAATCCTTTTAATTTTGCTGAAGCATGACAAGTTGGTTTTTTGATGAAAGTGCATTTCCAACTTTTCCATATTTGTGTCAAATGGTTCATTTGGAAGTAAAGGAATTACCGGACATTCAAAGGAATTGAACAACCTATGGTGGTAGTGAAGTTGATTTTTCTGCGCACTTTGTACAATTGGATGGCTACTATGGGTGGTCATTCCTTCTTTGGTTTGTTGGATCTTCTTAATTGTTCTACTTTTACATAATTTAGATGCACCTCCAGCACGCTGTGCTTTTTCCTTTTTTTTTTTCATGTTGATGGGCAAGTCCAAGGGCTTTTTCCTTAGAAAGATTCCATATGTTATTTAAAAAAAACTAGTTAGCATAAAAGTTATATAGTTTAGATTTGTGATGATTTAAAACCAACATGTAAACTCTAATGGGAAGGGATGGAAAGGGTAGTAGGGGGAGGGGGATGTTGGCTTGTCACTTGTGAGGAGATGCTTGTTGATTTCATTAGAGAATTCATTCTTACTGTATACTTGCAAACAAACCATTCCAACAATAACCATGATGTTTTGATTGTTGTTTCTTTTAGGATATGTTTTATTTCCCTGCTATTTATTTGGTGGAAATTTCTTTCTTAAGAATAAATTCCTTAGTTATTTTCCTTTTTGTAGCTAATGGAAAATATGTGATGAATTTACTTGAAGATTCATAGACATAAGTCAAGACTATTGAGCTAGCGATCTTTTCCCAAAGATATATTTCTAGAATTTTTATCCAGCAAAGCAATAGGAGCCTTGGGATGGGAAAGCTAACTCATAAAAATTTAAAGAAAAATTTTATGTTTTCTGTAACTCTCAATAATTATCATCTTGAAAATTGTAATTGTCGAAGTTTTTTCACATTGTGAACCAAATGATGATGTCAGCATTAAGTATAATGATATTTAACTTATACTGTTGGGGGGATTCGGGAGAATTCATTTACATAATTGGAATGCATTGATTACTTTAAAACTTGGGTTGTTCTCTGTCATTTTAAAATTTGTGTAAATATTTAACATTTATTGCCCATCTGTATACTAAAATAATAGTGTGTGTGTGTATATATATATATATGTTGATTATATTTATTTATGGATCATTTCATCCCTGCTGAAATTTGTTCCTTTTTGGTTTGGAGGCAGGTCTTGTTGATGATGTTAATTATCATGCATTTTGTTGTCTGCTTGGCCACTTTAAAGTGAATTATCAGGTCACTTTGACTATATGCTCACTCAATATATGCATTCAATTGCTTCTTTCGAGCCTTATGTCGTATGTTTGGCTTAATTCCTTCCTTTTGATTGGTAATTTTCTTAATCTAAAAATAATATATAACTATAAGATACTTGTCTTTATAATATCCATTTTAACTACCCGGCTAAAAAAAAAATTGAAAAGCTCCACCTTCATCACATCAAGGCTTTGTTCTCTTGTAGGACAAGAACATTTTTTATTTTAGATGCTGTATTTTATGGACATATATTTGTGTTATCTTTTGAAAATTGTTTGGAGGAAGTATAAGAAAAGTTTAATCATGAAAAGGAACTTATGGCAATGCATATGTATCTTCGTTTTGGTGCAAAATTCTCTTTTTAAGATAATATATAAGTACATGGATTTCCGAAATGTTTTACTCGAAATGCCTAGCTGGATGGACAATGTTATGTGAGTTATTATAAATTTGCTTGATGGACAGCCTATCCTATGGTGGGGCTTCTTGTTATGTCTATTGGATGGACTTTATCAGAACCATGTTGCCTATATTTGGTCTCTACTTCCTATCTAAAATTTTCACTGAGACAATTCTACACCTGGCATTGTGGTAACGTTTTCAATTTTAAGGGTGGTTGTGGAACCTAATTCTTGTTTTCAAGCTTTCTTGAATTAAAATTAGTGGAACAATGTTAGTTGTAAGAAAATTTTATAATTGTGTTAATTGTAGAAGGAGAAATGAGTGTGGATTTAAGACTGATTGGGTGTGTATGTGTTTCTTACCTATAAAAGAATTGGAATGATGCTCCTAGAACTTTGGTGCCCTTTTGGCTCTGTTGGCAGAAGTTGGTGCCTGTTTTTGGGGTTTGTTCACACTGTTGACAGTGATCTGAGGTGTAGGGACAATCACAATTTAGTCATCCTACCAATCTTGTTTGAATTTGACTCTGCTTGGGTCATGTGAGTGGTGGTTGTGACGTTGACTTTAGAGAGGGTCTAAATATCTTGGTCTGCGTGTGGGTGTGGTCACCGACGCCTAGGAAGAAGAATGATATTGTTGCAGGAGTTGGTTAACACCGAAGTTGCTGCAAAGTTATGGCGTTGGCTGTGAAAGGGGGCTTTAGTTATCTGATACAATGTTGTACTTTGGGAAATGTGTTGAGGTGTAATTAATTTACCCAAACACACATACATATTAATTTTTTTGAATACATTTTAAGTGGGAGGAGAGATTCGAACCCTAAATGTCTTTGTAAAACACTAGGATATGCTATTTGACCTAAATGTCACTCACACAAATACATATATTTTAGAGGTGAGTAATTTCAATTTTACAAATTTATTCCTCACTTATACATATTCATAGCAGTCTGCATTCTTTGTTGCCGGAGGTAATTATGAAGTTGGTGCTGATTTACAACTATCAAAGGAAGTTGTTGGTCATAATGTTTTATGCAACAGAAACAAAGGAAGGGCTGGGTAGCGAGTCATAAGAAATGAGCCCTTTAGTTGCTGGAGGAGTATTTCGTTGGGGATGTTGCCACAATGAATTTTAGAGTGGTCGATAATGCAGTTAATATTTGCGGTCCACTTGTTACTTAAAGTGAAGGATATGGTTAGTCCATTAATCAATTATTCATCCAAAGCTTATGGGGAACTCTGTTTTTGGGCTGGATGTATTTTATACTATTGAACATTTGGAAGGGTGCTTTTGTCATGGGATGAGGGGGTAAAGCCTGAAGGAGGAAATGAAGCTGATTCTATTTCTTGTTTGTTCAAAGATTGAGGATGGTTTTACTTGGGTAGTTACAAATTACAATGGTGTATAAACTGAATGATGATGTGGGGAAAGTAGAAATAGAATGAGAGTTCTCGTTTATGAGTTGTAATGGGAATAGACAGGTCATATTTGGGAATATTTAATGCACTGACACTGGGGGGACATTTTATTGCATTGAGATTTCCTAGTGAGAGATACGGTTGTCTTAAATGTTGTGACCTGTTTTGGAGTTCTCTACTTTTATGTTATACAATGCATTGGTGGATATTCCTTTGAAGGGCAACCTGTACACATTGGTCAAACAATCGATTGTCCCCTTCGTTTCTTATATGACCATAGTTCACAACAATAGTTTCTTATATGACCATAGTTCACAACAATAGTAGAAATAACTCTCTAATTGGAAGCACGCCTAGAGGAAATAAAGCTCCCCCAGCCTGAAATCAGAGACAACGGGTCACGACAGAGTTTCAAACTGAACATAGAAACTTCCAAATCCATTTCAATTTGTGTGGGGCATTGGGGGGTTAGAGTTCTACGTGGGGGGGCTTCTGACTTCTATTATATTACTGTCCATGTTTACTATTTTTTTTTTTTTTGTTAATGCTGATGGTTATACTGATTGGATACGCTTAATAGCAAACTTCACATTGAATCTCTTCATTCCTGGCAGGTTCATTTATCCCCCATAACTTTTGAAGATTTTTTTATGAAGAAATTATGCAATTTTCTCAAAAACTGCTGATGAATTTGACTTTAACACCATCTTTTCTTGCTTGAATTGCAATTTGAAAGTTGTGGTATGTTTGTAATGGAGATTATGGAGCCTATCTTGCAATTGTATATGGTACTTGATTGAATACTCCCTTTCCCAATTTCTCTTCCTTTCTGCAATAATTTGAAATTACATGTAATTTGCTTTGTATAGGATGGTGCGACCCTCCAATTCAGTGCAGATGACATTCAACTCTCTTTGGCTGAAGTCAAACTTGCTTGGATAGTGCATATTGTTGCTGCCATTCTTAAGACTTACCAAATTTCTGGCTTCAAGTTAAATTTTTATTGCTGATAACGATTATAGCTTTCAGGAGAGAATTGTGTATCTCATTAGGCCCATTTGCTTGTCTATTCCAGTGGAGAATTGGAAGAAGTATTTGATGCAAAACTTTCAGCTCGTGTTTCGCAGTTGATAAATGTGAAAAATAGTGGGTGGGTTACACAGTCAGGTATGTCATTAAACCAAGTTGGCTTTTTTTTTTTTTTTTTTTTTTTTTTTTTTTTTTGTGCATTCAGATTTTTTCAATACAACTTGAAAATGCAATATTTATGGTGTGGAATTGTCGCATTTTATATCCACTTTTTCCTTCTTAAACATGTCTTTATAAACATAAACATGACATCTTTGTATTAGGATTTTAGGACTTACAAGTTTATATTAAATAGTCATCTCATATATGGTTGTTGTAAAGGGATATTTTGGACAATTTGTATGTGGAGTCTATTATTCATGTATTGCCCATATCAAGTTGTATCGCCCATATCAAGTTGTATCTAAGCCTGTTGCTACTAGTACTGTGATAAAGCTTATTGTTTGAGGTCTGAATATGACTTCATGAATCAATATGAGGTCTAAAGTAACTTGCTTTACCAGTCACAATTGTTGGACATTATGAAGTATATGATACCATTATGTTATCTGACCTCGTTAATAATCCACAGTTTGAAACTTCTAATCCCTGGTCTTTGCATAAAGTCAGGGTGGTAGCCAGTCTGATTCAAAAGATCTGAGGTTTCATTAGCACTGTAAAATACCTGGAATGCTACTTCAGTTTTCCTTTTTTTAATAGTTAAGCCCAAACTTTTGCAATAATGTATTACCAGGCTATAAATAAACTTTTCATTTGGAGATTATAGCTCCGTTTGGATTGTGTTTCTGGGATGCGCGTCTTCGTCTGCTTTTTTTTTTTTTTTTTTTGGGGGGGGGGAGAAGCGTGTTTCAGCTTTTCCAATAAGTCTCGTGCACTGTTCACAGGACTCACAAACCTTTTTTTTCAACAAAACTTTCATTAAAAATGGGTCTCACGGCACTATTCACACATTTAAAAATTATTTTGTTACAGTGTTTTTAGTTTTCAGTTTTTAGCAAAATAAACGGTATCCAGACACACACTATATAATTGTTTTCCCACTTAGACCATAGCCTGATTTGACTAGTTGCCACTTGTTATGAGTAATATAACTGTGAGGGACAATTTAGAAAATATTATATAAATAGATGTGTGGTTTTGGGGTAATTAATTTTTAATCCTGCACACTTCCCAAAGATTAACACTAATTAAATTGTATTGCACTTGGTGTTAGTTACCTCCAATTGAGTTGAACCAACTGTGAGTCTTACAAAAGAAGTTCAGTGAAAAGTGCTTGTTGCATTTTGGAATTGTTACTTGTCATCTTTTAAATTTTATAGTTATCATTTTTTATATAATCCATTCTTGAAAGATAATGTATCATTTACTATTATCTATTTCTTTGTTATAAAGAGTGTGATGTATGTTGTCTGTTAGTTGTAGCTCAAATGACACCTCTTCCCCTATTAAGAAAGCGTGGAGATGAGGATGCTTCTATTGAGAGTGAGAAAGAGAGAGAGAGAGAGAGAGGACGTGGTTTCTACCTTGTTTGTTGACTTCTTTCTTTAATCTTTGATGCAGTATGCTTTACTACTGGATTCTTCTTCTGTTTCTATCAATATTCTTACTACTGTCATTGAGCTAATTTGTTAATTTCTAGATTATTGTTGAATACCATTTCTATGTTTTGATGTTTGCAACAAAAGTTGACCTTGTTTGTATTACATCACACATTTATCTTGTTACAAAATTATCTCTATGACATGGGTGTGGATATCCATATGAGTTCCTACAGAACCATCCCCATCCAAATCAATTTTGTGGGGTGTCCTGAGAATAAAGGAAATGGCATAGAGTATTGCCTTCACCATGTGTCTTTTTACTCCTTCCCCAAAGACGTGCAGCAAAGAATAGAAATCGAAAACCTTGCTAGTTTGAGGACAGTTCCTATGGCTTCAGTGATCTTCAATTCCATTTTAATCACTGATCTTTTAAATCTTGCTAGAATGACACTTGGGAGTCTGTTTTGTGCATCATGACTTCAAAAAGAGAATGCATTATGAATCAAATGTGTATGGCTGAAACCAGCCAACATCTTGGAATATTATAAAATAGGATTGGCCTCGGTACAATTATTGCAGAAATTTTGTATGTTTTAAAAAAAAAAAAAAATTATTTATGATGTCCCTCCTACCAAAGGTGCTAATAATTTCTGTTTATTTATAGAATTTTTTTGATGACCACATTCATGCTATTGGAATAATAGTTAATAATTAATCTCACCATTTCATTTCCTATTAGCTTATGTTGTTAGGACAAGTGCTAATTTATCATGGTATCTGCCTCCACTCTACCTCATTAAAAAAAAAAGTATAAAATCCCACACGCACACTCATAGGGATTGTTAGAATAATAGTTAAATGACTAAATTTACAATTACCTAGCAATTTATGCTTTTGGGATGAGTTGTAATTTATCACATGGTATCTTGGGAGACAAGTGAAGAGCTGACCATAATTTTGCATCTTTGGATAAGCAACTTTTTCATTTTAGATCCCAGAACACTTTTTTTCCTCCCACTTTTTTGTTTAATTTATTTTTATGTTTTGCCAAGAGCCTTGAAACTTAATTAGTTGGAACCTACTGGTGTTTCCAAAGGAGACATCTAGGGTTTAAGTTCACCCTCCCCTGTTGTAACTATCGTATTTATTGTTTTGTTTTGAGGCTTGTTGGAAAGTATAATTCATTTTCTATTTCATTGAAGACCAAATTGAGACTTTGATTACCAAAAATTCCTGGGATTGGTTAATAAATCAAGGGATTGATTGCTTAAAACAATCGTGGGATTGAAGCAATCAGTATGCAATTCAAATTCAAATTATCATTGGCTTTTGTATATAATATCCCTTATAAATATGGATTCCATTATAATGAACTCTTTAAGAAAATTGACTGAGAAATGAAGCCCTTTAGGCCTCTTGTCCCATGGATGTTGGCCACAAACCCAAACAACTTAAACTCATGTTTTCTCTCTTCTCATTTCTCTTTTCTGTCACATTATCACAAATTTTTACATGATATCAAACCATGTCAATTGGGCCTTGCTTGAATCTCTTCATTCACATAATATTCTTGTTATTGATGGTTTCCATATTCTAATACAATCACCTTGTCAATCATCCTTTATTATCTACCTCCTTTTGCTTCCCATTTTCAATTGAAAAAATTAACTCTTCATTTTGTATATTGGTAATTTTACCTGCAATTCTGGTGAGAAAGTGATACAGAGTGGTACTAGCATCCTCTATTGGTCTGATGTTCATGATCATGCCTTGCATGCTTCCAACATAAGTGAATTTGAAATTCAAACCTGTACCTTTTTTCCCCTTTCTTTCTTTTTGATTGAGTTCAACCCTCTTCATGTTCCTTGAGGCTTTTTTGCAGCAACTATATGCTCATCTATTTGAACTTCATTGGAATCCATGATTATTTACTATTATTGGTTGCTATTGTAGGAAGATTTTTACAAATTTGAAGTTGTACTCAGAGAAGACAGATCACATCTTCTATTAACTGTTCTTTTGAATTTAATTAGGTTAACTTATGGCATGATTTATTTGTATTTGCAGTTTAAAGTGGTTATTCACCATACCTTGAGTGTTTTCTTGGAAATGACATCTGGGTTAGTTTTATTACTTCAGATTCAGTTTGGAAACTTTTTATTTTTTATTATATTAATTTTCTTGAGGTTGAGCTTTGGTGCGATGGCTAGTGCCTTCCGCCAAATGTGAAGTGTGGGAATCAACCTTTGAAATAAATTGGGGATAAGTTTGCCTACCATGATTTCTCCCAAAGCCCGCATCAGTGGGAAATTAGTGCACCGGGTGTGACCTTTTTATTATATTAATTCTCTCTGCTGTGTATTTACATCAACATGCAATTTTGTGTAGATATATGTTGGGAAAGCTGCTTTCTGAAGTTGGATATCATTAAATCCATTATTTCATGAAAATATCACTCTAAGATATACATATATTTGTATATGTATTTTTTTTTTCTTTTATTTTGGCTTTGATCTCATATTTAAATTTACACACAACTGTAAGTTACTATTGGCCAATAATTTGGTAATATGTTTGTTAGTTTTCCATTTTCAGAAAGAGCACTTCCATTTCTTAGATGATTACCGAAGTTCTCATAGTTGAACAACCTTTTATTTCACTATTGCTGCATTGATTTTCATCGAGGACAGCCTTTTGACGTTCAAATCTTCAATGGATCCTCTTCTACTGGTATGCAATCTTGTTTAGTCACCCAGTTGAGAGTTTTAAGAATGCTCAACTAAAGTATTCCTGCATTTTTTATTTTGACATAGAAAAAATGGTTGGATGTTGACGTACTCTTTTTATTCCTTTGTTTTTTACATGGATCTTGTAATTTAATAACTGGCTTAGGGTTAAAAACTAAATATCCATGCTACTATTATTTATACATTAGGCATTAAATACAATTGACTAAATTGCCCACATAACTTTAATGTTTTATCATTTTATTTAGTAGTGACATCATTTGATGAAAGTTAGATGAGATTGGAATGGTACAGGTATATAACTCATTACCCTTTTATGGTTTTTCAATTTTTGTACTTTTTAGTTAAAACTATTGTTGCCTTGTGGTGTACTGGCATGGGCGGCGCTACACTATTCACAGGGGGTTCAAATGAACCCCCTGACTTCCAAAAAAAAATAAAAATTTATATATAAAAAAATATTTTTTTTGTTAGTTTAATACTATAATTTTTTTCCAAAAAATATATTTGCACACCCTGACTTAAATTTTACACACCCTTATTACAAGTTTTTCCAACTCTAAGAATAAAAAATAAGTGTTTGTGAATTGTAAGTGTCATTATTTTTTATAAATTTATATTATGTGTGTGAGTGTGTCTAATATTGATTGTGTGCATTATTTTTTGTTATAATATTATTTGTGTGAATTATGATGTGTGTGGATGTTTGTGTGTACATTATAATATAAATATATATAATTTAATAATTAAGAAATAGATATGGTTTGTTACATGTGTGTATATTGTTATCATGTTATAATAACTTTTTGTTATAAAGTTAGTAAAATTCAAGAAAAAAAACGTAAAGTTGGTGATTCTCCAAGTATTTGATTGGTTAAGTAGACACTAATGTATAATTTTATGTATGAATGAGTGTGGTTGTGTACGTCAATAATTAATACAAAGCCAATGAGTTTAGTTTAGTCATTTAGTTTAAAATATTTTTATAAAAACAATAACAAATAGATAATAAAAATTGCATAAAAATAAAAATGTTAGATAAACTTAACAAAATAAAATGATTATAGGCTCATAGCTACCCACATTGGCAATAGATACTTATAATGAACTATCATATAACAATTCAAAATTTGAATACTTGTAGAACGAAATTGTAAAACTTTATGTATTAATTTTTTTTTTTTTTTTTGGTTGGTAATTCGATATATTCAAGTTCTTTTTTATTAAAATTTTTTAATGACCCTCCTAAACAAAATTTCTGGAGCCGCCACTGTGTACTGGTTCCAATTTCTTGGAGCACAGTTATTAAGGATCCCTTGACACTTCACAAATTTTTTTTTGATTATTATGGAATAACTTAAAGCCGTTTCGAAAGAGGTTTGTATTTATTCTATCACTTTTGCATGATAACCTTTTTCTTAATATTTATTTTAAAGCTGTCCTAGAAAGATAAGTTTTAGAACAATTGACAAACTATGAACACAAACTTGTCTAGGTATAAATCTTAGAATCTTTAGGGTATATTAGACATGCTCAAGGTGTTATAAGTCAGAATACAAGAAAAAAGAAGCTACAAGTTTAAGATTTCGAAATATGCCAGGTTTGACCGATCGAGGTGCGTTTCTACAGATTTTTATTTCGGCCCAATAGCTCACTAAGCCCATTAAGTGATTAGAGTTTTAGATCTAATTCTCCTAGTTTACATAAAGTGGGAAGAAAGTGAAAGGGGAAGAGGGGTTTCCTTTTTACTTTCCCTGCATATTTTTTCAGGCTTTGAAACTAATACGAATTTTATAACACTTGAAATTTTTATGTGAAAATATTTCTGGTTTTTGCTGAGAAAGATGGTAACAAATCGCACTCTGTCATCATAGTTGTGCCCATAATTGCTTTTGTGGTAATAATAATAAGCTACTGCATCTACCTAAGAGCTAGGAAGCGAAGGGAGAAACCAAAAAGTAAGTTAATTAATTATTTTATTGTTATTGATGTATTACAAATTTTTAAAAAAAGAAAAAAACATATACAATGTGAAAATGAACATAATTTGTGTCACTTTAATGGAGAAGACGTTGTGAAAAGGCTTTCAAAAAATTATGGACAAGGAGATATTGAATTCAAGGAGGAAGTAATGTTGGTGGCCAAGCTTCAACATCGAAATTTAGTTAGAATCTTGGGATTTTGCTTGGAAGGAAATGAAATACTTCTAATTTATGAGTTTGTGCCGAATAAAAGCCTTGATCACTTCATTTTTGGTATGAGTTTACCTCTACCTTCATATCAAATTATACGCATTGTAATATCATTATGATTTGTACATCTTTTGTGTATAGACTCCCTCACACTTTAGTACCATATAATATATTTGATTGAATATGTAGATCCTATCAAGCGTGCACATCTAGATTGGGCAAGACGCTTCAAAATCATAGAAGGCATTGCTCAAGGGCTTTTATATCTTCATGAAGATTCTCAGCTTCATATTATTCATTGCGATCTCAAAGCGAGAAATATCCTATATGATTCTGAAATGAATCCAAAATTTTTAGATTTTGGTATGGCACAATTGTTTGCACTTGATCAAAGTGAAGAAACTACAAGTAGAATTTTTGGGACCTAGTAAGTACCCTTGTTAGGTATGCTTGATGTTTACGTTGTACGAAAGAAACAACCTGAAAGTCTTAACAAGTATTGTTGAAAATTTATGAATGCAATGGATATATGTCTCCAGAGTATGCAATGCATGGACAATTTTCAGTGAAGTTTGATATCTTTAGTTTTGGTGTACTAATTCTAGAGATAATAAGTGGACAGAGGAATAGTTGCTTCCGAAATGGAGCAAGTATTGAGGACCTCCTATGCTATGTAAGTATAACTTTTTTTTTTCTCTAATGTTGCATACAAGAAGTATGGAGTGGTAGGTAAGCTTACAGGTTCAAATCTCATCAGATGTGTTAGTTGATTATATATTTTGAAAGAATGCTACTCTCTCTCTCTCTCTCTCTCTCTGGTGTGTGTGTTGGGGGGGGGGGGGGGGGGTATTTGATTAAATAGCCTTAAAAGTCAAAAGGACAAAGAAGGTAAATGTCAACCAAATACCCTTAGCTTTATGATGTGGACTACGCTATCTTTTGAGATTATTTTTGGGTATATGTCTCTTGTGCCTACTAGTATGACACTGAACATAATATCTAAGTAGTTTGTTGGGATCAACATGAAGAATGTGTAGTTTAAAGGGAGGGAAGAACTATCTCATATTGAATAGCCCTTTTTTCTGTTTAAAACACAACAAAATTGTGTTCCTCTCAAATATTGAGTTTGTTAGCTTAAATTATTTTGTAGGCATGGACAAATTGGAAACAAGGTATAGCTTCAAATCTTGTTGATCCCAAATTGAAGGCAGATTCAACTACTAAAATAATGAGATGCATTCACGCAGGATTACTATGTGTTCAAAGAAATGTAGCTAATAGACTAACTATGGCCTCGGTTATTCGTATGCTTAATAGCTTCTCTATTACTCTACCAATTCCTTCGGAACCTGCATTTTTTATACACAGCAATATTAAATCAAACCTTTCCTCGTAATGGGAGCATGATTTATAGGTGATAGAATCAGAAGGCTCGATAAACGGAGCTTAGTATTGAGCTATCTCTTGGCTAGTACATGATGAATTTGAAATGTTATTCTACTAATTTTTCTATTTCTTTTTTTTGAAGCTTTTTAAAATTATTTGAGAATAAAAAAAAAAATATATATATATATATATATATATATTATTAATGATGAAACATTTTTACCTTGCAATCTTTCCTAAACTTGAACCATTTAGTTGGAAAATAAAAGGCGGAAAAAGAACTTACCTCAATAAGACTCATTATTCAACCATGATTGATCCATGACTTCAAATTGCTAATATTTAGTAGTTAATTGCTCTAAACTAATACTGTATATTTAAGAATTGGATATATCACTGCTTTGTGTTTATGCTTAAGGTTTGGATTTCTTACATTGTTATACTATGGTTGCGTTTGGTTTGATGTAAATCGAATTCTGAGTGTAAAATGAATGCAGGAGAAAATGAATTCCCGTAAAGAAATTAAAATCCGGGCGTTTGGGTGTGCAATGGAAAATAGTCCAGAAAACAATTTTCAATGTTTGGTAACATTCTGAAAATGCTATTTTCTTACAAATTTTTCACATTTTCTCAACTATTTGCTCAGCTTTCAAACAAATTTATATAAAAAAATCCACCACTACCCACACACCACCACCCACAGAAAATCCACTACCATCCACACAAAACCCATCATCACACAGCACAAAAACCACCAAAACACCACCACCCACACACTAGCACCCACAAAAATCCACCACTATTCACACAAAACCCACCACCACACAACAGAAAAACCACCAAAACACCACCACCCACACCACCACAACAACAAAAAAAATCAAAGATCAAAGAGAGAAAGATTGAGAGATTGAGGGAAAGAGAGATAGGTCTTCAGCGGCGGCGACGAGATCGGTCTTGGGTGGGTCAAGAACGAGATCGGTCTTGGGTGGCGACGACGAGAACGAGATGCAACGCTCAGATCTAGACGGCGGTGACGTTGAGGAAGAAGAGAGAAAAAAGGGGAAGCTTGGCTGGCGCGTGAGGCGACGTCATCTGGGCAGTGGGGCGGCACGATCTGGGTTGGCCGAAGTTTGGTTAAGGTGAGGCGTGATCTGGGTTTTGGACCATGTGCTCGTACTCTCTCTCTCTGTGAGTCTTGGAATTCATTTGAGGGTAAAATGAAGGCTACATTGGTTTTACGGCGGAAGTGGGTGATTTTACGATCAAAGTGTAATTGGTTTTCCATTTGACCATATTTTCTGTTGGAGCCAAACACACACAAGGGTGTAAAAGTAATTTTGGAATTCGTTTTTAGCTGAAACAAACGCAGCCTATGTAAGATTATGTAAGATTGCGATTGGATCAAAAACTCCTATGTACTAGACCTATTAAGATATGGACACATGACAAGTATTTAATTCATATTTGCATCCCAATAGCCAGGTCTAGTGTATAGAAACACTAGACCTAAGCAGGTTCCTTGACAAGATCCTCACGCTGTGCTTGATTCTCATTCCTCGTATGGTTTGCATCCCAAGAAAACTCTTAATGCAGAAACCTAGGTCTCAAAATAGTGTCAAATCACTCCAGCACATTACCAACGGGCTTAATAGCCCAATCACCAATGGTACATGTCTCTTTTCCTCTTCACTCTCGCGGTTCAATCCCATCTCAGCAACCATCTATAAAAAAATTCTTCAATCACATTAATTGTTACAAGCGTTTAATAAAAAATAATAATACTAAGCTATTATCCTTAGAAATTGTTCATAACTTCATATACTTGCAGATGCTATGGTCCTACCCAATAGCCATACCTTCCAAATTGTGTTTTCAGAATGGGTGTTCTCACTTCTCAAATATAAATGGAAAAGCAGAAGGCAAAAAATAAATAAAATAACGAAGGACGAAATAATGTGGCCCACGGGAAAGGGGGGGATTTTGTGAATATCCCATTGACTTTCAACGCTAAGAATGCCAAGCTAAGTTCTGCCTTTTTTTGCTCATATAAAATCTTATCAATAGGACGTGTCTCATTAATTTATCTTGACTTCAGGAAATGTTTGTCTTTTTCTTGATGATAGCTATAGGCATAAATGGTTGACCAAATTCCACATCCAATCGCGACGATATATATATATATATATATTTTTTTTTCTTGCGTAACCTTGAACTGACCAGACAAAATTTAAGTAACAAATGGTTGAATGTTTCAAATCAACGTTAGAATTTTCAACATCAGATATGGACTTTCCGTTCGTCAAAGTTAACAGTAATACAATTGCTTTAAAAAAAAAAATTTGGACAGTATTAGAAAGTTCTACCTCTCCATAAAAGCCTATATGACATGTTTCTTCACCTGAATGTTTGCCATAGTTTTAGGAAAACATGGCAAAGGTCTGTTCCAAACTTCTCTTCCTATCTGCCATTTGCATATTCATCGCTCAAGCCTTTGCTCAGCCAAGCTTCCTTTACCATTTTTGTTTAGACAATGGTAACTACACAAGCAACAGTACTTACAAAGCAAACCTTAATCAACTCCTCTCCTCCGTCTCTTCCAACACTGAAATTGACTATGGGTTCTACAATTCTTCTTATGGCCAAAACCCGGACAAAGTATATGCAATTGGACTTTGTAGAGGAGATGTTAAGCCGGATGTTTGCCGTAGTTGCCTCAACAACGCTACAAATCTTCTCCCACTGCTTTGTCCTAATCAGAAGGAAGCAATAGGATGGTATGACTATTGCATGTTACGCTACACATTCCGAGACATATTTGGGATCATGGAAGCTAGTCCTGTTTTCTATATGTGGAACAACAATAACGTATCCGCTAATGTGGATCAGTTCAATCAGGACCTGAGGACCTTGTTGGATAGCCAAAGAGTTCAAGCTGCAAAAGGTGGTTCTCTTCGTAAGTTTGCAGCGGGAAATGCAACAGCACCAAACTTCCAAACACTATATTCACTTGTGCAATGCACACCTGATTTGTCTGAGCAAGATTGCAGTGATTGCTTGGCTGGGGCTATGGGAGATATACCACAATGTTGTGATGGGAAGCAAGGTGGGAGAGTTGTCAGACCCAACTGTAATTTAAGGTATGAGGTCTCTCTTTTCTATGACCCCACAGCTGTAACTGTACCATCGCCTCCGCTAGTGCCACCCGTATCTCCATCTCCACCGTCAACAAATTCCCCAGCAAAAGGTACACATGGCATTAATTTTATATCAATAGCTGTGACCAATACGGTGATAGAATTATGGTTAAATAATTAAATTTACTGATTTCAAATATCTTTAATTTTGGGCTTGGAATAATTTGTGATTATCACAATATCAGAGTAAGTCTTGAGTTCAAATTTTATATCTACTCTACTTCCAATTTAAATAGTTAAAAGTTCGTGTGGGGCATATATTTTAATTTTTCACTGACCAGGTTCCAAGATACCTTTATGTTCTGTTCATTTTTGAGATATCCATAAATCATGGTTTAAAATTTTATTTTCTTCTTGTTTTTTTATTTCTTAATCTTATAAACTACTTCTAATTACGACGAATACAATAGAACAATGAAATCAAACATTTTTATGTCTTTTGCAGGAAAGAAGAGTAACAAATCTCTAATTGTCATCATTATAGTTGTGCCCATTGTTGCCTTCGTGGTACTCATAATCTCCATCTGCATCTACTTACGAATAAGGAAACCAAGGGAGCAACCAGAAAGTAAGTAAAATGATTGGTTTACCACTTTATTGCGTTATTTGTTATCAAAAAAGTTGAATTTTGAATTTTTACAAAGGAAATAACAGTCAGAAAACATGTGCTGACTGTGCTGTTATGTCATATATTGTAGGTTCTGAGTTATGATTGTGGAAATATGTAAGTGTTTGAATTAGCTTTTAATTTGTTGAGGACTTTTATACGTTGAAAATTGACAAAAATACATTTTTATAGAAAAAAAAAAGTGATATATATATATATATATATTTTTTTTTAAAAAAAAGATAAATTAATAAGTTAAAAACAAAAATGAATTGGAGGATATTTTCTGTCAATCGATACTTAGGTGCCATCAAGTAACAATAAATAATCTAATTAAATAAAAAAATAACATTAAATTATTGTGCTCTCTCAAATAATGCTTCCACTTACACAGATAGAAAATTATTATAATAAAGAATCTTGATAATATCAATAAAAAAATTATAACAATATCAATAATTAGTTGTGGCTGGAGAGGTCATTGCTGTTGTATATATTCAGACTTCTACTAAAACAAACAGAAAATTATTACAATAATGAACATTTCCAATATCAATAACTAGTTGTGGTTTATCAAAAAATAAATTAAAGTTGTGAAGATGTCATCGAAGTTGAATGCAAGATTACCAAAATAAAAAATAAAAAAAGTTGAACGCACGTATTTTAATTTGTGACGCTCTTCTTCTTTAAATAATGCACTAAAGAATTTGGGTATGTACTATGTGTTGACCTTCTTCTTCTTCTTCAGGCGACGAAGCTGTGGACGAGATTACAAGTGCGGAAGCCTTGCAATTTAACTTTGGTATCATTCGAGTTGCAACAGATGACTTTTCTGATGCAAATAAACTTGGTCAAGGTGGATTTGGTGCTGTTTACAAGGTAACCTCACCGACTGACCTTATCATTAATTTGGAGGGAGTAAAATTAATGAATCTAATGACACAATAATTTCTATCACTTTTTTCATACTTTTTTATATGATATATGTTGTGAATTATTTTATTATAAAAGTTATGTCAATAGTAGTTTTATATGAAAATGATGTTGTACTATGTACAACTTATCATATCAACAAGTTGTGAAAAAAGTTATATAATTTATGTGAAATAACATATACAAAAAGTAGAATTGATGGAGGGTTAAATGTGTTTTATTCTATTATATTCTTCAGGGTAAGCTTGCCAATGGACAAGTTATTGCTGTTAAAAGGCTATCTAGAGATTCTGGCCAAGGAAATCAAGAATTTAAGAATGAAGTTTTGTTAGTGGCCAACCTTCAACATCGGAATTTAGTTAGGCTCCTAGGATTTTGCTTCGAAGGAACTGAAAGGCTTCTAATTTATGAGTTTGTGCCCAATACAAGCCTTGATCGCTTCATTTTTGGTATGGTTGCACTTCTACTTTCATTTCACATCATATCCATTGTATTTATTTTGGATGGCATGTTTTGCAAGGATAGACTTTGTCACATTTTAGCCTGTTTAACATAATCATATCTTTTGCTAAATATGCAGATCCAATAAAAAGTGTGTATCTAAATTGGGAAAAGCGCTATAAAATCATAGAAGGCATTGCTCGTGGACTTCTTTATCTTCATGAAGATTCTCGACTTCGTATTATTCATCGTGATCTCAAAACTAGTAACATTTTATTAGATTCAAATATGAACCCGAAAATTGCAGATTTTGGCCTAGCTAAATTGTTTGCACTTGATCAAAGTGAAGACAATACAAATAGAATTGTGGGGACCTAGTAAGTATGTTTGTATGGTAAAGCTGTTTACTTTGTACCCTAGAAACAACTTGAAAGTCCTAACAATCATTTTTAAAATTAATTATGGATTGTGCAGTGGATATATGGCTCCAGAGTATGCAATGCATGGACAATTCTCAGTGAAATCTGATATCTTTAGTTTTGGCGTGCTAGTTTTAGAGATAATATCTGGGAAAAAGAATAGTTGCTTCCGACATGGAGAAAATATAGAGGACCTTCTAAGCTATGTAAGTATAATTATATTGGGGCCTAAAAAACTCTCTTAAGTCTGTAGGGATTGGTGAGTTTTGCAGGTTTGAATCATGTGTGAGTTAATGATATATATGCAAGCCAAAGAAAATAGTATGATTATCTCTAGCAACATGTTGCCTTTTAAATTCTCTATTTTCCATTTTTGATGGTTGAGTAAGTATCTTCATGAAAAAATTATCTTATGAGACCTCTCTCATAGTATTTGAGATCTATATATGTGTGGATTTTATATGATATGAGAGGAAAGTTTCATACGACTATCTCATGAGAGACCATCTCTAAGGAAAGAGAGGTGGAGGATTTTTGAACCAATTCTTTTAACATAGTATACTATTAATATCCCCTGAGGTTCTCTTTGTGTACATATCACATGCCCCTATTTAAATGATACTAATAATGCACATCAAATTGACAAAATTAGTCCAAAATTGGTTTAGTCTTTTGGTACTGTACTAGATATTTAGGATATAATCTTGCTAGTCTGAATGATGGATTGTTTAAGGAGTAAAAGCATCTTGAATTTCCGCTACATACAACGAAACACAAGGTACCACCTTGTTTAACTCTAATAACATATCTATTATTTTTAATTATCTTGCAGGCATGGAAAAATTGGAGAGAGGGAAAAGCTTTAAATCTTGTAGATTCCACATTGAAGGCCGGTTCAACGAATGAAATAATGAGATGTATCCATATTGGATTATTGTGTGTTCAAGAAAATGTAGCTGATAGACCAACCATGGCCTCAGTTGTTCTTATGCTTAATAGCTACTCTCTGACTCTGCCAATACCTTTACAGCCTGCATTTTTTATGCATAGTAATATTGAATCGGACACATCCTCACAATGGGAGTATGATCCAAAGAGGACAGATTCCGATCAATCAAAAGGCAGCTTGGTCTAAGTCTACGCTATCTCCTTTCTTATTGTTTAAAGAAGTTGAAATGTACTACTATTTTATTTGTTTTTTTTTTATTTAAGAATATGTAATATATGATTTATTTATGATTCATTCAAAACTTAGCATTGTTTTCAAAATCTGAACCATTTAGTGACCAAAAAAAAAAAAAAAAAAACTTTTCTTAATCAGACTCATGGCTATCCATGACTTCAGTATGACACCATTGATATCTAGTAGTTGAGTACTTTAAATTAATATTGTATGTATAAATATTGGCTAATCCAGTGCTATGTGCGTGTTGAATGGAAGGCCGCTGCAGCCGTATATAGTTGACTACCATTTTCAAAGTTTGCCGAAAAGTCCCATCTCTCCCGCGTTAATTCATTCGGAATATGCGTCCATGGTAACGAAGTCACTTCATTTTTTATGGGATTTCAATCAGCCATTTATTTATTTTATTTTGGAGAGTATAGTACGTTTCAAACCACTCAAAATTTGTTTTTTTTTTTTGAGAAACAACAACTCAAAAACTTATATATAATATGACAAACGGTCGAGTTCTAGAAAAAAAATGGGCCACCTTAAACAAGTTAAAAATTGGTCCAACAGTATTCTTTTCACATGAAAAAATAAATAGAACATGTATTTGCAGATTTGCCACTTGGTGACATATTTAGATCAAATACATACTAGTGGGTTCTAGTTAGCTTAATCGATAAAGTTTTTTATAATTGAATAAGAAATTTGAGATTCAATTTCCACCTACATTAAAACTTGATTGATGTATTGATCTGATGATAAAGAGCTTTCATCAGAAGTGGACACCATAAAAATTTAAAAAAAAAAAAAAAAATCATAAACATAGTAGTATTAGTATTAATGTAGTGATCATAAACTTGTTTTTTTCCAAAGAAGTCGATTCTAGCCTCAAATACTCCCAGATTTGTCTCTCATTTGTATTTTTACTTACTATCATATTTTTGATGAACTTGCTATTACATATATATAGCTGCAATATGTGATGACATAATTCTTTAAATGTCATTGCTCTATATACCAAACCTGGAACACTCTTTCTTAACAAATTCCAATACTTGGTTCAAACCCACCATAAAAATTGAGACAAATAAATTAGAAATTATATATTTTAAGTTTACACAAATCAATTTCAAAGTTAACCAATGATAAAGTTTAGGAGTAAGGACATTATCCTTTACTCTTTAGGTTTTTTTTTTTTTTTTTTTATAAATATTTTTAAGCGCCTTTTAATGTTCAGCGTTTTTTTTTTTTTTTTTTTAACTCTTTAAATGTTTATATGTATTATATGGTGGTGTGACTGCCTTTGCTGCTAGCACAGAAGGGTTGGTATTAGCATATAATATATAATTGTGAGTTTTAATTGTGAACAGGAATGAATTTTATTTTAAAAAACTGGTCAGGTTATGAGTCAACTTTTTTGCTTTGGGTTCAAAACTTCGGATTCAGATTGAGTATTTTCCTTCTAGTTCAAGTCAAGTTATTAGGTTGGGTCCAATTTTTTATGTCTAACAAAATTACTTCACTAGTGTAATAAAACACTTGCCGGACAATGCAAGTGCATGTAGCCTTTTGCTGTAAAGGAGTTTCTTTAAAAGTTGGTTAAAATATAATCTATATATTTTTTATACAAAAATAATCTATATATAAAAGTATAAAGTTCTCTCCAAAAAAAAAAAAAATCTTTTGGGTACTGTCATGTAACACATTTTGTGAAATTTTTATATATTTAACCTAAAATATAATCAAATTTTAGTATTTATGTCAAAGTATTAATTAAGTAATCAATGGATGCATTTATTTCAATTTATTAATATAGTACACAAAATTTGTTTGGTTAATTAAAAAGAAATTAAAAAAACAAAAACAAAAATTCTCTCTCTCTCTCTCTCTCTCTCTCTCTCTCTCTCTCTCTCTCTCTCTCTCTCTCTCTCTCTCTCTCTCTCTCTCTCTCTCTCTCTCTCTCTCTCTCTCCACATTTGTCCATTTATACCATACATTTGTGAACTACTTATACAGCTAAAAGTGTCATGAGATAACTCCAAAAAATAAAAAAATACACATAGGAACATATAATTATAGATCATCTTTCAATATAAACTATAGATTAGCTTCAATAACCTATATGCATTAATATTGTATTTTCATCAGCCAGAAAACTACATGATGAAAAAGAAACTGGAATGTACCAATTTAGTTGGAAGATTGTTACTTGATTGGTTGATAAAGATAAACTCCATGTTCAGTGTAGATTTATTTTATTAAAGGAAACCAATTAAATCGTTCAAAAATTATCAAAAGTATCCAAAATTTGACTCAACAATTTATTTTGATACAATATCAAAATTATATAACTTTTTGGATGATATTGAAAAACAACCTAGTTTTGGAAAAAATGGAGTTTTTGTTTCAACAAAATGGTCACTCCTAAGCGGTTTTGCAAATAATATCACAATAAGCATGTTGCTAACAATAATGAATCTTTACAGAATTACAGTCATCAATCAAATACAATTAAATCATAGTAATCTTCTCCAAAAAATTTTATCTCCATCAACTCTTCTGGATATGGAACTAACTTCATTTAAATCCTTCAGAGATGAAACTACAAATACCTCCAACAGTGTAGTTTTTGAACCATCCAAAACTGCCTCTGAACTCTGGCTACACCTTTCCTCTTTCTTGTCAGTAAACTTAAAGCAAATACTATAGCAATAAAACGACCTTTTATAGAAGGCGAAAGGACACCCCCAATTTAAAATGCTTTTAATATCCCACTTAAGCTTTTACTGTCAACCATTGATGTCTTTTGAGATTAGGTTCTGGAAGAGGTAAATCAGCATCAAAAAAAGAAGTAGGTGATTAAGTTGGATAACATTGATTAAGTTGATGTTTCTTACCAGAATTTCTCTCTTAATCTCTCTACTCTCTCTATCTCTCTGTTTTTACTTTTTCCCTGTTCTTGGAGGCTTGTTGTCCTCGAAATCAACTATCAAATTTCCTAATTCCTAGCGGTGTGATAAGCTTTCATTAAAAAGTGCCACATGATTAGATGGCAGAAGCCTTTTTCCCTAGTCTGTTGTATTTCTTTTGTTGGGGGAAGGTGGATGATTGAAGAAAAAAAAATGAGGGAAACAACATTACCAATTTAGCTTGGCAATACGAATGCACTCACAACAAATCCTCCCCCCCCCCCCCCCCCCCCCCCCCTTTTCTTTAATTAGAATGGTGGGCAATTTCATAACCTTCATTTGCTGAGAAAGGAGGAAAAAAAGAGTTAAATCCTAAAGGGGAATGCCCGGAATTAGTGGGGTCAGGAAGTCTATTTGTGAAGACTCAATGTTTATTGTCTTGCTTTATGAAGTGAATATTGTATCTGTGAATATGAAACAACATAAGATTGTTTGAAGAAGTTATTCCCTAAATTATGTCCTTTTCTTGGCAAGCTCTTGGCCAGTGACAATTTGTCTTCTTTTTTTGACTAAATTTGTAGCTTTCATTTTTAATTTTATGGTATTAGGTAACTAATAGCGGTCACTTTTCTTTAATTAATTAATTTATTTTTTATTGTTTGTGTGTGTAGTTTACTGCTGGTTGTGGGAAATTTTTTGAGGGAACACCAGAGCAGATGTATCAATCACCATGTGTAACATTGGATTCATTGCCAAAGCCAACTCGAGTATACTGTGGCCATAATGGTATTCTGTTACTATCCTTTCTTTGGGTTGATTTTGAGTTCATAAGGATAAATTAATTTTGTACAAGGAGTTGGGGTTGCTTTTATTGTGTCCATGTGTGTAGATTTTTCTACTGTTGATATATACTTAGTGCATAATATTCCATTTGGCATAATTACAATCAACAATCACTGGTTTGTTTCTATAACCACCTCAAAATCTCTTTACTTAGATAACATAAAAAGGCCCCAAGTATAAACCTTGTTTCATATTAGATCTTGCTAATGTGTATAGTGTTGTGGGCTTTAGGCCTAACTAGATTACTTGTATAGCACACATTCTTGTACTACACTCTTACTTGTACTGCACTCATATGCTTCCTATATAAAGGCACTCGTGTATATTCTTTCATCAAGAAATACAATACTACAGATTTTAGTATTTCTAACATGTTATCAGAGCCACTGTTGTAACCTTTCTTGGCAGTCTTGTCTTTATTGGTATTACTCCATTCTCAACATCGCTTTTGCCATCATAGCAGCCGCCGCAGCCTCTCGCCGTTGAACCTCCGACATCTTCCAGCCGTCGTCCTTAGGTTCCAAACTTGTAGCTGCCGTTGTTGAGGAGTTTCATGCTGTAAAAAACCATTGAATTTTGAGTCACCGCCGCGAATATTGCTCTGATTAATTTTCTGCAAGTACCACTGAGATTGTCTTGTGCCGTGGAAGCCTCGAAGCCATCGGAGACCGCATGCGCCGCTGCATAGCTGGGTTGTCTTTCCATGCGCTCCCACGCGTCGCTTCATCAGGTCACGCGCCTCCACGCTCCTTAACCCTCCTGCTGACATCATTCTGCCATATCAGCCGTTGCGTCATCGCTAATGTCACTTCCTTGCATCAGCCGCTGACGTCATCGTTTGACTTATGTTGGTTTGACTGTTGACTTTCAGTAGGGTTGACCGTTGACTTTTTCCCAGCGTTGACTTTTTGCAGTCCAAGTGCTCCTTACCTAGTTTTTCGCGTAAATTTCATTTTTGCAATCCATTTTTGCATATTTTGCTTCTAAATGAAGAATAAGGACAAGTCTTCTTCCTTTTGCAACAACCGTCACTGACAATCAAACAAACGTTTTTGCAATTTTTGCAAACGTTTTAGCCATTATATTGAGACTTGCTATCAACGCAACAAATTAGTTGTTTCCATTTATGTTGCTACAGTACACTAAGAGTGTCTAACCCATGGCTCCCGCCTCTACACAGTCTTCGTCTTCTGGATCCACTTTCACCATTTCTAGAGATGACCTTATAAACATCATTACCAATGTTATTTGTATGGTTGGTAATGCATCTTATTCCTCTTCTCTCTCAGCTTTATCTGGTATGTCTTCTACCTCTTGGCTTATGAATTCTGCTTGTTGCAATCACATAACACATCACTCGTCCTTATTTTCTAACCTTAAACCTGCACCGCACCCTCTTAATATTCGCACAGCAAATGATTCCACAATGTCTGGTTATAATATAGGTTCCATTTCGACCTCTAACCTCTCGGTTCCTGGAGTCTTTAATGTTTCTGACCTTTCTTATAATTTATTTTTTGTGGGACAATTAGTTGAGTTGGGTTATTGTATTATCTTTGATTATTCTGGGTGTATTGTGCAGGATCTGAGGACGGGATAGGAGCTTCGGACTGGTCCCAGAATTGGGCGTATGTTTCCCGTGGACAACCTTCGTCTTCCACTTGTTACTCCTGTTTCTGTTGCTGCAGCTGCTACAGTTTCTTCAATTCCTTCCCTTGCACTTTGGCATGCTCGACTTAGTCATGAATCTTCCTTTCAAGTACAACAATTGGCTTCTAGAGGTTTGTTAGGTTCAGTGCCTACAGAAAATTTTGATTATGTTTCATGTTAGTTAGGAAAACAACCAGCTTTGCCTTTCAATACTAGTGAATCAATATCCACTGATATCTTTAATCTTATTCACTCTGATGTTTGAGAGCCTTCCTTTATCTTTAGTATTGGTGGGTCTCGATATTTTGTTATCTTTATTGATGATTACTCTCGCTATAACTGGATTTTTAATATGAAACATTGTTCTGAATTATTGAAAGTATATTCTAATTTTGCAAAAATGGTTGAAACTCAGTTTTCCAAACGCATCAAAATTTTTCGATCTGATAATACTCCTGAATACACTCAATATGCTTTCAAGCTATTTTGCATTCCTATGGCACTGTTCATTAACTAACTTGTCTAGGTACCTTTCAGCAAAGTGGCAGAGTCGAATGAAAACTTTGTCATATTCTTGACACCGTTTATGCTCTCATTCTCTCTGCCAAAGTTCCTGCTCCTTTTTGGGGTGAAGCTGCTCTTTATGCTGTTCACATTATTAATCACATTCCAAGTCTTGTTATCCAAAATCAAACTCCATATGAGCCTTTTTGGGTCACCTCCAGACTATCACCATCTTCGTTCCTTCGGTTCTGCTTGTTTCATTCTTCTTCAACCACATAAGCATAACAAACTTAAGCCTCGATCAAGACTTTGTTGATTTCTTGGCTATGGTGAAACTCAAAAGGGGTATCGGTGTTATGATCCTGTCTCTCATCGTCTTCGTATCTCTCGCAATGTTATCTTTTGGGAACATCGCCTCTTTGTTGAGCTCTCTCACTTCTGTGCCTTCCTGTCTTCCTCCTCTGTCTTAAATCTTTTTTTAGATGAGGCACATATTCTTTCTGTAACTGCTCCTGATCCTCCTGTAGTTGCTCCTGATTCTCCTGTAGATTTCTTTGTCCAACCACCAGATATCACTGATTCCTTTTCTAGTTCACCCTTTAATGAACAGGTGGAAGATGAACAGGTCGAAGACGAGCTACCCAACCCCAACCCTAAGCTTAGGTCTCCTGCTCCTGCTCCGCCTGAAGATCTTGTACAAGACATTCCATCTCATCACTCAACTTGGGTAAGATCTATTTCTGCACATTTACTTGACTATTATTGTTACACTGCCATTGCTATACTACATGAGCCTCACACTTATCGTGAGACTTCTATTGACCCTTTATGGCAGATTATAATGAAAGAGAAACTTGATGCATTATCTAAAAACCATACTTGGGATTTAGTGACACTCCCCCTTAGGAAATTTATGGTTGGTTGTAAGTGGATTTACAAGATTAAAACTCACTTTGATGGGTCCATTAAGCGCTATAAAACTCGTCTTGTTGCAAAAGGTTTTACACAGGAGTATGAGATTGATTATGAAAAGACCTTTGCTCCGGTTGCTTGTATCTCATCTGTTCATGCACTCTTAGCTGTTGTTGTTACCAGTAAATGAGACCTTTTTCAGATGGATGTCAAAAATGCATTCCTTAATGGGGATTTAAGTGAAGAAGTTTATATGCAACCTCCTCCTGGTCTCTCTGTTGATTCAAGCAAGGTTTGTCACCTTCGACGTGCACTTTATGGTCTTAAAAAAGCTCCACGAGCTTAGTTTGCCAAATTCAGCTCCTACCATCTCTCGCTTGGGTTACATGGCCAGTCATTATGATTCTACCTTATTTTTTCGTCGCACGACAAATGCACTATTTTACTTCTCCTATATGTGGATGATATGATCATAACTGGTGATGACCTTAGTGGCATTCAAGAACTTAAGGATTTTCTCAGTCAGCAATTTGAGATGAAAGATCTTGGACATCTCAGCTACTTCTTGGGTCTTGAAATCACTCATTCTACAAATGGATTTTATATTACTCAAGCCAAGTATGCTTCTAAACTCTTGTCTCGAGTTGAACTCACTAATAGCAAGATTGTTGACACTTCAGTTAAGCTTAATGCGCATTTGACTCCCTCAGGGGGAAAACTATTGTCTAATCCCTCTCTTTACAGATGCTTGGTTGGCAGCCTAGTTTATTTCACTGTCACTCGTCCGACATTTCCTATGCTATTCACCAGGTGAGCCAGTATCTGTCTGTTTCATGATCGGCTCACTATGCTGTTGTTCTGCGCATTCTTCAATACATAAAAGGCACTCTATTCCATGGTCTTTTCTACTCTGCTCAGTCTCCTCTTATTTTTCATGCATTTTTTTGATGTTGATTGAGCAGGAGATCCCACTGATCGCAGGTCCACCACTGGTTATTGCTTTCTTCTTGGTTCTTCTCTGATTTCTCGGCAAAGCAAGAAACAAACTCATGTGGCACGCTCCAGTACTGAAGCAGAATATCGTGCCCTTGCTAATACCATATCTGAGCTCTTTTGGCTATGATGGCTTCTCGAGGACTTAGGTGTGTTTACATCCTATGCTACTCCTCTTTATTGTGACAACCAGAGTGCCATTCATATTGCTCACAATGATATTTTCCATGAACGGACTAAACACATCGAAATCGATTGTCATTTTATCCGTTATCATCTTGTCCATGGTGCTCTCAAGTTGATCTCAGTCTCCTCTAAAGATCAACTTGCAAATATCTTCATCAAGTCACATCCTAAAGGACGCTTTCGTACTTTGGTTGACAACCTCAAGTTGGTCTCACATCTACCTTGAGTTTGAGGGGGGCTGTTAACGTGTATAGTGTTGTGGGCTTTAGGCCTAACTAGATTACTTGTATAGCACACGTTCTTATACTACACTCTTACTTGTACTGCACTCATGTGCCTCTTAAATAAAGGCACTCGTTTATATTCTTTCATCAAGAAATACAATACTACAGATTTCAGTATTTCTAATAGATCTTAAATTTTTAATTTTGTCAATTAAAGTCCCAAAGTTATGAAACTGTTTTAATTTAAAGCCCATGTCCGTATCTATTATTCATATTCCTTATTTTGGCCGGTAATGGATTAGAGAAAAATATAAAACCACATAAAATTTTATGATTTACCTTGGTAACTAGTTTCAAACATGAAAAAAAAAGTCTTAAAATATTTTTAGAAAATAGAGAAAAATGAAATAGGCAATCAAACCCTGTGTTTTTTTGTCTCAAATTTTGTTCTTTATGGACTTGCACCTTAAATTTCTGCAGGGAGCAAGCTTACTGTAGGGAAGTGATGGCAGGCATGGCAAGACTGGAACTTTGAGGTCAGTTGGGAAGTGTTGTTGCTGCTTGCTGGCTATGGTTGTATTTCTTCATGCAATTAGAATGTAAAAAGCTCCTTGTAAATATTTTTTGTGATGTAAAGGATCTTTTGTCAGTAGAACTTACAAACTGATATATTTTTTATTGGAAACTTGCAAAATTTTGGCAATGAACTTCAGAAATTTAAGTATCTGTTTTGTATCTGTTGGGAACTTGTTTTGTATTTCTTCATGCAATTTGGGGCAAGAATCTGTGATTTAGCAAGGAAAAAAAGGGGGGAAAAATTGTCTGTAGCCGTGTTTATTTTTATAAACGTGGCTATAGACAAAACCCATATAGGAGGCTTTAGCCCCGTTTAGAAAACACAGCTCCAAGGCAGCTTATAGCTGCGTTTTAAAAATTGTAGCTATAGGTCTCAACCTATAGTCGCGTCTAAAAAAACGCAGCTATAGACCCGTTGGAGCTATAGTCACGGGGTTTAGGTCGCATGTGTAAGCGCGACTATAGAACAAGCCTATAGCTGCGTTTTTAGGGTCTATAGTCGCGTTTTAGAAACGCAGCTATAACTCTTATTTTTTTGTAGTGTTGCTGCTTTTACTTGCACTTAAGTAATCACTGAAATTAAACTAAAACTAATAAAGCAACTTATGACTACGAGTGCTATGTCTGACACAACCAAGAAAATTCAAACAATATAGAAATATTTATAAAGGGGGATTAATAGACAGGAAAAACATAACAACTGTAATCTTTATTAGGGAAATGAAACTCATTATCAACCTCAAAGCCCCATGAAAATTTAGTTCTATATGCTGCTGGGGTTTAACTTTTCAAGCAGTGATTAAAATGTTGGATCTCTTACATAGAATACACTAAAAAATTAAACATGTGACTCTGGTCTTACTAAACTTAGGAAGGCACTTCCCAAATTATTATCTTTTTCCCCCAAAATATAGAAGAGCTAGAAGAGCCTCTGACCATGGGTGTGAGCGCATGCTTAGAGGCCAGTATTCTGTAATTGTCATATGTTTTTGGCAATTTTTTTAATGTAGTAATCAATGTCTTAATGATTGGAAGATGATGCTATAATTCCGTATTAACCTTTAGGGGGAGGAAAAAAAAAAGATCCTCTGAATAAATCTGATAAATTTACATATATTGAAAGTGCATAATAAAATTGTAACTATAAAACTACTTACAAATTATATGTGAAAATATTTACAAAAGCTGTTTTGAAGAAGTTGATGGATAAATGTAAAAACTTAAAATATTTACATCGGGTAAAACTATAAAATAATTCACTACATTAGAAACATGGAATAGGTTAACTTATTAAAATTATGCATGCTATGGTGGAGAAGTTGGTGGAGCAATGATTTTTGTTCCACATTCTAATTGCTTTTCAACAGTATTTGCTATGTACTACAAATCAATAACAAAAAGTTAAAAAGAGCTTAAATTTAAAATTTAACAACTACCTTTTTATTTTTTTTTTTTTACAGTAAAAGGCTGACATTTTTAAATTTTGATGTTGTTGTTGTTGTTTATTTATTTATTTTTTTAATTTTTTTTATGACAGTGGGAGAGTGTTCCCATTTATAGGCAATGTTTTTTCAAATTTAGCTAAAATTTAGGAGTTTTTTTAATCAGTAATTTTACATGTTCGACCCTACTATTTAAACTTTACAAATAGGTAAATTTGAGAGTATTTTGAGCATCAAAATTAAAGATCACAAACAGGAAAAACCCCTTAAATAGTAATATAGATATATATAATCTCTTATCAACCATCAAAAACTTTACTAGTTGAACTAACTGAAATTCACTTAACTTTTATTAATATTACATCACTGAATAATTTTTCATATTGTAAGACTTGATAGTGAAAAATACCAAAGAAGGAGAGCTTTCAATATCATGAGAGTATAGTGGATAAAGTGGAGAATTATATATATTAGGTGTTAGAAATATGTTGTTAAATGTTAAATTACCGATTGTCCCAAAAGGTTAAACTATTGGGATATGGTTAATTTAAGCTATTGGGATGTGGTTAAATGATTAAATTTACCACCTCACATTTAAATTCTCACGTGTTGGGTCACACCTATTAAAATGTAGTTTCGACTCACACATGAGGGGAAGTATTAGAAATATGTGGTTAAATGATTAAATTTACCATATCCCAATAGCTTAAGTTTTTGGTACAATCGGTAATTTAATATGGTATCAGAGTAAGAGGTCTTGAGTTTGATCCTTATCTCCTCCACTCTACTTCCCATTTAATTTCCAACTTGTTGGGCCTCAACTATTAAAATGTAGTTTCAGCTCACACATGAGGGAGAGTGTTAAGTATGTGGTTAAATAATTAAAATTACTATATCCCTATAAGTTTAAGCTTTTGGAAAAATCGGTAATTTAACATTAGGAAGGTCAAACTTATGTACAGTACCTTAGATTCCCATCTTAAAATTCAGCTATGTGTTTTTTTTTTTTTTTTTTTTTTTTTTTCTCATGGGATGAAAGTATATTTTTAGTTAACCATATAGTTGAATTTTAAGAAGGAAACATAAGGAACAGTACATAAGTTTTGCCCTATTAAGAATATTGTGTGATTGTAGATTATCTATTAAATTGAAGGAAAATTTTTATAAGACTAACTATGTCCTCTTGCTCATAGGCATTGTTATGCTAGTAAGAAGCAACATACTTGTGGGGGGTCAATATACAAAAAGTAAAATGAATAACACGATTAATTTATTATTTATGGGAAATGATTTACAATTGAAGAACTAGGAAAGAAAACATATCATAAGTCCAACACAACATAGAAAGATACCTAATATTCTTGAATTAGTTTCTTTGACCAATGAAGCATATTACAATGAGGATTCAAACTTAGAACTCTTTTATCTCTCTCTCTCTCTCTCTCTCTCAAATAGGGGAAGAGTCATATTTATACTAGTTCCACTTTCCTCTCTATGGGGGCTTGTGTGGAGGAGATAAAAAGATATTTGTCCCATAAGTTATCTCCTCCATGTTTTGAGGGAGTAAGTGGGTTAATAAGTAAGGAGCACTGTTAAAGCAGGTTATTAAGTAATAAATGTAGCCCTTGTTAGGTGGAGTAAGAGCTTTAGATGCTATTCTTCCCTCATTTCTTGGTTGACTTTTCCCTTTGGTTCACAAATATCCCTTGTCTCTCTTGTTATCAACAGTATCTTCAGTTGTGGCCATGAAGATTGTTCTTCCTTGGCAACCCACTAGGGAGACAAGGGGTCCTTTGGTGGACCATGTCCCTTCAAATATCATATATCTAATCTCTGTTCTTTAGTAGTGTTTTGCTCTTTCTACTTCCTCTCCCCTATTCTTTCCTTGGGCTAGCTCAACAATCCTTCTCATCTTTTGATCTCAAGTGTTTTTGGGCTTTAGGCATATGGTACTCATCCTACTCCCCACAATATTAATAAAATAAGTGTAGTTGAAATGAGAATGTTAAAATGGATAAGTAAAAATATATTTAGAAAGTAGGATTTAAAATATTCACTTAAAGATAGAAATCATATTTATAGAACATTGCATTATGTGTATAAATTCCAAAAAATTATCAATAAACTTTGGATGTCCAAAGTTTCGTTGGGAGGATGAAAAAATGGGAGAATAGAAAATAGGGAGTGGATGAAAATGTGGGAGAATAGGAAAAAAATTTTATTTTCTCTCATTTGTGTTTGGTTGGGAGAGTGGAAAAGTGAAGGGATTGAAAACTTTTTTCTTTGGTTGAGAAGAAACGTGAGAGGATAGAAAATGTATTTTATATAAATTGACTCATATTCTCTTATTAAAAAAAATTATCTAGTTAAAAAAACAATAAAAAAATCACAAAAAAAAAGAACTCAACCAACCAAAAAACCAATCATGCCCAATTAAAAAACAAAAAAGCGAAATAGCCCAAAAAAAAAAATCATGCCCAATTAAAAAAAAATGATTTGGAGATAAAAGAAAAAAAAAGGTAGTCGAGTAGTTACAAACAAAGGCTTAACCACGTCCATAGTGGGCTTTGACATGGGCATTTTTGTCAAAAAAATTTTGCACAATTTTCTCTCTTATTTTCTCTCAAATTTGGAAAAATTGTGTTTTGGTGGACCCAGAGAGAAAACTCCTAGGCTCCACCAAAATTCCCTCCCCTCCCCCCTTTTCACCAAACACTTCTCCCAACAATTTTCTCTCCTATTTTCCTTTGCTTTTTTTTTTTTTTTTCTCTATTTTACCTCCAACCAAACACACCCTTAACGTAAGAATATCAAAATGTTCCAAAACTTTAAATGTCTAATTTGCAATTTAATCCATCTAGAATTATTACTAAAATGTCATAAATTAGATGTGGGTTATGGAGATATGAACTTTAGTTTGATTTATCAAATTGAGGTATGATTCCTGAAAACAACCAAATGCTTTTTTTTTTCTATGTTTTTTATTTTTTTTTTATTTTTTATTTTTATGGATAGTTACACATTTTCGAAATGTAGCATTAAAAGACTAATTTACCCTTTACAGTATGTGTTTGGAGGGAAGTGTAAATTGGTATTTTTTTTATGTGAATTTTGACAAATCCACTATTGAATTATATTTACTTCTTAAATCCTTCATGCTTGTAAAATTTCTAGAAATCGAAAATTAATAGTTATGTTATCAATCACATGTTTAAATTTCAATTTTTTGTAACTGAAAGTTATGCATAAAATATAAATTTATGGATTGAATAATAAATAATATCTAATTGACACAAAATTTGACATATGTGTTCAGAACATAAAGAATATGCAATTTAATGGTTAGATTTTTAAAATATATAGCAATATTAATTTTGTGAGAGAAAGTTGTAGTCTTAAACTACAACTAAGTTTGTAACCAAACTTTCTCCATTCCGAATAAAGTTTAGTCACAAAATTAGTTGTAACCTAAGGCTACAACATTACTCAATATTTTTTTTATTGGAGGTGAATTTTAACAAATTCACAATTAGATTACATTTTATTCTTATATCCTCCACACTTGCAAAATTTTTAGAAAATTAAAAATCAATAGTTATGTTATGACCTTTTTTGCCAAATAGCATAATATTTGGAAATATATTTAGGAAAAAAGTACATGGTCAAGCTTATTTAGTTATGTAACATTTTTTCTAGAACTCGAGTTCACTTAAAACTCTAGTTTGACAAACTCTATTTACGTAACATTTTTTTTGGAACTTGAATTTGTCAAACTAGAGTTTCAAGTGTACTTGAGTTCCAAGCATTATGGCAATTTGATCAAACATAATGCTTGGAACTCGAGTTTGGTAATTGGTATACTTGAGTTTCACTTGGAACTTGAGTTTGATAAATTTGAGTTCAAAAAAAGTACTACATAATTAAATAAGTTTGGTCAAGTTCTATTTAGCAATTTTTTCCTAAAATTATGCTATTTAGCAAAATTTTCCGCTATTTCATTAATAAATTGTTTAAATTGCAAGTTTTTGTAATTTAAAATTATGCATAAAATATAATCTTATAAACCATATAATAAATAATATTTTTTTTGTTTTTTGTTGAGAAAGTATAGTAAATAATATCTAATTGAAAAAAAAAATTGATATGTATATTAGAAGAACGTGCACTTTTTTTTTAGAAGAACATACAATTTATTAATTAGATTTTCAAAATATAAAATAATATTAATGATATTGAATAAGACCTGGCTACTTTTCTTTTTCTTTTTTTTCTTTTTTTTTTTTTTTGTTTATTTTTTGTTTTTTTGTGTGTGAGTGGGGGGAAGGCCACCTTTCAACAATTCGAGAAAGGTTTCTATTAAAAAAGTTAAAAACAATGGGCATAGTAAATCTGGTATGTATGTATCAAAAGTTAAAAACAATGTATGTGTCACGCCTGGCCTGGCTCTTGCCTTGTCAACGTTTTGTAAACAGATTTCTTTCTTTCACTTACCAACAACAGAAACACAACACTCTCTTGGGAACGACTCATAGGTCATTTCAGAGGCTATACTCTTCTGTTCTCGGAGCCCCGACTCTTACAGAAGGTACGAACTCCTCTTTTTTTAAAATTCCTTATTCAGTGTTTGGTTCCTGAGAAAGCTAAGGAAACGAAATCGAATATTTTCGCTTTTAAAACGATACATCGAATCCAGTATTCTCGTTTTCCAAGAAATTGAAAAACCTGTTTCAATATTGCCTGATATATATCAGAAATGAAAAAAGGTTTCTGAAATTTGAAATTCGATTTTCTTTCCTTTTTTTTCCTGAGTTTTCTCAGCTGCCAAACACAGTATTGTTTCAAAAATTACGCCCATTTGTATCGTAGTTTAGGGTTTATTTTTTTCTCTTTGCTATTAGTTGCTAGTTGTTTCTCTGTGATTGAATTAGGATTGGGATTCCAGATCGTTCATTTATGAAAAAAAAATGCATTTTTATTTGGAATGAAATTGAAATTTGGAGGAAGTTGAATGATTAAAAGGTGATTATGTATGTTGAATTTTATAATATGAAAAGTTGTGATGATTGGCTTTGAAAAGGTTCTTACACATTAACTTGCAAGCATTGAGTACACAAAATTTTTCTTTTCCATAAAGAATTTTCGGGTACCGAGATTTCTTTATTATTGTTATATTTTAATGAGCAATGGGCACTTGAGAGCTAGAAAATAAACTAAGGTATGGATTGATAACAAATTCAGTGTTGATAATTGCAGTTTAAGTGCTTTATTTTTTGTTAGTGTGTTGGGATTGCATAATTGTTTAGCACTTGGTACAGACCAATTAATATACTGAATCCCCATCAAGCTGTTGCTGATTTTTGTTGTTGTTGATAAATAACAAAGACTTATATTAATAGAATAAAAGGGAAGCTCTAAGAAAATAGCTTCCTAAAGATTGCAACTGAAGACTTTCATGATCCTTAAAATCAACTAAAGAGTTACTAGAATGGTAGAAGCTCCCTCTCTTAGTCATTGTACAACATTCAAAAGGAGAACACAAAGCAGAAGCCTTAAGTTCAACCATGGATATCTCGTCCCCTATGTACTGCTATTTTGTTCATTCCAAATTACCAATGTTACAAAATGACTCATTACTGACCAAATAACACTATTATTATTTTTCTGCACAACCCTTTCTATCAAAATAAAACATCAATCACCATGAAGTTGTTACTAACTTTCAATGTCTAACTTACACGTAGGGTTTGAATTTTTAACTCATTCAATTCTTTATGTGCTACTTCCTGTAAATTGTGTAATAATTTTTAAAAAATCCTTTTTCCTATAATTAATAAATTTATTTTTATCACATATGCAATGAGCAATACTACGGTCTTTTTTGAGCAATGCTACAGGTGATGCAACCAAATACTATCTCCTTTACCGCTAATACCACTAGCATAAATAATGCCTTTGATGATTTTATCAACTATTGAATGGTTAAACCTCATTGCTATCATCATCACCACCACAATCGCCATGGAATGTCATACTAATGCTATTGTTGGTGTCATCAACACCGCTGCTACAACCAACTTGATGCTACTTGCACTACCATACCACCACAACTGTTACCAACTCATACTTTTAGAGTACAATCACACATCGTTATCATTACTAAACCTAGTCGGCCCCCATGAGAAGAACATGGGTTCAAATTCTCCCAACTCCACTTATTGGAAGCATAGACTAAACCCAACACTACTCATAATTGCCAGCTCTGCAATCCTTACTATTGAAAAGTTTTTGCTACCATCGCCATCAGTATTTTTCTTTTAAAAGAAAAAAAAAGGAGGAAGGATTATCATACTTTAGAAATTGGTGTTAATTTAATCTTTTTTGTACTTGTACTTACGAAATATATACTTCAGTTAAACATTTTTATTACTAAATTCGGAGTTTTTAAACATCACCTAATTCTATAACTAACATGCAAGGTATATAGAAATTGGGAGCCGGAAATGCATGAGGAACGCCTATATATGCTCTAGTGAAAAGGTGTTGATACCATTACCATCAATATATATATTTTAAAAAGAAATAACACAAAAAAGAAGGATTATCATACTTTACCAGTTGGACTTATCAAAAAAAGAATCATACTTCTGCAATTTGTTGTTATCATGTTCAAAATTATTTTTATGATTTCATCTTTTTGTGCTTATACTTTCAAAATGAATAATTTAATTAAACATTTGTACTACTAAATTTCAATTTTATCAAAAGCATCTAATTCTATAGCTGACATGCAAGGTATAGAGCAATGGGAGCAAAAAATACACAATGAACACCTATCAATTTCTATATTTAGTATATGGATGTTTGATAGGTGGTAAAAAAGTTAGGTCTCTAGACTCAATACTTTTTTTTTTTTTTTTGGGAATACGGTTTGGTGGGAAATAAGTATGTTCAAACTTGTCGTGCTTTCTCTTTCAAGAGAGCCAATTGGTTAATTTTCATACAGTGGCTCAGGTGGTGAACTTTTTAAAGTCTCCATAAGTTTGTTATAAGCCTTGTTTATTGTAGAACATTTTCTTTGGAGTGTGGTGTTGAACTTGGAGTTGCTTAAGCTGTAGGTTTGAACTTTATTGTCTCCCTCCCACTCCTTCCCCCAAAAATGTTGCATTTGATGTAGTTTGGGTATCGTTTTTCATTCTATGTTTGTCTTACATTCGGTTTTCAATATTACAGCAAAAACAAAGCCTTAGTCCCAAGTTTTTGGGGTCGGTTGTGGATCCTCACCTGATTAGTTAGGGTCAGCCACATGCATTCTTCTCCATTCTATTCTATTTGAAGTCATACCTCTTTGTTACGTCCTTAATTGATGTCAATTTTTTACTACTTCTATTAATGTTATTTTTCTCTTTCTGTACCTTTGTCTGTTATCTCAACTTGAATTGATTCACTATTTCTTACTAGTGCATAAGTAGCTTTCCTTTAAAAATGACAAAGTCATCTCAAGCAACTCTCCCACATCATCCTATTAATCTATTTTTATGGGTTTTCAATGAATCTATTTAAATTTTTTTATTTTTTTCCAATAAATCTATTATGTTTATTAAACTGTCTTCGTAATATTGAAGTGTGACATTAACATTGATTTAGATTTCATCTTTTGTACTGTGTTCTTTGAACCGGTCAGTACTTGGTGAGAGACTATGGATGTTTTCAGTCAGTAAAATTTTGTATTTTTTCCAGACAGATGGGAATGTCTCTGTCCTCTCTTACATTTAAGGGTTCTATTAATGAAGCGATTCTTGAAGCCAAAAAGCAGAAGAAACTGTTTGTTGTCTATATTTCAGGTAAATGCTTCTTTCATATGATTTCTAATATTTTGGTTTCATGGATGCGACACTCTATTTATTGGAGTGTCATGCTCTGGTGATACATTGAACGGTCTTCATTGCGAGAGCTTCTTATTATGTGTACAGAAGAATGGAGAAGTCAGCATTGAGTTTAATTTGATTATAATAATTATAATTCTGTCTAAGCAAACCATGTTTAAAAGCTTTTTGTGCCTTTTTATTTTGAATATTGTTATGTTAATTGTATATTCTTGGTCAAAATATTGTTTTTGTCCTGAAAGTTTGAATGATTTTTTTTTTTTCATCTGTAAACTTTAAAAAGTTCATTTTTAATCCTAAACATTGTAAAGATTTTTTTTAAAAAATAGTTTATGAGCAAAAAGAGGGACAAACAAAGAACTTTTTTAATAGTTTAGGAATGAAAAAGAACTTTTTATATTTTTTATTTTAAGTTTGAAGACTGAAACCGAAATTTTCAATAGGTTAAGGATGAAGAACAAATTTTTTAAATGTTATCTGTACTTTAGAATTGCATATATAAATGTACTTTGTTACTATCAAGTGTTTTTGATTGGTTAATGTTTTCAGGTGAAGATGTAGAGTCCAGTCGTTTAGAAGAATCCACATGGACAGACTCAAATGTTTATTTTATTTCTCGTTTTAGTGATTTTTAATTGGTTAGAGCTTTCCTCAGTTCCTTTTATAAGATTTATTTCTTATGTTCAAATGCTGCATTCAGGTGGCAGAGTCACTAGCAAAGTACTGTATTTTTTTGCATATGCCTGGAGGAAGCACTGATGCTGCACACTTTTCTGCATTATGTATCCTGCTGGAAGATGATAAATCTTGCTTTCCTTTAAGTTTCTCTTTTCAGCTATTGCATTCTTTAGTGCATGTTAATAAGAGTATTCAAAATGATAATCTGACATTGAGCTATGAGAATAATATATCTGGCTTAAGAATGATATTGTTATAGTTTTTTTAATTTTAGCTGCGTCTTCATTGTTAAATAACTGGACACTCACACTTGCCACTCTGTGTATCTTTACTCATTTTCAAGGTATTTTTGTGTTAAAAAATGCTCACCTAGAGATGAGCAATCAATCTTTCAAATTTGCATTAACTCTATCAGCGCATCATGTGTAGTAGGTGGGGAGCTTCATGGAAACCATTTATGGTTCTTCTATAAGGGGGTTTGGTGAGGATAAGATGTGTTGGATTCCTAGCAAAGCTAAGGGGTTCTTGGTGAAAGATTATTATAAAATTTTAGCTGGTCCTACTAGCTTCGGTTTTCCTTGGAGAAGTATTTGGAAGCAAAAGATTCCTTCTAGAGTAGCTTTCTTTGTATGGTCCGCTGCCTTAGGGAAATGCTTGACGATTGATAATCTGCGAAAAAGGAAGGTGTGGATTTTGGATTGGTGCTACATGTGCAAGAGTAATGGTGAAACGGTTGACCATCTCTTCCTTCATTGTCCCGTTGCTATGGATCTATGGTCTATGGTTTTAGGTTTATTTGGAGTATCTTGGGTTATGCCTCCTATTGTTTTGGGGTTGTTAGGGTGTTGGCAAGGTAGCTTTGGTCGTCATCGAAATGGTTATATATGGTCAATCGTTCCTCATGGCTTAATGTGGTGTCTTTGGAGGGAGAGAAATAGTCGTTGTTTTGAAGATATTGAGAGATCTATTCCGGACCTCAAGCTTTTCTTTTTTAGAACTTTGTTGGATTGGTTGTTTGCTTTGCAAAACAAATCTTTCCCTTATTTTTTTGTTTTCCTAGATTCTTCCAATTTTTGTTTTTGATTTGTTGTCCCCCTGTTCACTCCCTGTGTACTAGGGTGCTTCCTTTTTGATGCAATATATCTTATTACTTATCAAAAAAAAAAAAAGTGTAGTAGGTGGGGACCACAGCCAGAGCATTTCAAGATTATTGCCAAAGTAATTTTAAGTGTACAAATGATATCTTTGGTGAAATAACAAGCACTAAACCATCTTATTGTAACTGCCATCATCAACAAAGAAATTTCTTCTTTACTCATTGGAAATTAGATTCATTTCATACTTCTAGAAGTCCTTTCGCTTTTGGATGTTTGTAGATTCTCTTTCTTCTTGTACATAATTTATTTTTCCTTTGTTGTTTCCTTTTGAAAACAGATTCATTTGATACTTTTTTTTTTTTTTTTTTTTTCTTTTTTCAATTTCTTCATAGATGTTTAATGGAAAAATATAGAGACTCATGTTAAGATCTGCATATAGATTTTTATTGACCTAGAAAGGCATATGATAGGGTTCTTAGAAAGGTTATATGATGGGTTTTATGGGGAAAAAGTTTCTCTAAAGTATATTAAGTTGATTAAGGATATGTAGGATGTTGTTGTAACTAGTGTGAGAACATGAGGAGGCATCACACCAGTGAGCTCTAGCTCTAGTAACACCTCCTCACCTTATAAGTGCTAGGTTGAGAGTGAGGTCTTAAGTTCGAGACCCATTGGTTGCATGTAAACTTACTAAGAAAAATATAAATAAATCAAGTGAAGGCATCACAAGTGAATTTCCTATCACTATATGTTTGCATCAATGATCAGTATTAAGTTCATATCTCTTAGCACTAGTGATGAATGAGTTCACTATATCAATTTAAGATGAAGTCCTTGGTATGTATTTTTGCATATGATATAATTTTAGTGGATGAAATTAGATGTAGAGTTAATGTCAAGATTGAAATTCAATCAATGCTTTCAAATAAATACTTTCAAATAAATAAAACTAGAATAGAGTACATGGAATGTAAGTTTAATAAGAATAGAAATAAAGAAGAGGCTATAAGGCTTGATGGTCAAGAGATATCTAAGAGTGAGAGCTTTCAATACCTTGATCAATAATTCAAAACGATTAGAGAGCTTGTAGAGGATATGAAACATATGATACTAGCAACTTGTGGATAAGTGTATCAAGAGTGTTGTGTGATCGTAAAATATTTCTGCACCTATTAAGTTAAAGGTAAAATTTTATAGGACTACTATAAGACTAACTACGATCTATGGTTTGAATGTTGGGCTGGTAAAAGCAACTTGTTCTTAAAATGAGTGTAATTGAAATGAGGATGCTAATATTGATAGGTGGATATATAAGAAAAGATAGGATTCCAAATGATGGAATTTGCTAAAAATAGTGGTGGCCCAACTTGATGAAAAGATGAGTGAGGGCCAGTTGAGATGGTTTGATCATGGGTAGATTGGAGCAATTAATATATTATTAAGAATGAGGGAGTTTGTTTTTGATAATTCGATAGTTACAACAATGGGGCAAGGGAGCATGCTATGCCATTGAACTACAAAGCTCTTGATAAAAAAAAGTGAGTTGATTCAAGTTGAAGGAAAGAAAAGAGATACATGAAGACTTAAGATAACATTAGTGGAAGTAGTAAAAAGGTCATGTTAATTAAGGAGGTAATAGGGAGGTTGACTTTCAATAGAATAAAATGGCAAAAAAGAATGCATGTGGCCGACCCTGACTAGTATGTTAAGGATCCAAAGTGGAACCCAACATTTTGAGACTAAGAATTGGTTGTTCTTGTTGTATTTATTAATATTTACTTGCAACCAGTATATGCCTGCTCAAATATTTTCTCTTTCGGTTATATGGTCACCAACTAGTAGAAATGTGAAATTACTAGCTAAGCCCAACTTTTAAGATTGCATAAATGCTCTTTTGCTTTTGTTTATTTGCTAAACTAACCAAACTTGTTTTATTGTTGGTGAAATCAAATTCCAAAATTGGTGTCTCCAAAATTTCACAATCATTTCTATTACCTATAAAAATAATCAATATTATTTCATCAATTTGTTCTAATAATTGCCACAACAATTATTTAAACATTTTTTCATTTTATTATGCTAACTTCTAAGCATTTTCACTGTTCTCACGTTCTAATCCCAAACACATCCACCGTCCTACCTGTATAGAGAGAATGGGGCATCACGGCTCAATTAATTCCTTAACATGTAATTTCTACTTGCCTTTTATCTTCTTTGAATTCATGTTACATTGCAGCTGTGAAGCAGCTAGTTGTCAATGAGTTGGTCTCATAACATCCTATTTTGTGCGTATGTCAATCTGGGCCATCTTGATGCCAGCATTGTTATTCTTTTATTTTACCTAGTAAAATTGTATCTTTTTTATATTTTAATTTTTCACCCATTTTTTATGAAATCAAGCACACATCCTTGCATCAATCTGTTACAGATCCTCAGAAATCTATTCCTTGCATAACAGCTATTGGATACAATGGTGTGCAAGTTTGGCAAAATGGTATGATATTTTTATCTAAAAATGCAAACTTTGTTTCAGGTTAAAATATATTACCTGTAACCAAGAACTTAGTATTTGGTTATTTCTTCCTGAATAAATTTACAGACGGTTTTGTTGATGCTGAAGATCTGGCATCCAGTTTAGAGAAGGCATGGTTGAGTCTTCATGTACAGGTATGTAGTTCATTTTCCTCATCATTACTCATTACTTGTGAGTGCCCATTTTCTTTTCTGGGTTTGCTGCTCCCAAGCCTCGTGCACTTACTTTGATGACACACCATGTTTGAGGAGCTGATCTCTGTTTGGGCCTGGTTCTCACCAAGTTGTAGAAATGGCCAGGGAAAAAGGTTTAAACATCTTGGTTGTGTATAATATAGTCGGTGCTGCTGTAGTTTTTGACACTGATCCTCTAAAAATGCTGTGTTGATAAAAGCATGCTTTAAGTGCAAAACACCAACCCTTAATAATTTTTTGCATCAAAAGTGAAGCACCTTTGGAAAAGCATGCTATAAGTATGCTTTTTGAGCATTTTCAATAAGAGCAAAGGGAAAAAAATGCACTTTATATATATATATATATATATATATATATATTTCTTATAATGAATCACTTATTAAATTTATCAATTAGATCTTAATGTCTTATAAAAAAAAAGAAGAAGATATTAATGCTATTAAAATGGATCTTTGATTTTTATTTCTTTTTGGTTTTAGATCAGAAAATGGACCTTCTATTTGCCATACGAAGATCATATTTATGGTGTTATACAATATACATAAGCAAGCCTCTCAATCCCTCAGCCAATTTTGGTTGAAGTGCTAAGTGTACCTAAAAGCACAGAGCCTTTAGCACTTTTTGCTTCTGAAGCAAAACACATTTGAGAAAATATTCCTAAGTAAGACTTGTTTTTTGGAGCTTTAGCGCTTCTAAAGCGAAATGCATTTGAGAAAGTGTACCTAAGGAAGGTGCACCTTTTGGAGCTTTAGTGTTTCTAAAGTGAAACACATTTGAGAAATTGTATGTAAGGAAGGCATGCCTTTTTGGAGCTTTAGAGCCGTTATGGGTTATAGTTTGGAGGATTGGTGTATCTAGTGTCATAGTTTGGAGGATTGGTTTATCTAGGGTTATAGTCTGGAGGATTGGTGTATCTAGGGTTTAGAACTTTTTAAAAGAAGGGTTTTGTAGGGAATAGAAAAGATAGATTTAGTGTTGAGACAAGGTGACCCGTTGTCCCCTTTGTTGTTTGTTTTGGTTATGGAAGCTCTTGGGAGGATGTTAGATAAAGCTGTCCATGATGGTCACATGTCAGGTTTTGGTGTGGGTTGTTTAGAGGGAAGATCTTTGGCAGTGTCTCATCTCCTCTTTGCAGACGACACTTTAATTTTTTGTGATGCTGATCTGGATCAAGTTTTGTTTCTCTGTATGATCCTCATTTGGTTTGAGGTGGTTTCTGGTCTAAAGATAAATTTGGGCAAGTCAGAGTTGGTTCCTGTTGGTATGGTGCATAATTTTGACTTATTGTTGACTGTTCTTGGCTGTAAACAAGGTTCTCTTCCTATGAAATATTTGGGTCTTCCCTTGGGTGCTAAATCCAAGGATAAGACAATATGGAATCCTATTTTGGAGAAGATAGAACGAAGATTAGCAGGGTGGAAACGTTTGTATTTATCCAAGGGAGGTAGAGTTACTTTAATTAAAAGCACTCTATCTAATTTACCTACATATTTTCTATCTTTATTTCCTATTCCAGCTGTTGTGGCTAACCGAATTGAGAAACTTCAAAGGAATTTCTTATGGGGTGGCATTGGTGATGAACCAAAATTCCATTTGGTTAATTGGGCTACTGTCTGTTGTCCCATTGCTTCGGGAGGTCTGGGGATAAGGAAGGTAAGACTTTTTAATGAAGCTTTGCTTGGGAAGTGGTTGTGGAGATTTGGGATGGAGAGGGCTGCCCTTTGGAGGCAAGTGATAGCAGTGAAATGTGGATGTGAATGGGGTGGCTGGTGTACTAGACCTATTAATGGCCCATATGGTGTTAGCTTGTGGAAAACTATTAGTCGAGGATGGCCTTCTTTTTCTCGCCACATTCTATATGATATTGGGGATGGGTCTAGGGTGAAATTTTGGCAAGACCGTTGGTGTGGCGAAACATCTCTTGTAGTGAGCTATCCTGAATTGTTTCGAATTTGTCGAGATCAGGAGGTTAGTGTGGCTGAGATTATGAAGTTTGATAATGGAACCTTATTTTGGGATGTCAGTTTCTTTAGGGGTGTGCATGCTCGAGAATTAGAGGTGCTGGCTGGTTTCATGGATACCATATATGGTGCTTCGGTGAGAGGGTTTGGGGATGATAAAATGTGCTGGAAATCAGATAGAGAGAATGGCTTCTTGGTTAAGGATTATTATAGTCTCTTAGTGGGCTCTAATAACTATTCATTTCCTTGGAAAAGCATTTGGAAACAAAAGATTCCTTCTAGAGTAGCTTTCTTTGTTTGGACTGCTGCTTTAGGGAAATGCTTAACGATTGACAATCTACGGAAAAGGAAGGTTTGGATATTGGATTGGTGCTACATGTGCAAGTGTAATGGTGAATCGGTTGATCATCTTTTTCTTCATTGTCCGGTTGCAATGGATCTATGGGCTATGGTGTTCGATTTGTTTGGAGTGAATTGGGTTATGCCGCAATCTGTAATGGGGCTTCTAGCTTGTTGGCAAGGCAGTTTTGGTCGTCATCGAAATGGGTATATATGGTTGATGGTTCCCCATTGCTTATTGTGGTGCCTTTGGAGGGAGAGAAATAGTCGGTGCTTTGAAGATAAGGAGAGATCCATATCTGACTTGAAACTATTTTTCTTTAGAACTTTAATGGATTGGTTGGCTGCATTGCGGAACCAATCATTTTTATCTTTTCTTGATTTCTTAGATTCTTGTAATTTTTGTTCTTGATTGTCAACCCTTGTACACTTCCTGTGTACTAGGGTGTTTCTACTTTTTTTGACATCAATAAACTTTACTTATCAAAAAAAAAAAAAAAAAAAAGATTTAGTGTTGAAAAGAGGAAAAAAGACATGGAAATTGAATTTCTAGAATCTGTGAACAGTATGCATGAGCAGTGTTCTTGCAAGTCCTATTCGAGTGGATGGCGATTCTGCCATGTCATCCTTATTCTTCTCTGTTTGAGCTTATTCATTGCTGTAATCTTGCTTGAGAGTATTTTGCAGTACAGAGATTTTGTACTGCAAGGCATCCTTATTCAATTTTCAAATAAAAGTTTTACTTATCAAAGAAGTGTGCATGAACAATGTGTGTGAACAGTATTGTTATTAGTACCACAACAAAGAGAAGAAGCAAAAGGAGAAGAGGAAGTGAGGAAAAAGAAGTTAAAGACCAATTAGGCCAATGTGCTTCAATATTCAAAACAGTTAATATTGATCAACTTCATCTATTCTTTGAGTACATTAAGCATAAATATGTAGTTATCAAAAAATATATATATACAAGGAATCTTTTTTGTACTGGTAGTATTAAGACTCTTAGTTTGACTATTAATCTTAAAACCTAATTAAAGACTAGTTTATACTCCAAGAAAATAAAATCTAAGAAACTTAAGATCTTCTAGAGAACTTTAGATCCAACTAAACTACAAAAATACCCTTAATTCACCAGGGTTGTGGAAATTACAATTTGCCCTTGATTTCAAATTTATCATAACATTTTAGATAAATGCCCAAATTAAAAATTCTTTCAACCTTTTGACATATGTAATTAGACATTTAAAGCCATGTGATTTTTACTTCAATTAAACTTCACAGAGGGATCCGTTCATAGTTGAGTGACTAAATTTTACGTTGGCTGTAAGCCTACCACACATTACAAAATTTAAGAAGTCAATAAAAATATATATTGGAAATGCTCAATCTCTTCACCACACAGCACTAGATAGAAGATTCCAAAGCAAAATGCTAAGTTTCACTTTTCACTTTATGACATACATTCTCTCTCCTCTACTTCACCCAATGGACAATTCCTTCTTTTTTTCTGTCCCCACAAATTCTTGGACTTCGGAGTTGTCCCTAAATCCATACCCTCCTTTTTTTCTTTACATTCTCTCTCCTCTACTTCACCCAATGGACAATTTTTTCTTTTTTTTTCGTCCTCACAAATTCTTGGACTTGGAGTTGTCCGACTTTGGAGCTATCGGACAGAAAAGTAATAGGTAATCCACAGATTCTGCATTGTTACAGCACAAACAACAACGATTCGTCAAAGGGCGACCACGAAGCATAAGATTATTCAAAGTTAGAATCTGACCATGGGCTGCTGTCCACATGAAAAAAAGCCACCCTTTTAGGAACCTTAACTTTCCAAATTCCCTTCCAAGGGAAAGTGGAAGGAGCTGCATTTCAAATCTTATGACAAAAGGACCGAGTATCAAACTTCCCATTGCCATTAAGATCCTAACAAAGTCTGTCACACCCTCCACCCCTAGGAATTCGGGTTTGGATGAAATGAAGAAAGGAGTAGGAAGCCGCCAACTCCCAATCATTGAATTCCCTATGAAATCTTAAACTCCACACTCTGTTATTATCACCCACCGGAGGGCTTAACACCTCAGAAATACAAGCCTCCTTATTAGCTGAACACAAAAATAACTGAGGATACAGAATTTTGAGAGGAACATCCCCAATTACTTATCATGCTAAAAAAGAATACGAGAACCATCCCCCACCACAAAAGAGACTTAGCGAAAGTTTTCCACCCTTCACTAATACTTCGCCATAACCCACAACCATGAGCCCTACTACAATCTCTAGAGCACCAACCCCCTTTTCCTTTCCCATACTTCATGGCAATGATCCTATGCCACAGATGCGAGGTTTCATGGCCATACCTCCAAAGCCATTTCCCTAATAGGGCCTGATTAAAAGGCGCCAACTTCCGAACTCCCAAGCCACCCAACTCATGCGGTAAGCAAACCTTTTCCTAAGCCACCACTGGATATTTGAAACACTCAACTGTTGAACCCCACAAGAAGTTCCTTTGAATGCATTTCAATCTAGTCACCACAGTTTTAGGGATAGTAAAAAGGGAAAGGTAATAAATCGGAAGGCTTGAAAGGGTACTCTTCAGCAAGGTGAGTCTACCACCCTTTGACAAATAAAGCCGCTTCCCGCCTGAAAGCTTCTTATCCATCCTTTCAAGGATCGGATTCCAAATAGAGGGTGTTTTGTACAAAGTACCCAAAGGCATACCCAAGTAAATCATCGGCAAACTTCCCACCTTGCACTGAAGGATATTAGCCAAAGACTAAATGTTACGCACCTCCCCAATAGGGACAATTTCACTTTGTCCCACATTCACCTTTAAACTAGTAAAAGCTTGAAAATAAGTCAAAACCAGCCTAGTAGAAAGAATTTGCTCTCTAGAGGCATCACAGAAAAGAATGGTATCATCAACAAATAAAAGGTGAGAAACACGGATACCAGTAGAATTAATGGGACCCACATGAAAACCCTGAATTAAACCCCCATCCTTAGTTTTCTTTAGGATATGACTTAAAACCTTCATGATCAAAAGAAAGAGAAGGGAGACAAAGGATCACCTTGTCTGAGACCTTTGGAGCTACCAAAGAAACTAGCAAGAGATCTATTAACAAGAACAGAGAAGCGAACGGTAGAGACACAAGTCTTAAGCCATCTCCTCCATCTATCTCCAAAGCCCATCCTCTCCAACAGATAAATCAAAACGTCCCAATTCACATGATCATAAGCTTTCTCAATGTCTAACTTATACACCACCCCCGGAGTACAACACTTCTGTCTACTATCTAAACATTCATTAGCAATAAGCACTGAATCCAAAATCTATCTGCCACCCACAAAAGAATTCTGTGACTCCAAAATTAGTTTATCCAGCACCCGCTTCAATCTGTTAGCTAAAACTTTAGACAATAGCATACGCACTGCCCCCTAGGCTGATAGGCCTAAAATCTTTGATATTGAAGGCATTATTTTTTTTGGGAATCAGAGATAGGAAAGAAGCATTCAGAGACCGTTCAAACTTTGAGCTCCTATGGAAATGATCAAAGAATGCCATGACATCTATTTCCACTACACTCCAGCACTTTTGAAAAAAAGCCATAGTGAAACCATCCGGACCCGGGGCTTTATCACCCTCCATTTCATGTAGAACCTTTACCGCTTCCTCCTTAGAAAAATCCCTCTCTAATTCAAGTTGCTCATCCTCCTCAATTCTAGCATACTCTAATCCATCCATAGAAGGGTGCCAAGTATCTGACTCAGTGTACAACTTCTGATAGAAATTGACCACCTTAGACTACACCTCTTCCTCATTCTCATAGAGGACATCATCTACCTCTATACCTCGAATATGATTAGTTCTTCTATGAGAGTTTGCAACCCGATAAAAGAAGCGAGTATTATTGTCCCCCTCCTTCACAAATAAAATCCAGGACTCTTGTCTACAAGAAATCTCCTCCAAAGAGGCAAGATTAGCAATCTCACCTTTAATCTGAATACGACGAGTTTGATCCTCCTGAGAAAGACCAGACAAGTCCTCCCTAGCATCCAAACCCAGCAATTCAAATAAAAGACATTTTTTCCTAAAGGCCAGATCCCCAAACTCCTCCTTATTCCACCTTTTCAAGTCCTCTTTAAGAGCTTTTAATTTACGAGCCAGAATAAAGTTAGGAGAACCCGAAAAGCAATACCCATTCCACCATTGCTGAACCCTCTCTACAAAGCCCTCTTCTTTCAACCACATATTCTCAAACTTAAAGGCACTCCGACCTTCATTAACACTACCCACCACCACCAAAAGAGGGCAATGATCAGAAACTACACGAGGGAGTACCTTTGCGACACGATTCCAAAGTGATCTACCCAATCCACCGATGCTAAGGTTCTATCAATTCTTAACATAGAAACTGACCCTGAATCTCTAAACCAAGTAAATGAAGCCCCTTCAAGGGGTAAGGCCACAAGGTAATTAGCCTTAATGAAGTCTGAAAAAGCAAACATAGTCGGACTAAAAGCCTCACAACCAAATCTCTCACTCGGATATCGGATGGTATTGAAATCCCCAAAAACACACCAAGGCGTATTCCATCTGGAGTGCATTCTTGGAAGTTCTTCCCACAGAGCACCCTGCTGATTATCCTCATTAGGCCCATACACTCCTGAACAAGCCCTTACAAAATCATCTGCAACCTCCTTCAGTAACACATTAACAGAAAACAGACCAACAACACAATCAACTTTTTCAAAAACTCTCTTATCCCAAGCCAGTAACACCCTCCCTGCTGTATTGACTGCATCTAGAACAATCCAATCTAGGAACAGACTACCCCAAAGGCTTCAAACAACAAAAGAGTTTAAAGAAGACAACTTAGTTTCTTGAAAGCAAACTATATCACACTTCCATTCCTTGAGAAGATTTTTACATACCTCTCACTTCTGAGGATTATTTAATCCCCTAACATTCCAAGATAGCAGTCATAAACTCATTTAAAACTGGTAATCGCCCCCGCTCCTACTAAGAAGTCTCTGTTCCTCCCCTCTGAAGCTACCCCATCATAATTAATAGAAGAAATCAAACCTTTGAGTTCCCTAAGCCCTTTCTGCTTGGTGTTCACAATACCTTTAGAAGACCCAACACTGACAACATCAACACAATCTTGTTCAAGAAGACGGAACAGAGCCAGGCACTGATCTTGTGCTTAACAATAGGAAAACCCACAATTCTACAAAAAATTTTCATCGGGCTACAAACCCAGTTCGAATTTTTCACTGCCGACCCTTGAAACTCATCCTCATCACCTTCCTGGATCACCTCCAACACCTTTTGATAATTGGGATCTCATTTAGATAGAGGTGAGCACTCCAAAAAACCATCCTTATCCTCTCCATGAAAAAGGCCACTAGAATTAACTTCATTGTGCTTCCACTAAATCAAAAGATGCTCAGGCCCTACCTGTGACAACTCAACTCCATCCAAGTGGCTCAGCGACCCAGGCTCAGCAATCGGATTGCTCCTTTTTACTCCCTTGTCGCCTGAAACCATCGTGGAGTCATCTCTCCTACCAAAACAGAGGCCCTCCTCGCTACCGAGACATGACAGAGGAGAAAAGGGGTTTTGAGCATCAAACCCAGGACCCATAGGCTTCGCCGTCGCCCCTACCCTCAAAACACTAGCTATTGGAGTATGGGTCACGTCCCTCAGCCTCCGATTTATCACCTCCACATCGGAAAACACAAGATCGGACCCCTCTGATGCACTCGCCGGCGCCGGCGACCTGGAACCCTCCGTCGAACTCGTCGGCACCACTGCTAGCACCGGCGACCCGGAAACCTTCTTTGATATTCCTCTAGAGCTCTCCCCTTTGGCCCATGAAGGCTGATCATCAAATGAGGCTTTTAATGGATTGGGTTTGACCAAAGTACCCTTGAGTGCTAAAGTTGTATCCACAGGATGGGCTTTGACAAGCCCACCAGATTTATTAATAAATTCTGGGCCTCCACTTGACACCTTGGGCCAACTAACGTCCTTTGCACCCAAAATAGTCACAGTGCGTTTCCCGCCCTCAGACTTACACACTCTCAAAGCCAAAAATGTAGGAGTCAACTTAAAAGGACAAGCCCGCGTGGCGTGGGTCTGCCATTTCCATTTAAAACTAAACCATTTCCTATAGGGACTCCAGGAATCCCCAAAATTGCTCCAAATTTTTCAAAATTCTTGATCTTTTGCTGATTACCAGATGCAGACAAAAGATTCTCACTTCGATCACCACCAGAAAACTGACCACCTCCACCACCACCATTTTTGGAGGATACATCTGCCATAGAACCCGATTTAGCACCAGTGAAAAAATTCCTCAACTCTCTTTGAAACAAAGACCAACCTGCACAGTTGGAGCTTGTTGGTATCATAACACACCCTTGGCGAGCCCCACCATAGTATTCAGCTATGACCACAAAAACACTAGCCTTATACGACCTCCCACAAAATTTCAACAACTCATTATTTTCCCAGAAACGTTTGCACATGGAAACATTCCCCAGAACCCAATCACGAATATCAGCAAAATAAGAAAGGACCCACTCCAATCCTTTACATCCTACCCAAATAGTGTGCTTTACATGTCGGCTGCTTTCATGTACAGCATACGAATCATGTTGCTCACCATTGAAACAAAGTCGGTTGACAAACATATTTACAATAAACATTAAGCCTCAAAAAAGCTTGTCATGTTTCAGAGTTGTATCAAATATTACCATCCCTAATTAGTTGATCACTTGATTTTCATGTGGTCCAAATAAATTGAAAAAAAAAAATTATAATATAAATAATATAAAATATTATAATATAAAGGGTGCTTGTCACATGAGAAATCCTTTGATCAAATGACTCTTTCGAAATGAAAGAGGACTTAGATATAGGAAGGTCTGTTAGGTAATTTTTTTCAAATTTATTACATTTTATTTAAAATATACGGTTAACTTCAACAATTAGGCTCATGCTTGTGCTTTGCACTTAAGTTCCAAGAGACCTTTGTGCTTGGGGGCACTTTACTCTTTTACCATCAATGCCTTTATTAAAAATTCTAGAAGAAGACATTAAAAAGGGCAGAACTTAGATACAATTCCTTATATACTGTTACTTAGGTTTCACTCTTAAAATTCTACAACTTGTCTAAATGAATAACTAAACAAACAGGGGTTTAACGCTGTTCTCTATTTTTATTTTTTCCCCTGTTGCACCTGTGAGAAAACCCGACTGCAGATCTCTCAAACTTCTCCCAAACAATATCAGAAAATAAAATCTAGCTTCAGAAGGAGAAGCCTGGAATGATCTTCTCCATTAATCCCATTATTTTCATTAGAAAGATTAGTTGATCTGTTCATACTTTGTATGCTAGACAGATGGCTTTTTAAGTAAGGATAAAAAAAAGAAAAAAAAAAGAAAAGGAAGAAGAAGAAGAAGAAGACTGCCATAGTAACGTATTGCTTGGATAAATCTAATCCTCATAAGTTTGGAACAAATAGCTATTAGAACAGTAATAGCTCTGTCACATTCATTCCCAATAAACACAAATTAGAGAAAAAAAAGGGGGCAAAACTACCCTCCCCCATCAAAACCTACTCTGCTACAACTCCACCCAAACGCAATCCTCTACATGCTGCAACCACCTCTATAATCTCCTTCACGTCATCATTCTCTCCAGGTTAGACCCAAGTGATTGTGTGTGAGAAATCAGATCTGAAGCCAATGGCTTTTCTCACGGACCAGGGGAAAAAAAAAATACAACAGAAAGTTATGGTACTTTAACGGTGTTTGTTTGGTTATTCACTTTGACAAGTGGCAGATTTTTAAGAAAGAAACCTAAGGAACAGTATATAAGGAACTGTATCTAGGTTTTTCTCCATTAAAAATATCTATAAGGAAAAAAAGTCACTCCCTACCATTCTAGTGCTTTTTTATCTTTGCCTTTTAGGTATATTTTGAATTTTGATTCAATCATGTATTTTCATTTTGATCATTGCAATCAAATATCATGGTTGTGTATATTTTATAAAGTACAAATGAATTATATTAAATGTTATATTTTAATTCTATTTGATTTGTTGGCCACTTGGTTGTCATATTTTCCAATTAATAGTTGTTTTCTTTTGTTTTTTGGAAATGTGCTCTTACTTCAATCAAGTGAGCACTTATGATTGCACTTTGCGTGTAGGCTCTAGGAGGCCTTTTTGCTTAAGTGCAACTCATGCTTTCAACAACACTATACTGATGTGCCATGTCATGCAAACTTTCCCTCACTGAATACTTCCCTTTATAAATTGATTTTATACACCTTCCAAGACCAACTTACTTACATTTATACTTTTGAAGTCATGGTTATTGCTGATAACTCAGAATATAATCTCTACTTTTCGCACATGAAACCAAATCCATTCTTTTTCTTCTTATTTCTGATAATAATACTGTAACAATTATCAACTAATCACAGTGAAAGGCCTGATGCCATTAATGGGCACCTGAGAGTTACCAGGCTTAAGAACCTCTGTAGTGTTTTTACCATGACAAGTTCATATGTGATGGTGAATTGTAGGAAACAACCGTAACTTTCCTGACTGCAACACTTGCTTCAAAGAACTCTGGAGCATCTACTTCTGTTTCTAATATTGCCTCATCTGTTGAACAAAGTTCTTCAAGTACAGTTGTTCCATCACCTCTAACAGTTGGGCATGTGCAGTCTGAAGAGGCTAAGCCAGTGGTTATCTCTGAGGTAATAGAAGAAAAGAAAGACCATGAATGCATAGTTGAGGTAACTATAACCGGAAGTTGTTGCGTCTTTGATCTTTTATATTTATTAACTGCAATCGCATTACATGTTAGTCCTTACATTCATTTACATGGACAGGAGAAAAATACTGAATTGTATGACAAGAAATCTTCAGGATCATATGATGCCAGTGAGTCAAACAGTGTTTTGGATGGACAGTCCTCGTCCAATGAAGTAGCTAAAGGTTCTTGTGGTCCTGTACTGGCCAATGTAGAAAACTTTAGAGCTTATAATAACTCTTCCAGTGCTGAAGTCGGTTCTCCTGCCCCAGAAAACATCAATGATAATGGTTCAGGGTTTCCTGGAGGAAGTGCAAAATTGGTTGATACTGAAGTAAAAGAAGCTGAACAAGATGAACAGGCTGAAGCTGTAAATGATAAGCAGGCTTATACATTGGATGACTTTGTAAGAGATGATAAATCAAGTGATGTCCATTTAAATATCCGATTGCCCAGTGGTGTTAGCCTGCAAGAGAAGTTTTCTGCTACCAGCACTTTGAGAATGGTGAAAGAGTATGTCGATGAAAACCAACAAACTGGGCTTGGCACCTATGATCTCGCAATTCCTTATCCCCGCAAAGTTTTTAGTGGTCAAGGTATGAGTGTCTAATCATTCTTGGGTAAAAATGTGGGGGGGGGGGGGTGGGGGGGGGGCAAAAATTAGTTACTACAACTAACTATAAAGTTCGCATCAATATGGTCCTTGCTTTTTTAATTGGGTCAATTTAGGGCCTTGAACTTGCACATCATGGTCAATGTGGCCTTCCATTTCTTTTTGCTTTGTTCCTATTGATAAATTACCAATTTTCTCAAACACTTAAGTCATTAGGAAATGTTGAATTTGATTATTTAATCTTAACACTCTCCCTTTAGGTGTGGGCCTAAATTGCCCTTATTAAGTGTGGCCAAACATGTGAGATTATTTTTTAAATGGGAGGTAAGGTGAAGACAGTTTGAAGTATGAACCAAGGACCTCCTACGTTAACACCACAATAAATTATTGATTATCCCAAAGCTTAAGCTATTAGGAAATGATGAATTTGATCATTTAATCTTAACACCTATTAAAGGAGAGCCCAGGTCTGGTATTGTTGCAGGAATGTGAAATTAAATTCCCCTCCTCCCTACCCCCCTTCTACACCTTGCAGCAAAGGTCTAAATCTTTCCTTACTCGTCCAGAGTTTAACAACCAAGAATTTAAGATAGAAGAAATGGAGAAAGAACAAGAAGGAAACAGAGAAGATGAAGCCCAAGGTTATCAAGTTAGCCTTGCCCTAGCCAGTGCTGCTCCTATCGAGCTTGTTGGTAGAAGTAACCAAGTGATCGCCTAGAAAATCAAAGCATAGGGGACACCGACTCTTTAATTTAATTCTTCTTTCTTTCATTTATTTAGTTGGGTTTATTCACTTATAAACTTTGTTATACTCCTGATTCTTTGCAAGCGGCACTAATAACTTATTTTCTTTTCCTTCTTTTATTTATTTTTATTTTTTAAATTCCTCAACGAATCTGAAGTGGACATTGTTTTAATTCATTTCTGTGTTTTATTTTAATTGATTCCTATGACTAGTTTTCAGATGGGCCTCGGGTAGATTTTATTTGTTCTTTTATTTTGGTTTTAGAGTTCTTGGGATATTTTGTAATTCCAATGAACCTAATCTTTTGGTCTCCCTCCCATTCTTCCATTTCTTTGGCATCCTCCTTACCATACACACAAAAAAATAAAAAATAAAAAGGAAAAAAAAAGGGGAACAAAAACAAACACAAAACAATAAATCACTAAAATTTTAGGAAAAATGAGGTTTATGCAATTTTTGAAAGTAGAAAAGTAAATTATTGACAGACACCCCGTCACTTGAGAATTGGCTGAGGTGTGATGCATGAAGACTAAGAAGGAAAAGCTTAATAAGAATAGAAATCCCATTACTATGGCGGAGGCTACCTCAATCATGGCTAGAGTGAAGGCCTGGTATCAAACAATGATTTCTAGTGATTCCACTGTGTTTTGATTTTCCTCAAGTGCTTTCTTTGTTAATGATGTTGTTTACTCATTCAATGATAATGTTATTATTGTTACTGGCAGTGTCAAGAAAGATCTTTCCTCTTAGTTTAATATGTTGATACATACAACATCGTGAATAAATGATTGATATTTTGATTACTTTCATTTGTTGCAGATTTGAGCAAATCATTGTCAGAGTTGGGCCTACTTAATAGACAAGCCCTGATAGTGGTTCCACATCATAGAGCTACAGGTTATCATGGAGAAGCATCTTCGTCCTCTTACCAAACAAATTTTACTAGTGCTGATTCTTCAAATGGAACTAATGGGGGATATTTTGCATATGTGAGGAGGATTTTATCTTACATGAATCCTTTCTCCTATCTTGGTGGTGGTGCCAGCTCATCGAGTTCTGGACATGAATCTCAAAATGGCATATGGCAATATAGTGAGTTTCTTTACCTATAACTAAAAAAGCAATATAGTGAGTTTCCTTTCCTTACTCTGTCAATTATATGCATTGAGGCGTAAGATCTAGGGTCAAGGAATATTTATTTATTGGATGTTGGTGTTGTATGAAGCCACAAATAAATTATTTACCGTTTTCACAAATTTTCATATATTTAGGTAAGAAAGAAGCAAATAAATATTTTTGACAGGAAATGGCCCACCTTCGAACAATGTTTTATTCATGGAGTGTAGATGAGGTGGTAATGGGATTGTCTATGCTATATACATAATCTTATCCATCTGCATTCTTCTCCTACTGCTATGAACTAGTTAGCTAAGTATCTAACATCTGGTACAAAGACCCATTATCTATGAGGATGGCATACCATTTAACAAAAATGAGTAAATGAAATGTGGACAAGGAGAAAATGGAATGAGCTATATTGGCTACTATGAAATAGCTTCTTGTGTATCTAACAAATCTCCATTCCCTACCAGGAAGGCCCACCATTTAAGAAAAGTTTTTTAATGAAATGTAGATGAGGAATTGATGGAATGAGCATCTCTTCTCATTTTTTGTTTGTTTGAGAGAGGGGTGGGTGGAGGGATATTGCATCTTCCTCATTCTTTATATGTATTTAACATGCTGGTACAAATCTCCACTCCATATGTTTCTTTCATTGTCCGTAACCTTTTGGATTCCTAGTTTGGATTATTTTCTCTGAACCTATTGAAGTCTATTGGAATGAAAGCTTCTTGATTATTGTTTATTAAATTATAATATTATATATATATATATATATATATATTATATATATATATATTAAAAAAAAAAAAAAAATCTCAAGCTTGGGAGCATAGCCTCAAGGATAAAAAAGTTGAGCCTAGGCTCAACTTAAGCTTGTTATGGAATTGATATGGGCTTGAGAAAAAAAATCTTAAAAAGATATTGAAGAATTCAGCTCAGCTCAGTTCATTTACAACATATATTTATATGGACAATAATACTTTTATATATATATATATATATATATATATTTTAGGTGCAATTTATTTTGTCTTCCACCCACCCCCCCCCCCCCCCCCCCCCCCCCCCCATTAACTTGGTATACATTTATAAAGCTTGTTTGCAGGATTAAGCTTGAGCTTTGTGATTGGCTTGATAGCACTAATGAAACAAGTCCAGCTGGGCTGTGCTCGGGCTCTTTAAATTTTTATCAAGCCCAAGCTCAAACTTTATGAGTTTGAGCTGATCTTTGAACTCCCTATAAATTTTGCGAAGCTAAGTTCAAACATTCAAGACTTGGCTCTGCGTGGTGTGATTACAGTCTAATATATTACTTGCAGTGATGTAAAAAATCAGCCTTCCTGAGCTCAAGACAAGCTCAAGCTGAACTTTGAACATCCTATTATTCTTGCCTTTCTAATTTTAAACATTCAATACTAGGCTCTGCTTGGCTTGATCTCAGTCTGATATATTACCCACATAGATGTAAACTCCTTTGGTTCCTTTTTTTCCCCCCTTTGATTTATGTGTTTCTGGAAATACTCTCTTAAGACTGACTTTACAGGAAATTTGTTGTGCGAAATGCTTTCATGTTATATATATCAACCTATTCTGTTTCACTATTTGCCATTATAGGCCTAAACTCACTCTTTAGAATAACTTGCTCTCCTTACCTATTCTGTCTATGCTATTGCAGGTCCAAATCCAACACATCGGAATAATTTAGCTGGAACTGAGAGGTCCTACTCGCCTTATTCTGATAACCAAAGCACTTCTGCAGCTGGTAGAGATGATGATGGCAAAAAGAGGCAACGGACAACATCCCATTTTGGGAGCAACATTCATACACTAAAGCGTGATGAAGATGATGGCCGGTTTAGTGACAGAAATGCGTTCTGGAATGGTAATTCCACACAATATGGTGGTGACAATGATGGCAAATAAGGTCTTGAGGCATAACCCGCTGGCAATGCTTTGAGTTTTTCCTTTGCATTTGAGTTCAGTCATCTCCATTGCTTGTCCCTTTTAAAAACTTTTTTAACTAATAACTTTAGTTTATATTCAATATAGAATAATGTAGATATTGCCTACTATAAAGCCAGTAAATTTATAGCAACTTATGTAAGATAATATCTTGACATCTCATCACTTCAACTTGTAATATGTAGTTATTTAATGCCTATATGTGAATGGTAAACGGAAGAATAAATCCAATGAGGCCATTGAAATGGTTTTTTTACTAGATCTGTGTATGCTCTCTGTTCATACTTAAACATGCTTCCTTGTATTTTTGAGAAATGGAATTGCAATGAATTTCATTGTCTGTCAGGAAATGTGCTAAATCTAGTGTTATTGCCTTACCATGGAGAATATATATATACACATTACTTCCTATCCTCATTATGTATTCTTTTAAGCTTATACATCACTGTGGATTTAATATAGAAGTTGTATTATCATTTTGTTGAGATTGTGACTGGAAACAACTTCAGGGCAATGACTTTTGCTTCTCGGTTGAACTTATATACCTGTTTGAATTCAATTCGTATTTAGGTATTTTTATTGCCATCATTGTGAGGCGATTATTTTGTGCGAGAGATGAAGGGCAATTCTTGAATGGGCTCACCTTATATTTTGTGAGAGATGCAAGGCAATACTTTAATGGGGGGTGGCCGTATGTCTAACCTATCCAATGGCTCTTCATGCATGTTTAACCCAAGTATTTCCAACAGCCTCTCTAAACCTATTTTTCTCTCCAATTTGGGTGGTAAATCCACAAAATCTAGCTCCAACAGTATCTCTATTTAACCGAATCTTTTTTTTTTTTTGTTGGAGAGCTACAGTGACTCTCCACGCATGAAGAGCAATTGTAGTTCTATTAACAAATTTTTTATACTAAAACATTTAACTTCTCTCTCCATATTGAATAAAAATATTCAGCCATCTCTCTCCATCTTATTTCCTGTGTCTCGCTCTAATGTTTCTCTTCTCATCAAGAACAAGACCAACTATGTCCTATTTGTTTTGTTACCTAGTGTTAAACCAAAAACGAAAGCCAAAAAATATACAGGGAGAAATCAATATAGATGATTGTGGCGATGGATTTGGGAAGTGGAGGGAGATATCAATCTAGATGACTGGTGGTGGATTTGGGCAGTGGAGTGCGGTTTAAGGGGTGGTCGACCCAGTCTGGGTAACTAATCACACATTAGAAATCCCAAGGCTTCTATTCCGCTTCATTCACTTTATTTCATCTCCAACACATGGTCACTAGCCCCTATGCTAGAACAAGTTGTGCAAATGAATTAGGGTAAACGCTCACACACACTTGAGAGTGAGAGCCCACACAAAGAGACAAGAATCGCCATACATTGGTGGTCAAATTGAGACGTGGATCTAACACACTTAACTTAAAATCTATATTTTTCTATCACACATGGTAAGTTTGAACAACTCTGCAATAAAAAATAACTTTGTTTAGGTGTATAGTTTACTAATATAACGATTTTATCACTTAAGCATTGAATCAATACATTTGCTTCGATCCAAAATCATAGATTTTGAAATGATTAGGTCAATTTATTTGGCTTAAAATTAAATCTCTCATCATAATTTGAAATAACGTTCTTTTTCTACAAGTTCTCCTCCCAATAAACACAAGCTTTCGAGTAGTACCTCATGCAAATAAGTTTGATTATATACTTTGTCTATATGCACAAATGCCAATTGTTTATTACCAATATTCTCTTTCAATCTGTAATATATATATATATATATATATAGATATATATATATATAGTACGTAAAGTCTATAAGTCATCTTGTTGTCTTTTTGTGCACCATAATTGGGAATCTTCAGAAGCATGGCAAGACAAGGCAAAAGCATAACATAACCAAAGTTTCTTTTTCTTTTAGACTTTACGTACAAAACTTCAAGTAGTCATAATGCTCCTACATGCTCCACTATGTGTCCAAAGTGTTAATGGCATCAGCATATGGCCTGAGACCAAAAATGGAAATTCTATCAGTGCTACTTATGAAATGATAATTCTTCCATAGATTCTGAGCAACCTCAATAATCTGGTTATTAAAGTAATCACTCCAACATTCAGCAAGAGAATAAGGATCATTAAAGGACAAGTGAGAATTTCCTTCAAACCATTGTCCTTTGTGAGTATGTCCATTTATGATAATAAGATGCTTTGAAGACTGGACATTTATCCAATTATCTCTTTCCCAATTTGGCAAAATGCTCCAGCATCTAATGAATTAAAGGACTCGAAAATCTTTTAATAGCATCCTGAATTATTTGTGGAAGCTGGCTAGCTTGGTGATGGCTTGTTAATTTTAAGAACCTAATAAAGCCATATATATATATATATATATATATATTTAAAAAAGGGTTCTTGAATGTAACAAATTGCGATAATTGGTTTATCCATTCTCAAACATTAACTTGAAACTTATGGGACTTACAAAATAGATATGGTTCTTGTGCATTAACATAGAAATTAATGTTGAAATCTTTTGGCCCTAGCCATAAGGCATTACTTAAACTAGCCACAAATATTAAAAAAAATAAATAAATGAACACATGGCAAAAAATTGGACTTCAATTGAAATTTAATTTAGAATCTAATTAGATTTAGACTCTTCGATTTTAACACTCAATAATTCACTTGGCACAAATTTAAAAATTATATCGGACAGTGTCTCATATAAGTTTTTGAATTTTTTTGTTCAGTAAGTTATTGTACCAAGATTCACAAAACCAATTCCCAAGGAAATAAATCAATAAAATATATGATAGTAACAACGATTGGAAAATTCAAATAAAATTTGGGATTAAATTGTAAGAATCTGAATCAAAAGTTCCAATAGAAAGACACGGTTTATGCCTTTTGTCTAGTGCCGATACATTCTCGCTCTGCAACAAGAACCAAATTAAACATTAGATAATAATAATATTATTAATCAGTAACATGGAAATACTATGCGTGTTAAAATTGTGTGGTTGCTAAAAAAAATAATAATGCCAAATTCAAGATTTAAAAATAAAGAAATAACATAAATGATGAAAGATTCAAATTCTGAACTGCTAAATGGATCGGAATCATGATTTTTATATTAAAAAAGTGATTGTGATTGTGACCAATTTGGAGTTTTGGATTATAGAGAGAGCGTTGTTTTTATATTGCGATAGAAGAATAAACTATTGATGAATCTAAACTGGATTCGTTGCTTAAAAAATGTGATGCAGATGCTCTTCTCTGGCTCTGCTATCTGTTTGGAAATTCCTTGCATTCACTTTTTTTTTACTAAATAGTAAATTCAGTGCATTTCATCCCTATAAAAATAGTCATGTGTTGCCATTCTAATGGCTGGATGCAATGTATTCAAACCAGGTTCTTATTGTAATCTCTTGGGTTTTCGCGTTTAGCAACAAAATTAAGAAAACTTAATTGATACAATAACTCGCTTAGTATAAAAATTAAAAAACTTGTATGAGACATGTGGCACAAAATTAGATTTCTAATTTAGAATTCTAATTTGACTTTCTCTCAACTTCATCTATTATTATATATATAGATATATCGATTATAAGCTCTCCAATTTAAAACTACTCATGCTTATCAAAGGCTTTTGGGCCAAGACATTTTTTGGGCCATGGCTTTTGTAGATAAGGGTAATGGAGTTAGGCCTAACTCTCTCTACAGGATTCCACTAGAAGCAATCTGTGCACAAGACAAAGCAATCCAAACAAAATATATATATGCGTGGTAGAGTAATGGTTAGTCCAAAAACAGGGTCAACAACAGTAACGAATATTAATGACAACGTACATAATAATTAAAATGAAAGTATTCTCCATAGGATATAGACTAAAAAACGCTCAAACTCCAACTTATGCAACCTTATTAGCTTGCAATGCCATAAGGCTATGTGGTTTGGAGAATAGGTCAGAATAACTATCCCTTTGTATGAGATTACAGAGAGTTTGGTTCTCTGTATGAGGGAGGGAAAGGCTTTCCTAGTGATGTATGCTGCCATGGATACTCTACTTTCCAAACTCTCCTTTTTTCTTTTTTCTTTTTGTCACTTTCCTCCTTTTCTCTCTTCTTTCAATCTCAATTCACTATTTTGATTGCCTTGGTTACTATTTCCGCATACTCATGGGTACTGTTTCTATTTATACCTCAACTCAACCCAAACTCTTTTTCTTTTTTGACTGGTTCCCATTTTTTTCGGTTCTTGACTGGTTTTTACTAGTTTTTTGCCAGTTTTTACCAAACTGGTTTCATGTTTGGTTTTCGGTTCAACTGGTTGAACTGGCTAATTTGGTCTGGTTTTTACAAAAATGGTAAGATCCCCCAACAAATCATCAAAATATATATATATATATATATATATATATATATATATATATATATAAGCAAAGACCTCATGTGCATGAGGTGGCGCTCTAATTTTGCATTTAGTCTTTTTTTTTTTTTACCTCTTTCATTAAGTTTTTTTTTATTGTTACCCAAAAGTTCACATTAATTTATTTTACTGTTATCTCATTAATGTCTTATTAATTGACTAAGCTTACACCACATCTTTCTTTATTTTTCATGTCTTTTAGCATACCCATTATTTTAGTATTTAAAAAAAAAAAAAAAAAAAATAATAATAATTAAGGACTAATAGTAATACCTAACCCGATAAGACCTTGAAGAAAGATAGAGAGACAAAAAAATGTTGTAAATTGTTAAATAAAATGCATTGTTTCATTATGTATTACCAAAATAAAAGACTTCAAACCGACACAACATTTGAAAGAGAGAGAAAGAGGAATCTAAAGGGTCACCACATCTATTACACAAGCCTCCCACTACCATCAAGATGCCAAAACCCTTGTGGGTAATTTCTTTCTTTCTTTTTTATTTTTAAAATTAGGGGCTTAAATATGATTTAGGTTTGGGTAATTTGGTTGGATAGTTTTTGTTTTGGGTATCTAAGTAGAAAGAATATTTGGTGTGCAATGTAAAATCATATTCTACCATGGTTTAATTTTAAATCATCTATAAGATACACATTTGTCCATACTTGTCCATATTCTATCATGGTTTAATTTGGTGTCACACACTATCGATGAGTAGAAAACAATGTGAGTTGGGCATACTTTCATTTCATGGTATGATATATGTAAATACAACAAAAATTAATTGATTTTTATGATTCCGTTACTTTTTTGCATTTATCTTTGGTTTCATGATTTAAGAAAAAAAAAAAAAATCAATCTTACCTTGAGAATGCTACAAATATGTAGTGAAACTACTAAACTAATTTTTAATATCTCAAAATTTATATGTTTCTTTACTCTAATTTTGTTTTTTTTTTATTTTATTTTATAATATATGTACAACATTATCCAAAACCATCTTACATAAAATATTAAAAAATTATCTGTGCATCGCACGTCAAAAGCTTCATCAACTACTTTGAAAATTTGATCCAGAGCAAAAATCTTTATCATAAAATTTAGTATTGAACATCTATTTGTTCTGCCCGTCATGCCCATATTCTGAAACCGAATCAGGAATAGTATCCAGTGGTGGAAGAGTCTGGTCAGATGCAGCAGCAGAAGTAATGCCATCAATGAGAATGACAGGATGTTGGTTAGAAACAGGAATCAGCGGCCAAAGAGTGCTCTCAGATGCATCAGTAGTAGCATGCTCACCAGCCGCCAGCTGTTTCTTTCTTGGACTATCTAGTTGGGATAGGGAGTACTGTGGCTGAACCTTCCTCTTCCTAGAAGTGGTCTTGGCTTGATCATTTATACGTAGCCTGCACAATACACAAGAGGCAACAACAACATGATCAGAAGACAACTGCAGTATGAAACCATCAACCGTCAATATCAAGGGTGAATTCGTGCATATATAATCCAACAGCCATTCTGTGGCGACTAAGGATTCTCATAGTGAAACCAGCGCAGCACTTCAATCCAATGGGTAATCCCATGGTAGATGGTACGGCTCCAATGATTTGCCTGAAACCTTGCGGTAAAGGAAGTAGGTGGGCAATTCATGGTCAGTGGTATTATTACCGAGGGCCCATAATCAAATCTTTGTCTTTGGGCTTGGGGGTTAGGGTTAGATGGTTCTTGAAAAACCCTAGTGTCAAATATGAAATTGGGTGTTTTTCAAAATCAAAACTTACGGAAACTAAAACAGTAACAGTAGCAGATACAGATACAGAAACAGAAACATGGGTTTTGGTTTGGGTTTCAAAAGCAAAATCTCTCTCTCTCTCAAGTCAAAAAACACACTGTATTTTCTTTCTTTGTTTCAGAGCGTGACTGTGTCTGGGTCTGTGTCTTTGTCTGTGTGTGAGAACTGAGAAACAGATAAGGTTGAATCTATTTATTTGACACCACGCCGCTTCTCCCTAACTGCTAACGGTCAATTTTTTCTAAATCCCCAACTGGATTGGATTACACTAGCCCTATCTTTTAATGGCCCATGCAATCCAACCCACCTATCATTTCTACCTCTACTATCTTTTTTTTTTTTCAAAACATTTTGCGATTTTTTTTATTTAAAAAAGCATAAATATGAATATTCACATGAACAAAATTAGGAATTCATTTTTGAGGGACCAAAAAGTATCAAAAAATAATAAAAATCTCTATTTTAGCACCAAAATTTATATTAAATTAATACATTAAAAATAAAACTAGCATATAATAAGTGTTAACAAAATATAAATAAAATAAAAAATAGAATAATTATCCCTTAATACATTTCAGTTGAATCATTTATTGAGATGTTATTCTAAATTTTTCTTATAAAATCCCAAAAATCATCTATAATTGATTTGATATTTAATTTTCTAGCAATTTTCTTTCATTCTAAAGTTAGAGGCTACTCTAATCTCTTATACAACCAAATTATGTTTCCATATTCTATCTAGCAACTAATTAAAATAAAAAAATAAGGTTAGAATTTTTCCTTGTGGGGAGGCTTTAGTGCAAAGATCAAATATTTCCTTGTGGTCACAGATTTGGAAGGCTAAGGTTCCAAATAAGGTTAGAATTTTTTTTCATGGAGAGCATGCCATAATATATTGCCTACAAAGGACAACCTGGTATGAAGGAGGGTGTTGGAGGATGCTCGGTGTTGTTTCTAGCATAGAGCTGATGAATCGGTGTTGCATGTGCTTTGGGAGTGTGGGGTAGCACAGGACGTTTGGACTGGCAGTGCAATTAGGTTTCAAAAGGTCGGTACGGTGCAAGTGGATTTTGGGCAGCTGGTTGCTAGTCTCATGCCGAGGTTGTCACTTGAGGAATTGGATTTATTTTGGGTGATATGTTGGCAAATCTGGCTTCAGCGGAACACGGTCTTGCATGGGGGTGTTTTTTAACATCCATCTTGGTCATATCAGCGAGCTTTGGATTATTTGGGTGAGTTTCATGAAGCGCAGGAGCATCTGAGTGTACTTGTGACAATTCATGTTTCAGCAAGTTAGGCATGGCAGCCACCACAAGGAAACTTATTCAAGCTAAAATTTGATGGAGCATGTTTTAATAATGGAGTTGCTTCGGGCTATGGGGCTGTGGTTTGCAATGAGAATGGTGATGTCATGACTGCTATTTCGGCAAAGGGTGGGGCTATGAGGGACAGTGAAGAGGTGGAGGTGCTGGCTTGTCACAAAGCTCTTGAATTTGCTATAGATGCTAGTTTTATGGAGGTGATTCTGGAAGGTGACAATGCAAGGGTGATGAAGACAGTAGCACAGGCTCAACTAGATTTAGCTCAGCTTGGGTTTATTTATGAAGACATTTGATGCTTGATTGCAGGTTTTAGATCTTTTTCAGTTAATTGTGTTAGACGTAGTGCCAATGGTGTTGCTCATGCGTTGGCAAGATTTGCTAAATTATCTAATAATGAAATTGTATGGTTGGAGGAGGATCCTTCACCAGCAGTTGATGCTTTGTATTTGGATTCTAGTTTTCTGCATTAATGAAATTAATTTGGTTCCGGTTTCAAAAAAATAAATATAAAAAAACAGATTTAAGTATAAAAAAAAATGATGAATTGATAACTATAAAAATGAAGAAAATAAAATTGTATAAGTATAACTTAAAGAAAAGGCAAAAACGAAACAATTTGACACTACAATAGTGCTTTCAATTCGACTTATTGAAACTATTCATCATCATGGTTTATTCACTAGATTTGCAAAACCAATTAAAAAAACAAAGATGATTTTCAAAACATAATTTTTTTTTCTTTATCATTTTAGCTATATCATCACCCAAACATACAAATATAGTTAATCTCCTGTTGTTATGTTCTTAACTTTTATAATTATAACTAAAATTAGTAAATTAACTAAGAAAAATAAAAGAAAAGGGAAAGAAAGAATATATTTTTCAACTTCAAAAACTAAGTATTTTGCAATCAAGAAAGAAGAATTATTAATTAGATCAATCCTAAAATTCTTTTTTTATGAAACTAATGAGAGAGGTTAGATATTCAAAGAACATTCACAAATAACAAACTATTTATGGAACTCTCTCAATCTAATTCAATAAACTCATTTCATGTTCTAGTAAAAGTTTACTCATCTTTGTAAGTGGGGGAGGCCACTTTGGTCAAAGCCACCAAACCCTTTGTATCAATGTCCTTATATAACATTTCAATATTAATTCTTTTGTTTACTAGAAATACATGTCTTGGTAGACAAAGAATTAAAATTTATTTATTTAACAAGGAGTAGACTTTCCTTTTACTCCTAGAAAAAACACAAACCAAATCAAATTAACAATGAAATTTGAGACAACTTCTAATGTGGTATCTTGTGCATTGTTTGTATACAACATATGGAATCTCTAGATGTGTGGTTCAAAATAATGGTGAGACTTTATTTGCAAACAACCCATAAGAGATCGGATAAAATTTAGGTACAATACATTAAATTTTCCAATAAAATTTAATGAACTAGATTCAAATATATAGTTTTATTGAATTTAATTATCCTTGAAAAAGAAAGCGCTGTTTGTAATCTGTACTTTATTGATTAATACAACTATGTGTTGGAACTTAATTAAAAAACCAAATATACATCACCTAAGGAACTACAATTAAGTTATTTTGTAAAACAAATTTGCTGTTTGTTTTGGGCCATATTAGCATACGAATAAACTTATATCTAATAAGTGGTTATAGGTTGCAGTTCTTTGGAAGAAAAACATCGTTGGTCTTTATTTATTTATTTTGGCCACATTGACAGATCTATATATTGATGCAAAAATGGTCAACTACAGTGAAATTAATTAATTTATAAGTCTCATCGAATGAGCTGGATGGCTAGATAGTAGACATTGAGGTAGGGCAACCTATAATTGGGGCCCAATTCAATGTCAACTACCCGTGCTATGAACCTAAAGTTAACTTCTTTAGCTGATAACGGAAACCAAAGGAAAGAGCTACATGCCTTTGAATTGACATAATGACGATGATCTAGACATATTTTCAGTAGCTCCTCCTGAAACTTTGCATTATACAACAGAAGCTTGCTTCTATTTATCGACTATTATTATTATTGTTACAAGACTCTTTAAATGTTTATGCAGGTTCTTTAAATTGTCCTATTTTTACACTAAGAGAGAGGATAATATAGTTACACACAACTTGGCTCAGTTAACAGTTAATCACCTAAATTGTGTAATATGGATGAAAAATGTTTCATCTGATGTACTATCTTCTTACTATGCTGATTTAGCTGGTATTCCTTAATTGAATGCATCACAGTATTGTTTCTTAAAAAAAAAAATTTATTATTATTATTAGTTTTACTGGATTATCAACTGTTGAAGAAAAAGTATATATATTCCTATTAATGATCTAAAATTTGGCAATGTGACAATTCTCTTATATATATATAGAGAGAGAGAGAGAGAGAGAGAGAGAGAGAGAGAGAGAGAGAGAGAGAGAGAGAGAGAGAGCTAAAAGAACCGAACCATATGTTGAAGCAATAGAACGGTCCTTTATGATCTTAAATTGGTAATGTGACAATTCCACCACAATCCAAAGTCGCTAACTTATTGTCAATTATTAAAGACTAGAAAGCGAAAGTCTCCTCAGAGAGAGAGAGAGAGTCGGAATAGGATGACTGGATGAGAAAGAATATGCAAAGTTCCTATTACACTCTAAAGAATCAATTAGTTGTAAAACGAAAATAGTAGTCTATGGTGGTTTTTTTTACAAGTAGTACATCGATCGGAGATTGTTCTGCTCAAATAACACATAAATATAGTTAACCTCTAACAATCTAAAAGAAAAATACACCAATCATTTTCAAAATAAACAATTTATTTGGAAAAACCAGTATATATTTTAATGAAAAATCAAATTAAAAGGCTCTTTCATAACAAATTTCACGTAAATGCAAAAGAAGATGGAACTTAATAGTAGGTATATTTGCCACTTAATTATCAAAACTATTAAGTTCCTTTTTCTTTGTTTTGGTTAAAAAATAAAAATAGATTTCATTGCACATACAGTCAAAGTACAAAAATGGGATAAACGAGAATAGCCAAGACTCTCAAGTGAACGTTATTGCACCTAAAAGGTACGGCCAATTTGCAAATTAGATGCCATAAATCCAACATCAAATCATATGCTGAAAGTTCTTTATTTCCACTAAATTGAATATTCATGGCTTTTAGTTTATCTACAACCGTTATCTCTATTCAACTGAATAATTTTGATTTGAGACAACTAAAAGTTTAACTCATGTTCAATTGGTATTTACTTTTGATTTGAACATTCAAAGAATTGAGGGTTTGGTACCTTAACTTAAGAGCTTAAATTAAGGTATAATGATTAAATGATGCATACATGATTAATTGTGATCAAGGCATGACTAAATTAACCACAAGACTAACTCGAACTAAAAAATAATAATAAAGCAAGTAAATCGAACTAAAAATTAAAGATCTAGCCTAAATTTAATTGCATTAATGTAATAGAACTACTACAATAGAGGTTCAATAAATTTTAGAGGCTCTTTTAGTTTATCTACAACTGTTATCTCTATTCAACTGAATAATTTTGATTTGAGACAACTAAAAGTTTAACTCATGTTCAATTGGTATTTACTTTTGATTTGAACATTTAAAGAATTGAGGGTTTGGTTCTTAACTTAAGAGCTTAAGTTAAGGTATAATAATTAAATGATGCATACATGATTAATTGTGATCAAGGCATGACTAAATTACCACAAGACTAACTCGAACTAAAAAATAATAATAAAGCAAGTAAATCGAACTAAAAATTAAAGATCTAGCCTAAATTTACTTGCATTAATGTAATAGAACTACTACAATAGAGGTTCAATAAATTTTAGAGGCTGAGATTACAAATTATAAATAAGTAAATTTTAATTGTTTTTTTTTTTTAATTATTCTAAATCGAACTAAAAATTAAAGATCTAGCCTAAATTTACTTGCATTAATGTAATAGAACTACTACAATAGAGGTTCAATAAATTTTAGAGGCTGAATTTACAAATTATAAATAAGTAAATTTTAATTGTTTTTTTTTTAATTATTCTAAATGTGAGAGGAAAGATTTCAACCTTGATTCTCAGGTATAAGGATCTTGAGAAACAAATAAGGTTTTGGTATAGAGTTGGAATGGGTTTTTCTATTAAATATAATCTTAATATCTATTTATATTTGTATTTTGGTACTTAGTATGCGTTTGGATTCAGATTATTTGAGCTGCGTTTGCATTTTCTTTTTCTTTTAACCAACGTCTCTTGTACTGTTCATGGGACATGAACAGTGCATTAAGGCAAATGCATAGTACTTTCAGCGTGAACAATAACTTTTTATTATTATTTTTTTTATTGTTTTCAGTTTTCAACAAAATAAGCAATATCTAAATGCACCTTTAGTGTATGTTTGGATTGCACTGAAAAGGAAAAAAATTTGTGTTTGGCTTTTTTCTGTGGGTCCCGTGCATTGTTCACGGGACTTGCAAGTACGGAAAAACGCAAATATAACTTCAAAATTGGGTCCTACAACACTATTCATACATTTAAAAATTAATTTGCTACAATATTTTTAGTTTTCAACAATAAGTGGTATCTAAACATATCCTTAGGTGGGGTTTGGATCCATGTTCACGTTTCACGTTTTGCATGTTTTTATTATTATTATTATTTTTTTTAAAGACTAGCACCTGGTGCACTGTTCATGGGACATGAACAGTGCACCAAGGCATATGAACAATAAAAAAAAAGAGTGAACAGTAATTTTTTATATATTTAAAAATTATTTTGTTATAGTGTTTTTAGTTTTCAACAAAATAAGTTGTATCTAAACAGACTTTTACTATAACTTATTGTAAGAAATATTATAAAAATAAATATTAAAAAAAAAAGTTATTGTCGGACACATATGTTCATGACCTCAATTAATTATTGAGAAATGCGTTGTCAAGTCGTTCTTAATTTTTCCTCAAAAAAGAAGAAAAGTCGTTCTTAATTTTTTGGGTCGTTGCCTAAAACTTTTGTTTTTCATTTTAAATTTCAGATTATTATTATTATTATTTTTTTTTTTGGTGAACTGGAATTTCATTAAAACTAAACAAAAGGATCAGCCAGGGCTGTACAAAGTCTTGGGTGATAAATGCCCAACAAATCAGACTCCAAAATAGACAAAAGCATGGGAGGGGGGGCTACAAAAAACATCTCCACATCACTATTTGCAGAACCCAGGCGAGCAAGGGCATCAGCACAACCGTTAGCCTCCCTAAAACAGTGCAGGATCTTCACCAGAGGCAATTGCAGCAGCAAGTCCCTACAATCATCCACAAGAATAGAAAAATCTCCATTAGTGCGATCATTACAAGAAATTAGTGACACTGCTGCAACAGCATCAAGCTCAAGCTCCACAGCTTGAGCCTGCAGCTCAATGCAACGCAATAAACCTTCCCGCACAGCCCACAGTTCTGCAGCTAAGCTAGACGTAACTGCACATGATAGAAAAAATTGAGCAAAATTGGTCCTCTTTCTCTCTGCCCCATTCATCTAACTCAACCAAGGAAGTCAATTCCGTTCCGTTTCGGCCGTACCGGCCGGAATATTTCGTACCGGCAAGCATACCGGTACATAAAACCCCATGTTTCGTACCGGAAAAAATACCGGGCGTACCGGCCAATTTCGGACAATACCGGCCGGTACCGGAAAAAAGTTTTTTTTTTTTTTTTTTAATTTTAATTTTAATTTTTTTATAAATTTTGTAATTTTTGAATTTTTGTTAGGGCAGAATGGTAACTTATTTACATTAACTTATTAGTATTATTTGTTTTCTTAGTATGCAATGGTAACTTTTAAGCTTTCTATATTTTATATTGTGTTTTTTTTTTCTTCTTTTAATTGATACTAAAGTCTAAAATTATGAATAATTAGTTCTGAATTGAGGAAATGTTTTATGGTAAACTTTTATATTTATTATAATACACACACACATACATACATACATATATATATATAAATATAAAAAATAGCGGTAAATCCGAAACGGTACATCGGTATTGACCGGTATCCGAAATATATCGTACCGCTGGCCAAACCGGTACAGCCTCCGGTACGGTATTGACTCCCTTGAACTCAACCCCAAAGTCCAACCCGATTGAATTGAGGACCCTCGAACCCAATTTTTCTAAAGTCCAAACCCTATTTACAAGAGTAAAGAACTAAAAAAGAATATTGAATGGGTTAGAGTTTGAGTTTGAGTGAGAGAGAGTGAAAAAAAAAAAGAAAAAAAAAAAAACAAACCTAAATGAATAGCTGGAAAAGGCTGGAATTTTCAACCTACTCCTCCAAGAATCGCTTCACAATCTTCACGCTTGGTTCCAACACCTGCCTCTCCCAAATTTCAGACCCCGAAACGTTTGAATTTGACATAACCGCTCGAGACGCCTCCGTGGCATCTAATCTCCGTAGGTCCCACCCTGCCCTTTTTAGCCGTACGATCTTCCCTATCTGCATCTTTGCGAGCTGACACGTGTTGTCCTTCATTTCCCTCACCGCGTCCATATATGCCTCCTCCGTCCGCACCGGATCACCACCACCTCCACGCCCATCATGTGGTGGGTATATCTTAAAATAATTTTCAAACTCGGATATTCCGATTGCTTTCTTCAACCCGGAGCGACTCGGAAACTCGCTGAAAAACTCGGTCAACTCGTCCAACAATCCCGAGTCCAACATGTCGTCGACTCGGAGCGACAGGTACTCCGACAAGACCCCCATTGACACGTCGACCCATAGGAAACAACAGTTGTACCTTAAAGTGGAGGAGGGAAAGGAGCGGGACGAGGGGTCGAATACGTTTGAGTCGGGATCGAAGCGGTCGACAAGGAGAGCATGTACAAAGGAGTTGGAGCCACCTACGATTAGTGGTAGTTTTCTTCTGGAAACGATGTCGGAGATGACTGAGCCAGCGAGGTTTCGGAAATCGAGAGGTGAGAAGTCGTCGTGGAGGACTGGGTCGACCTCGCCGAGGAGATGATGAGTGATGCCACAACGTTGGTGAAGTGGGATTTTGTTGGTGGTGATGTCGAGGCCATTGTAGACTTGCATTTTGTCGGAGTTGATAATCTCAGCGTGAAATCGAGTGGCCAAGTCGATGGAAAGCTTGGATTTTCCTGTCCCAGTGGCCCCCATGATAACAACAATCTTGTCCTTCTTCTTGTTATTGTTATTGTTATTGTGATTGTCATTATAGTTAGTCTTTCGGTGATGAGGAGTGGAGTCCATGCGAGGCCAACGGGGTTTTTTCAAGAAGAGCTTGGGTTTGGAAGAAGAGAAAAAAGAATAGTGGGAATAAGAAGAGTACTGGGCCTGGGTAGAGGAATAAGAGTACTAGACAAGCCTCATCTCTATCCTCATAGTCATAGAGAAAGAGAAAGAAAGGACAGGCTGGTGTTGCTCTCTTCTTGCTGAGCTGTGTGTAGTGTGTACTATCTCAACCAAAAAATATCACTCGCTCCCCTCTCACCCTGGCCTGTACTGTGTACATGTACATCTGCTCTCTCTCCCTCTCAGGACCAAAATGCCATTTCAAATTTTTTAGATTTTGCCTGTCCCTGCGTCCTGTGGGATGAACAAATGGAACCGTCGACTAATTTACTTTTATAGCCGTTTTATATGAAGGCTAAATCTTTTTTTTTTCTTTTTTTTTTCCTCTATTTTATATTTTGTTAATAAAAATTTATTACATGTTTATCTAATTAATTAATATTTAATTAATTAGATAAACATGTAATAAAATTTTATATTTTGTTAATAAAAATTTATTACATGTTTATCTAATTAATTAATATTTAATTAATTAGATAAACATGTAATAAATTTTTATTAACAAAATATAAAATAGAGGAAAAAAAATATACACTCATAATCATGTATTTATTGTTCCCTAGAAATTAGTAACTAAGTCATTAACTCTTTTTATTAAAAATAGAAAAAAAAAAAACAGCATTAATTCTGCTCTCCATCATCATCATGTCTTGCATACGAAGAGGAAAGGAATTTCAACCGATAGATCACATATTAATTTGGTGCGCCTATGTTGTGAGAATCATATTTGTATATGAATCTCCGGTTTTATGACTTTTTTTAGTTTCTTGTCTAACTAGAAGTTCCTATGTTGTCAAAATTATTTGTTATTATTAAAAAAAAAAAAACCAGTTTTGATTGTGATTTAGCCTTTTCTTCTTAAATTTTTAAAAATTTAAATTTATGTTTAGCATTTATTTTCATTTAATACGCTTGTGCATCTTTGGTTTTGCAGTTTCATTTGCTATAAATGGCTTTGTGAGATAACTTTACCATTAATGCATATATTCAAACTTGTTTTAATTTTTACCTTAGATTCATGAACCGAATGGTTCAAGTCACATGAACAATCCCATGTGATATAATGATTTTGTTCATTTAATTATTATTGGTGAGACCAGCAAAATGTGTTTCTTGTGAATTACATGTTTTATGACAGATTCTAATGTGGTCTTCCTTTTCTTGGCTTTTCTCCACAGAAAGTGTAGAGTTAATGACTTAATTACAAAAAATGAACAAAACAATCAAACACTTCAGACATAAAGTAATAATAAAAATTTCACTTGTTTCTTAAACTCCCACTTAATTTCTATTGTTGAGGGTGAAAGTACATAGAACACAAGACCATGTGAGAGAGGGAGAGAAGATGAAAATGACGATGGAGAGTAGAGTTAATGCTGTTTTTTATTTTTCTATTTTTAATAAGAAGAGTTAATGACTTAGTAACTAATTTTTAGGGAATAATAAATACATGACTATGAGTGTTTTTTTCACCCCTAGATCTAATACAAATCAATGGTCCAAAAAAAGTGTAACTCTTGTGAAGTTACACCAGGTGTAACTTGAACTCATCTCGTAGGATGAGATGGGTTCAAGTTACACCTGGTGTAACTTCATAAGAGTTACACCTTTTTCGGACTATTGATTTGTTTTAGATCTAAGGGTGAAAAATACACTCATAATCATGTATTTATTTTTCCCTAGAAATGAGTAACTAAGTCATTAACTCTTCTTATTAAAAATAGAAAAATAAAAAACAGCATTAATTCTGCTCTCCATCATCATCATGTCTTGCATACGAAGAGGAAAGGAATTTCACCCGATAGATCACATATTAATTTGGTGCGCCTATGTTGTGAGAATCATATTTGTATATGAATCTCCGGTTTTATGACTTTTTTTAGTTTCTTGTCTAACTAGAAGTTCCTATGTTGTCAAAATTATTTGTTATTATTAAAAAAAAAAAAACCAGTTTTGATTGTGATTTAGCCTTTTCTTCTTAAATTTTTAAAAATTTAAATTTATGTTTAGCATTTATTTTCATTTAATACGCTTGTGCATCTTTGGTTTTGCAGTTTCATTTGCTATAAATGGCTTTGTGAGATAACTTTGCCATTAATGCATATATTCAAACTTGTTTTAATTTTTACCTTAGATTCATGAACCGAATGGTTCAAGTCACATGAACAATCCCATGTGATATAATGATTTTGTACATTTAATCATTATTGGTGAGAGCAGCAAAACGTGTTTCTTGTGGATTACATGTTTTATGACAGATTCTATTGTGGTCTTCCTTTTCTTGGCTTTTCTCCACAGAAAGTGTAGAGTTAATGACTTAATTACAAAAAATGAACAAAACAATCAAACACTTCAGACATAAAGTAATAATAAAAATTTCACTTGTTTCTTAAACTCCCACTCAATTTCTATTGTTGAGGGTGAAAGTACATAGAACACAAGACCATGTGAGAGAGGGAGAGAAGATGAAAATGACGATGGAGAGTAGAGTTAATGCTGTTTTTTATTTTTCTATTTTTAATAAGAAGAGTTAATGACTTAGTAACTAATTTTTAGGGAATAATAAATACATGACTATGAGTGTTTTTTTCACCCCTAGATCTAATACAAATCAATGGTCCAAAAAAAGTGTAACTCTTGTGAAGTTACACCAGGTGTAACTTGAACTCATCTCGTAGGATGAGATGGGTTCAAGTTACACCTGGTGTAACTTCATATGAGTTACACCTTTTTCGAACTATTGATTTGTTTTAGATCTAAGGGTGAAAAATACACTCATAATCATGTATTTATTTTTCCCTAGAAATTAGTAACTAAGTCATTAACTCTTTTTATTAAAAATAGAAAAATAAAAAATAGCATTAATTCTGCTCTCCATCATCATCATGTCTTGCATACGAAGAGGAAAGGAATTTCAACCGATGGATCACATATTAATTTGGTGCGCCTATGCTGTGAGAATCATATTTGTATATGAATCTCCGGTTCTATGACTTTTTTTAGTTTCTTGTCTAACTAGAAGTTCCTAGGTTGTCAAAATTATTTGTTATTATTAAAAAAAAAAAAAACCAGTTTTGATTGTGATTTAGCCTTTTCTTCTTAAATTTTTAAAAATTTAAATTTATGTTTAGCATTTATTTTCATTTAATACGCTTGTGCATCTTTGGTTTTGCAGTTTCATTTGCGATAAATGGCTTTGTGAGATAACTTTGCCATTAATGCATATATTCAAACTTGTTTTAATTTTTACCTTAGATTCATGAACCGAATGGTTCAAGTCACATGAACAATCCCATGTGATATAATGATTTTGTTCATTTAATCATTATTGGTGAGAGCAGCAAAATGTGTTTCTTGTGAATTACATGTTTTATGACAGATTCTATTGTGGTCTTCCTTTTCTTGGCTTTTCTCCACAGAAAGTGTAGAGTTAATGACTTAATTACAAAAAATGAACAAAACAATCAAACACTTCAGACATAAAGTAATAATAAAAATTTCACTTGTTTCTTAAACTCCCACTTAATTTCTATTGTTGAGGGTGAAAGTACATAGAACACAAGACCATGTGAGAGAGGGAGAGAAGATGAAAATGACGATGGAGAGTAGAGTTAATGCTGTTTTTTATTTTTCTATTTTTAATAAGAAGAGTTAATGACTTAGTAACTAATTTTTAGGGAATAATAAATACATGACTATGAGTGCTTTTTTCACCCCTAGATCTAATACAAATCAATGGTCCAAAAAAAGTGTAACTCTTGTGAAGTTACACTAGGTGTAACTTGAACTCATCTCGTAGGATGAGATGGGTTCAAGTTACACCTGGTGTAACTTCATAATAGTTACACGTTTTTCGGACTATTGATTTGTTTTAGATCTAAGGGTGAAAAATACACTCATAATCATGTATTTATTTTTCCCTAGAAATTAGTAACTAAGTCATTAACTCTTTTTATTAAAAATAGAAAAATAAAAAACAGCATTAATTCTGCTCTCCATCATCATCATGTCTTGCATACGAAGAGGAAAGGAATTTCAACCGATAGATCACATATTAATTTGGTGCGCCTACGTTGTGAGAATCATATTTGTATATGAATCTCCGATTTTATGACTTTTTTTAGTTTCTTGTCTAACCAGAAGTTCCTATGTTGTCAAAATTATTTGTTATTATTAAAAAAAAAAAAAAAAAAAACCAGTTTTGATTGTGATTTAGCCTTTTCTTTTTAAATTTTTAAAAATTTAATTTTAAGTTTAGCATTTATTTTCACTTAATACGCTTGTGCATTTCTGGTTTTGCAGTTTCATTCGCTATAAAAGGCTTTGTGACGTGACTTTGCCATCAATGCATATATTCAAACTTGTTTTAATTTTTACCTTAGATTCATGAATCGAATGGTTCAAGTCACATGAACAATCCCATGTGATATAATGATTTTGTTCATTTAATCATTATTGGTGAGAGCAGCAAAAAGTGTTTCTTGTGAATTACATGTTTTATGACAGATTCTATTGTGGTCTTCCTTTTCTTGGCTTTTCTCCACATAAAGTGTAGAGTTAATGACTTAATTAGTAAGAATGACCAAAACAATCAAACACTTCAGACATAAAATAATAATAAAAATTTCACTTGTTTCTTGAACTCGCCCTTAATTTCTATTGTTGAGGGTGAAAGTACATAGAACACAAGACCATGTGAGAGAGGGAGAGAAGATGAAAATGATGATGGAGGGTAGAGTTAATGCTGTTTTTTATTTTTCTATTTTTAATAAGAAGAGTTAATGACTTAGTTACTAATTTTTAGGGAATAATAAATACATGACTATGAGTGTTTTTTTCACCCTTAGATCTAATACAAATCAATGGTCCAACAAAAGTGTAACTCTTGTGAAGTTACACCAGGTGTAACTTGAACTCATCTCGTAGGATGAGATGGGTTCAAGTTACACCTGGTGTAACTTCATAAGAGTTACACCTTTTTTGGACTATTGATTTGTTTTAGATCTAAGGGTGAAAAATACACTCATAATCATGTATTTATTGTTCCCTAGAAATTAGTAACTAAGTCATTAACTCTTTTTATTAAAAATAGAAAACAAAAAACAGCATTAATTCTGCTCTCCATCATCATCATGTCTTGCATACGAAGAGGAAAGGAATTTCAACCGATAGATCACATATTAATTTGGTGCGCCTATGTTGTGAGAATCATATTTGTATATGAATCTCCGGTTTTATGACTTTTTTAAGTTTCTTGTCTAACCAGAAGTTCCTATGTTGTCAAAATTATTTGTTATTATTAAAAAAAAAAAAAAAACCAGTTTTGATTGTGATTTAGCCCTTTCTTTATAAATTTTTAAAAATTTAATTTTATGTTTAGCATTTATTTTCACTTAATACGCTTGTGCATTTCTGGTTTTGCAGTTTCATTCGCTATAAATTGCTTTGTGACGGGACTTTGCCATTAATGCATATATTCAAACTTGTTTTAATTTTTACCTTAGATTCATGAATTGAATGGTTCAAGTCACATGAACAATCCCATGTGATATAATGATTTTGTTCATTTAATCATTATTGGTGAGAGCAGCAAAAAGTGTTTCTTGTGAATTACATGTTTTATGACAGATTCTATTGTGGTCTTCCTTTTCTTGGATTTTCTCCACATAAAGTGTAGAGTTGATGACTTAATTACTAAAAATGAACAAAACAATCAAACACTTCAGACATAAAATAATAATAAAAATTTCACTTACTTCTTGAACTCCCCCTTAATTTCTATTGTTGAGGGTGAAAGTACATAGAACACAAGACCATGTGAGAGAGGTAGAGAAGATAAAAATGATGATGGAGAGTAGAGTTAATGCTGTTTTTTATTTTTCTATTTTTAATAAGAAGAGTTATTGACTTAGTTACTAATTTTTAGAGAATAATAAATACATGACTATGAGTGTTTTTTTCACCCTTAGATCTAATACAAATCAATGGTCCAAAAAAAGTGTAACTCTTGTGAAGTTACACCAGGTGTAACTTGAACTCATCTCGTAGGATGAGATGGGTTCAAGTTACACCTGGTGTAACTTCATAAGAGTTACACCTTTTTTGGACTATTGATTTGTATTAGATCTAAGGGTGAAAAATACACTCATACTCATGTATTTATTGTTCCCTAGAAATTTGTAACTATGTCATTAACTCTTTTTATTAAAAATAGAAAAATAAAAAACTGAATTAATTCTGCTCTCCATCATCATCATGTCCTGCATACGAAGAGGAAAGGAATTTCAACCGATAGATCACATATTAATTTGGTGCGCCTACGTTGTGAGAATCATATTTGTGTATGAATCTCCGGTTTTATGACTTTTTTAGGGAATAATAAATACATGACTATGAGTGTTTTTTTCACCCTTAGATCTAATACAAATCAATGGTCCACAAAAAGTGTAACTCTTGTGAAGTTACACCAGGTGTAACTTGAACTCATCTCGTAACTCTTGTGAAGTTATACCAGGTGTAACTTGAACTCATCTCGTAGGATCAGATGGGTTCAAGTTACACCTGGTGTAACTTCATAAGAGTTACACCTTTTTTGGACTATTGATTTGTTTTAGATCTAAGGGTGAAAAATACACTCATAATCATGTATTTATTGTTCCCTAGAAATTAGTAACTAAGTCATTAACTCTTTTTATTAAAAATAGAAAAATAAAAAACAGCATTAATTCTGCTCTCCATCATCATCATGTCTTGCATACGAAGAGGAAATGAATTTCAACCGATAGATCACATATTAATTTGGTGCGCCTATGTTGTGAGAATCATATTTGTATATGAATCTCCGGTTTTATGACTTTTTTTAGTTTCTTGTCTAACCAGAAGTTCCTATGTTGTCAAAATTATTTGTTATAATTAAAAAAAAAAAAAAAAAAAAAACCAGTTTTGATTGTGATTTAGCCTTTTCTTTTTAAATTTTTAAAAATTTAATTTTATGTTTAGCATTTATTTTCACTTAATACGCTTGTGCATTTCTGGTTTTACAGTTTCATTCGCTATAAATGGCTTTGTGACGTGACTTTGCCATTAATGCATATATTCAAACTTGTTTTAATTTCTACCTTAGATTCATGAACCGAATGATTCAAGTCACATGAACAATCCCCTGTGATATAATGATTTTGTTCATTTAATCATTATTGGTGAGAGCAGCAAAAAGTGTTTCTTGTGAATTACATGTTTTATGACAGATTCTATTGTGGTCTTCCTTTCTTGGCTTTTCTCCACATAAAGTGTGGAGTTAATGACTTAATTACTAAAAATGAACAAAACAATCAAACACTTCAGACATAGAATAATAAGAAAAATTTCACTTGTTTCTTGAACTCCCCCTTAATTTCTATTGTTGAGGGTGAAAGTACATAGAACACAACACCATGTGAGAGAGGGAGAGAAGATGAAAATGATGATGGAGAGTAGAGTTAATGCTGTTTTTTATTTTTCTATTTTTAATAAGAAGAGTTAATGACTTAGTTACTAATTTTTAGGGAATAATAAATACATGACTATGAATGTTTTTTTCACCCTTAGATCTAATGCAAATCAATGGTCCAAAAAAAGTGTAACTCTTGTGAAGTTACACCAGGTGTAACTTGAGCTCATCTCGTTGGATGAGATGGGTTCAAGTTACACCTGATGTAACTTCATAAGAGTTACACCTTTTTTGGACTATTGATTTGTATTAGATCTAAGGGTGAAAAATACACTCATAATCATGTATTTATTATTCCCTAGAAATTAGTAACTAAGTCATTAACTCTTTTTATTAAAAATAGAAAACGAGATGGGTTCAAGTTACACCTGATGTAACTTCATAAGAGTTACACCTTTTTTGGACTATTGATTTGTATTAGATCTAAGGGTGAAAAATACACTCATAATCATGTATTTATTGTTCCCTAGAAATTAGTAACTAAGTCATTAACTCTTTTTATTAAAAATAGAAAAATAAAAAACAACGTTAATTCTGCTCTCCATCATCATCATGTTTTGCATAAGAAGAGGAAAGGAATTTCAACCGATAGATCACATATTAATTTGGTGCGCCGATGTTGTGAGAATCATATTTGTATATGAATCTCCGGTTTTATGACTTTTTTTTGTTTCTTGTCTAACCAGAAGTTCCTATGTTGTCAAAATTATTTGTTATTATTAAAAAAAAAAAAAAAAAAACTAGTTTTGATTGTGATTTAGCCTTTTCTTTTTAAATTTTTAAAAATTTAATTTTATGTTTAGCATTTATTATCATTTAATACGCTTGTGCATTTTTCGTTTTGCAATTTCATTCGCTATAAATGGCTTTGTGACGTGACTTTGCCATTAATGCATATATTCAAACTTGTTTTAATTTTTAGCTTAGATTCATGAACCGAATGGTTCAAGTCACATGAACAATCCCATGTGATATAATGATTTTGTTCATTTAATCATAATTGGTGAGAGCAGCAAAAAGTGTTTCTTGTGAATTACATGTTTTATGACAGATTCTGTTGTGGTCTTCCTTTTCTTGGCTTTTGTCCACATAAAGTGTAGAGTTAATGACTTAATTACTAAAAATGAACAAAACAATCAAACACTTCAGACATAAAATAATAATAAAAATTTCACTTGTTTCTTGAACTCGCCCTTAATTTCTATTGTTGAGGGTGAAAGTACATAGAACACAAGACCTTGTGAGAGAGGGAGAGAAGATGAAAATGATGATGGAGGGTAGAGTTAATGCTGTTTTTTATTTTTCTATTTTTAATAAGAAGAGTTAATGACTTAGTTACTAATTTTTAGGGAATAATAAATACATGACTATGAGTGTTTTTTTCACCCTTAGATCTAATACAAATCAATGGTCCAAAAAAAGTGTAACTCTTGGGAAGTTACACCAGGTGTAACTTGAACTCATCTCGTAGGATGAGATGGGTTCAAGTTACACCTGGTGTAACTTCATAAGAGTTACACCTTTTTTGGACTATTGATTTGTTTTAGATCTAAGGGTGAAACATACACTCATAATCAAGTATTTATTGTTCCCTAGAAATTAGTAACTAAGTGATTAACTCTTTTTATTAAAAATAGAAAAATAAAAAACAGCATTAATTCTGCTCTCCATCATCATCATGTCTTGCATACGAAGAGGAAAGGAATTTCAACCGATAGATCACATATTAATTTGGTGCGCCTATGTTGTGAGAATCATATTTGTATATGAATCTCCGGTTTTATGACTTTTTTTAGTTTCTTGTCTAACCAGAAGTTCCTATGTTGTCAAAATTATTTGTTATTATTAAAAAAAAAAAAAAAAAAAAACCAGTTTTGATTGTGATTTAGCCTTTTCTTTTTAAATTTTTAAAAATTTAATTTTATGTTTAGCACTTATTTTCACTTAATACGCTTGTGCATTTCTGGTTTTGCAGTTTCATTCGCTATAAAAGGCTTTGTGACGTGACTTTGCCATCAATGCATATATTCAAACTTGTTTTAATTTTTACCTTAGATTCATGAATCGAATGGTTCAAGTCACATGAACAATCCCATGTGATATAATGATTTTGTTCATTTAATCATTATTGGTGAGAGCAGCAAAAAGTGTTTCTTGTGAATTACATGTTTTATGACAGATTCTATTGTGGTCTTCCTTTTCTTGGCTTTTCTCCACATAAAGTGTAGAGTTAATGACTTAATTAGTAAGAATGACCAAAACAATCAAACACTTCAGACATAAAATAATAATAAAAATTTCACTTGTTTCTTGAACTCGCCCTTAATTTCTATTGTTGAGGGTGAAAGTACATAGAACACAAGACCATGTGAGAGAGGGAGAGAAGATGAAAATGATGATGGAGGGTAGAGTTAATGCTGTTTTTTATTTTTCTATTTTTAATAAGAAGAGTTAATGACTTAGTTACTAATTTTTAGGGAATAATAAATACATGACTATGAGTGTTTTTTTCACCCTTAGATCTAATACAAATCAATGGTCCAACAAAAGTGTAACTCTTGTGAAGTTACACCAGGTGTAACTTGAACTCATCTCGTAGGATGAGATGGGTTCAAGTTACACCTGGTGTAACTTCATAAGAGTTACACCTTTTTTGGACTATTGATTTGTTTTAGATCTAAGGGTGAAAAATACACTCATAATCATGTATTTATTGTTCCCTAGAAATTAGTAACTAAGTCATTAACTCTTTTTATTAAAAATAGAAAACAAAAAACAGCATTAATTCTGCTCTCCATCATCATCATGTCTTGCATACGAAGAGGAAAGGAATTTCAACCGATAGATCACATATTAATTTGGTGCGCCTATGTTGTGAGAATCATATTTGTATATGAATCTCCGGTTTTATGACTTTTTTAAGTTTCTTGTCTAACCAGAAGTTCCTATGTTGTCAAAATTATTTGTTATTATTAAAAAAAAAAAAAAAAAACCAGTTTTGATTGTGATTTAGCCCTTTCTTTTTAAATTTTTAAAAATTTAATTTTATGTTTAGCATTTATTTTCACTTAATACGCTTGTGCATTTCTGGTTTTGCAGTTTCATTCGCTATAAATTGCTTTGTGACGGGACTTTGCCATTAATGCATATATTCAAACTTGTTTTAATTTTTACCTTAGATTCATGAATCGAATGGTTCAAGTCACATGAACAATCCCATGTGATATAATGATTTTGTTCATTTAATCATTGTTGGTGAGAGCAGCAAAAAGTGTTTCTTGTGAATTACATGTTTTATGATAGATTCTGTTGTGGTCTTCCTTTTCTTGGCTTTTCTCCACATAAAGTGTAGAGTTAATGACTTAATTACTAAGAATGACCAAAACAATCAAACACTTCAGACATAAAATAATAATAAAAATTTCACTTGTTTCTTGAACTCGCCCTTAATTTCTATTGTTGAGGGTGAAAGTACATAGAACACAAGACCATGTGAGAGAGGGAGAGAAGATGAAAATGATGATGGAGGCTAGAGTTAATGCTGTTTTTTATTTTTCTATTTTTAATAAGAAGAGTTAATGACTTAGTTACTAATTTTTAGGGAATAATAAATACATGACTATGAGTGTTTTTTTCACCCTTAGATCTAATACAAATCAATGGTCCAACAAAAGTGTAACTCTTGTGAAGTTACACCAGGTGTAACTTGAACTCATCTCTAGGATGAGATGGGTTCAAGTTACACCTGGTGTAACTTCATAAGAGTTACACCTTTTTTGGACTATTGATTTGTTTTAGATCTAAGGGTGAAAAATACTCTCATAATCATGTATTTATTGTTCCCTAGAAATTAGTAACTAAGTCATTAACTCTTTTTATTAAAAATAGAAAACAAAAAACAGCATTAATTCTGCTCTCCATCATCATCATGTCTTGCATACGAAGAGGAAAGGAATTTCAACCGATAGATCACATATTAATTTGGTGCGCCTATGTTGTGAGAATCATATTTGTATATGAATCTCCGGTTTTATGACTTTTTTTAGTTTCTTGTCTAACCAGAAGTTCCTATGTTGTCAAAATTATTTGTTATTATTAAAAAAAAAAAAAAAAACCAGTTTTGATTGTGATTTAGCCTTTTCTTTTTAAATTTTTAAAAATTTAATTTTTTGTTTAGCATTTATTTTCACTTAATACGCTTGTGCATTTCTGGTTTTGCAATTTCATTCGCTATAAATGGCTTTGTGACGTGACTTTGCCATTAATACATATATTCAAACTTGTTTTAATTTTTACCTTAGATTCATGAATCGATTGGTTCAAGTCACATGAACAATCCCATGTGATATAATGATTTTGTTCATTTAATCATTATTGGTGAGAGCAGCAAAAAGTGTTTCTTGTGAATTACATGTTTTATGACAGATTCTGTTGTGGTCTTCCTTTTCTTGGCTTTTCTCCACATAAAGTGTAGAGTTAATGACTTAATTACTAAAAATGAACAAAACAATCAAACACTTCAGACATAAAATAATAATAAAAATTTCACTTGTTTCTTGAACTCGCCCTTAATTTCTATTGTTGAGGGTGAAAGTACATAGAACACAAGACCATGTGAGAGAGGGAGAGAAGATGAAAATGATGATGGAGAGTAGAGTTAATGCTGTTTTTTATTTTTCTATTTTTAATAAGAAGAGTTAAGGACTTAGTTTCTAATTTTTAGGGAATAATAAATACATGACTATGAGTGTTTTTTTCACCCTTAGATCTAATACAAATCAATGGTCCAAAAAAAGTGTAACTCTTGTGAAGTTACACCAGGTGTAACTTGAACTCATCTCGTAGGATGAGATGGGTTCAAGTTGCACCTGGTGTAACTTCATAAGAGTTACACCTTTTTTGGACTAGTGATTTGTATTTGATCTAAGGGTGAAAAATACACTCATAGTCATGTATTTATTGTTCCCTAGAAATTAGTAACTAAGTCATTAACTCTTTTTATTAAAAATAGAAAAATAAAAAACGGCATTAATTCTGCTCTCCATCATCATCATGTCTTGCATAAGAAGAGGAAAGGAATTTCAACCGATAGATCACATATTAATTTGGTGCGCCTATGTTGTGAGAATCATATTTGTATATGAATCTCCGGTTTTATGACTTTTTTTAGTTTCTTGTCTAACCAGAAGTTCCTATGTTGTCAAAATTATTTGTTATTATTAAAAAAAAAAAAAAAAAAACAAGTTTTGATTGTGGTTTAGCCTTTTCTTTTTAAATTTTTAAAGATTTAATTTTATGTTTAGCATTTATTTTCATTTAATACGCTTGTGCATTTCTGGTTTTGCGGTTTCATTCGCTATAAATGGCTTTGTGACGTGACTTTGCCATTAATGCATATATTCAAACTTGTTTTAATTTTTACCTTAGATTCATGAACCGAATGGTTCAAGTCATATGAACAATCCCCTGTGATATAATGATTTTGTTCATTTAATCATTATTGGTGAGAGCAGCAAAAAGTGTTTCTTGTGAATTACATGTTTTTATGACAGATTCTATTGTTGTCTTCCTTTTCTTGGCTTTTCTCCACATAAAGTGTAGAGTTAATGACTTAATTACTAAAAATGAACAAAACAATTAAACACTTCAGACATAAAATAATAATAAAAATTTCACTTGTTTCTTAAACTCGCCCTTAATTTCTATTGTTGAGGGTGAAAGTACATTGAACACAAGACCATGTGAGAGAGGGAGAGAAGATGAAAATGATGATGGAGAGTAGAGTTAATGCTGTTTTTTATTTTTTTATTTTTAATAAGAAGAGTTAATGACTTAGTTACTAATTTTTAGGGAATAATAAATACCTGACTATGAGTGTTTTTTTCACCCTTAGATCTAATACAAATCAATAGTCCAAAAAAAGTGTAACTCTTGTGAAGTTACACCAGGTGTAACTTGAACTCATCTCGTAGGATGAGATGGGTTCAAGTTACACCTGGTGTAACTTCATAAGAGTTACACCTTTTTTGGACTATTGATTTATATTTGATCTATGGGTGAAAAATACACTCATAATCATGTATTTATTGTTCCCTAGAAATTAGTAACTAAGTCATTAACTCTTTTTATTAAAAATAGAAAAATAAAAAACAGCATTAATTCTGCTCTCCATCATCATCATGTGTTGCGTACGAAGAGGAAAGGAATTTCAACCGATAGATCACATATTAATTTGGTGCGCCTATGTTGTGAGAATCATATTTGTATATGGATCTCCGGTTTTATGACTTTTTTTAGTTTCTTGTCTAACCAGATGTTCCTATGTTGTCAAAATTATTTGTTATTATTAAAAAAAAAAAAAAAAAAAAACCAGTTTTGATTGTGATTTAGCCTTTTCTTTTTAAATTTTTAAAAATTTAATTTTATGTTTAGCATTTATTTTCATTTAATACGCTTGTGCATTTCTGGTTTTGCAGTTTCATTCGCTATAAATGGCTTTGTGACGTGACTTTGCCATTAATGCATATATTCAAACTTGTTTTAATTTTTACCTTAGATTCATGAACCGATTGGTTCAAGTCACATGGGCTGACATGGTATTGTTATACTGACACATTCAATTTTCATAATATTTTCACAAGAGGATCATAATAAAGTAACAAAATATGTGATTGGGACCAAGCAGAATTAAAAATAAATGTATAGTGAAAATGATGTAACATCTTGTTGTTGCCATCTAGAATTTGTGAAAATTGCTATTGATGGATAAAAAAAATGATATCAATGGTGGGCTTAGTTTAAAACCATTATAACAATTGTCATCTAGAATTTGTTGTGAAAATATTATGTATGTAGCATTTCTTTAAAATAAATAATAAAATATCAAACGAGTAATACCACCGTTGAAAATAAAGGTATTGTAAAAATGCTATGACATTTAGTTGTGTTTCCAAACTTGTTTTTTGGTTTAGTCAAATTAAGTGAGCCAAAATTCACTATTCCACGCACAACTTTCTTGGTCTAGTTTTTTGTTTGTTATTTTTAGTGCACAATTTAAAGTGGTAGTCTCAGTTTAAATAAGTAACAATTTGCCACCTAAGATTTGTTGTGAAAATATTGTAAACATAAATAATAAAACATCATACCAGGACTTACCATAGCTAGAAACAAAAGGCATTGTGAAAATGATGTGATATTTTGTTGCATTCCTAGACTTATTTTTTGTTGTGGACATAGTATTACTCTAAAACTAATTGCTGTCCCATGCTACGCACGAGAACCTAATTATTTGCGTGGTAGACTAAATTAATTCTATAAAATCTTAAATTGATTATGAAAATATACCATTGCAAGGATTGCTCCTACCTGACATGAATTCTGTTACAATTTTTGCTGGAAATATAACAGAATTAGAAGATTTATGGCCTAGAAATTATTGAAACATATATATATATATATGTGTGTGTGTGTGTGTGCGCGCGCGCGCGCACGCGCACACGCGCATCTACACAATAGAGAAATATAAGAGAAAAATTGGTTATCGTCAAAAGAATATCCATGGTATAGCTGTTGAAATCTACCAAACATGTTCAAATACCGTAAAAATGAATGCAAAAAAAAAAAAAAAAAAAAAATACACAAACAAACAAACAAACAAACATACATACATACAGATGTTAAAATTTCCAAAAGGAAAAAACTTAGGTATAGTTCCTTATGTACTGTTTCTTAAGTTCCCCTCTTAAACTTCAGTCATGTGGTTACTTAACTAAAAAATACACTTTCATCCCATGAGCAAAAATCTACATGGCAGAATCTTAAAAGGGAACCAAAAAAACAGAACCTAAGTACTGTACCTAAATCTTGTCCTTTCCAAAATACCAAAAAATAATTAAAGAATCAAAAGATTCTGAGCCTAGAAATTATTGAAACAAAATATAAACAAAAAATATATGACTACACAATAGAAAAACATAAATAAAAGATGTGGTAGCCCTAAAAGAATAATCCATTGCTATAGTTATTGAAATCTGCAAGACAGTTTCAAATGTTACAAAAAATTAACCCAAAAATTCAGCTGTTAAAACTTCCAAATGGCCAAAAATAAAAATTAAGAGTAAGAAGATTTAGTGCATAAAAATTATAGAAATTGAACAAAAAATATATGACTACACAATCAATATATATATATATATATATATATATATATATATATATGAAGAGAAAGAGGGGTTACTCTCAAAAAACTAATTCATGACTATAGCAATTGAAATTTACAAATAGATATTAGTAGATTAAAAAAAAGTAATTTAATGTAATTTCAGTAGTGGGCCTAGATTTGAACCAATAAAAATTTGTCGTATAATATTTATTGTAAAACTGTTGTGAAAATGTTGTAAATATAACATTACTCTTTTAATATTTATTTCCATGCATTGCACAGGTTAGCGATTAATATTACTTATACTGCACAATATTCATACTTGTAATGCACTTAAAAGCCTTTGCCATATAAGGATACAAGCACAACTACTTTATCATAATTTTAACATGACACCTGAATATTCAAAATGTGTATAAAAACACCCTCGAACGTTTAAATCTCAAATTACAAATTTTCAATTCAAGCTTATTATCAAACAATTAATGTGCAGAACATGAACATAAGCCAAACACAGAATTGATAAACAATCTAAGCCAAATATAATCACATCCACAACAGAAAATAAACGGCAAAAATAAAGGGAAGAGAGATGCAAACACAAGGACAACACTCGATGTGTTATCGAAGAGGAAACCGAAGCTCTCGGCGTAAAACCTCTCTGCCACCCTCTAAACGGTTAATAATCCACTAGAAAATGTAGTTGGGATATGTAAGATTGAAATTTATCAACCATCTTGTTGGTTTTATTTCATGCCAATTTACTTGTAATTTAGCACTCAGTTACCCTGTATTTAGGTGGGAAAATTGTAAGGGTAGTGTGTGAGAAGATGTGAAGAAAACCTCAAGAGTGTGCAAGAAAAATAGAGTCTCGCGACTGGATCCCGCGGGTAAGTCGCGGCTTGCAAGTCGCCAAAAGTTCGCACACTTGCCAAGCATGCCAGAAGCTGAAGAGTCACGTCAGCTGTCACGCTACAGGACAAAAGTCCCAGGCTGGCCAGGCTATTAGCTCGCGGCTTGAACTCGTGACTTAACCCAATCACAAGGTCAAGTCGCCAAAATGCCCTGTTTGGCAAAAACTGACGTTTTGCATTCCCTTCTCACCCTACTATATATATACCCTTATACCCATCATATTGTGAGAGCTTCCAGAGAGAATTTTGTGAGAGAAACCCTAGAGAAATACAAGATTAATTCATCCACAATCTTTGCCTTAGAGACTCTATAAATTCCTCTACTCTCTTCCTCTCCATTGTTATACCCTTGAGAGGCCTTTAGCCAAATCCTTATCTCACCACACCCACGTCTGTGTAAAGGTTATTTGGTACTATTGGGAAGCAGTTAAGAAGGAACCAATCTACATTGGTTGATGCTATGGTCTAGTAGTAGAATCCGGTAAGCTAAAGAAGAAATAGGTTCGACGTAACCTCGTTGGAGCAAGAAGCTTGGAGAGCTTAGGTACTTAGGTAGATTAGGCTTGGAGGGTCTTCTGCTGTTCATGTATCCCAACTATATTCTTTAGTGGATTATTTGACCGCTTGGAGGGTGGCGGAGAGGTTTTACGCCAAGGGCTTCAGTTTCCTCTTTGATAACACATCATGTGTTGTCCGAGTGTTTGCATCTTCCTTCCTTTATCTTTGCCTTATATTTATTGCTATAGATATGTTTATATTTGGCTTAGATTGTTATCAATTCTGGTATAAGCTTGTTATCATATTCCGCACATTAATTGTTTGATATAAAGCTTGAATTGGTAATTTTGTATTTGGGGTTTAAACGTTCAAGGGTGTTGTATACCCATATTGAACTTTCAATTGGTATCAGAGCGGGTACACTTGTTGTGGTTTCATTACCTAAGTGTGATCCTTGATCCCTTGTGTCTTTTTGCCATGGATTGTGCTTTGTATGCCTCTTTGTATGATTTGGTAGGTGATGAATGTAACATGCCATGTGTTTGTGAAAATGCCTCTATGAGTATTAATCCTCATAATTGTGATGACATGTTACTTGAATCTATGGGTGTTGTTGACAAACTCTTAAAGAAAGAAGCTAAGAAGTTTCAAAAGAATTTGAGCAAGTTAATTTGTGAAAATGATGATTTGATTGCTAAGCTCAATGAATCCAATAAATTGATTGAAAAATATAAGAAGCTTGCTAAAAATTCTCTTGAAAAGCTGAAAGAGTTTGAATGTTTGAATATGGACTTGGATGCTAAACTTGTTTTGTCTAACAAACTTGTTGATGAGCTAAAATGTGAGAATGAATCTCTAAAAATGTATGCCAAGTGTTTGATTGCTGAACCTATTGCTAAAAAGAATGATAATATATGTTGCAATCATGTTGTGGTACCCGATTTTATGCATATTGTGTGTTCTACCTCAAAGGACAAATTGGTGTACATTCTTCCACATAAAAGAAATCAAAAAGTGGAGAGAAAGGCTGTTAAGTCAAAGCATCCATTTAGGTCTCAACCTAAGGTTTTGGATGGATCTAAGTTTGTTTCAACTTGCCACCATTGTGGTGTGATTGGTCATATAAGACCTCAATGTCATAGGTTGAAGAGGAAACAAAACAATGTTGCTAGATCCTTTCCCAAAAAGCCTAGTGGACCTAAATACATTATTTGTCACCATTGTGGTGCCTTTGATCATCTAAGACCTCATTGCTCTAAGTTTCATACTCTTAAAAGAATCAAAAGAAAAGAGAAACTTGAGCTTCTTGGAAGATGTGCTAAAAAGGGTAAACTGGATTTGAGTGAAAATAACATGTTGATAAAGAAAGTGTTTAATGCTCTGAACTCCTTGACTATGTGCATCTCCGGTTCTCATTCTTCCAACCCTCGTCTCACTTCTTTTGAGACACTCATTCCAAACAATCGTTCCGTTCGGATAAGGAAGGGTTCCTATGGTTGAGCGTTTGCTTTTTTGGTCCTTGATCTAATTCTTTCGATCTTTGTAGGACCCTTCATTCATTAGATGCCATATCTTCATGCATTTGTGCATCTTGCATTTATTTGTATGTACTGTTTTTGTTTTGATCTTACCTTTTTGTTTTAGTTTTGTGTGAGTAAAAATCCAAAACCACATAAAAAGTGAAAAATTCAAAAAGTTTAATCGTATATGTTTGAGCACATATCACATGTGAGTTTTGCCTTGTACCTTTGTACTAATGGCTTTGTGCATTTACGAGTTTAGCTTGTTCTTTATGCACTTATATCTTTGTGGGAAAATTCTTGACATCTTTGTGTGATTGTTGTAAATCGATCTTCAAGCTTGTCATGAATGATTAGTCAATAGTCATGTTGGTTTTGATACATGCATAGACTTGTGCCTATATATCTTCTCACTCTTTTATTTATTTATTTTTTTTTGCTTAAAGAGCTCAACAAATGTAAATCTCAAAATGAAAAGAGATAATGAGCTGCAAAAGCCGTTGCATATACTAGTATTTGACTAGGAAAAAGGGAAAGCGACTTTTATGAAATTGTATGATGCCCAAAAAGCCAAAGGCTTGTTCATCAAATTGAAATATCGAAAATTTCAGGCATCGATCTCAAAATGAGATGTATTGATTCAAAATGATCAAATGTTATGATTTGTATAGAAGCCAAATTAAAAGTTTCAAAGATATGTGATCATTTTCTTGTGGGAGGTCATATATGTTCATTTTTGTAATTGAGATAGACCACTTGTCTTAGTACTAGTTGTGTATGACTTGGTTGAATTGATCATTGAAACTTCATTCTAGACTAAGGACTATTCCACACTTGATACACACACACAACACACATGCCTAATGTTCAATGAATGTCTTATTCATTTATTCGATTGTACTTGTTTATATGTGATGTGTGCATGCTCAACTATATATGGATTAATCCAAAAAGATTTTTGATCATTTTATATGTATTTGGAAGTGATTTTTATCACTCTTTGTGTTCATTTTTAGTGCTTTCAGTGTTTAAATATGTTTTGTGTAAAAAAACAGGTGTCAGAGTTTTTCGCGACTCGCCAGTCACTAACCCCAGTCGCGAGTTTCATCAAGAAGCTTTGGCGACTCACTCGCGACTTGTGAAATTTTTGTGACTGAACTTCGCGACTCGTTCAGTCACGAAACGCCCAAAAACAGCTTTTTAAAGGGCTTTTCGTGGGAAACTTGTTTTAAACCTCTCCCATCCTCTCTTAAACCCTTATTTCAATATTTTTACATCAAAACCCAACCAATTTGAATGGTTTTTCATTCCATTAACATCTTTAAGGTAATTTTAAACTCTTTTCATTGTTTTAAATTCTTGGATTATGTTTTGGTGAGTTTTATGCTCTTGGTTGGGATTTTCATCATAAGGGTTGGGAAAATTTAATTTTTTTCTCAAAATTTTTGTATGGGATTGGTTTCTTTTGTTGATTTTTTTTGGATGTTGGCCATTTGTGGCAAAAAGAACATGTATTAAGGGTGGTTTTCATGATGTTCATGCATTGTTTCATTTTGTTCTTCATTATGTGCATACTAGGTGTTTGATAAAATGTCTCTTATGCATTTTCTCACTTGTTTGAACTCCAATGAGTGTCAAACTTTGGGGTTTCTCATGTTTCCTCATTAGGAACATGTTTGGTTCATTGGTTGTGTATTTAACACACCTTGCCCCACATGTGCATTTTTCATGCATTAGTCATACATTGGTCATGCATTGCACTTAGCCACCTCTTGCACACAACTTTGCTACCCTTGTCATGCATTGGTTTATACCTTGTTTCTTCATCCTAGCATGTCATGTTTACCTTATGCTTTGTAGCATTTTGTTTCATCTTAGGTTTGAGCTTCATTTTCTCATGCATCATTGCACCCCCATGCATCATTGTCATTGTTCATGCCTTCATCTCTTACCTTTGTTTCTTTTTGACCCTTTGTCTGTTCCTAACAAAAAGGGGGAGAGTATACTCTAGGGAGTATACCGGAGAGTTTTTTGTCATTTCTATATGACCCTTGTGCACATTTTTAGGGGGAGAAATTCTATTTCTCGTACACACTTGTAGTGGGAGAGATATTCCATAGGGAAGATGCATGTACCAAAGGGGAGAAGACATTAAGCTAATAAAAAGTACTTTGTCTTGGTGTTTGGTATTTGATTAAGTTGCTCACATGTTTCACATCATGATTACTTGATCGCAATTTACTTACTACACTATACTTGTCCGTTTACTACTTGCTTTACCTTGAGGGTCTAATGTGTTTTGTGCAAGTGTTTCAGGGTACAGGTATATATGTTCCAAATTCATCACGGCTCCTATGATTCATGATAGAGGGAGTGATATGATAAGGAGTTCTTGTTCTTATGGTTCTAAAGTTTCACAGATTCTAGAGTTAGGTGTGAGTGAGTTTTCCAACTATTCCCAACTCACGCGTTAAGTCTAGAGTTTGTTTTAGGGTTTTGTCACGAAATAGCCAATGGGAGAGATTGTAAGGTTGAAATTTATCAACCATCTTGTTGGCTTTATTCTGTGCCAATTTGCTTGTAATTTAGCACTTAGTAACCTTGTAAGTCGCGGCTTGCAAGTCGCCAAAAGTTCGCACACGTGCCAAGCATGCCAGAAGCTGAAGAGTCGCGCCAGCTATCGCACTACAGGACAAAAGTCCCAGGCTAGTCAGGTCGTTAGCTCACGGCTTGAATTCGCGACTTAACCCAGTCGCGAGGTCAAGTCGCCAAAATGCCTTGTTTAGCAAAAACTGACGTTTTGCATTCCCTTCTCACCTTACTATATATATACCCTTATACCCACCATATTGTGAGAGCTTACAGAGAGAATTTTGTGAGAGAAACTCTAGAGAAATACAAAATTGATTCATCCACAATCTTTACCTTAGAGACTCTACAAATTCCTCTACTTTCTTCCTCTCCATTGTCATACCCTTAAGAGGCCTTTAGCCAAATCCTTATCTCACCACACCCACATCTGTGAGAAGGTTATTTGGTACTATTGGGAAGCACCTAGGAAGGAACCAATCTACATTGGTTGATGCTATGGTCTAGTAGCGGAATCCGGTAAGCTAAAGAAGAAATAGGTTCAGCGTAACCTCGTTAGAGTAAGAAGTTTGGAAGGCTTAGGTACTTGGGTAGATTAGGCTTGGAGGGTCTTCTGCTGTTCATGTATCCCAACTATATTTTTTAGTGGATTATTTGACCGCTTGAAGGGCGGAGGAAAGGTTTTACGCTGAGGGCTTCGGTTTCCTCTTCGATAAAACATTGTGTGTTGTCCGAGTGTTTGCATCTTCCTTCCTTTATCTTTGCCTTATATTTACTGCTGTGGATGTGTTTATATTTGGCTTAGATTGTTATCAATTCTGGTATAAGCTTGTTATTATATTCCGCACATTAATTGTTTGATATAAAACTTGAATTGGTAATTTTGTATTTGGGGTTTAAACGTTCAAGGGTGTTGTATACCCATATTGAACTTTCAGGATACATGAACTGCAATAGACCCTCCAAGCCTAATCTACCCAGTGTACCTAAGCCCTCCAAGCTTCCTGCTCCAATGAGGTTGCATCGAACCTTTTTCTTCTCTAACTTACCAGATTCCACTATGGCCCATAGCATCAACCAATAACCATTGGTCCTTTCTTAATTGCTTCCCAATGCACCAAATAAACCTTCTCATAAATATGGGTATGGTGAGAAAAGGATTTGGCTAAGAACCTCTCAAGGATTTAACAATGGAGAGGGTAAGAGTAGAGGAATTTGAAGAGTCTTTTAGATGAAGATTGTGGATGAATCAATCTTGTTTTTCTCTAGGGTTTCTCTCTCAAAATTCTCTCCGGAAACTCTCTACATTTTGTGGGTATAAGAGTCTATATATAGTGGTGTGTGTTTGGAATGCGAAGAGTCAGTTTTTCCCAAACAGAGTTTGCTAGTGGCTTGGCCTCGCGACTTGACTGAGTCACGAGTTCTAGTCGCGAGGTAACTACATTGCCAGTTTGGATTTTTTTGTCTTGTAGTGCAACAGCTGGTAAAACGCTTCAGCTTCCAGCATGCTTGACACGTGACCTTCTTCTGGCGGCTTGCCAGTCGCGAGCCACCCGCGAGTTCCAGTCGCGAGTCCCTGCTTCTTTGTACAATGATGAACATTTCTTCATACTCTCTCACATACTACCTTTACATGAATCCCACCTAAATACAGGGTTACTAATTACTAAAATACAAGCAAATTTGGCACGGAATAAAGCCAACAAGATGGTTGATTAAATTCAACCTTACAATCTCCCCCTTTGGCTATTCCGTGACAAAATCTTACAACAGACTCTAGACTTAATGCGTGAGTTGGCAACAGTTGAACAAAACTCACTCATACCTAACTCTAGAATCTGATAAGCTCTTGAATCATACGAACAAGTATCTCTTGAAATACAATAACACACTTTGATCACTATATGTAGAAAACTTGTAATGCATATAAAGCAAGCATAATGCGATCAAGCAAGATGGAATAAAGCAATAAACCATGACTTGACCAAAACAGGAAATCACTATACAAAAGTGATCACAATGCTCATTCACACAAGGAATGAACATCCGGACATGTAAGCTAACAAGCTTATTTGCAAAGTTTCATTTGCATGTCCAACACTCAACCAATGCACAAAACATATATGCATCTAGGAATAAGATCCTACGAGGGCACAAGAGTGATGTACTAAAGAAAATGCATAACATTTAGCAATAAGTACTAAAGCCACAAAGTAAGGGTACAAAAACCTAAAAGCTTATAAAAGCAAACAGTTACAAATGTACCATACAAAAACTGACTGAATAACAACACATAAACATTGAAACAGACTTAATATGAAACAAAATATAAGACATAAGCAAAATATAAAGCTCCCCCTTTGATTAAGCTCTTTCTCCCCCTATCATTGTACTTAGTATCTTTTCCCCCTTTTTGTCATGGAATAGCTAGTCCTCATCTTCTTCTAGCTTTCTTTGAATTTGATCCAATTGAGATTGGAGAGAAGTGGGCTTCCTATCACACCGAATGTTGTGGTGGTGCAGAATAGATGAGAGTCCGGATATTTTGGTGCTCAACTCATGGACAGGTGCCATAATGTTGTCTAGCTTCTCGTTAAAGGAAAAAGAGCTAGAATGCGAACCACTGTGAGATGCTGAAGTTTTCGTTTTAATTCCCTTCTTACTATGACCAATGCTAGCGTTGTACGTACACATGTTGATTGGACTCGGTTTTGTGCAGGGAGACTCATCCTCTGATGGGTGGATCCCTTTGAGCTTCAAAATTCTGGAAATAAGGCAGCAAAAAGGAATGCACATCCTTAACTTAGTTCGTAGAACAGTTTTGCGCGAAACGTGAAAGATATGAGCACAGATGTCAATCTCTACATCAGAGACCAAATCATGAAGAAACAAGGCCCGACCGAGGTTCATATATCCTGTGCTGGATAGGGGGTACAAGTTGTGAAACATGATGATTGTAGCACCCTCAATTTTGGAGGAAGAGAGGAAACACTAACTGAGTTCCCATTTGATGAAAATTCCAAATCATTTCCAAGGACATCCCGAAGTAAATCCTCATCTAGACATAGATCATCATAAACCGGTGAGTTTCCAAGCATCGGCCGGTTGATGTGAAGAATCTCTGCCAGGTATGCAGGAGAGACGGAGAAACTTTTTCTCCTAACCCAGCACTTAAGTTCATCACCTTCAACAATTGCATTTGCATAAAATTCTTTGACCAAATTTACATATGCATCATCAAGATCAAAGAGAAGGTAATTCTAATCTTTGTCAGCAAACCATTTAGGGATGTCAATGTCAAAAAGAGAATATTGGTCAACAGCCCTTTCAACCAATGGTGTAGCAGCTCTGAAGTAATTTTCATGAGTCTGAAATGCAGCATACGATCTTAACTTGTTAGGATCAAATACACCTGATGGTGAGCGAGTCCTTTTTGGTCTAGGTGAGAGATCATCAATGTCAATGACAGGCTCCTTTCCTTTGCTGCTACCCCCTTTTACAGCTGAACTCTTGAATGGAGACATTTTGACCCTATATTATTTTTTAACAAAAACAAGAGAGACACAAGTGACACCAAACATTTATTAGCATTGGGTTAGATCCAAAACATGGATAATGAAGAAAAATCCTAAACATTTGGGATTTCAGTCCCAATCAAGACAATGAGTGTGAGGGTTTCACCAATAGCACAATGGTTACTCAAATTAGAGGAAATCAGTACAAAACCACCAAAAATCACACAGCAACTTCACCAGAAGGACACATACCCATATTCAAAGAAATGATATACAAATATCAGCAAATACACACAACCCAGGAGATATATGCAAAAGTGTGATATAGAATGTGTAAGAAGCAAAACCCATACCTTTCCTTGAAGATTGATGAAGTGGTGACAAAGAAGTTGAGGGTTTGTGTGTGAACACGGTGATTTTGAAATAGTGAAGGTTAGAATAGATGATGAACAGCCACGGGGTGCGAGGGAAAAATTAAAAGTTTTGAAACCAGTCTTGAAAAAGACTCTTATTGTGCAAAACACACGATTTTTGTGACTAAAACAAGTCGCGTCTAAGCCACCAGGGTCAGCCGCCAGAACACTTGAAAAGAGAAATTTGAAAAATTTTTCTAAGTGTTTTTTGCGATTGGAAGGTCTATCCGCAAGAGAGTCGCGAGGTGAGCCACGAAAATCTCTGTGTAGCCCTCGCGACTGGACCTTCCACCAGCGAACAAGTCGCTACACTGAGCCACGAGAAGCATAAAAACCCAAGTTTTGAAAAATATTCTAAGTATTTTTCGCAACTGAGACATTGACTCGCCAGTGAACCACGAAAATTCTCGGACTGGGCTTGCGACTAGGACATGCGACTGGGCCAATCAGCGACTGAGTCGCCAAAATAGGGCAAAACAGTTTTTAAAATTTTGACATTTTTGTAAAACCAAAATACTTTCCAAAAACAACAAAAAAAAACTCAAAAATCTTTTTGTGTTTGATTAACAAAGATTGAGCATGTGAAAACACATTTAATCAAGTACAATCACACAAATAAGTATGGCATTCATTGAACATAGACTTATGTGATGTGTGTGGATATAAAAAATGAGATAGTTCTTAGTCCAATGTGAAGCTTCAATGATCAATTCAATTAAGGCATACACAACTAGCACTAGATAATGTGACCCATCTCAATTATAGAAACATGCATATATGACCTCTCACAAAAACTTGATTACATCACTTTGAAGCTTTTCATTTGGCTCCATATACATCATATCATTTGAAACTTTTTGATTCAATACATCTCATTGTGAGATTAATGCCTGAAATTTTTGATATTTCAATTAATGAATTAGCCTTTGGCTTTTTGGGCATCATACATTTTATTTTTGGTCGCTTTTCCTTTTTCCTAATCAAATACTAGTATGTGCAACAGGCTTTTGCAGCTCAATATCTCTTTTCATTTGGAGATTTACATTTGGTGAGCTCTTTAAGCAAAAACAATAAAATAAAGAGTGGGAAGATATATAGGCATAAGTCTATGCATGTCTTAAGATCAACAAAACCATTCACTAATCATTCATGACAAGGTTGAAGATCTATTTACAATAGTTACACAGATTTCAAAATTTCTCCAATAATGATATGAGTGCGTTGGAAACAAGCTAAGCTCATAAATGCACAAAGCCATTAGTACAAATGTACAAGGCAAAACATGCTTTGAGACAAAACTCAATAAAGTCAATCAAACTTTTTGGATTTTCTACATTTTATGTGTTTTTGGATTTTTGACACAAAAGCAGTAAAAAGATGATCAAAAACAAAACAACAATGTAAAAACATTTTAAAACAAAGGAAGACAATTGTACTAAGCATGAAAACAATGCAAACATGAACACAAAGAGATCTCATGGAAGATAGAGTTCAAGGAATAATACCGACACCAATGGTCTTACGCAAGGATTCAAATCTCGGGCCATCAATAGGTTTAGTGAATATGTCTGCCTTTTGATTGTCAGTATTGATGAACTCCAGACACACTATCTTGTCCTCTACCAAGTCCCGAATGAAGTGATACCGGATTTCGATATGCTTTGATTTAGAGTGCTGAACTGGATTCTTTAACAGATTTATGGCACTAGTGTTATCACAGAACACACACATAGTGTCTTGAGAAATTCCATAGTCATGTAGTAGCTTTCTCATCCATAGTAATTGTGTACAACAACTTCCTGCTGCGATGTATTCAGCTTCAGCCGTTGAAAGAGAGACTGAATTCTGCTTTTTGCTCATCCATGAAACCAAGTTATTCCCAAGATAGAAACAACCACTAGAAGTGCTTTTCCTATCATCAATGCACCCTACCCAGTCAGCATCTGAATATCCCGCCAAGCACTCATTCCAATCTTTTGAATACCAAATCCCATAGTTAGATATGCCATTGACATAGCGAATGATTCGCTTAACTGCTGTCAAGTGGGATTCTTTAGGAACAGCTTGGAACCGTGCACATACCCCGACACTGAATGCAATATCTGGCCTACTTGCTATGAGATAGAGAAGACTACTAATCATACTTTGATAAAGTGTTGGATCCACGTCAACACCGGCTGCATCTATGCTCAGTTTTGTTGAGGAACTTATGGGAGTAGTAGTGTGTTTCTTAGAGTCTAGGCCAAATCTTTTGACAAGATTTTTGGCATATTTCTCTTGAGAGATGAATATTTCATCTTTCTGTTGTTTCACTTGAAGCCCTAGGAAGTAGTTCAACTCTCCCGCCATGCTCATTTCAAATTCCCTTTTCATTTCTTCCGAAAATTCATGGGCTAGTTGATCAATAGTGGACCCAAAAACAATATCATCCACGTACACTTGAGTGACAAGGAGGGATATTTCATCTCTTTTAACAAACAATGTTCGATCTGCTTGGCCTCTTTTGAAACCATGATCCAATAAGTATGTGGTGAGTCGATCATACCACGCTCTTGGTGCTTGCTTCAACCCATACAAAGTTTTCTTCAACCTTAATACATGATCCAGAAAGTGAGGATCTTGAAACCCCTTTGGTTGCTCAACAAAAACTTCTTCATTTAGAAAACCATTCAAGAAGGCACTCTTCACATCCATTTGGTACAACTTGAAATCCATAATGCATGCTATGGATAGAAGAATTCGAATTGATTCTAATCTTGCTACCGGAGCAAATGATTCATCGAAATCTATGCCTTCCACTTGAGTATACCCTTGAGCCACCAATCTAGACTTGTTTCGAACAGCTTCACCATCTTCATCAGTTTTGTTCTTAAAAATCTACTTTGTGCCGATCACATGTGTATCTATAGGCCTTGAAACCAACTCCGATACATCATTTCTAACAAATTAATGTAGTTCTTGGTGCATAGACTCTATCCAATTCTCATCTTTAAGAGCTTTTTCTATCTTCTTGGGTTTGAATTGAGCGAGATAACAATTGTATGTCACATGGTTAGCATTATACCTTGGTCCTTTTCTCAAATGAAGTCCCTCATTTATGTCACCAATGATATTACTTGATGGGTGATTGAGAGTTACTCTTGATAAAGGTTCCTTGGAAGTTGAAGGTTCCTCATCACGAGAGATTGGGGGTTGAACTTCCGGAGGTGTGATTGGGCTTGAAACTTCTTATGTTGATCTAGTCTCTCTTCTTGATATAGGAGGTGTAGACTCCTTTCCCGGGGATTCTTTCTCAGCATCATCAATTAGGGACATATCATCATCATCCTCATTCTTCTTAAGATTTATCTCCTTTCCGTCATCATCAATGTCCTTTTCTGATATGGTGTCGTCTATGACCACATTTATTGACTCCATCACCGTCTTAGTGCACTTGTTGTACACTCTATAAGCTTGGCTATTTGTGGAGTATCCTAGGAATATCCCTTCATCACTTTTAGCATCAAATTTTTTTGGATTTTCCCTGTCATTTAGAATGTAATACTTGCTCCCAAACATTCTGAAATATTTCACCTTGGGTTTCTTTTCTCTCCATATTTCATATGACGTCTTCTTTGTCGTTGCTTGGAAATAGATTCTATTACCAATGTGACATGATGTATTCACAGTTTCAGCCCAAAATTTTTATGGATTGTTTTTGTTGAGTAGCATGACTCTTGCCATCTCTTGGATCACCTAGTTCTTTCTTTCAACCACCCCATTTTGTTGTGGAGTCTTTGGAGCTGAGAATTCCTTCTTGATGCCATGCTCCTCACAAAAAGTTTCAAATTTAGCATTCTCAAATTCCTTCCCATGATCACTTCTGATTTTGACTATGGGAACTCCTTTTTCATTCTGCAGTCTCTTGCACAGTCTTTTCATTTTATCACATGCTTTCGACTTCTCTCTAAGGAATTCCACCCAAGAGTACCTTGAGAAATCATCAACTACCACCATAATGTACCTCTTTTCTCCTAGACTTTTAGTTCTTGTAGGCCCCATTGGATCAACGTGAAGAAGCTCTAAACACCGTGAGGTAGTGACTTGCCTTTGTTTGCTTTCCCATTTGGCATGCTCTACATATAGTCTTCTCCACCTTTCCAAACTTTGGAAGTCCCTCAACTGCTTCAAGTTTAGAAACTTTAGCTACTTATTTGAAATTTGCATGCCCAAATATGTGATGCCAAAGTTCCAGCATATCAACACAAGCACTTCTACATGAAATAGGTGCCGTAGGAACTATTCCATAGAAATTATCGGTAGCCCTATTTCCCTTAAAGACTTGAATCCCTTTTTCATTAATGATAATGCACCCCTTCTTTGAGAATTGGACAAGAAAATCCTTATCACATATTTGAGTGATGCTTAAGAGATTCGCCTTCAACCCTTTGATGTAGAACACATCTTTCAATAGAGGTAATCCTGGTATTTCAACAGTTCCTTTGCCAAGAACTTGAGCATGACTCCCATCACCAAATGTCACATAATCACAAGCTTTCTCTTTAAAAGTCTTAAACAGTGATTTATCTCCTATCATATCATGAGAACATCCGCTATCAAGATACCATAGGTATGAGTTAAATACCTTCAATGAGGTGTGCACAAATAGACAAGCATTCTTGACCATCAAACAGAAATTTATCTTCATTTTCCATGCTTCTGTTAGATTGAATTTTCTTTTTCAGATTATCAACCTTTTCACACAATATTCTATTTCTTCTTTTGTACTTCTTAATCAAAGAGTTAGATTCATATAGACTATTGTGTAAGATTTGGTTCTTATTTTCAAAATATTTCAGCATGTGAACGAACATCCTAACATGTTTCTTTGATTTTAATAACTCTAAGAGTTCATTGTTAGGACACCCTTCAAACATACTCATAGAGTCATTATCACAAACACTTAAACCACAATTCAGCATGGCCTTTTCCATAGCTACAACCAAATCCAAAGGGTCTACGATCGCACTCAGGTAATCAAACCACAAAGAGTGCACCCGCTTTGATACCAATTGAATGTTCAAAATGTGTATAAAGCACCCTTGAACGTTTAGACCATAAATTACAAATTATCAATTCAAGTTTATTATCAAACAATTAATGTGCGGAATATGAACATAATCCAAACACAGAATTGATAAACAATTTAAGCCAAATATAATCACATCCACAATAGAAAATAAATGGCAAAGATAAAGGGAAGAGAGATATAAACACAAGGACAACACTCGATGTGTTATCGAAGAGGAAACCAAAACTCTTGGCGTAAAACCTCTCCGCTGCCCTCCAAGCGGTCAATAATCCACTAGAAAATGTAGTTGGGATACATGAACAATAATAGACCCTCCAAGCCTAATCTACCCAGTGTACCTAAACCCTCCAAGCTTCCTGCTCCAACGAGGTTGCGCCGAACCTTTTTCTTCTCTAGTTTACCGGATTCCGCTATAGCCCATAGCATCAACCAATAACCATTGGTCCCTTCTTAACTGTTTCCCAAAGCACCAAATAAATCTTCTCACAGATATGGATATGGTGAGAAAATGATTTGGCTAAAAACCTCTCAAGGATTTAACAATGGAGAGGGTGAGAGTAGAGGAATTTGAAGAGTCTCTTAGATGAAAATTGTGGATGAATCAATCTTGTTTTTCTCTAGGGTTTCTCTCTCAAAATTCGCTCTGAAAGCTCTCTACATTTTGTGGGTATAAGGGTCTATATATAGTGGTGTGTGTTTGGAATGCGAAGAGTCAGTTTTTCCTAAATAGAGCTGGCTGGTAGCTTGGCCTCGCGACTTGACTGAGTCGCGAGTTCCAGCCGCGAGGTAACTGCATTGCCAGTCTGGATTTTTTTTGTCCTGTAGTGTAACAGCTGGCAAAACGCTTCAGCTTCCCACATGCTTAACATGTGACCTTTTTCTGGCGGCTTGCCAGTTGCGAGCCACCCACGAGTTCTAGTCACGAGTCCCTGCTTTTTTGTAAAATGATGAATATTTCTTCACACTCTCACACACACTACCCTTACATGAATCCCACCTAAAATCAAGCAAATTTGACATGGAATAAAGACAACAAGTTGGTTGATTAAATTCAACCTTACAACACCAATCCTACTTTGAAAAGCCACATGTAAGACCCAGCTCTCGCCACTTCAACCCTAGTGCCACATCTGCATGGTCACATATGATCATCTACATTCTACAGTACCAAATTAGCAACTAGCCAGTCTAGCCTGGGTTAGCAACTAATATTACTTATACTACACAATATTCATACTTGTAATGCACTTATATGCCTTTACCATATAAGGATACGAGCACAACTACTTTTTCATAATTTTAACATGACACCAAAGCTACTTTGAATTACCACATGTCAAGCCCAGCTCTCACCACTTCAACCCTAGTGCCACATCAGCACGGTCACGTATGATCATCTATATTCTACAGTACCAAATTAGCGACTAGCTAGTCTAGAGTGGGTTCGACCTAAGTCAGACTCGACCCTATCTAGCCTAGTCCAAACTAGTCTGAATTGTTGAACTGGTAGTATAATTGAGATATGTTTGTGAAGGTACTTTTACCTTGATTTTTTTTTATCCAAATTATCTTGCTCTATATAATTTTAATGTTTTATTATGTGGATAGTTTTTGGAGGAAATTAAATTTTATCATCCTAAACTATACCCTATATTACACTTTGCATCTTTAACTTTTCGAATGCACATTGTGCACCCTAAACTATGACCCTTGTTACACTTTGCACCTCAACGTTAAGTTTTCTATTAACTTGGATTAAAGTTTAAATTTTAGAATGCAAAGTGTAATCAGGAATATAATTTAGGGTAGTAAAGTGTAATTTATCTTTTGTTTTTAAAACATTGAGAAGATAGACAATTAGGTCTTTTCACGTAGTACCATATTTTTCCATCCAAATTAACAAAAAACTTAACATCAGAATACAAAGTATAACAAGAGTTATAGGTTAGGGTACAAAACATGCATTCAAAAAGTTTAGGGTGCAAAATATAATCAGTGGTATAATTTTGGGTGGTAAAATGTAATTTCTCCTAGTTTTGGATATGTTTCACTTATTACTGTTCCACCATATGCATAAAGATATGGAGTTAGGTCATGACAATTGGTCACATTCATATAAGTTTGACAATAAGTCATGTTACTGGGTTTGAAGAATTCTTTGTTGTTCTTGCTAGTTACTTATATTCATGGTTCCAAACTTTCACCATTTCTTTGTGATGCCAAGTGAACATTCTTGAGTTACAACTATTTTGATGCCTTTTGAGCCATTGATTCTTTATTCGTGTTTTGCAATAATATTAAAGAAAGGGTTTGGCTTACCTCTATTACTTTTTTAACTAGAATCTCATTTTTTTTTAATGAGAAACTGTCACGTCATCTACTAACTAAATTAAAGGTAGAAATTAAAATCCACTACCACTTGTCATTGTATATTTAAAACAAAAAAATATGTCCAGTTAAAAAAATACTGAAAGTAAGCCAAACTCTCAAATAAAAAAAATGGACCAATAAACTCATGCCACATATCAATGATGAAGATCACATTTATGACAAGGCGGCTACAACACAGGTTCAAAGGCATTACCCTTTCACCAACATTATCAAACATATTCCCACAAAATTTAATGAAGTGTGCTTATTTATATCGCCTTGCATAGTGTTTCAAGACATAATCATAATGAGGTACTCTCACTTCATGGGAGTAATGAGGTTCCTAGCACCTTTCCCACAAACAGAATTCTTGAATTTGTGTTTTCATTCAAGATACAATTTGACTTGGTCTAGGTTAAAGGACCTCACTATCCTTAAAACTTGACCACAGATTAAAACCAATCAAATATTAGTAACTAATCACCCCTTAAAAATCCCAACTCATGTATGTCACTTCAATCACTTTATTTCATCTCCAAGACATGGTCACTAGCCCCCTAAGCTAGCACAAGTAACTCAAACGAATGAGGGTTAACACTTACACAATTGGGAGTGAGAGCGCAAATAAAGAGACAAGAATCACCATCCATTGGTGATTGAACTGAGACTTGTAATTAACACACTCAACTTACAATCTATATTTTTCTGTCACAAATGGAAATTTTAAACAACTCTTCAATAATAATAAATAATAACTTTTTTTAGGTGAATGGTTACTTTTTCTTTTTCTTTTTCTTTTTTTGATGTAAGAGATAGAGAAATTATTGATTGAAAGAAAACAGTATACAAAGAAGTATTAAGCCCTGTTCAGGCACATCCGAAACAGGGGAAGTTTTAACCCCTAATTACAAATATCACAACAAGCCTAGGAATTGACCTTCGACGTGAAACATCTGATTAGCTCTCTCCACTGTTCCTTTGTGCGTTGTTGAGGTTTTGGTATTCCTGCAAGAACCCAACAGCCCCTGCTAAGATGGCTTTGGGGTGGGGTTGAACTCTCTCAAAATATACTCTATTCCGTGTATTCCAAATTCCCCAAGACACCACTGCCCATATTTCTAGTTCCTCCATAGAGAGTCTCTGTACCAACGTTTTGAACAACAGGAAGAAATCATTGGCTTCGTTTGGGCATTTCTGGATTTTCCCCGGACATAAGGCCCATACGTTTCTTGCAGAAGGGCACTCCCACAGCAAGTGACCTGCAGATTCATGTTGTTGACAGCACAGTTCACACCGGGCATCCACATTCACCCTCCTCTGATGTAGGCTCTCTCTGGTAGGCAGAATATTGGAGCAGGCTCGCCAGATGAAATTACGAACCTTTGGGGGCACATTCAACTTCCAAATTTTCCTCCAATGAGTTCGGTCCCTACCAGCTGTGGAGTGTTCAACCTGATTTTTTTTCCTGCAATCTGATAGCAACTTGATAAGCCGACTTTACCGAGAAAGAGTGGGATTTGTTTTCCTTCCAAACCAGCACATCCCAAGTCGGATTACTTTGCAATGGGATTGACAAAATCTCCATACGTGTCCGATGTGCGAAAAGGTCATGTATTTTTTCCCTATCCCATTGGAAAGTATGGGCATCAATCAGATCCTTTACCATTAGGTTGTGTTGTTACTCACCAAGGAAAATTGGCTTATGGGACAGCCAGCTATGAGCAGACACACTAATAGATTGGCCATCCCCCACCTCCACTGTGCGCCTTCCCTAAGTATATCCCTTGCAGCCAGTAAACTTCGCTGCCATACATAGGATGGATTATTCCCCAACTCAGCCTCCATAAACGAACAATTTGGAAAGTATCGAGCCTTGGAGACCCGAAAAAATAAAGAGTGGTTTTGATGAATCAGCCTCCACGCTTGTTTTGCTAGCAAAGCTAAATTAAAGGCATGGATATCCCTAAAACCCATTCCACCCCTCTCCTTTGAGTTGCATAGTTTTTTCCAATTTATCCAGTAAATTTTCTTTTCATCCTTTGTCTGCCCCCACCAATACTTTGCCAAAGTAGAATTAATTGTGTCACATAAAACTTTTGGGAGTTTGAAAATACCTATGGAATAAGTCGGAATAGCTTGAGCAACTGTTTTGATGAGTGTCTCCCTTCCTGCATTTGAAATAAATTTTTGGTAAATGGTTACTAATATAACATTTGTCTTGCTTAAGCATTGAACATTTACTTGGATTGAAAGTCTTAGATTTTTAAATGATTAAATCAATTTATTTTATTGGCAAAAAAATTAAATGTCTCATCAAAATTTGAAAAAATAAAATAAAATGTTCCTTGAAGTTCTCCTCTCCATAAACACAACCTTTCGAGTAGTGCCAAGTTTGATACTCCATCTTTTCATAAACTTTTAATAGGATGATTTGAACTCTATACAGTATATACTCCAATAACAATTGTTTATTACCAATATTTACTTTCAAAATCTTTAAAAATGTGTTCTTGGATATACCATATTGTGATTATTGATTTATCCATTCTCAAACAAACTTTAACTTGAAACTTTTGGGACTCATACAAATATACATGGCTCTTGTGCATTAACATAGAAATTATTTTGAAATCTTTTGGCCCTAGCCAAAAGGCATTACTTAAATGGTAAGCTTTTAAAAATAATCCTGCTTATGCTTCTAAATGGTCAATAATATTATTAGACACTTATTAAAAAAGAAAATATTTAGTTTAAATCAATTTCTAGATTAAATAATGTTTTTATTTCAAAGGTTTCAAACATTTCCATTGTATGTAAGAGATAAGAGTTGAATCATTAATTATCATTATGAATTTTTCAAAGTATGAGTGAATCAATGGATTGGATATTTGTGAAAAAACATTTGATGAGTATCAGTAGGCATTACCTTTACTACTTGCACTCATTGAAGTGCAAGCTACAGACCTTACCTTTACTACTTTTCATCTCTCTTCAATTCCAGTCTCGTTTCCTCCTCTCTTAAAACTTGATGTATTCCCCAAATTTGATATTTGTTATAGAGATGAACTTAATGGCTGTCAGGATTTCCCTAAAGAAATTGATTTAGAGAAATTGGGAAAGTGTGTTATATATAGTTTTGATCACTGCTTGAGTATCAGTAGGCATCCTAGTGACCTACATTATCAAGCTGCTAAACAATGCTTGCTTCCTTGCAATGAACCAAAAATAAAACTTGCCTTCCATGAAGGAATTTGTTTATTTGAAATTTACGAAAGGCATATTTCAAGGTCCTTTGGCAATGGATTTAGATTTGATAATCTCTCTCTCTCTCTCTCTGTGAGATGTACATGCGCAAAAACAATACATCTATGTGTAATCAATATTATGGATACCCTCTTGTCGATTCAGGGAACGATCAACCACCCGTTCATAGGCTAAGGATAAAAAATTGAGCGTAGGCTCAACTTAATCTTATTAATAGGGCTTGTTATGGAATCGATACAGGCTTGAGGAAATAAAACAAGAAAACAAGCTTTAAAAAAATATCTAATGATGCAGCTTAGGCTCACTTATTTATAATGAAAGTATTACTTTCATATTTTATGATCTTTAGATAAAATTTATTTTGGTTCCCCCCGCAACAACAAAATTTTTCATTTAACAAAGCTTGTTAGCTGAATTATGCTTGAGATTTGTGCTTGACTAATGAAACAAGCCAACCTCTGCATGGCTTGATTACAGCATAATATATTACTTGTAAAGATGTAAAAGATTAGCCTTTATGAGCTTGAGCTAAACTTTTTTTTGATACAAGACAGAAATTTTACTCTAATTTATGTATGTATGTATGTATGTATGAAATTTTCTCTTGAAAACTTGAACCCCGATTTTTGTCCCCCACACCCCACAAGAACATTGTAGTTATAAAGTAATCATCACGCCAAGAGTGCATAGTAGTAACTCGAGCAGGACCGGCTTAACGACTTTGGGGGCCCTAGGCAAAAGCTATAAACGGGGCCTTTTATTTATTTAATTATAAATTCATAGTCTTCTAGAAAATACTAAATTTGATCCGCTAAGACCAGCCCACTATCCATCCATACCATTAAATTTGATTTCTTAAAAAAAATAAAATAAAATTTGTAAAACTAGGATTAATGCTTTAAGTGGGTCCATTCCATAGTCTTCAAGAGAATACTAAAGAAATCAAAATTTAAGAGTAAAAACAAAAAAGAGTAAAAACTAAAGAGTACAACAAAAGTTAAGAAAAAAAAGGAAAATAAAAACCCAGCAGCAAACCATGAAGAAGGCCAAAGAGGCAAAGAGAAGACTGAAGAGAAAACAAAAAATAAACCTAAAATGAAGATCTGTGAACACACAAAGTCTATTGCCAACACCAATTGATGAGTAAGCCAACTAAAAAGAGTTCTTTTTTTTTTTTTTTAAGAATCAAGATAAAGAGAGTGAGTGTTTTTTTCTTCTTTCTTTTTTCTGCCTTTTGTTACTTGTCTATTCTTTCTTTTTCTTTTTTTTTTGCCTTTTGTTATGTTTTCGTCTGCATTTTGGCTGTGTTTGGTTCAATGTAAAATGTTTTCCAAGTGTAAAATATTTTCAGGAAAAAAAAATATTTTCAGGTGTTTGGTGGCATTTTAAAAAATATTTCGAAAAATATTTTTTAGTGTTTGGTTGTGTTCTTGAAAATACTAAAAAAAACACATTTTCTACTTGATGCTCACATTTTCTCATCTTCCAAACAAATATATAATATCAAACCAAACCAAAAAATTCATCAAATCCGGTCAAATTGAGAGAAGAAGGAAGAGAGAGAGGCGACTAGGTTCGATCTAGAGGCGGTGAAGGCAAGATCGGTGACATGGGTCTGATAGCAGTGAGATCAGTGGGTGGGTCTGATACCGGCGACGAGATCGGTGGGTGGGTCTGACACCGGCAACAAGATCGGTTGTCTTCTTCACTTTCCCTTCTAGCTCTCTTTCTGTCTTCGGGTGTGTGCTTGAGCTCTCTCTCACTCTCTCTCTTCGAGTGTGTTTTTTGGAAATGCTTTGAAGGTAAAATCAAACCGTAAATGATTTTACGCTTCAAAGTGGTTATTTTCCAGTCAAAGCGTATTTGATTTTCCGTTGACCGTATTTTTCGTAGTTGCCAAACACACACAAGGGTGCAAAATGATTTCTTGAAAGTGTTTTTAGGCGAAACAAATGTAGCCTTTGTTACTTGTATATTGAGAAAATTAGTGTCTCTCTTTCTCTCCCTCTCTACATTTCAAGTAATAAACATGGGTTTTCTTAATGAAATGTGGTAAAAAAGTTTGATCCAGAGGATACTTGGATGTGGTGGTTTTTTTTTTTTTTTTTTTGAGAAAGCTAAAGATTTGGTAATTTGATTGGACTTCATGTCCTTTTAGCTAGCCTTTAAGGGCTTAAATAATTTGGACAGGGCTTAAATCTTTTGGACGGGCCTTAACTTTTTTTTTTCACAACATTATATAATATATTAGTACTATTGGGGACCCTCTTACAAGTGGGGGCCTTAGGTAGTGGCCTAAATGGCCTATAGGTTCAGCCGACACTAAGCTAGATCTAAACTTTGAAAATCCTATTCATTTTGCCAAGCTAATTATAAACATTTAATACTGGGCTCTCCTTGAATACAGTCATTTATATAACTTATAATTACTCTCCTTACCTATTATCTCTATTATATTGCAGATCCAAAGCCTACAAGAAAGCAGGTCGGCAAACTTTTAGAGAAGATGAGGTCAAGATTATAGCTACTTATGTTAGATAATTTCTGGACATCTTGTCACTTTAGCTCATAATATATAGTTATTTAATTCCTATATACGACTAAGGGTAAACGGAAGAATAAATCCAGTGAAGTCATTGAACAGAGTATTTCCATATTGAGAAATGGACTTGCAAAGAATTTCATGTTGTCCATCAAAGAGTCAGTGCACTCTTGAGGCGTACCCTAGTATTCTTGTAAGAGCTGTTTGTTAGGCTTTGGCCAATTAAAGGTAGCCTCTTTAACTAACTCATTAGCCAATCCGCAACTTGCTTATGTAACTATAAATAAATAAGGTGGTCCAAGTCTAATAAGCTTTTGTCAATGAGAAAATAGCCACAATCTGAGAGCTATTGTTTCCAAGAGTGTCTTTTGAAGAGCTAGCCCAACCTTACTTTAAGCAACATAGCCCTTCTAAATTGATCACTATTCACCAAATATCACTCCGTTAGATTTTGTTATCAGAGCTTGAGATCCTTAGGAGATCAAGCCTTGCGTTCCACATATTCATTTATGCGCCTCACATTCTAATGGTCTCAATCCATACGATTTCTCTAGTGTCTCTGTCTTTGCCTCTCTACCTTATCGACACTCGCTCTCTCTCTCTCTTGATTCTCGCAGTGTTTTATAAATCATTCGCAAAGCGATACATCTCACGTCTTTTGTAAAACATACATGAAACAGTGCTGATTGGGATTGTTTCTGGTGGTAGTATGATGGAAACAACTCAACAAGGCACAAACAGTTAATTGTGTTAAGCAGCGTTTTCGTAATAAGAGCAATGGTTTTTTTTTTTTTTGGCTGACAGACAATAGGTTTTTTAGTCGGTGTCCTTGGGACTAACAAATTACGTTGGTTTGGAATTATACCAATACATCTCTTGGGAGATTTTTAACATGTCAGATATGCCACTTGTCATGATGGGAGAAAAATTAGGAAGAATTACTCTCTCAATTTCTGCTTCTGTATATTGTATTAAATTAAATAGATACTAGATACATTGATTTGTTAACCAATTATCAATCACACAAATGAAGATCCAATGGGAAAAGTTTTTGATAGAATGTCATTTGTTACTTTCATCGGAAAATCCTAAGACAACAATTTCAGGAAATCCTAGCAAAACATGTCTATCCCTAAAAATAGCAATTATATTATTTAATGCTTGTAAATGAGAACATTCAAAGCTAGTTTTAGGGTCTGTTTAGGATCCGCTTATTTTGTTGAACTTAAAAACTTTTTGCTGAAAACATGTCTATCCCTAAAAATAGTAATTATATTATTTAATGCTTGAAAAATAATAACATTCAAACCTAGTCTTAGGGTCTGTTTGAAATTCATTTATTTTGTTAAAATTGAAAACTTTTTGCTAAAAGTACTGTAGATAAAAGTAAAAATTTGTTGAAATAGTACAATGAGACTCATGAATAGTACTAAAAAGTGCAATGAGACCTATGGATAGTAACAAAAATAAACTGAATAGTAAAATAAGTAGGCAAAAATAATTTTGCCAAACATACACTTAGTGTAGTTTTCATCTATTGCCTTATCTTGAATTCTTTTTCAAGTCTCGTTCCTCAAAGACTTCAAGTAGTACTTCTGTTCCACAATTTGTGTCTCTTCTTTAGTCCACACTTGTTCAGTGATCCAAGTCAGATATGAGTAGAAAGTGAAGTTTTCATCCATTGTCATACTAACAATTGATGGAGACACCCTCCGGTACAAATTGTCTGAAACAATGGTCAGCATTGTAGAAAAAAGTCAACCTAAGTCCGATTAGAGAAATATGATCCCATCCAAGTGATTGAATGATTGGGATGGCACAGCTCCACCTAGTACACTCCCAGCAAACGTACTCTCTAATGTGCTTGCTCAAGTGTACTAGCCAATCCTTTTTAGATTAACATGCAATTCTGAGCAATCTTCAACTTTAGTATTGCTTTGGTGCATAATTTTGATCCCATTCGATCTTCACTACTCTTGGAAAAGAAATTACACCTATGTAAAAGGGGCTAAAATTAAATTTTAAGACATAGTTCGTACCTGATATCAATTTATGCAATTGAATTTGAAAAAATGAGGCATGGGTGAAATCTTGTGTTTTGTCACCCTGTAAATGTTTCATATAAACCAAGCCTATATATATTGAATTATAGCCAAGATTTTTTAATGACATGATTAGTTGATCAACCAATAAAATAAGTTCTAGTCCGATGAAACCTTATTTAAGATCAACTTGAAAAATCAATTTGTTAATTGAAGTATGTGCAATACTGTTAGGCACTTTGAAACTGGGCTTAAGTGCCGTTCAGGAGAAATTGTTTCCCACTCGGCAGTCGGCACTTTCTTTTAAAAATGCCTTCAAGCTTCAGGCCTGTCATGATTTCTCCACATGAGCTCTAACAATTCACCCATCATTCAAGCAAGATAAAAAGAATCCGGGAAACAAAACACTTGCATTCGAAGATTAACTTCTATAGTAGTTTTCTCTCCTCTAGGTAGGAGCTTTTCCTCCACTATCTCCATCACAGTAGCAGTGGATTCTACTCTATTACTTCCATTTGTCTCTCACGATACCATTGAGTCACAAACATGGATCCGGATTTTATCGAAAGAATGAAGAGAATAAACCTCACAGAAGAGGAGGGTGAAATTATCCAAGTGTGTCCAAGGCAGAGGGAAAGATTACTAGAGGAATGTTCACTTAGTTTGTTTGTAAAATTCCTAACAACTAAACCGTTCAATCAGAAAGCGGCAAAGAACTTGTTACATACAACGTGGAAGTATGGCTCTGACCTCAAAATCATCGATGTGGGAGAAGGGTTATTCCAATTCAAATTCAATATGGAAAGCCAACTGGTGTGGGTACCTAACAATGGGCCATGGAGCTTTGACAACTATTATCTACTACTTCGGCGATGGGAAAAGGGAATGAATGTGAGCACAATCAAGTTTACACACTGCCCGTTGTTGGTGCAAGTGTGGGGACTATCATTTGAATTGTTTAGTGAAGATGTAGTGATGGATATAGGAAAGGTGGTCGAGGTGGATTGTAAGGCCGTCGCCGCAGACCAAGCAAAGTTCTTAAGAATCCGAGTAGAGGTACCGTTGGACAAGCCACTCCGGCGGGGAAGCAAAATCAAAAGACCTGATGGGGAAGTTGTATGGGTGGTTTTCAAATATGAAAGGTTGATTAGCTTTTGCTTCTGCTGCGGAATTCTTGGGCATGAAGCCAAAGCTTGTGAGAAGCCACGAGATAGGACGGAGCAGGAAAATCAGTATGGGGAGTGGATGAAGGCGAGATTCCGACGAGTGGAGGAACCGAGCAAAAACAAAAATCAGAGCCAATCACAGCGGAGAGAGGCAGCGCCAGCAGAACAGGCACAAGCAGAAACAGTCAGAAACATTAATGACAGCTCCGAAAATCATGGGAGCATAAATGACAACTCTGAAAATTGTGGGTTCATGTAGGAAATAACTGACTTGAACGTATAAGGAGTAAATACGGCACAAGTTACGGATGGAAATTCTTTTCCCTCTATTCCTGATAACGCACCAATTGCACCTGGACATTATTACGGAGAAGGAGAAAAGGAAAAACAAACGGATGGATACAAAGAAGCAGACTGAATTTGATGGAACGCATTTATTCTCGGTCCCAATTGGCATTGACGTGGAGACAGGAAACACACCAAACCATAAACCCAACGCCCCACTTACCATGCCCAAGTCACGTGAGCAATTAAGTGACGCAAACGCAGCCACCAAGCTGACCACGACAGTGAGAAAGGAGAGTGCAAAGACGCAGTCATGTAGGAGGCTACTACCAAAGAAAAATACAAAGGTATCCACGGGTCCAACAATAGGGAAGGTGGGTGGCAAAAAGAGAGGATTGGAAGTGGAGGAAAAAGTAGAGATAAGTGAGAAGAACGCAGATTTAGAGAGTAAGAAGAGACAGAAGTACCAAGATGACAGTGATAACTTGCAAACACCAACGGCGGTGACTGCCTCTCAGCCCCGCTGAGAGCAATGATCGTCCCAAGTTGGAACTGCCGGGGACTTAAGAACCAACGTGCAGTGAACGTGCTCTCTCATTTGGTGAGGGAAAAAACTCCCCTTGTTTTATTTCAAATGGAGACAAAGCAAACCGTTGACAAGATGAGATGGATACAGGGTGAGTTGCATTATGATTCTATGTCGGCAGTTCCATGCTCTGGAAGAATGAAGTGGACCTGCATATCCAAACCTACACACAAAACCATATAGATGCCCTTATTATGTCGAATCAAAATTCACCATAGCAAATTACGGGTTTCTATGGTAAGCCAGAAGAACAACTACGGCATGAAACTTGATCGTTGCTCAAGCATCTGAAATCAATGAGTTCAACCCCATGGTTATGTATTGGGGACTATAATGAGATTTTGGCATCAAGGGAAAAGGAAGGGGGAAGGCCTAAATCACTACAGCTTATGAATAATTTCCGCAACACACTACTCCATTGCGATTTGCTTGATTTGGGGTATAGTGAGAACATTTTTACTTGGAATAATGGAAGGGATGGTGAAACTTTTGTTCAGTTAAGGCTTGATAGGGCATGTGCAACAATGGAGTGGAAAGAATTATTCCCACAAGCTTGGGTCTCTCATCTTCAAGCTTCATACTCTAATCATGTCCCTATCCTCCTCACCACACATCCTCTAAGCTAACAAGATCGAGTTAAAAAAATCCCACAAAGATTTGAGGAGAAGTGGGTGACACACCCTGATTGTGAAGCTGTTATCCAACAGGTTTGGAGTAATACGGTGACTACAGGCAGCCTTATGTATTGTTTATTTGAAAAAATTAAACAATGCAGGAGTGCTTTAGTGGGGTGGAGTCAAGTCACTTTTGGCCGATCAAAAAGTAAAACCCAAGAGAAGCAAAGGATATTGGAGGAATTGACTAGGGACAATACAGTAGGGCACTTGGAGGAAATTAAGAGGGTGAAGGAGGAAATTAATACACTATTGTACCATGAGGAGATCCACTGGAGACAAAGATCCAAATCTATATGGTTGCAGGCAAGAGATAAGAATACAAAGTTCTTCCATCAGAAAGCAAGCCAAAGACATCGGAAAAATAACATTTCAGGAATATTTAATAGTGATGGTGTGTGGCAGGAAACTAATGGGGGTATAGCATTAGCTACTAAAAAGTATTTTCAGGAGTTGTTTACTTTGGCAATCCCCTCAGAAATGGATCAAGTGTTGAGTTCGGTGGATAGGGTGGTCACTTCGGAGATGAACTAAAGCCTCCTCCAACCCTATACAACAGAGGAGGTCCAAAGAGCTCTCTTTCAGATGCATCCATTAAAATCTCCGAGTCCTGATGGTATGTCCTCTTTTTTCTTCCAAAAATTTTGGCATATTGTTGGAGTTGATGTCACAAATGCTGTTCTATCTGTCCTCCATTCGGGTCACATGCTACATAAAATGAATTATACACATATTGTATTGATTCTAAAAAATAATGAACCAATTCATATGATTGATTTTCAGCCTATTAGTTTAGAAAATGTGATAGCTAAAATTATATCAAAGGTTATTGCAAATAGGCTGAAATTGATTTTGCCAAATGTAATATCTGATGCCCAAAGTGCCTTTGTACCTAATAGGCTAATTACTAACAATACCACTATAGTTTTTGAAGTGTTACACAGGATGCGAAATAAGAGGAGTGTAAAAAAGGGACAAATGGCGGTGAAGCTAGATATCAGTAAAGCATATGATAGGGTGGAATAGGGGTTCCTTAGACAAGTGATGCAGAAATTGGGATTTGATGAGAAATGGGTCCAATTGGCAATGGAGATGGTGAGTACGGCTTCATACTCAATCTTGATAAATGGGGAGTCGAAAGGTTTTATCCAACTATCAAGGGGTATTAAGCAAGGAGACCCTTTATCACCATACCTATTCTTACTTTGTGCTGAAGTTCTATCTTGAATGATAAGAAGAGCTGTGGAAAATAAAGAGTTACATGGGGTCTTATCTAGCCCAAATGGAGTGTGCATATCCCATCTCCTGTTTGCTGATGATAGCCTACTATTTTGTAAAGCATCAATAGAGGAATGTTGGCGCCTAATGGACATTTTAGGCCTTTATGAAGTAGCATCCGATCAAGCAATAAATAGGCAAAAAACTTCATTGTTCTTTAGCAGAAATACAAGAGTGGAGGTCAAGCAAACGATTCAGCTAATGTTAGGGGCCAGAATTATGACGGATTGTGAAAAATACCTTGGTCTTCCAATGGCATGTGGAAAATCTAAGGTCACTACTTTTAAAGAAATGCATGAGCGGATTACAAAGAGGGTCATAGGATGGAAGGAAAAAATTATCTCCAAGGCGGGTAGGGAAATATTGATTAAAACTGTGGTACAAGCCATCCCCACATATACTATGAGTCTCTTCAAACTCTGGAAATCCCTGTGTGACTCTATCAACTCTACAATAGCTAGATATTGGTGGGGGCAAACAAAAAATGAGAGGAAGTTACATTGGATAAATTGGAAGAAACTATGTACAACAAAGAAGAAGGGAGGAATGGGTTTTCGAGACATACAAGCTTTTAATTTAGCTATGTTGGCTAAGCAGGCTTGGAGATTGTTACACCATACACACTCGTTGTTCTACTAGGTATATAAGGCAAGATATTTTCCAGAGTGTTCTTTCATGGAGGCTGAGTTGGGCCACAACCCATCATATGTGTGGCAGAGTTTGTTGGCTGCAAGAGAGGTGATACAAGAAGGCTCTAGGTGGAGGGTGGGAAATGGAGACAATATTATGGTTGAATCAGACAAGTGGCTCTCCCATAAGCCTGTCTTCAAAGGGGATGTGCAACCAAGCCTAAGAGTTGCGGAACTGATTGACAAACATTCTTGGTAGTGGGATAGAAATAAGGTGGCTGGGATGTTTGCCACAAAAACATTTGATGAGATAATGGCCATCCCACTCAGTAGAGACCGACAGAGAGACACATTAATATGGAAGGAAAACAGGAAGCACGAGTTCTTCGTTAAGTCGGCCAACCAAGTTGCTCTTTGACTGAAACAAGGGGTGGAAGCAGAACACTCACGACCTAGGGAGGAAGGCAAGCTGTGGAAGATGATCTGGGACCTCAAGGTGCCACCAAAGATCAGAAATTTTATGTGGCGGGATGTGTCCAATATTCTGCCGACGCAAGATAACTTGTATCGGAGAAGAGTGGCTGTGGAGAGCACCTGCGAGTTCTGCCGCCAACACCCTGAAATAGAAGCTCACGTGTTGTGGGAATGCCCCTTTGCCCGCAATGTGTGGGCGTTGGCTAAAGGAAGAGTGCAAAAATGCAGCAACAATGTGCAAGATTTTTTCCAGCTCTTCAAGTTGATGCAAGAGAAACTGACACGGGAGGAGTTGGAACAGTGGTGCACTACAACTTGGGCGATATGGAATGCAAGGAACAAAGCCTACTTCCAAAATGTTCAGTCACCACCCAAAGTGATATATGAAGGGGCCCTTCAGTTGCTCGCTGGATATCAGACCCTCTCGGCCACTCAAGCAACTACGTGACTGGGGGAAAGGTTTGATGGTTTGGTGGTTGCTTTCAAGGGTATGGTGGGGTAGTGCATGTATTAAAATTATTTGTCTTTCTAGGCACAACGCAGTGTTAGTTTTCTACTCTTTTGGCTGCTACGGTCCCTCTGTTTTGCAACCAAAGTGTCATGTTTCAGCAGCTGCTTGTAATGTTCTCGGTCTGGTGACACACGGCCATACATGTACCTGATTATAGTTTCTTACATCAAATAAAGTTCTATCTTTTACCTCAACAAACAAACAAAAAAAAAAAAAAAAATGTATCCCGGTTCAAATATCCAACCAATTTCCAACAGTTTGCCTATCGTGCAAACATCAATTGCTAATGAAAAAACATGATCGGTTTCTTAACCAATTTTAAACTAGGGGATTCGCTTGCTTTCCAAATTCCCTAAACTAAGGATATTGGCCAGGATGTTTCAAACTATGCCCAAATTAGGGGCATTGGCTCAATGCTTGTCAAAGCAAATGTCCATATTAGGGGCATTGTCCAAATGATAGTGTCTCCATTTAAATTGATTATAAAAAAAAAATAATAATAAAATAAAAAATAAAACAAATATTCACCTAACAAGCTAGGGGTATTCGCCCAAATGATCGTCTTTGATTTACATTATTCCGAAAAATCACTTCCCTAACAAAGAAATTGCAATAAAAGAAAAGGATGTAATTGTTCCTGCGCCCCACAGAAATGGGAAACAATTATTTTTATCTCCTCTACCATTTTGCTTCTTGATCAACCAAGATATCTCTCTATAATGTTTATCAACATCCCATCCCCGCCAAACATAAAAGAATAATTTCAGATGACTTCACAATCTTTGTAATCTACACACATTTAGCTTTAAAACAACCAATCATCTCTATTCTCAAAATTAATCCTTACACAGATTCAAGCAAAATTTCTACAAATAACACATTTGTATTGAAGTACAACCAAAATCCAATGACAGGCTGCTTAGGCCTATCGCTGAAACTTGTTCATAACAATGAAACAGTCATAAGTTAAAACAGAATACTTCATCCCACCTTTGTACAATCAACAAGAAATCAGAGACCCATGATCCTGGCAATTTGATTGCTAGGCATCATGCAAATATGATAACTTCCCATAGCTCCTCAAACAGACACAGTGGTTGTTTTGGCTGGAGTCTTAACTGGGGGCTTTTCCTTGAAGCCTAACATCTTGTTAAATGCCCCAATTAAGGCCTTGACACTACAAACAACGATATCCATTCCTGCACCAATTCCACTGGCACAAAAACAAGGCAGATTTTATGTTCAATGAATCTGGATTTTAAAGAATCAAATATGCCAAATAAAAAGAAAAACCCATATATATGGTTGGGTTCATGTTACATTTAATGTAATTTTAAGCAATGTTATATCATTCAATATTTTTTTTGACATCTGTCGCCGGATTATGTTTTCTATTTATAATATCCATAATTGCAAAATTTAAAGATGGTCATAAATCAATAACTATCTCAACTATCAAACGTTTAAATTTTAAATGTTTGTATTTTAAAATTATGCATAAATGTGAGTTTATGAATTGAATAGTAACCAACATTTGATTAAAACAAAATTTGGCATTGGTATTAAAAATATAAAGAACATGTAATCCAATAATGGGATTTTCAAAATATCAATTTAAAATTTTATTAGGTGATGTAACATTGTTTGAAGTTACACTAAGAGTAACATGTGTGTGTGTATACATATATACATACATACATATATATATATATATATATATATATATTATATGCCATACCTAAATGTGTGATATACTGTTTCTCCAGTATAGGCATGAGTAGATGCGTGAATATTTTCCCCACGTATTAGAACACGGGTGTTAGCAATTGCATCAATGCCTTCTGTGACTACAGTCATGGAGTACTCAAGAAGGGTTACAGGTTCCTGGGTACAAGGGATAAAGAAGAATCCTTAACAACACAACTCATGCTAGATTATTGAGAACAACCTCAGCAAAGATAAATTTTACAATATGAAAATTGATCAAAATCGTAAGATACTCAAGTTTGTTCTGTACAAACAGTTTTCTACGTAAGGAGAATTCCAATTTTAAGCTTTTGTGACTTGTATATCCCTTGACCATTTTTGGCTTATAAATTGCTAAAAACAAATCAGGATTCAAAATATATTCCTCAAATTGATTTCTCTTTTAGCTTACTTATCTTAACTAGCATCAATCCCATGTATAGCACAAACTTGTCAAAGCAGGAACTTGGATCTAGAATGAGAGTATAATGGTCGATTTTGATGAGCTTCTTTTAATTGGTTTATTCAAATTTTTTTTTTTTTTTTAAATACAGCTGTACCTAGATAAAAGTGAGGCTTTGAAGAAATAGTACCTAGTCAAATAAACAAAATAAGCTGAAACAGACCCCAAGACAATCAACTATTTGAATACCATGAGTACCATAAATTTAGGTTCTTCAGGAGAAGGATCATCATTGGATTCTTAATTCTTAATCCTATTTTTTCCCCCCGCCCCCATAATACTGGCTGGAGAGATGTAACCCCATGTAAGTGCTGTCTATGAGTCCTCACATAATTATAAATAATTAAAATAAACTTATGGATAATATAAATTTATTAACTTTCATCTCAAACCTTCACAATGAGATTAACAGCCCTGTAAGCTGAATCTACTGGCCCTGTTCCAACAGAACAAGCAACATGCTCTGTTCCATCAGCATCAATGAGTTTAACAGTTGCTGTAGGAAGACCCAGAGTTCCGCAAGTAACCTGTGTATAATGTTCATGTCAATTGGAGGGAATGCCATCAAGCCAAATTGGACAATGAACAGAAATTTTGAAAAGTAAATTTATTTACCTGCACATCATGAAGTTTCCAAAAAACTTCTGGCTGAAAAACTCCATCAGATACCAATGCTCTTAGGTCAGCATCAGTAACTCCCTGGGACATTGGCAAAAAAATAAAAGTGCAGATAAATATGGAACCAGAAACAAGGATGCCAGGTACATGTAAACATGTCTAAACAGTTATCTACCAAGAACTCAAATTATAATTCAAGTTTCAATAATAAAAAGACTTAGGCTTTGTTTATTTTAGCAATGATATTTTTTAGAAAATGAGACATTTTACAAAAAACATTTTTTATAAAACTATCTCATTTTCCTATGTTTGGTAGCAAGAGTTGAAAAACAATCTCCTAACTTCCCTTATTTAGCTTGTGAGATAGAGTTTTTTCCAAAACAATTTAGTGGAAAACGATCTCTAAAAATAAGCCATACTTTTTATGTTGACCAATGATAGTTTTTCTTTATGCTAACTTCCCTTTTTTTTACCAACATAGTTTTTCTTTATGTTGACCAACGATCTCCTAACTTCCCTTTTCTTTTTTTTTCTTTTTCTTTTTTTTTTATGCTACCAGACACTAGAAAACACGGAAAACTATCTTTACATGAGGTTTTCCATCGAAACAAATGGAGCGTTAATGTTTTTAAATTTATCAATTTCTAGAGAGAACAACCTAATAATTTGTCATCTAAAACCCAAGTCTATGACACACACACACTAACAGGCACTCCAGACCTAAGCTAGTACATTAAAGAATTCATTACCTAAACATGATGCCAACTTCAAATGGTTCAACAAAGGATCAATTTCTTCTTCTTTTTTCAAAGATAGGTAGATAGATGGGGAGGGCGGAGGTAGGGTTCAAATGACAAACATGACTCATGAGACACCACAGTCCATAGAGGATGCCATTACCACTACGCTATCAATTGAAACCCCAAAGAATCAGGTAATATGATCCAAATTCCAAGAGTCTATGTTATTTTTATTTATCAAAATATGTATGTATGCGTGTGCATAGCCTATAGCTAATTTACTTACTGTTAAGTCCAAGATCAATGTGAGGCACACTTGGTATTTACCATAGTCTAATTTACTTACGGTTGAATCTTACGTTGGATCTTTTTACTTCAATATGCTGATGGTTTTGTTTAAATTTGTTTTAAATTTGACTCTTCCAAAATCTCTGGCCCAAAAGGAACTCCTTGAAAATTGAAGAATAAATGGATAGTTTTGGTTATTAATAAGTTATCTGGACATGGGTCTCGTGTCCTGGTTTGGTGATTAGTTATCTTATTCAGCATTTGGCACAGTTCCACTACAAATAAAATTATCCACAAACCTATAGCTACACGCCGTAAATTAAAAGAGAGTAATTCAAAGAATTTTCCAAGCTGCCAAGGAATTGTGGCATGAAACCTCGCATTTATACTTAAGCAAGTGGGTTTGAGGCCTATATATCTTGTAATTCCTCTACGTTAAAGTTAATAAAGCCTTAGACAGAACTTCTAACCAATTTTTGAACTTAAAAACCTGTTTATCAATCCTTGGATTCAGAATGCCCTAAGCTTAATCTAACGACCAAAACCTTCAAAATTGTTGCAATCCAGAATTTTGCAACACACTGTACACTTCGGCAACTTTCTGCCTTGCAAATAAAACCACATCAGAATCTACTTCATTCACGAAGCCTTTTTTTTTTATAAGTAATAAGGATGTTATTTTGGAAATAAAACAAAATACTGATGGGCCTTTTCTCACTTACTCTCACACACTACTTAGTGTATAGAAGAGACTCACACTCACAAATTAAATAAAGGGAGAGAGAGTGGAGAGGGAAGAGTTAGAACTCTTTAAAGCTTTGTATTTCTCTTCAACTCTTGCATAGAACTTGATGGATGAATGGGTTTATATAGTACACCATCCAACCTTTAACTCCCACTAAATTTATTTTTCTAACTCTTACATTCATAAATCCCACACATAACTTCAATAAACTTCCTACTAGATTAACTTATGAAACTCACACTTATTTATGAAAGATTAATTAAAAACAAGTTTAACTTCTAACATCCCCCCTTAAACTTGTTTTCTTGATTACTCCAAGTAAGGCTCACAGCTTGTTGAATGTGTCATACTTGAGTGATTTAGTGAGTAATATCTGCAACCTGATCATGTGACTTCACGAACTCAAGATGAACTTCCTTTCTTGCAATACATTCTCAAATAAAATGATACCTTGTGTCGATGTGCTTACTTCAGTCATGAAAGACTAGATTCTTTGCAAGAGCTAGTGCTGACTTATTGTCTACAAATATATTTGTAACTTCTTCTTGAAACATCTATAACTCTTTCAATAAACTTCTAAGCCACATTGCATGACAAACACCATAGGTAGCAGCAACGTACTCAGCTTCACAAGTGGAAAGTGTCACGATTGGCTGCTTTTTGGACGTCCATGTAAATGCAATATCACCCATATAGAATACAAAACCAGTAGTACTCTTTCTATGATCCATGTCTCTGGCCCAATCACTATCACTATAGCCAATAAGTTTAGAATCTTTAGAGGGTGAATGCAACAGTCCATAATCCAGTGTACCTTTTAAATAGCGAAGAATTCTCTTAACAGTCTTCAAATGAGTCATCGTCAGTGCTTCCATGTAACGACTAACTAGTCCAACGCCAAAAAGAATGTCTAGTCTTATGCATGTTAGCTACCTCAGACTTCCGACCAAACTCTTGAAGAATGTTGGATTAACCTTTTCTTCATCGTCATGCTTTGACAACTTCACTCCACATTCTACAGGGGTGCTAACTGGATTGGAATTTAACATCTCAAACTTCTTAAGAATATCCTTTGCATAACCTTCTTGGGAAATAAAAATCCCATCCTCCATCTGCTTCACTTCAATTCTAGATAATAGGCCATAAGTCCAATATCTTTCATTTCAAACTCCTTAGTCATTGCTTTCTTGAAGTCTTCAAACAAACTTAGATTGTTGCCTGTAAAAATCAAATCATCTACATACAGACAAACAATTAAGATATCTCCATTTTTATGCATTTTACAATAAAGCGCATGTTCATGTGAGCATTTAGAAAACCCATTAACCCAGAAATATTTGTCAATGCCACTATTTCAAGCTCTTGGTGCTTGTTTCAGGCCATATAGAGCTTTGTTCAACTTCAAAACTTTATCTTCCTACCCCTCTACAACATAACCTATAGGCTGCGAAATATAAAGTTCTTCCTCAAGGTAGCCATTCAAAAATGCAGATTTTACGTCCATTTGGAAAATTCTCCTTTGATTCTGAGTTGCTAAAGAAATTAGCAATCATATAGTTTCCAAACAAGCAACTAGGAAAAATACCTTATCATAATCAATACCTTGCTGTTGATTATAGCCTTTCACCACCAATCTTGCTTTGTATCTCTCTACCTCTCCCTTTGCATTCTTCTTCAACTTGTACACCATTTTACACCAATTGTCTTCTTTCCAATTGGAAGAGTTGCAAGCTCCCATGTATCATTCTTCTTTATTGCCTTGATCTCTTCGTCCATAGCATTTCTCCATTTTTTGTCTCGCCCGCTTCTTCAAATCCGTAGGTTCAAAATCAACAAACAGACAAAAAAGTGTTACATCATCTGTAATCTCTGTTGAATCATAAAGATCCTAGACACTTCTCATTTTTCTTGATCTTTCACTAGAACTTCCTTCTAATAAAGATGATAATGATGGACTTTCATGAATGGAAGATGATGTTGTTGGTGATGGAGGTGGAGTGGTATGCTCTTCGTGAACTTCATTCCCTTGATCTTCCTCTTCAGATAGAGGAAAGAAATCAAACTTCTCCTCTTCTCAGCTGCTTCAATCTCCTGTGCCTTCTTCTTTGAATTCCACATCTTGACTAATAATGACTTTTCCAATGCTCAGATTATAGAGCATATAGCCCTTAGAGTTTAGATCATAGCCAATGAACACATACTTCTTGCTTTTATCATCTAGCTTGGATCTCTCTTGATCTGGTACATGTGCATATGCAATGCTCCTAAACACACGAAGATGGGAAACTGTAGGCTTTTTCCAACTCCACGCTTGTTGTGGGGTTTTTCCTTGTACACTTCTTGTGGGACAACGATTGGACAAATAGATGCACAATTTATAGCTTCTGCCCAAAATTCTTTAGGCATTTTCTTACTCTTCAACATGCTTCTGGCCATATTAAGAATTGAACGATTCTTTCTTTTTGCTACACCATTCTGTTGTGATGACCTTGGAACTGTTAGAGGGCGACGAATCCCATTTGCTTCACAAAATTCTTTGAATTCATTTGATGTGAATTTTCCTCCTCTATCAGATCTTAAGGCCTTAATTTCATGCCCACTCTACTTTTCTACAAATGCCTTAAATTTCTTAAATGCACCAAATGCTTTAGATTTCTGCTTCAAAAAATAAACCTACGTTTTTCTACTGAAATCATCAATAAAGAGAAGAAAGTAGTTACTTTTACCAAGTGATGATGGCTTTATAGGTCCACACACATTAGTATGAACAAGTTGCAATGACTTGGTTGCTCTTGTACTAGCTTCTTTTGGAAAGCTCTTCCTTGATTGCTAATCAAGGAGACATCCTTCACAAAGCTAGTTAGGATGCTCAATTGAAGGATATCATAGTCTTTCTCAAGGAGTTGTCCCAAACTCAAAATATTAGTTTTCATGCTTAGCACATAATATACATCAGAAATAAATTGATGATCTCCATTCTTTAAACGGATAAGAATTTTACCTATCCCCTTCACTGAAACTTTGGATGAGTCACCAAAGGTAACACTCCTAACCATTGATTCATCAATCTCCATAAACATCCTTTTATTCCCACACATATGGTTGTTAGCACCAGAGTCAAGATACCATGCACCATTTTCTTCTTTGTCTTCTCCTTTGTATGCCAACAACAAAGTCGGCTCCACTTTTTCATTTTTATCTTCAACATAGTTAGCTTTCTCCTCAATAGTGTTAGCAGCATTTTTACATTCAAAAGCATAATGCCCATACTTTTGACAATTATAATATTTGATATTAGACTTATCATACCTTCTTCTATATGGTCTTGAAAAACTTCCTCTTCCACGATCTCTTGTGGATTGTGAACTTTGACCCCTCTCTTCATAATTGAGAGAGTTTTGACCATTCCTTCCTCCAGATCCTCTCCCTCTATCACATCCATGTCCTCGGCCTCTTTGGCTACTTTCACACCAACTTTTCTCATTCAAGGTGAGCTTTGCTTGTAGGACTTGCTCCAAAGGATCTTGCTTCTTCTTATTAAGCCTTTCTTCATGGGCTTGTAATGATCCCATGAGCTAGTCAATGGTCATTGACTCCAAGTCTTTTGATTCCTCAATTGCTACAACAATATGGTCAAACTTAGAAGTTAATGACCGTAGGATTTTTTCTACCACACGGACATCATCCAAGTTCTCACCATATCTCTTCAATTGATTTACAATTGCCAAAACCCTTAAAAATTAATCTAAAATAGATTCAGATTCTTTCATGTGCAAACCTTCAAACTCGCCTCTCAATGTTTGAAGGCGAACTTTCTTCACTTTATCACCTCCAGTTAGAGAGTTTTTAAGAATCTCCCATGCTTGCTTGGATGAAGTTGTGTTAGGTTCTAAGGTCTTAGGATTTTATGTATTTAGAACTCTAATATGTAATGTTGGCAAACCATGATCAAAACAATGTATTTAGTTGTGTTTTAGTTTGCTCAAAGTTGGTTTAATATTGTAAAGTTGGAATCGAGTGATTGCAGAAGCATTGGGGCTTCTCGGCCTGGCTCGATCGATCGAAGGTTAGACTCGATCGATCGAAAGTCGGCCCAGATGCGTTTTTCTGCAGAATTCCAACTCAGCCCTAACTCTTTAAACGTCTAGGTTTTTATGTTTTTGCCCTAGGTATATAAGGCAAACCCTAGCTACGTTTTTCAGAGTTGCACAAGTTGTATTGTTGCTCATACATTGCGGTTTTGTGTAAATCTCTTGTGAGATCTAGAGGAGCTTTCCTTTACACAAAACTTAGGGTTTTCAAGATTGAGATCACATCAACATCTTGATGATCAACTAGGTTGCAGCCATTAAAGCTTAAAGAGAAAAACAAGTGAGGAGCTTGTACTTGAAGAAGGAGTTCAAAGAAAGAAGTAGTCCGTGGTCTCGGAGCCTGCGCGTGGTCGTGTCAGGAAGTTACTACTGGTGGGTAGCATTAGGAAGTCAAGCGGGGAGCTTGTAAGTCCTTTTGTAACAACTTCAATTCTTTCTTAGTGGATTCCGTTTTGCCTTGAGGATCGGTGGGTAAAATCCTCCCCAAGTTTTTCCGGTGTGGTTTCCTGGGTGATCATATCATGTGTTATTTATTTTCCGCTGCTTTATATGTTTTATATGCTTGATATGATATTGTGATTGTTTTAACCTAGAATTGCTTAATTTGACTAAGTAACAACTTGGCTAATTAATCTAGGCTACGCAATCTGGTTATAGTTTAAGGGGTCTAAACCGTTCAAGTGGTATCAGAGCGGGTAGCTCTTCTTGTTTGAGATCTTTATCTCAGAGCTGATCCTTGACCCCTGTTGCCATGGATTCTTGGAAAATCTTTTTGCTTATTAGTCAACTTATCTACTTACTGTCTTTGCCATTTGTTGTTTTTGTTAAATCTTTCCTTAAGTATTTTGGCACAATCACATGTGATAAGAATTATGTTTGTTATACTGCTTTAACCGCCTTAAAGGCACGTGATTCTTGTCATTGGTATTTGGATAGTGGTTGTTCCAGGCACATGACAGGAAATAAAGATTTGTTCAAAACACTTTTTGAAGGAAAGATTGGGACAGTCACCTTTGGAGATGGAAGTAAATCTGTGATCAGAGGCATTGGTACTGTGGATATTCCAGGTTTGCCAATATTTGAAGATGTTTGGTATGTTGATGGATTAAAGGCCAATTTACTCAGCATTAGTCAGATTTGCGACAAGGGTTTAAATGTCCTCTTCACCAAGTATGAGTGTGAGATACTTGATGGAGGAGGTGATTGTATGTGTGTTGGTGTGAGGACAGCTGACAACTGCTATGGAATAACACCAAGTGTAAACAACAAGTGCTTTAGTGCAAAGATTGATCAAGTTGATCTGTGGCATCAACGGTTGGGGCATGCCAGTCATAAGCAGTTAGAAAAGATTTCCAAATGTGAGGCAGTTTTAGGTTTACCTAGATTTGAGAAAATAGAGAAGTGCATTTGTGGACCATGTCAGATAGGTAAACAAGTAAAATCCAAGCATCCATCTGTGACTAGTGTTCAAACATCAAGACCTTTAGAGTTACTACACATTGATCTCATGGGTCCTGCAAGAGTTCAGAGTCTGGGTGGATAGAAGTATATTCTAGTTGTCGTGGATGACTTTACTAGATATACTTGGGTTATACTTTTGAAGGATAAAGCTGAAGCTCCTGAGAAGATGATCCATTTGTGCAAGAAATTGCAAGTTGAGAAAGATACTGTGATAGCCAGAATCAGAAGTGATCATGGAAAAGAGTTTGAAAATACCAAGCTGGCTACTTTCTGCAATGAGCAAGGCACTCACCAAGAGTTCTCATCTCCCAAGACTCCTCAACAGAATGGGATTGTGGAAAGGAAAAATAGGGTTGTTCAGGAAATGGCACGAGTCATGCTTCACAACAAAAATTTGCCAAAGTCTTTCTGGGGAGAAGCAGTCAGTACTGCTTGCCATACACTCAATCGAGTGTATTTTAGACCTGACTCCAAGAAGACTCCCTATGAACTTTGGAGAGGGAAGAAACCTGTTGTCAAATACTTCAGGATATTTGGCAGTGACTGTTACATTCTACGTGATAGAGAGAACCTAGAAAAATTTGATGCTAAGAGCGACAAAGGATACTTTCTAGGATACTCCTCCACCAGTAGAGCATATAGAGTGTACAATCTGAGAACTAAAACAGTCATGGAATCCTCAAATGTTGTGATAAATGATGAAGTGTGTTCAGAAAGCACTGTTCCTGCTCAAGATGAGCTCTTAGAAGCAAATAACACTCTTCTTAATGAGGATGTTGTCAAACATAGTGAGGAAGAGTTGTTGGTGTTAACTGATTCTGTATCTGTACCTTCAAGTTCAGAACCATCCACTCCAGTTCGTGACACTCGACAGGAACAAAGTCAACCCAGTCCCTCATCTGCACAGAAAAGAACCTCCACTTCCTTAGTCAAAGGTCCATCCTCTAGAGTGAGACTGAATCATCCCTCCACAAATATATTGGGCAGCCTGAATGATAACATAAGGTTAAGATCAAAAGCATTGAATGTGATCACTCACTCATGCTACTTGTCCCAATTTGAACCGAAAAAGGTGGATGAAGCACTTCAAGATGCTGATTGGGTAAATTCCATGCATGAAGAACTTCATCAATTTGTTCGGAATGATGTGTGGGAACTAGTTCCTAGACCAAAGAATGTAAATGTGATTGGAACTAAGTGGATCTTTAAGAACAAGTCAGATGAACATGGTACTGTGATCAGAAACAAATCAAGACTTGTTGCACAAGGATATACACAGGTGGAAGGAATTGACTTTGATGAGACATTTGCACCAGTAGCGAGGTTAGAATCCATCCGGATATTGTTGGCTATAGCAAGCCATCTAAACTTCAAGCTATATCAGATGGATGTCAAGAGTGCTTTCTTGAATGGAATGATACAAGAAGAAGTGTATGTTGAACAACCTAAAGGCTTTGTAGATCCTCATAGACCGGATGACGTCTACAAATTGAAGAGAGCTCTCTATGGGTTGAAGCAAGCTCCTCGGGCTTGGTATGAAAGATTGACTGCATATCTCACTGAGCATGGATTTAAAAGGGGATCTGCAGATACAACACTCTTCATAAGAAAGGATAAGACTGGTTTTGTTGTAGCTCAAATTTATGTTGATGATATTGTTTTTGGTGCTACTAATGATTCTCTTGCTCATTCTTTTGCAGATGAAATGAAGGCGATGTTTGAAATGAGCATGGTTGGAGAACTAACTTATTTTTTGGGATTGCAGGTAAAGCAAACTGAGACAGGAATCTACATCAATCAAGCTAAATATGCAAGGAATTTGGTTAAAAGATTCGGACTTGACAAGGCTACTCATGCTCGAACGCCGATGGCAGCTAATGCAAAGTTGACAATTGATCCATCAGGTGAGTCTGTTAATGTTACTTTGTATAGAAGCATGATAGGTTGTCTTTTGTACTTGACTGCTAGTCGTCCTGATATATCTTTTAGTGTTGGTGTGTGTTCTAGATTCCAGTCTAATCCTAAGGTTTCTCATTTAAATGCTGTTAAAAGGATTATAAAATATGTGAGTGGAACCTGTGATTATGGTTTATTTTATAGCAAAGAGTCAAACTTGTCTCTTGTTGGATTTTCTGATTCTGATTGGGCTGGGAATGCTGATGACAGAAAAAGCACCACTGGAGGGTGTTTTTATGTAGGAGCCAATCTTGTGGCTTGGATGAGTAAGAAGCAGAATTATGTTTCTCTATCCACTGCTGAGGCAGAATATATTGCTGCTGGGAGTTGTTGTTCACAGCTCCTTTGGATGAAGAAACTTTTGGGTGATTATGGGATTCCTCAAGACACCATGGTTGTCTATTGTGATAACTCTAGTGCTATAGATATATCTAAGAATCCGGTTCAGCATTCTAAGACCAAGCACATTGAACTTAGATATCATTTCATTAGGGATTCGGTTGAAAAGAAAATAGTTGCTCTTGAATACATCCCTACTGATCGTCAAAACGCTGACATCTTTACCAAACCACTTGATGGAAGTAAATTTGAGACACTTCGACAAGTGATTGGTGTGCTCCGTTGTCCCTAGCTGTTTTTGGCTTCCTTGGTCCTTGTGCTTCATTGCTCTATTCTATTGTGACCACTGTTTTTTTTGGTTTTTGTGTTTTTCTTTTGTTCTAGGACTTGCATTGCATTACATACATGCATTTCATTCTAGGATTTATTTGTTTTCTCTTTAAATAAATAAAATAAAATAAAATTTAAAAAAAAAAAAAAGGGGAAAGCAAAATCTGTGTTGAACACAATTTTTCTTGTTTTTTGAAAACAAGGTTGGTCATTCTTTTTACACATGTCATGTCTTGTGTACCTTGTTTAACTTTGATGAGCTTATTTGTTGCATTTAACTAGTTGAAACCTTGTAGTGCATGTTGTGTGGGAAAGATGTGTGTAGTTCTTAATCACTTTGCCTTAATCATAAAGTCACATGTTGTTGACTGACAGACTTGATCCTTTTGAGAAAGGCATAAATAACCATCTCACCACTGTTCACTAGCCAATCATGAACACCTTAGTGCATATCATAAGATTTAGTGCTCGAGAAAGTGTAGCACATGCACAAAAAGAACATAAGGTGTAGCCTCAAATTAAATTAAAACTGGTGTGTACTATTAGGCTTGATGCCAATTCACTTAATTCAAACCGGTGTGTACTATTAGGCTGAATGCCAATTCATATATAAATAAGAGGCAAAATTAAAAGAAACTTACATGATTGCAAGCTTTTGATCTAGGAGATGTGGGAGTTATAGGATGTAACTTTTTAGGTGATAGTCTCTTTTAATTCTATGTGATGAATTGTGTAGACTTTGTGCTTGATTGCCATTCACATATTACCTCACATGTATCTCAAGTCTTTGCTAGTTTCACACACTACACAAGTTACTCTTTGTTATACACTGTACATGCTAGTGTGTGTTTTCTTGGTCTGACCAACCAAGTTTGAAAATATCTTGAGATTTGTGCACAACATATTTGTTGCTTGAGAAAAATTAATTTGGAAGACAAATTGAAAGAATTGGGTTTAAAATTTTGGGTTTTTGAAAATGCATTCCATCTCATACTCATGCATTGTGCATTCATTGTTCAAAAGCTTTGAGGAGTTGTTTCAAAATTGGGTTTGCAAATTTTTTTCAAAACTGTGTTTTTCCCAAAATTCAGTGTGTTTTTACCCATTTCGATCGATCCAGAGTGTTTTTCGATCGATCGAAAAAGTGCCTCAGAAAGTGCTAAAACGTCTGTCACTTTCGATCGATCGAATGTAATTCTCGATCGATCGAACATCGTGAATATGCTTTTTAAAAAAGGGGAAATCTGACTTTTTCAAAGTTCAAATATTTTTCAAAACTTTTCCTTTTTCTCTCTCCGACGAGGCAGGACAAATTCTTCAAGTTTTTGTCGTTTTCTTCCGATCTTTTTGCATAATCTCTCTCTCCTCAAGCCGGTATGTCCTTAATACCCTTGCTTTTCAGTTTATTTACTTGAATTCATGCATTTTTCATGCATTTTAGGAGGAGATTTTCGGACATTTCTTTTTGGGATTTTTGTTGATTCGGACCAAATTATTTACAATTGATCAATGGGTTTTGATGGGGACACTATATAAACATGTTCTTGAGTAATTAATTTGATCAATTTTGAGTTTTGTGGAAAATTTGAATTTCTAGGGTTTGTAATAGGTCCGAATTGGGGCTTTTTGTGAAATTGGGTTTAATTGTTGAAATTGGCTTATGTAATTGATGTAATTGGTTATTATGAACTATTTCCAATGGTATGTAATGATTAATTCATCAATTTGTTGCAAAAAATTTTCAAGTGGTTCTAAAATTTTTAGGGTTTTTGTTAAGAAACTCTATGTTCAAGCCAATGTTGTGAAAATTGAACTTAATTTGATCCTAATCACTGCATTAGTTCATGCATCATACAATCATTAATGATTCATGCATCATATAGATCTTCATTCTATATTTTTTTTGGACTAACTTGCAGTCTGCCCTTGGTTTTATTTCCTGTTCTTTTTGGTTTTCTCTTTGTGTCTCTGTCCTATTCCTTAGCACCATGCCTAGGAAGACTAGAGCTCGTAGGACCATTCCCACTCCTACTCCTTCCCCTCCATCCTTTGATAGTGAGCGGTTCCCCACTGAGAAAAACCAAGAGATTTTTGAGACTTTAAACCTACATAGGAAGATATGGGCTGAGCGTTCTGTTCGTTTAGATGAGGTAGATCCTGCCATTAGGGCAAATTTTGAGCGTAGGGGATGGTTACCTTTGTTGACCGTGTCTGACCCTCCACCTCCGGCTACCTTGATTAGAGAGTTCTTCTCGAACCTCTCTGTCCACATCTATGATTCCAACACTTTAGTTAGGAGTTGGATACGAGGTGTAGAGTACTCCATTACTCCTCAGGTAGTGGCTGATGCTCTAGAGGTACCGTTGGTTAGGGATCCTGTTTACCCCTATGATGAGTCACCTGAGCTGAGTGATGTCATGTCCTACATCACTGGATCTTCTATCCAGTGGGGTTCTAATCCTCAGATCACCACCGCTGAGCTTCCTGAGACTACCTATCTATTCTTTAGGATAGCCTGTCATTCACTCTGGCCTATTTCTCATCTGCACACCATTCCTCTTGAGAGGTGTGTATTTCTATACGCTCTTGTTACTGATGCTCCTATTAGTTTTCCCCATCTTTTTCTTCGTTCTTTGAACGAAGTTTATAGGAGTTCATCTACTGCCCATGCCCTTGTCCATCCTATTTTCATTCATAGGGTTTTACTATATCTAGGTTTAGAGGACTTCCCTGCTTCTGAGCCTGTTCATGTGATAGCTCCTATAGGTGCATCTTTTCTTAGACAGAGGGCCGCTCATCTTCGAGCTGGTTCTAAACACCCTAGGTCTGATCCCTCTAGTAGCGCTCCACCTCCTCCTTCTTCTTCTACAGGTCCTGCTGGTGAGGCTGTTCCAGATTCTGTAGGTGCTGCTGCTGTTCCTCCACCTTCTGCGGCTGACTTCGATGTTCGTCGTACTTTGGAGACTGTCATGACCGTTTAGGCGGCTCATGGTCAGCTTTTGGTGGATCTGTTCGACGAGATTCGTGCTCTGCGAGCGGATTTGGCGCATCTTCGTTCTTCCTCACCACCTCCTTTTGATGATGATCTATGATGCCCTTTGGCATTCCGTCACAAAAAGGGGGAGTAGAGTTTTGACTTGTAGTGGAGTTTTTGTTGATAGGGGGAGATTTTTGTGTTAGGGGGAGATATTTGTTTTGTTAGCATGGGATATTTTTTGTGGAGTTTATTTAGATTGTATCTAGGTGCTTCACTTTGTATATCATTTTTGGGATGTTCATGTTAGGGGGAGTAACATTGATTGATATATTGATATACATGTTTCTTTTGATTCTTGTTGTCTTTGTGATTCACTGCTTATTGATTTATATTTATGAGTTGCTTCATTGATATATTTCTTTATTTTGTGTTGTGTGAATCTTACAAGAATATTATACCTGTTTATATACTATTTGCTGCCACACATGCGTTTATGTGTTTGTTGAGTATTTCAGGAATATACAGGTTGATTCGACAAAGCTGCTGTCTACACTTGCAACCGATGGATAGTAGTTAGGTTGAACTTTTATTTATGAGCATTATTATGTAAAGGGCTATTACTTGTAAACTTTGAGCTTTTATTGTGTGTTTTGTCACGGATTGCCAAAGGGGGAGTTTGTTAGGTTCTAAGGTCTTAGGATTTTATGTATTTAGAACTCTAATATGTAATGTTGGCAAACCATGATCAAAACAATGTATTTAGTTGTGTTTTAGTTTGCTCAAAGTTGGTTTAATATTGTAAAGTTGGAATCGAGTGACTGCAGAAGCATTGGGGCTTCTCGGCCTGGCTCGATCGATCGAAGGTTAGACTCGATCAATCGAAAGTCGGCCCAGATGCGTTTTTCTGCAGAATTCCAACTCAGCCCTAACTCTTTAAACGTCTAGGTTTTTATGTTTTTGCCCTAGGTATATAAGGCAAACCCTAGCTACGTTTTTCAGAGTTGCACAAGTTGTATTGTTGCTCATACAATGCGGTTTTGTGTAAATCTCTTGTGAGATCTAGAGGAGCTTTCCTTTACACAAAACTTAGGGTTTTCAAGATTGAGATCACATCAACATCTTGATGATCAACTAGGTTGCAGCCATTAAAGCTTAAAGAGAAAAACAAGTGAGGAGCTTGTACTTGAAGAAGGAGTTCAAAGAAAGAAGTAGTCCGTGGTCTCGGAGCCTGCGCGTGGTCGTGTCAGGAAGTTACTACTGGTGGGTAGCATTAGGAAGTCAAGCGGGGAGCTTGTAAGTCCTTTTGTAACAACTTCAATTCTTTCTTAGTGGATTCCGTTTTGCCTTGAGGATCGGTGGGTAAAATCCTCCCCAAGTTTTTCCGGTGTGGTTTCCTGGGTGATCATATCATGTGTTATTTATTTTCTGCTGCTTTATATGTTTTATATGCTTGATATGATATTGTGATTGTTTTAACCTAGAATTGCTTAATTTGACTAAGTAACAACTTGGCTAATTAATCTAGGCTACGCAATCTGGTTATAGTTTAAGGGGTCTAAACCGTTCAAGTTGCATTTGCAACTTTCTTGAATATAGTTTCATCCAAACCTTGATAGATCAATGTAAGAGCTTGTTGATCTTTCTTTCGGGCTTTTTGCAAGGCTTCCTTTTGGTTTGGGGTCAAAGATTCTTCATCTTGCAACTCCACATAACCTTTCTCCATAACCTCCCATGCATCTTGGGATCCGAGTAATGTCTTCATTCGAATACTCCAATTTTCGAAGTTTTGATTGGTAAGTCGAGGAAATTGGAATGACACCATCCCATTAGTAATAGCCATTATCACCACAAACCGATTGGCTATGATACCACTTTGTTGGAAATAAAACAAAATACTAATGGGCCTTTCCTCACTTACTTTCACACACACACACACACTAGTTAGTGTATAGAAGAGACACACACTCACAAATTAAATAAAGGGAAAGAGAGTGGAGAGGGAAGAGTTAGAACTCTTTAAAGTTTTGTATTTCTCTTCAACTCTTCCATAGAACTTGATGGATGAATGGGTTTATATAGTACACCATCCAACCTTTAACTCTCACTACATTTATTTTTTTGACTCTTACGTTCATAAATCCCACACATAACTTCAATAAACTTCTCACTACATTAACTTATGAAACTTACACTTATTTATGAAAGATTAATTAAAAACAAGTTTAACTTCTAACAATTATATTCAAAAACACTACCTTATGCAAAAAAAACATAAGGCAGAGAAAAATTACAAAGAAAGAAGAGAAAAAAAAATAAAAATAAAAAATAAAGAAAGAAAGAAAAGTTACTAATTACAAAGGAGAGAACTAAGGAACATAGGGAGAGAATCACTAATGGTGAGTCCCCAAACCCTAGACTAGTGAAAAAGTGAGTCACTAAAAGAAGCCGATAGCTGGTCGTCAGAACTTTCCATGTCCTCAAACATCCTCCAATTTCATTCCCTCCATAGATGCCACATTAAGCACAATGGAGATAAATTCCAAATGCTAGACGATGCTTTCCAGTCCAATTCCACCAACCAAAGAAAGTATCCATAACCGATTTTGACAAGACCCATGAAATCCCAAAAGATCTAAAAACCAAACTCCACAACCGGTAAGCCTTACCACAATGAGGTAACAAATGATCCATCATCTCCCCATTACAACGACACATAATGCACCAATTAACAAAATCCATCCATCTACCCCTCAAATTGTCACCTGTAAGGATTTTATCCCATATAGTAATCCATACAAAGAAAGAAACTCGCCGAGGAGCCTTAACCTTCCAAACACCTTTCCAAGGAAAAATAATGAGTAAGGGGCTTCTTAACTTATTATAAAACGATTGGATGTCAAAATTCTCATTCTTCGTCAACTTCCATCGCATACAATCTCCATTCTTAGTATGAGGTAAATTAAAACCCAAAGTACAGAGAAATTCATCCACACCACCCATTTCCCAATCATTTGGTCTCCGAATGAAACGAACATCCTAGCTTCTCCATTCCTCTATCCCCAACCGTTCAAGAGAAGAAACCATTGATGCCTCTTTGTTGGAAGCAATCCCATACACACCCGAAAAGGTTAATTGAAGTGGAGACTCACCACACCATTGATCTGTCCAAAACTTCACTCTATCCCCTACCCCTACCTCAAACCGAATATTTTTGCTAAAAACCTCCCAACCCATTTAGATACTTCTCCACAAACCACACCCATGTACCCCTTTATCTAGCTTGGAGGTCCATCCCCCCCATTCTTCCCCAAATCTTAGAGCTACAACTCTTCTCCAAAGCCTTGTCTCCTCAACCCCAAACCGTCATAACAATATCTCTAGTAGTTAATTTCCTTACTCCTAACCCACCATTTTCCAGAGGTGCACGCACCTTGTCCCATCCCACCAAATGTGTCTTGGACTCCCCCCACAAGAAATCCCTTTGCAACCTCTCAATTTTGTTGGCCACATGCGTAGGGATAGTAAAAAGAGATAAAAAGTAAGTAGAAAGACTAGAAAATGTACTATTCAGCAACGTCAATCTTCCACCTTTTGACAAATACATCTCCTTCCACCCAGCCAATTTCCACTTAATTTTCTTCAAGATAGGATTCCAAATAGTGGGGGACTTGTGGGACGCCCCCAATGGCATGTCAAGATAAGTCATAGGCAAAGATCCAATCCGGCAACCCAAAATCTTTGCAAGACATGGACATTAGGAACCTCCCCAATAGGAACAATCTCGCTCTTTAGAGCATTAACCTTTAAACCTGTCACAGCCTGAAAACAAAGAAGAAGCATCCGAACATGTAGAATTTGCTCCTCATTTGCATCGCAAAATAAAATCATATCATCCGCAAACAAAAAATGCGAGACACACACCCCTCCACCCCATCTGCCATCAGCCTTAAAACCTTGAAGTAAACTAGCCCTTTCAACTCTTTTCATCATCCTAATGAAAACCCCCCATCATAACCAGGAACAACATAGGAGATAGCAAGTCCCTTTGTCTCAACCCCCTCGAACTCCCAAAAAAGTCAGCTAGAGACCCATTAAACAAAAAAGAGAATTGGACTGTAGATATACATGTACAGATCCACCTACACCATCTCATCCAAAATCATATTCTCTTTAACAAATCTAGAAGAGCCTCCCAATTCACACGATCATTGGCTTTCTCAATGTCCAGCTTACAAATAACACCCAGAATCTTACTCTTCACCCTATTATCAACACACTCATTAGCAATAAGAATTTAATTAGGTGTTTGTCTAGCACCCATAAAACTGTTTTGAGACTCACATATCAACTGATCCAAAACCTTTTTTAGGCGATTTGCCAAAACCTTAGCCAAGATCTTGTATACACTCCCCACCAAACTAATAGGTCTAAAATCTTGAATATTGGAGGCATCGTTCTTCTTAGGGATTAAGGCTATAAAAGTTGCATTAAGAGATTTTTCAAACTTACTGTGTTTATAAAACTCTTCAAATAAAGCTAAGACATCTCTTTTCACAACTCCCCAACAATGGTGATTGAAGGCCATTGTAAAACCATCAGGACCTGGAGCTTTATCCCCTTCCAACTCTTTGACAACTAAAAGAATCTCCTCCTTTTCAAACCTCCATTCAAGCCAATCCCTCTCTATTCCCTCTATTAATCAAACTCTAAACCTTCCACAAAAGGCCTCCACTCCTCTCTCTCCTTGTACAAATTTTTATAAAACTGTACAACTTGGTCTGCAATCTCTGATTCATCCTCATACATAACCCCATCCACCTCCAACATACTAATATGATTATACCTTCTCCGAGAATTAGCCACCTTGTGGAAGAATTTGGTATTGTTGTCTCCTTCCTTAATGCATAGCATCCTCGATTTTTGTCTCCACGAGACTTCTTCCAAAGAGAGAAGGTTCTGTATTTGAGATCTCACCATAGCCCTCTCCACTTCAGAAAGGCCATACTCCCCTTCCTTAGCATCCAATAATTTAAAGGCCTCCAACAATTCTTTCTTTTGACAACCTACATTTCCAAACTCACTGCGGTTCCACTGAATATCTTCTTTCAAAGCCTTCACCTTCTTGGCAAGCACAAACCTATGAGTACCTGAGAAGGAATATCAATTCCACCAAGAATGAACTCTATCTATGAACCCACCCGTCTTTAACCACATGTTCTCAAACCTAAAAGGACTTTTCCCCCTCAATTTCCCTCCTGCCTCCACTAATATGAGGAAATGGTCTAAATTAGGATGAGGTAAAACCCACTGGATCGCAACTGGATAGTGATCCTCCTAATCATGAGAAACTAGAGCCATATCTATCCTAGACATCGAAGGCTGATCCAAACCACTAGACCAAGTATAACTCCCTCCTTCCAATGGCAAATCTATCAAATTAAGCTCCTCAATGAACTCAGAAAAATTCTCCATAGCCGCAGTAAGGCGTGATCCCCCCCATCGCTTTGGGAAGTGAACGATATTGAAGTCCCCTATGTAACACCATGGAACTTCCCAAAGTTGCTGAATTCCAATCAGCTCATCCCACATCTGCCCCCTCAAGTTATTATCATTCGGGCCATAAACCCTAGAGCATGCCCAAATAAAACCATCCCCCAGACCCTACCACTGAACTGACACGGAAAAGTGACCCACCATTACCTCCAACTTTTCTAAAGCCCTCCTATCCCATATCATCAAAACCCCACCAGCTATCTGATCTGAATTCAAAGCCACCCAATCTACATAAGGGCAACTCCATAAGCTACAAACCAACAGTCTATCCATGTCAGCAAGCTTAGTTTCTTGAAGGCAGACTACATCGCAATTCCACTCACGTGGTAGATTTCTAACTACCAAACGTTTCGATGAATCATTCAATCCTCGAACATTCCATGACACCATTTTCAACTTCATAAAAACTGTAAACTCCTTAATACAATCTCAGTATTGCAGTCAAAGAAAACTATCTACCATCATAATTAACCAAAGAAATCAAATTCCTCAACTCCCTCTTCCCTTTATCCTTGGAGACAACTTTTCGGTGGGCTACATCTCTCCTATACATCAAATTGGTAGCCTCAATCTCCCTCTCAAGCCTTTGTAAGAGCATAATACACATCTTCTCATGCTGACCCAAAGAAAGCTCCATCATCTTACTGAAATCGGAGATTCTATGTTTCACCCAATTAGAAATATTCAAAGTATTACCAAACCCTGTCACCTCATTATTACTATTCAACTCATCCGACACAACCAACCCTAGAGGATTAATAGTCATCAAAGGGGAGAAGCAATCCCCATCACCCAAGCCCATGTTTGCACTAATTGCATCTACCTCAGTCAATGCCAGCACCGATAACTGGTTAGCCTGATAGGAGGTGTCTATCCCCTGAACATCACTTGCACAATCAACCCAACCTCCATCTCCATCCTGAATACCCAAATCCACAATCCCAACTCTCGATAGACTCAGAACATAGTCGGATAACACAAGACCATTTGTTTTTGCCTTACCCAGTAGGATTGAAGGCTCATTGGCATGAGACCCATCGAAAACAGGACCCTTAACCTCCACCGATGTCTTCGCCAGGCAACCCATGTTCTCGATTTGAGGAACAGGCATTATCTCCGTCCTCATAGAGTGGGTTAGAGCTGCATCGGCGCTATCCAGTGTCGCCGATAAGTCCTCGGCCTGAGACCCATCAGAAACAAGGCATTAGGTCACTGCTGATGACTTCGCAGGTCGACCCATCTTCTCGGTGTGACCAGCCGAGGACTCACAAACACCTGAGCTCATCGCCTTCCTCGAGGAGTGGTTTCGCTCTGTATCGGCCTCAGCCATCGGCGCCGGTGACTCCTCAGCGTTAAGTCCACAACCACTTGTGATGTCAACCTCCCTCGTAGACTCAGCATGACGACCCATTGCCTCATTCTGAGCAACAGAAGCTTCGTGAGATGCGTTGGGCTTCACAAAGCCTTGTAACCCATTTCAGCTTTACTTGGCCTCAACCCACAATTATGAGTGGGTAGTATGGTCAATAAGAAGTGCAGTAAAATGACTAAAATCTAGTCCTTAAATGATAAATAGCAACAGTTTCATTTTCCTTTCATCACAAAACATGTATGCAAGTTTTTCTTACTATGCAGGAAACCAGAAATCAGACTATGTTCCTCTGTTAGAATCAGCCAATTAACCAATTAAAAGTTTGAGTATGTTGTACTTTTCTTATCCTTCTGCCAATGAACTCTAACTCAAATGGCACTTCACTCCCTCCTTCCAATGGGTGGACTGGGAAGGTGATGTCATGAATTCAAAATTCATTGGGTGCATGTCTAACTCATCAATAACATAAAATAAAAGTTTTTTTTCCTTTTTCTTTTATTGCTTAATTGCATGTAGGAAACTGCACCATGCAGAGATGATTTTTCTTACCAATTACTATTATTTCTAAAATTGAATCAAATTCAGATTTCTTCTATTTTAGTCAGAGAAGTTATAAACAGAAATGCATAAAAGTCAGAGCTCAAACCATAACTCAAATATACTTTTAAAAAAAAAATAAATAAAGACCACCTTTCTCTTACTCACCTTTTTCTGATCGGCTACTGCTTTGAAACGCCAAAATATAATCTCAAGTTGTTCATTGTCAAGCTCATAACCAAGCTGAAAAATGAGGAAGATTGAAGTGTAAATGCTTAACCGCAAGAAAAGGAATATCATAAACCAAAAACAAAGCACAATGATGCAAACAGCAGAGTACCTCTTCAAGTCGCTTTTTCAAGGCATGGCGTCCACTGTGCCAGCAAAATGTATGAACCAAAAATTTATATTAAAATAGTGTCATTTCATATTAAAAATAAAAATTCTCAATAACATTTGCTTACATACATGATACACCCATGGACATAACTATAACAACCAACATAAATAAAAGTACTTTACTACATTATGAAAAAAAAAAAAAGCAGAAAATATTAAGAATTAATGTCTATTTCTGCTAATGGAGCAAGTGATTGATAGTTGAGGATCATTTATTTATTATTTAGACAGGGTCGATAAGCTAATCCAAAAGAAGTACTAAATCAGAGGCAAATTTTTCAGATAAAAGATGAGCAGTTTGGAATATTTATTTAGTTCCCCCAATCTACTTTATGCTGTTATAGAACTTTTTTTTGATAAGCTATGCTGTTACAAAACTTGAAAGGAAGAAATCCACCATAGTCTCAGAAAGGCAACAAAATTTGGTGGGCATAACAAAATTATCTCTCTCTTAGTGGGAACTGATGAAGTTGAAATACATGAACTATGGCCGATACAAATAAAAAATTTCCATAATGAAACACAGCAATACCTAAGTTTCCCGAGGACGATACCAGCTTCATTGGATCGCTCATAACCAATATCTTCAGGAGATATTATTTCATATGTGCCTTCGTGCTTAAGCATTCCATCCTACAAACAAATGGCTTTATTGTAATTAAAGTTTCAATTACAACACCCCCCACCCCCCCACCCCCCCCAACAAATTAGCTAGCATTAATTGGATGGTAAATAAGATCCAATTGACACAATATTTTGCATGCTTGTTAATCATAAACAGAACATTTAATCCAACAATTGAATTTTCAACATATAAATCCAATAAAAAGTTATTATATCTTATTGTTAAATTTTTTAATAAATTACTCTTACTTATCAACAAAAAAAAAAGTTATTATAGGGTATAGCATTGACAAAGAGTTACATCAAGATTAATCTAATATAACCCATAGGGCTCTCTATCTAGAAGAGAAAGATGAATATTTTGTTCAAAAAAGAAATGCTACCAGATTGCTTGGTTTGTCTTCCCTTCAGAAGATGACTGCCGCACTAAGGATGCTTGCATATGGAGTAGCGGCAGATTTTACAGATGAATATGTGAGAATTGGAGAAAGCATTGCAATAGAGAGTCTCAAAAAATTTGTTGAAGCCATAGTTGATATTTATTCTACAGAGTACTTGAGGTCACCAAATAGCAATGACATTGCTCGGTTGCTAAGAGTTGGTGAAATGCGTGGATTTCCAGGGATGTTAGGGAGCATTGATTGCATGCACTGGAAATGGAAGAATTGCCCATCGGGGTGGAAAGGTCAGTATACTGGTCATAGTCGTGAGCCAACAATTATTTTGGAAGCAGTAGCATCATATGATCTTTGGATATGGCATGCTTTTTTTGGGTTACCTGGGTCCCATAATGACATTAACGTGCTAGACCGTTCTTTTATATTTACCAACCTTGCTCAAGGTCGTGCACCTTCGGTGAATTACTCAATCAATGGACATGATTATACAATGGGATATTATCTTGTTGATGGTATATATCCTTCATGGTCCACTTTTGTAAAGACAATCTCAGTTCCACGAGGTAGAAAGAATAGTCTTTTTGCTACAACTCAGGAGTCAACAAGGAAGGATGTAGAGCGTGCATTTGGAGTACTTCAAGCACGATTTGCAATTGTTCGTGGGCCTGCACGTCTTTGGAAAACAGAGGCTCTTGATTACATTATGAAGGCATGCATAATATTGCATAACATGATAATTGAAGATGAACGTGATACTAAGGGAGCAGAAGACTTTGATTATGACCAAGTGCCTGAAAGCATCTCTACAACAGTGTCCCACAAGCCTGCAGAAGAATTTAGTCAATTTATGTCATTCATTGCAGCCCATGAAAAAATAAGAGATACAAAAACTCATTTTCAACTCCAATTGGATCTCGTTGAGCACTTGTGGCAACGATATAGTGATTTGATGTAATTTGAAATTTCTCTTCATTTATGTTAGTTTTTTACAGGTAAAATTCGATGTAATTTGAAATTTATCATATCTATGTTAATTTTGAAATTTATCAAGTCTTTTTGAAAAGTATGACTATTGAAAAATATTACCATTTGAAAAAAAAATAACCCTTAAAAAAAAGGCTATTGAGAAAATATAATTGTTGGAAAATTTGAGAATGTTACCGTTGGGAAATTTAAAAATATAGCTGTTAGGAATTTGAAAAATATAGTTGTTGGGAATGAATAAAAAAAAAATAAAGAAAGATTAAAGAAAGAATGAAGAAATAATATTTAAATGGGATAGAGAAAAGAATAGAGAGTCTGTTAGAAGGTGTATTTGAAAAAGTGGGTAGCTAAAAGTTAAATGTCACTGTTCATTCTCCAAATAGGCAAAAATTAGGCAAAAATTTAGAGAGGCTGCTGGAGATGCTCTAAGTCCTGAAGGAGAGAGTGGGGGTTTAGGACATTGGGTTTGGGGGATGGGATCGTGTCAAATGAATATAAAAGTAAAAGACCCTATACTGTTGCGTAGATAGTAAGTAATACAATCCACCTTTCACGTAGATTCAGCAATTTTTTTCCGCTCACACTTATCACAATCAAGTGTTATGAATATATGTATTGAAATGCTTAATATTTTTAAAAGAAAAAATTGTGGGTTAATTTTATATTAGAAAATAAGTATGAGTTATAGAAGTTTAAAGTATGTGCTATGTATTCAAGAGTTAAGCCTTTTTAGATATACACTACTTTTAGTTTCTTTAAAACCTTCTTTCTTCTCCCCTTATATGTGTGTTAAAATAAATGTTGTAAGGTTATAATCCTTTTTTTTTTAATCCAGTTACAAACATGCAAGTTATCTCAAAGTATGTGACAAGATGTATGTTTTTGAGTAATTTTAGGACCCCAAATTTTTCACAATAGAGCATACTATGCTAGTTGTTTGTCACTATTAGGCAAAAAGTTATTTTAGTTTTAGAACCACAAGTAAATCCACAACTTTCCTACTTGACATATTGTGATTAATTATCTCTCACTTTTACATTAATTGACTATTTTTTTTTCTACAATTTATAATTAATTGCAAGAAAGAATTGTAACAAAAGTTGTGAATTTGTTTTTGTTATTAAATTTTTTTTTGTTACATAAATTCATCACTTTTTTCTCTACGACTTGCCAACTCAGAGTTGCGGCAAAGTTGCATAAAAAAAAATGGTCTAAATTTTTTCTATTTTTTTTTTATATATGAAAATTTTTCTATGTTAATAGAAGAACCTTATGGATGTGTCACTGACTCAAGCCTACGAGTGCCAAGAAGACAGAGTTGTGGGCCTTGTGGCGGCGTTGAATTAGTCTAGGGTTGGTGAAAGTGTAATCTTCAATTTTTATTTTACTTGTGTATACTGTTGGAGGGTGAGACTTGAACCTGACTTTGCCCCCCTACAATGGACACGAGGGAATGTGCAGAATAACTATGGGTAAGAGTAGTATTTGGTTAGTTAGACAACGCGTGAAACTATAAAGGAAACTAGGCATCTCGAGTTTTAGAAACTCGAGATACTCTTTTTAATCTCACTCCACCGCGTCCCGAACCAATTGGTGAACTGGACAAGTTGTCCACTTGGATCTCGAGTCTTTAAGACTCGAGTTCTATAAATCAAAACTCGAGTCTTAAAGACTCGAGTTCTTTTGAAAATAAATTACTTTTGTTTGCTTGCTACTCCGAAATGCAGAGCATAGATCTCGAGTCTTTAAGACTTGAGTTTTAGAACTCGAGTCTTGAAGACTCGAGTTTACCTGAATTTAATTTCCTCTCCGCAGTCCGAAAAACAGAGCATAAAAATTTTAACACTTACACAGCCTGAGCTACTCGCCCATAACTCTCACTCTCTCACTCACCACTGCCTCTCACTCTTTCACTCATCACATTGCCTCTCACTCTCACTCACCACACTGCCTCTCTCTCACTGCTCTTCCCTTTCAACAATTTCATATCTCAGGTAAAGGTTTTTTGATTTGATTGTTATTGTATTTGGGTATTAGTTATCTATGGGTGTGGGTAAGTTTGTGATTGTCAAAAACTTATTTTTGTGGTTGGTAAAGTTGTGTACAAAGGTATTGTGAGATTTAATCTAAATTTACTCATCCTTCTTATCCATGGAGTGTGTGGGAAGCTGTTATATGCAAAGTTTTCAGCAAGACTATGTTCATTTATTATTGTCACCTTGCAAAATGTTCTTCCATCAAAAGGAATATGATCCTTGTGGATTGGTGTTGTATGTGTAAAGCTAGTGGCAAATTAGTTGAATATCTAAGGCTTTATTGTTTTATTGCTAGAGATTTGTAGTCTTTTACCTTTTCTTTATTTTGAGTGGGTGATACCTTCAAAGGTTACTGATTTGTTCCTTATGTTTGGAGGGTAAAGTAATGGATCAATATGAAATGCTACTCTACGTATAACATGGGTGATTTGTAGAGAACAAAATGATAGTAGTATGAGTGAATGTTTGCTTGCTTGCTTTTGGAGGGCAAAGTAACAAATCAATATGGAATGCTACTTTATGTATAACATGGGTGATTTGTAGAGAACAAAATGATAGTAGTATGAGTGAATGTTTGCTTGCTTGCTTTTGGCTGCATCCTCATTTTTTTGGTTTATAAATAGATTTTCTAGACAAGATGAATCTTAAATGTGGTCTTTAGGTGAACCTTTGTACACATCTTCTGTACACATCAGGGAACTTTAAAATGTTTTTTAACTAACATGGTAACTTGACTTTAACAGGTTCACAATGCCTGAAATTGATATAATCCTATACCACGGTGGTCCGTTGAAGAATGCCAATGCGAACAAGGGATTGCCATTTGAAGGGCCGGGTATAAAGAGCTATTATACCCAAATTGATCGTAGGTTCAAGACCCTTGACGAATTGAAGATGATGGTTATGGAAGAGTTGTGTGAGAATCCTGCTGTGCACAACATAGAAATTACTTATCGTATGTCAAATGAAATCCTGAAGCACCGAATTAATTACAAGTACATGGCGATAGAAATAGACAAACATAAGAAGATCATGTTTGACAAGTTGGAGAGAATACCTGAAGTAACTAACATTGAGTTGTACATACAGTTGAAGCCGCGTGCAAAAGTTGGTATCGACGAAATTCAACAAACACAAACAAGTTTACAGGTTGCAGTTCCGGATGCTCAATATGAGTATTTTACACATGTAGCGCATGATAATTTTCATGCCGATGATGATGATGATGATGAGGATGAGGATAAGGATGAGGATGAGAATGATGATGAGTATGAGGATGACGATGATGATGATGACGACTATGTTAATGGGAGTACTGTCATTGACGATGAAGATTTTGATGATGGAGATGAGATTGAAGACAGGATTGAGAAAGGGGACTTTAGGGACTTTGAGAGGGACATTGATGATGATGAGACATTGGACGATAGTCAACCTAATGCTGACAATGTTCTTAGTGTCCAAAACATTACGGACACAATCCCTGCCTACGCACCTCTTGCGTTGTCAATTTCTACAAATACTTGGAAAAATATGGTTGATCCTTCACATATGGAGATACCATTTGTGTCTACTTGGAGAGAGGGGATGAATTTGTACAAAGGCTTGACTTTTGCCAATAAGGTGGAGGTGCAGCGTGTATTAACAATTTGTACCCTCAAGGAAAACAAACAATATATGATCAGTGGGTCGACAACGACAAAACTTTGTGCAAAATGCATGGATGAGTCATGCAGGTGATATGTCTGTGCAGTCATAAAGCCCAATCTCCAGGGACTATGGATGGTCACCGTGTACAAGGGTCCTCACACGTGTATACGGACTAGGGTGCGAAATGATGGTAGAATGATGAATTGTAACTTTATTGCATCAGACATCCTTAAGAAGTTAAGTGAGGATTACACTACTCCAATTAAGCATCTCAGATCTATGATAGAGTCGAAATATGAGGGCCATAAGCCTTCTTACTACAAGGTATGGGATGCGAAACAAAAGGCGATTGAGAAGCTGTTTGGGAATTGGGAAGAGTCTTACCAGAGGTTGCAAAAGTTGCTTATGGCATATATTGATATGGATCCGACTACCCAAGTGTTCTATCGTACGACATCCACCGATGAAGATGACACCGTATTATTGAATTATGTGTTTTGGTCTTTCGGTCCAAGCATTGATGGATTCAAATATTGCAAGCCAGTTATCAGTATTGATGGGACCCATCTGTATGGTAAATATCAGGAAAAGTTGTTGGTTGCAATGGCAACCGACGCTAACAACAAGGTATTCCCTCTTGCCTTTGCTGTTGTGGATTGTGAGTCAGGGTCCAGTTGGAGGTGGTTTTTACAATGCCTCAAAGATACGATTGGCCACGTGATACCCGACAAAGGCATTTGCATAATTTCTGACCAACATCTCGGTATCAAAAATGCCATTGCAAACTGGCCTAGAGGGGATGATAGAAGAACACGGATATTTCATAGATATTGCCTTCGACATGTTGCTAGCAACTTCAACACACATTTTCAGAACTCGACTCTAAAGTCAGCTTACTTGAAAGCAGGATATGCTACTCAGGTAGTTAAATTTGATACCATAATGGAGTCCATTAAGCAGGTGGAAATGGAGGCCATTCGGAATAAGAAGAAAGTGACGAGGAAGGATGGGAAGGAAAAGAATCAAGATTATCTTCCATACACATACCTAATGAGCGAGTCTGTGAATATGTGGACCCAATCACATGATGGTGGAAGACATTTTGGGGCAATGACAACCAATATATCAGAGTGCTTCAATGGTGTACTTAAAGGTGCATGGGGCCTTCCTATTGCCGCGTTGGTTGAGTTCACTTGGCCCAAACTTGTTAAATATTTCCACGACAGGCACAAAGAATACCTCAATCGCCTTTCAGAGGGTAAGAAATGGAGTCAATATGCCTTTGACAAGTGGAAAGGAAATAAGCTTAAATCTGAGAAACACTATCTCAAGCCATTTAACAGTGAACAAATGATATATCAGATAGTTACTTCATTCACGTGTAGCACAGGAGGGGGAAACTACAGTTATGAAGTTCGGATACGGGAAAGAACATGCAGTTGTGGGAAATGGCAAAACATAGGGATCCTGTGTTCACATGCAATTAGAGTATGTGACTATTTGAATATTGATTCGACCGCATATATTCACCCATGTTATGGTTTGGACAATGCCCTTAACACTTATCAGCATGCATTTGTGATTCCCAAGTCACAATCATTGTGGAGGGATCCCATGGGGCCGAAGTGGTTGTCTAATCCAGCATTGTTGCGGGCCAAAGGTCGACCAGTGAAGTTAAGAATAAGGAATGAGATGGATGGAGTGAGGAATAAGGATCGAGGCTCGGGATGGCGGAGGGAGGATGCAGATTTGATAGAAAATCAACCCAAGCAAACATGTGGATTGTATCATGCTTCCGGGCATAACCGTAGAAAATGTCCGCAGTCCCGTAGCGCTTCCACAAGCAGTAATGTTCCACAGTAGGTAGGTAGATGGAAAAATATTATGCATTGGTTAAATATAATTGTTGTTCATTCTACCATTAACTATTGTTTTTACTACTTCTCTCCTAACGTGATTAGTCTACGTTTTGCAGGCATGCTTCCATGGACGCCGTTTTTGTTGTGCGAACTGCTGATCTTAGGAAAAGTGACTATGTTGTATTGGCACATTTAACTTTTTGGTTTTTGTTGAATGTACTTATAATTCTCTACCCAATGTACCTCTATGAAGATTGTGATTTGAGTAGTACGGTTAGAATTGCAAATTAAGGATAGTTGCGCATGTTTAGAATGTTGATATATTGAGAATGCCTTTTTGTTGTGATGCAAATGTATTTGCATTGTAAAACTATATTTATGAATAGAGCGTAACAGTTTCTATAGCTTGGTGCGAGAACGCCTTTTGATGTAATGGTTGTGCATTTACATTCTCAACTTCTCTGCCTCTCAATGAGTGTTAGATTACATTCTCAGCTTCTTTATCTATGTTTCTCAGCAGGTGCATGTACACATTTCAGTTCCTGATTTGCCTGCATGTGCAGGAAAAAAAAAAGAGCAACCAATCTGCTTGAACAGGGGATTTGCCCAAGTTTATAAAACTCGAGTTCCACTAGGAAAAACAGAGGAAACAGGGTAACCCCTTCTGCCTGAACAGGGGATTTGCCCAAGTAAAAAAAAAAAAAAAAAAATTTCCCAATGGAACTCGAGTTTATAAACTCGAGTTCCACTGGGAAAAACAGAGGAAACAGTGCAACCCCTTCTGCCTGAACAGGGGATTTGCCCAAGTAAAAAAAAAAAAAAAAAAAAATTTCCCAGTGGAACTTGAGTTTATAAAACTCGAGTTCCACTGGGAAATTTTTTTTTTTTTTTTTTTTTATAGTTTGGGCAACTCCCCTGTTCAGGCAGAAGGGGTGCCCTGTTTCCTCTGTTTTTCCCAGTGGAACTCGAGTTTTATAAACTCGAGTTCCACTAGGAAATTTTTTTTTTTTTTTTTTTTTTTTGTACTTGGCTCCAAACTTTCAATACTTTTGAAATAAAAAAAACCCCCAATAGCCCGATCTTTAGTCGCAGGTTAGATTTAAACCCTACCAATGGTTGGCATCAAATTTGATTTGCAACTTGTGGTTGAAAAGCCATATGTTACCCAACTAAAATAACGTCCTTTAATATTATCTCAATCCCAAGCCATTATAATTCAAAAAAGAATCAGAGTGTTAGGAAAAGAAAACCTAGAAAACACAATAATCTCACTGTAATATAAATACAACCAACCACAAGAAAATTTGGATATTTCTATTACTTATCTTCTGTTTTTATGCACAACTCATAGAGGCTACTATATCACATGTTAAGGGTCCGTGTGGATACCGCTGAAAACTGAAAACTGAAAACACTGTAGCAAAATAATATTTAAATGTGTGAATAGTACCTTGAGACCCATTTTTAATGAAAAAGTTGTTGAAAAGTGAAGATTGTGGGTCCGTGAACAGTAAAAATTGTGGGAAAAAGTCACATGTTACGGCTACTGTTCAATGAACAGTAGCCACAACAGTGATGAACAGTAAAAAAATTGTCTGGGAAAGCTGAAAAGTAAAAAAAAAAAAAAAAAAAAAGAAGTCTGCAAAACGCAAACGCATTTTGCGCTTCCCAAACGCACACTAAGTACCAAAATAGTATTTGTGGTGTCAGACCATTTTGATTACATAAATTCGGATCCTCTTCTGTATATTAAAGACCTGTGTTCCTTCTCAGAATTTTAATGCCAGGGCCACAGAACACCTCTATAGATGCATAAGGTATCCATGTGCCACACTGACAGCAGCAACCCTTGCTTTTTGATAAGACATGCCTCTTCCCCCCGTCATATGCATAAGGTTTTACTTTTGTGATCAAGTCGTAAACTCAGCTTGACTTCGTTGAAATTTAGGGCACATAATACCATTTCAGAAGTCCTGCCTTTGCATGATCTGAACCATGAAATTGAACAGAATCTAGGCATAATAATTCAAGCTTGATTTCTTCTTTGCCTGTACCTGAATGATACCTTCATTAAAGTCCTCGTGGTTCACCTGAAATTGACAAAACCAACACTATGATCAATACTTGTTCTCATGCAAGGCCCAAATTAAAAAAATTTGTCAAATTTGCGACAAGTTGCAGAAATCCTAGAGAATGCACACCTTAGTAGCATCGCGGCGAAGGGCTAGCATGCCTGCTTCCACACAAACAGCTTTTAGTTGTGCCCCATTGAAATCATCAGTGGAACAGCCCAATTCTTCAAAATTTACATCTGGGTGAACATTCATCTTCCTTGAGTGGATCTAATATATGAAGGAAAATGTTTCAATAAGAGTCTGGCACATAACAAAGATAAAAGCAGTCATCAACGAAAGTACTCCCCCAAAGGACTCACCTGCAAGATACGAGCTCTTGCTTCTTCACTAGGATGTGGAAACTCAATTTTACGATCCAATCGACTAGAACGCATAAGAGCAGGGTCCAGGATGTCAGCACGATTAGTTGCTACTATCACCTATGATTTTCCAAAGAATTGAAGGTGGTCACTTATATGGTCTAGAATAGATACAATTATCATTACAGGCAGTGCCACATTCCTCTTAATTCTCATTTATGGCACCAAAATAAGAACATGACACTCCAAGATTGACTCCCACAAAGAGGATTAAGTTTAAGCTACAATCTTCATGCCAGAAAATTAATGACCAAAAAAACTAGCCTAAAACCGAATCCAACAACTTTAAAATGCTTCTCTAACCTTAATCCGGTCATCGCTACTAAAACCATCAAGCTGATTGAGCAATTCCAACATAGTCCGCTGCACCTCCCTATCTCCACTCACTTCACTGTAGTCAATAGGAAAGGATTTAAATCAGGAAAGCTATTAATGAATTAACTTCTTCCAACCCCAACCCAAGAACACTAAAGGTTTGTCAACAATACCATGTAGATGTACATCTATAAAACTGACATATCTGAAATAAGGTATAGCATACCTATCAAATCGCTTTGTGCCAATTGCATCAATCTCATCTATGAAAATGATGCAGGGTGACTTCTATTTTGCAAGCTGAAAGGCATCACGCTCAAGTTTTGCTCCATCTCCAATGAACATCTACACAAAACCAAGTTCGATTACTTCACATGGACCCAGCCTGAGCGGAACTGTCAAAGTTGTTTGTAGCCACGACCATTTCTTCAAAAGTAAAATCCTTCACACCATCAATTTTTATGGAGGTCTTAGAGACTGCATATTAAATACAGGTACAATGTTAAAAATGAAAACATAGTGACAGGTGCTGCATATAAAGATGATGTGCCCATTTATATTAAAATTACTGATAAAATGATAATTGATTATCAGAATGTTTTACTTATGCTAACAGATACACACACATTTTTCATCTTACAAGCCAAAAAAATTGTTAACATCATTACTCACTGGTTGTTCTTCAAACTTAGAGGTGGTTTGAGCCAGTTTGCAACCAAGTCTCATGGAATTCTTCATTTAAATTTTTAATCTCTAAATAATGTTTCCATTCACAGCCCAGTCTAAACTTGGCTGGGGCTTGCCCAACAGCATTAGCTAAGATAGGGCTAAGACATTGACCAAGCCAGGCTGAGGCCTTTGTAATTGGAAAAGCATCAGCCTAGCCTAATTGACAGGCCTAATCAGGATGTAGAATGGTAACAATTACAGGCAAAATTAAAAATCATGACATATCTACCTGAACACCCTAACTTCATAAACATAAGATACTTACAACGACGTTTTCCCGAAATTGCGTGGTACTTCTTTATATGCGCTCTCAGTATCAGTAGAGTAACAACTGCAGACAATGCAACTGCACCCGCAATGGTCCCCAGTACTATGCCAACCAATGCGCCTTTGCTTAAACCAGAACTTGAGTTGGAATTCTCTGTGACATTAGTGAAAACTATGAGCACAAAAAAATGAAAATTATCCAGCATTATTCTCTCATATATGAATGAATACATGAAAGAAGAGAAGACGTGAATGAGTAGTTCATCTATCTTTGGGGTCAAGTCTTTAGTGACATAGGGTGTGAATTTGAAGTGGCCTTCTTGATAAATATAGAAGAATAGAACGCAACTTAATTGCCCAGAAAATTACAAATCATCTTGAACAGAGAATTGCAGTTATTAACTTATGTGACAGATCCAGTAGTGCAAATGTATATGTTACACTAGAAGGCCTGTCTTCAACATAGTTATCAGCAAAAGAAATGGTGATTTTCACTTTAATGTACCACCCACACACACATGCTACACATTTCTCAGAATATGAATTCAAACAATAGAGAATAATGCCACAAGATTAAAGATAGTCTTTAAAGTATAGAAGATTTCAAGGAATAGGTCAAACAAATTGGAGAAAAAAGTTGTGCAATCTTCAGAAGCCAAAAAGCATTAGTTCCAACTACAATAAAGCTCTGTGGCAAAACATATTAGAAAAGTGTTTCAAGACAAACCATCTCTATAAAAGCCCAGTAGAGGGAAGCTGATAAGTTCATAGGGTCCAAAAATGTCACTATCATCGATGCTCCATGATGTGAACAGCCCAAAGATTCGATCAACCTCACTCATATTGAACTTAGTAGTGCTGCTATTTCCATATACAGGAAAAATCTTCAAGTTCATTCCTAGTCGAGGTCCTTCTTCCCAGAAAAATGAATCAATGTACAGCTGATAAAGAAACAAGTCAAGACTAGATGACAGGAACTCCTCAAATGTATTTATGTATGGACGAAAATCTGAGAATCCAGGACTTTTCAACCGATATCCAACAAACAATGGGGCAGCACAGAAACAAGCCACAGGAGATGCAGGGGAATTTAAATATTCAAAAGGTGGTGGACATTCTTGAGCTGGACAAACAGAAGTCGTATTTGTTGAACTTTGACTCTCATTTTTATCACTTTCAAAACCACAGAACTGGGATAGGTTGGAGTTCGAGCATAAGGGATTCCCTTGAAGCCTGAAAAAGAAAAAAAAAAAAAAAAAAACAAGTGACACGATCATATCAATGTCCTATATCTGTTACACCTAGCAAATTAAAACTAAAAAGATCACATCCACAATCTTTTACTATGAAAGTAATTATGAAGCAAAAATGGGGGGAGGTATGGAAGCGAACCAGACAGTGACATTTGGAGATAGATTAATAGTGCCTGAAATATTTGAAAGCCCATTATTCTGCAACTCCCTGCAATACAAAAAATTCAAAAGACATATCTTAGAAAATCCAAAATTTATTAAATTCAACCCAGGATTTTGCACCTCTAAATTTACAGAAGACCATGCTGTAACAAAAAAAAAAAAAGAATCAACTTTATTTTGTACCAATACAAGAACAAGATATTTGTTTGATGCACACAACCCCCCATCATTTAACCAAGGGAAATAGAAACATTGTCATTCAGGTCATATGAAAAATGGACGATCACAGAATATGATGTCGGTCATGTTGGTCGGATTTGATGAGGATGATTCCCGGATTGATGACACTTGGTGGTTCTTAAGGCAAGGAGGTACTTGGCACAGCCAAATTAGAATCTGATTGGAAGCTTGAGCAAGAGTTCAACTATTAGTTCTTGATTCTCAGCAGAATGTGATTGGCCAAGTGTGTTAGATTTTGAGTCCCAAAAAGTATCCACTGGCTCAGGATGGAGGGAAACAGAATAACAGTTAGGATTTGGGGGGAATGATTGAGCACAAGAAGAATGGAACCCAAGTGTTCGTTGGCCAAAATTCTAGATTTGTTAATGCTGAGTTGGAGGAGGGTTAATCACGTGCTTCTGTTCCAGATGCTGAGCTGGCAAAAACAAGTGAGAAGTTATTGCGCGTAAGACTGATTGGGATTAGAAGGAGTACTGAAGCCCACTGAGAAGAAAGGTTTGGACTGGAGGGATCTATTTCACCAGCCCATTAATACTGATTTTTAAAGCTTTTTTCTACTGGAGAAGATAGATGGTAAAAACATTGTTAGGTGGTTCAGGAGGTACTAAAGAAGTGGACAAACTGTCTTGTGGGACAGTTTTTGGAGAAAGCTCCTCCTTTCTTCTAGGTTTTAGAAAGTATGGCAACCTTTTGGTGCTGTTGAAGTGATGTCTGCTGAAAATGTAATTTTTTTTTTTTTTTTTTTTTTTTTGCAAATTCAAAAATGCCAAGTCTTGGGATGAGGTGTTGAGAATGTTGCAAGTGTCATGTGATCAATAAGCCATTGATGCTGAGGTGATGTGAACCAGGAATTCAGTTATTTAGTCCTTTGTTAACTAATTTTCTTATTTGGGAAAACTTCCATCATATTCCTGTTAAATTTTGAAAGGATGAGTCATTGAGTTGTATTGCAAATGCTGTTGGGATGCAATCGCCAATAAACAATTTGTTGGGAAATTTTGACTCCAGTTGATAGAATTAACAAGTTTTAAATCTAAGTTGTTAATTAGATTTATTATTAATTAAAACTTGTTAAACTAAACAAACATCAATATCATGTCAAAATCATGTAGCGGAAAAATAAATAAGACAAGATATAATGACCCAGGAAAACCAATGAAACCAACCAGTTTCACAGTAAAAAACCTGGGGAGAAACCTTCCCAAAAAGCAATCCACTATAGTAAAGAGAAGTTTCAGATCTAGTACAAAACCTTTGTCCCTAGATTCTACAATCCCTGTAGATGAACTCACAGCAGAAACCTTCTACCGCTTCAGAACTTCTGAACTCTTCAATATATGAACGCCACCCTTTGATGCACAAATCCCAAGTACGCGACTAACTAATTGCGCGGATCCCAGTACGCGACTTCAATCATCAACTAGAAGAAGATGTTGGCTGCAAAATTCTTCACTTCATCAAGAATGAAGATCAAGAAGCACTTGGTTACAAAACCCTAAGGCGCAAAAGACGCAGTAGCTTCTTTCAGAGAGAATAAGGCATCGGTCACCTTTTGAATATGTTCTCCTTGTATTTTCTTATTCTCTTGTGTGACGGCCTCTAAAATAAGCCTTATATAGGTCTAGGGTTGTGAGAAAAAAAAACCCTATACAAATACATAAGCCTGGCCCAAAAATCAAAAAGCTGAATTTCCGTAACCTCGACAGATAGCAGCTATCGAGGAGGTATCGAGCAGGTGTCGAGGTTTAATGAATCTCAACAGATACAGCTATCGAGGAGGTGTCGAGAAGGTGTCGAGGGGACAGAAACTTTCTCGATCGATCGACCAACTATTGAGAAGCTATCGAGATTGCGATAAGAATCAGCTGAAGATCTCGACAGATAGCCAGGTGTCAAGGAGGTGTCGAGCAGCTATCAAGATATCTATTCACAGGTGTCGAGATATCTGTCCAGCTTTATTGAACACCTTTTCTTCACTTGTTTCTTAGTCCAATCTTCATGGTTTTAATACTAGACTTGAACAACATGTTTCTTCAAGTATTAAACACAACTTAGATCTACCCAAATACAAGTAAAGTGCGTTTTGTCAAAGGATTAGCCAACTACATAAAATATGTCCTTAACACAATTGACGATGAGGTATGCGAGGTTCTGTGTGCAGGTTGGTCAGTGTTGCTTTAATTATTGGTGGTTTCACTGATGTTGAGGTGGAATACCCTTGGAAGCCATAGAGATGTGGTAATTGTAAGGTATTCAAAAAAAATGAGAGAACATGTCCCAAGAGGACAATGGAGGTATGTCAACATAGGAGTCTAATGAGGCACAGAGGCAAGTAGGGAAAGAGAACACTGATGATGATGGATCAATTGAAGATTCAAATAGAAAAAGGAAAGTATTGAAGAGGGAAACATTATGAGTAGTAAGTGTGGAGATGGAGTGGATATCTCATGGAAAGCTCATGCTACAAACAAATTTTCCTTGCTAGATGACCTAGAGGAGGAAAAGTATGATGATCAAGGGGTGCAAGTAGAGCTGGAGGATGTAGCAGTGATCGATGTTGGGTTTCCTGAATCAGATGTAGATGTTTTTTAGGCAGGTAGGGGTTAGGATGAGTTGGATTGGGCTTTAAAGAAGTAGAAAGGTAGAAGTTTTCAAAAGACCAATGGTAAGCTAGCTTGAGTAGCTACCATCTATCTTTGGCTTTTTTGAAATACTCAGAAAAAAAATGGGAGAGAGATTTGGGGAAGATTTGTTGCAAGCTGTAGCTGCTGACATTAGATATAGGTTTCTTTGGTGTGAACATATCAAGCATACTGCTTTGAATAGAGTCCTCTGTTGTTCATGGAGGATTCCATCTACTGGCTTTTTATTCTTGTTAGTTGTGTAGCAATTGGCCGTGTTTCTTAGGAATAGCAGTTTCCTTGCTGGTTGTAAATGTTGTAAAAATATATACTGTCAAATGGAAAGACTTATTCATTCATCAAAATACAAAAACATTGTCGTTCAGGTCTTACATTGTAAGTTTCTCCATTCCTTTCAAAGTCCTATTTTGCCAAATGCTGGATGGAACAGAGCCACTCAATGAATTGTTTGCAATTGACCTGCCAAGGGGAATAATTTATCAAATAAATCCAGTTTCTTTCATTAACAATTTAATTTAATGAATGATATTATCTAGTTACTTTACAATTTCATTGTTGAGATCAGCAGAAACTCAAATTTAGAAAAAAATTATTATTAGTAAGTTATACACACATGTAGAGGGTTTTGATCCTGCAACCTAACCCTCCACCCATTTTTAGAAAAAGAGGAAGTGTCATTTGAGCTAGAGCTCATTGGCTCAAATTTAAATAAATATGAAATAATTTACAATAAAATTGAACCATATAAATAAACACAAGAAGAAAAATAAAGGGAGACTACTCACAATTTTTGAAGCTGAGGGAGATCTAAAAAGCTGGTGGGAATTGTTCCAGTAAGACTGTTGTTGGATAACAAGCTGAAATCGTTCAAATAATAGATATCAGAATGGTATAAATTATCTCAAAATCTACTCAAAAAAGAAAAAAAAAATTCAAAACTGAAAGACATGTCTATAAATATTTTGTAATACCATGAAATTAAATTAAAAAAAAAATTAGATACATGTCATTCAGAAGATGGAGAATCTTACATAGTCGTCATATTCCCTAAAAGCCTATCTGAGGGTATGGTTCCATTTAGCTGATTTAAACTGAGATCTCTGAAGTTTATATAAAGTAAAATATAAAGTATAAGTAACTAGTGGAGTTGTCTTTGATAACACAAAGTAAAAATTTTATTCAGCTTGGTGCATTTATTTTTTGGAATTATATCCCATACTTGATCATCATAGTTGTACTAAAAAAGGAAAACAAAATAAAGCAACTTACAGATAATAAAGGTTTGGTATTTGGCTCAAATTAGGAACCGTTCCTGCAAACTGCAGTTCTTAAGGCTCCTGGCAAATCCAACCAAACACAAATATTATCAATCTTGCATGAAATACCATGTTACTTGTGAATGCCCACACTACTTGATTGCTAGCTTGCAAGTGTATGGAGAACATGAAAGGTTTGTGATATCTAATTAAGACAATCTAGCTTCTTTACAAGTTGAGCAGAATACACAGTGGTGTAGAATATCAAACCGCAAAGGATTAATCAGGAAGTCCTGGCTTGTTCAGTCTACCAGTGGCCTTGATGTTTTAGAAAAATGCAATAAAATACCATCATGCCAACTAACACTTCTAAGTTGAGTAACTTCCCATTTGTATTCCTTTTCAATCAATGATGGACTACTTCATGTATTTTCAAAACAAAACGTATACAATTCTATCTATAATATACTACCATTTAATTTTGCTAGCATTTTCCTCTTCATTTTAGTTTTGCATTTTAGAGGAAAACAGAGCTTCTTGTATTATTTAGCCAAATAAATAAATAAAAACTTTCAGCCTTATATTTCAAGGCTAGCATCTTGCTCGCCTTTACTTTTGGGACCTAGTTATAAAGACACGATAATAATATGAACTTACAACTTCAGCAATTTAGACATGTTGCTATAAGAAGATGGAATTGTAGCCCCATTGAAGTTATTGTTATCAAGTTGACTGCAAAACAAATAAAATGAAACCATTAAGAAACTCGAAAAAAAAAAAAATTAACTAATAGAAAAATGAAAATTTAGATTTTATAACCTTGTTCAAGATAAAAAGCAATTTATAAATACATGTATAGACATTTATGAGATAAACAAAAATAAATTTATGCTCTAGGAAAAGTAAAAATCATACAGTATTCGTAAATTTGGCATTGTGGAGAACTCTGGTGGAAGATTCCCTGATAAGTTGTTATTATCAAGAAGGCTGCAGATGCAGAATTGAAGATGGTTAATGATCTCACAGATTGTACTGACAGATGACTCATATGAAATATAAGAATATGGCCAAATTTTGACTTACAAGTGAAGAAGACTTGGTAATCTAGATAGCTCACTTGGGATTTGCCCACTAATTGAATTGTTGTTCATATGACTGCTCACAAAAAGAAGTAGAAGGGTTAGTCATAGTAGATTGGATTTTAGACAATAAAGCATCAGAACAGAAACACACTCACAAGTGCTGTGTTGCGTTCAAGTTTGCAAATGATTTAGGTATTGATCCTGATATTTGGTTTTGGTCAATTTGTAGTCTTTTCAAATTTGGGAGGTAACCAAGCTCTTCAGGTAAGGGACCTGTTAATTGGTTTCCATTCAGAAGCCTGGATTCACAGAATGTTACACAGAGTTAAAGAAAAAGCGAATGCACTGCAATATTCAAATACCAAGAATTCAGAAAATGCTATAAAGTAAATTAGTCAAGATTTGATAAGGATTATCTCCTATATTATTTAGAAATCAATGACTTTAAATATGCATGAACAAGTAGCATATCTCCATTTCTTAACAGTATAGGCATATAATTATCTTATAACATTGTTGAGTATCTAATCCAACCAGCAGAGAAGCTGCTCAACTTACAAGAGTTCCAAAGATGTTATATTGCCTATCTCCTTTGGTATAATTCCACTTATGTTGTTCCACATAAAATCCCTTCAAAAGAGTAGATAGAGAAAAATATATCAGTAGGATATATAAATCAAAGGCAAAACCATCGGGTTTTAGAATATTTTGCAAGAGGTATCTAAAAGCTATGATTCCAATAAAGATATTTGTAGCACAAAAAATAAGACTTCAGACATCCTTTGCCATACAATATTGTCAAATTTGATAACTGGCCAAGCGCTGGTGACAAACTTCCTGACAAATTCATTTGTAGTAGTTGCCTGCAGAGAAGAATCCCAAAAGAAAGTTATTAAAGCACCATAGCTAGATCTTCATTAGAAATGCCTACATGCAATGCATTTAATAGCCAGGTTTTATCAAAGCTTGACACTCTTATATGTGAACTTGTGACTAGTATAAATATAATACAATGCCAAGGATGAGATAAAAACTGAGTCCGTAGGCAATAAGTTATATAATAAATCATTAGTTATTAATTCTCTGGACAAATGAAAAGATCACGAAGACAGATTTTAAATTAATTAAGACCTGCTAGTGATCATTTGGAAAATTGTGGCTAATAGATCCTATTCTAATAAATTTATTTAATCTTAAATGAACTACAGAACCAAGGAATTTTGTTCTCTGCACCAACTAATACGAGTAGATATAAAAGTGGAATAATATATCTCATCATGCAAGGGGGACAAAAGAAATAAAGAAAAAGTTTTCTATGTGAAAGGAAACATGCTACACTAGTCACATCAATGATGCTCCTAAATAGAATTAAAAGCAGGAAAAGATAAAATCATACAATTGTTGAACATGTAGGTATCCATCGCCTAATGTTTTATTGAAGCACACAACTCCTGACATTTGAGAATTTACTATGACATATATCACACGTGCACCATCCATAACACAGTAATTTGCTGTATGCATCTTTAACAAATCTCTTTATCAAGGTTCACCAATTTTGCGTTTTTTAACCCTCGTGTAATGTTTGGGCGGGGGAGGAGGCTGCGGGGCATCATCCTTAGGCTCGTCATTGTGCTGCAAAGACATTAGATGCATACAATCAATATTCGGTGTAATGATAAGAATAAAGTGAATTGCAAAATAGGCCTATACATTGTAATTAATGTTATCGTACCATAGAGCTGCCTTTGTGTCCTATTTTGTGTCCACCTGTCCCACAAGTGGGTGCTCTTCTAGCACGTTGCGGTCTACCTCGTGGGGGTAAGGACTGAGGAGGGGGATTCTCGTCCGGTACATCAGTATCTGGCTGTGAAGTGTTAGTCCTAACCGGAGGTCTTAGAGGGTCGGATGAGTCTGAGGTAGGTGGGTAATGATGCTCTGTGTAGGGGCCAAGAGTGGGTGCACTAGAGCTGGTGGGTGGGTATGAGGGTGTCGCGGGGTGCAACGGAGGGGTCAACTGAGAATGCATACCAAGATCGAAACTGGGCTGTGAAGGTGCGGTGGGTGGAGGGACCTCGGGGTGGGGAGATACATCTACAATGGGTGGAAGGACCTCGGATGGAGGAGATACACCTAGGATGGGTGGAGGGACCTCGGGGTGGGGAGATGCGTGTAGGATGGGTGCACGTATCTCATGAGTACTTACAACCCGAGGGGTTGTTGCACGTCGACCACGGCCCGTAGCTGCACTTGTGCTTGGGCTTGCTGTAGTAGGCTGACCACGGCCCGTAGCTGCACTTGTGCTTGGGCTTGCTGTAGTAGGCTGACCACGGCCCCTAGCTATAGTTGGGCTTGGGCTTGCTGTAGCAGGCCGACCACGGCCCCTAGCTGTGCTCGTGCTTGGGCTTGCTGTATCACGCCGACCACGGGTCGGTGTAGTTACGGGTGCTACACTTGTGCTTGGGGCTGCAGTAGTTGCTGATTCAGTCTTAGTACGGTTGTTTGCCTGCCCAGTGGCTGCAGGATCACCACCAAGCCCAGCCACCCTATGTATGCACCGAACATGGTTGTGTTCTCGGCTGCCTGAAGGAAGCCAATTCAACAACGCTAAATGACTTTCAATCTGAAACAGAGAAAGAACCAGTACAATCAGAATTTTTCACATTTATGTAACAATTATAGAATGCATAATATAGTACTTATTACTCTACTTAAATACTCATCTAAACTAAGAACTGAAATTTTTATTATGAGTCATGCAACAGAAACTCTTTTTAATTGGATGTCAGTCAGATCAAACCAAATTTGTTGAAAGAAGAAATCAATTGATTCTATGTTCGTACATGTACTGAATAAAAAACAACGCAAGCAATAAAATATAATTAGAACACATTACCATCTGATGTAATTTAGCGCTGTTGCGGTCGACATACTTTACAGTGACTGGAAGGTACCATTGGTAATAGTCATGATCGCGGTCCATCTCACCAATCTGAGGAGGTGCATGGCAAAGTCGTTGTTCTCTGCTATTCCATGAAATGATATACAGTTCATGCTCTTGCCTCCAATTCTTCTCCACCTTCCCACGCAAGTCTATTCTATGCAGCCTTTCATCGTACACAACATGGTCAGGCACCTCTTGCGCCAACCCAAACTATCGAAGGACACGGTCCGGGTGGTGTGTCTCCACTATGCAAAAACACACAAGCGGCACCCTTGCTGTCCACGTACCCCTCCCAGCAACGCAGAAGTCAAGAAGGTGGACGAAGTATGCCTCGTATGGCTGCCACACAATCTACAATAGAAACAAAAAACAATTATCATAGCATCTTAAAATGTGAAACAAGGGAGAATACATATATACAAGGAAAAACAAAAATTAAAATGGAAGATATGTTAAAGTATGAAGCAATCATATTCTTAAGAAAAATTAACATAACCGAACAGAATATTTGAATATTATTACCTGGTTTGGCTTCATTGTAATTAATTGCTCACGATAGTAGACCAAGGCCATCCCGGATGGCCTACTCTTTGAGCCTGGCACCCGTACCCACCTACAGTTACGAGCGAATAACATAAGATAAGTAGCTACTTAGTTACTAAGAAGAGTACATTGCATAACACACTAAATATCAAAAAAATACTTACTTAAAGGCAAGTGGAGCATACGGCCACGAGTCGTAATCACATCCAGGTGGGGGCTCTATCCTCGGGCACAAGAATGGCAACCTTGCCCATGCTCAATGCTGGACCAAGGTGCACGCCCCACCAATCTGCGATGCCCCTTTCTCACTTGCCCAACACAACTCTCTATACAACCAGGCCAGGAAACCACTGCCCCAGCTATACTATGGTAGATCATGGAGGTTCCGCAGTTGCTCCAAAAACATCAGATGCACCCTATCTCCCGACTTGTCCATAAAAAGCTTATCCCTTAGTAGTGCTAAAATATAGCACCGGGCATACTTGTGTATCTGAATTTCCGTTGCGTCATCAGGCAGTGGCGCTGCAATGGCCTCAACAAGGCGGCTGATAAGAATTCTTTGCCCCACCAAGGTTTTGTTGTCATTCGCCGGAGTAAAACCAAGAAACTCCATGCAAACAGTGCTCCAAGTTCCATCTAACACAACAGTCGGCCCAACCAAGACCTCACCGTCTATAGGAAGTCCGAAAATGACCTCCACATCTTGTAGGGTGATTGACAGCTCACCGTGTGGAAGATGGAACGTATGAGTCTCCGGCCGCCATCGCTCAACTAGGGCCGTTATAAGGCAATTATCTATCTCTCTGGAAGGGGCCCTAGACAATCCTTCAAGCCGTAGCAACTTGATAATGTCAATCACCCGATTATCTCGCATTTGAACGTTTGCCATCTCCTTAGTGCGACCACAGCACGTAAGTTGGCCCAAGTCCTGCAAAATCAATAAAAATTATAGCAATTGTTAGAACTATAAATACAACTTTGAAAGAACTTGCTAACTAAAAGTCAAAGATAACGTAAAAATTAAAGCAGTTGTTAGAACTAGATATTTCACCTCGCCATTCCAAATGTCCTCTGATCAATGATGTCGTTGTCGCGTCAACAATGACCCAATACTAGGACCAGGCTCCAAGATCTGTGACTCGTTGTCAATCTGAGGCTCCATACTGCAAATAGAAATGATACATCCAAATTCCAGGACTTAGATAATCCATATTAAATTTCTTTGCTCAAACTTTCCCAACATGCAGAAACTTAATTCAAAATATAAAGGAAGGGAACATAGTACATTCCATTGTGTCATAGTACATATGAGTCTTATGATCAAAGAGAGTGACACTTTTAGTACTTGTACTCATGAATCTAGGGGATAATAAATCCAAAAGAGAAATTAAAAACATAAGTAAAAGCCAAAACTCAACCACATAGACAATTTGCAAAGGAAGTTTCATGTCCAAAATACGGTGATACACCGGAGTTAAACTTATAATGATTCCCAAAATAAATTATCATCAATAATTCCAAGCTGCACATTTTTAATCACACCCAGATAACTTAAGTAACTGAACTGCAAACCTTAAGCATCTATTGCATAGACAGAAAAATCTAAGTCAAACCCAATCAACAATACCACATGCTTAGGAAAATAAATTGAGAACAAGAGAATCATAATAAAACTAGTGGTAATATATATGCGTGTGTGTGTGTGTGTGTGTGTGTGTACACAAAGAAAAGAATGGAAAGCAAGAGTGCTACTGTGCTACTGTGAGATCATTAATAGTTTGGGGGCAAAGGAATGCTATTCTACATGCAAGGAAAATCTATACTGAAGAGCAGCTTATTGGCATTATTTAAAAAAGGATGCTAAAAGAATGGAAAGCAAGAAGAAGTACATCTATAACTCAGGATTAAATAGAGTACTTTGCGAGGCATGGCTCTTGAAATGCTTGTTTGCTAGGATATTCTAGTATTGGTTGTTTAAAGGGTAGGGCAAATAAAGAATATGCAGCATGCAGGTAACAATACTTCTCTTTCAAGCTGTTAGGCTTCTTAGATCTTACTGAACAACTTAGTCAACCATTATCTAAAGATACAGAGTACCTAAAGATAGCACTATTAAAGTATGAAGGATAAGCTTTCTTCTCCTTAACAAGGAAAAACCTCCTTTCAAAGTATTTTAAATTATTTGGACTTTCATCCATTATGTATGAGATTAGAAAATAAAATGATATTCATTCCCACAAGTGCAAGGGTTACCTTGCAAAAAACAAGATATTGTGGCAATATCCATCAGTGTGTTACACATATGTATGAACTTGCTTTTTATGCATCATTTTAGGGATAATATTTTAATTATATTGGATGTATATAGCATAAGGAGAATATAAAGCAAACTAAGTAACCCATAGTACACGCTAAAAAAAAAAAAAAAAACCATAAAGTTAAAGAAAACAAAGTAAGGATAAAAGTCTAAGGAAGCTTATCCATAAACAAAACTATATATCATATACTTTGTATTCAAGATGATTTTAACCTTGAAATTTTATAAATTGAGTCTATTGTGTAGATGATACCACAAAATATGAAAAATTGACCAATTTTTTCAAGCCTGACATTAATGTCATCAACCATACTCCTATTCTTACAATAGGACTTTGCAATTTTTGGAATTTCTTGGCATAGGATTTGATTTCCTTGTTTTGGAGAGTTTTGAGGAGAATTTAGGCAAAATGGAGTCTTTATATGATTGTATATTAATAAGATTTGTTGAAAATTGTTTTCCTCTCAGAATAGGTTTTTTGGACTCCTTACATTGGCCCTTAAGCAGTAAAAAAGAAGAAGGAAGTCTACAATCAATACAATATCAGTCTTTTATTCTTTATTTTTTAGGTGGATAGCAGATATCAACCTTGTGGATTCAAGGTGTTTTAGATTTTTGTCATACACTAACCCTTCTTTCGCTTTAACGCTGCATCATATTCACAACCCAACTTAGAAAACTATAACTAGCTTTTGCCCTCAGCCACAAAAATAAAAATAAAAAAGTTAAATAAAGAAGAAGATAATGTACCTTTCATAGAAACTCAATAGATTCATAGATTTGTAATGGGCCCAGTCAACTCAATAGATTCATAGAAACTCAAAAGTAACAAATCAAACACTCAGCTCATGTTAAACCCCAAACACAATGACAGTCCACTTAAATGGGAGTGAAGTTTAAACCGAAATTAAACAAACCTCAGGTTTCAAAAGCAACAAATGAAACTCCCATCAAACCACACTGAACCCGAAGCTCTAATAAGGAAACTGTTCAATGTCTATTGTTTTCCCAAGTCTCTAAAGCAACCAAACCAAACAAAAGCATTACAAACCCAAACTAGCAAAACCCATACAAAACCATAAATAGGAAAAAACTAGCAAAGTATTTCAGCAAAGTAATCCACACCCAATAAGCTTAGTAAACAATATTTCAGCAAACTATTTGCCTCAAAAAGTGAATCAAAGTTCCAAAATGCCATCTTTGAATCAAATCCAAAAATGGGTACTTGGGTTTCCTTGAAATGCCACATTAAATTTTTTTTTTTTCAACTCTAACAATCACATAAAAACTAATGTCATTGCCAAAACATAACCATATTCTCAGAACACCAACAAAAAAAACACAAAAAAAAAACCCAAACAGCTCCAAAATTGAAAAACGAAAAACCTAGGTCACATTATGAAACTCCAAAATCTAAAATTGGAGAAAGAGAGAGACAGATAGAGGAATCTAAGAAGCAAAAACGACAAAGTATTGAGAAGAAATAGAGAGTACCTTCGGCACGGTGGGCTAGGAACGGCAATGGCGTTGACAATGAACGATTGCTTCAGCAGTGGGCTACGAATTTGCTGGTGTACTGGGGTACGATTGCTTGAGAGTGAACGAGTGAGTGAGTGAGTGAGTGAGTTTGAGAGGGCAGAGCGAAATGGTGTTCAAGTGAGTGAGTGTTTCAAATTTCCTGATTCTGTAATGAGCCGTTTGAAAGGGTGCTATAGAAGTTTTAAGTAGTGGATTTGGAGTCTTATAAACTTGTTTTCTATGTGGCACACGTGGCAATTTTGTCCACGTAAGGTCGGCAGAAAAACACTGAACTCGAGTTTTTAAAACTCGAGTTCTAAATGAATCTCGAGTTTTAAAAACTCGAGATGTTATTTTCACAATTTCTTCTCAAACTGGGCAACTAACGAAATTGTTAAAATATGGCTGTTATTTGGCAAGGGTGTTCCAATGGACACACTAAAAGTGGGTGGACATTTTCACTGTTTTATGTTTGTACTTTGTACAACGTTTTTATAATGACAATGACAATGTTCTTATCTTTTCATAATTTATTTATGGGTCCGGTTAATGTGTGCCCTTAGGGTACACATTAAGCTTTTTATTTTTGGAAATATTTTCTCGGAAATTGAAAAAGCTGTTATTACTTTTTCAATTTTCGAAAAAAAATTTTCTAAAAATGAAAATTAATGTGTGCGCTAAGGGCACACATTAGTAAAATCCTTTATTTATATATAATGCTAAAATGTAGATGAGGCTTTTGCCATTTAAGGAAGGCGCAGGGGCAAAGGGCAAAAGTCTCCAACCTGTTCCTTCTAATAAAAACTAGTAAGGGTTGCACGTGTTGCCCTTGAGTAAAAAAATTTCAGATAAAATTTTTATTTAAAGTAGTATTAAATTATATATTTAAATTTAGAATAATTATTTAACATATGACTCTCTATTTATTTAGCACTAGCATGTAATTCCAAAACATATAGATATTAAACAAAATTTTTATTATAGAAATATAAATAATTAATCAAATTATTTTTTTTTTTTAAAAAAAAAACATGTAACACAAATTAATGCATATATATAAATACATTTAAAATTAAACACTAATTTTTTCATAAAATATAAATAATTAGTCAAATTATTTTTTTTTAATTTTTTTTTTGAGCTAAGATGATAAAATTTTATTCAACTGAATAATGGACCGTATTATAAGTATAAGTCAATCTGAACTAGCAAATTGACGTGGGGGAAGCACTAGCTACACGGAGCAGTGCTCCCAAGAAAGCCAATTCCCATGCAAAATATCTTGTGGGCCTATGCTGTCCCTACGTCACTTTAAAGGATTTAAAAACTCTTAAAGAATTTAAGGACTGACTTCCCACTAAATGTTAGCTGGCATTAACCTTTGGTACTCATCCAAGAATGCAATTGCTCCATCAAATATAATCTGGGGATGAACTTGAACGTGCTCAAAGTAAAATCTGTTTCTAGTTTCTACCGTTCCATATTGCCCAAGCCGTTGTTGCCCACCTTAATTTCCAGCTCTAGCCTCTAGCTGGTCCAGTTTTCTCCTCATTTGTTCAAATAGTAGGAAGAAGTTTATGGCTTCATTTCTGCACTTTTGGGTTCTTCCGTTGGACAAACTCCACACATTCCTCGCAAAGGCACACTCCCAGAGCACATGGCTCGCTGTTTCCAGTAAATATAATTAATCACGTATCAAAATTCTTACCTAAATTTAATACTACTTATGATTTTTTTTTTTTTTTTAAATTTTAGTAAGATAGAACCTGTGGTGGTTTTTATTTTATTTATTTTTTTAGAAACATATGTGATTTTTATTGAGTATATGTAATTTTTTTTTTTAATTTTATAGTTCATTAATATTATATTCTTAATATTTTGCACTCATTAACTCAATTGACACAAAAATTAAAAAACTTAAGTAGACACATGGTGCATGTTTAAGTGAATAATTATAGTGTAGTCCCCATATAAATTTAAACATGTGCAAAATTGGATTATAATTTCAAATTATAATTCAACTTTCTCTAAGTTTTACCTAATAATATATATATATGACTTATAAATTTGAATTTTTTTAGTTATATTATTATGTTTTTTTATGGTTTATTATATTGAACACCTCATTTTCTATACTAAATTAACTAATTTGGCACAAAAATTTAAAATTTTGGATTAGATGAGACACGTGGCGCAAAATTAAACTCTAATTGAAATTCAATTTTTACATCAAATTAACTCACTTGGCACAAAATTCTAAAATTTAGATTAAATAAGACACGTGATGCAAAATTAGACTTGTGGGGCCCTATTGCACTAACCACGCTGGCCCACTACATGCGGCCCAAGGCCCGCGCCGAGGATAATGCAAAAGCCGAGGACAGTGGGAAAGAGCCCAAGACATCCAAGGCCCGCGCTGAGGATGACCTGTCCTCGGCACACCGACTTCACTAAAGGGAAAATATCCCTCATCCGTCGAATATATCTCACCAGCATTCTGACCGCTTTAATGGTGAGGTGACCTGAAAACCCTAAAGCATCAGTCACTTCAACTATTATAAAGCCTGCAAAGGCGGCTGGGAAATAACATAAAGCTTGCAAATACAAACGATGGGACAATCCCCTGTACATAGAAACCCCGATAGTTGACAAATGGAGGGCTAAGATTAACTATAGAAAACACTATATAACCAAGGGACTTCCCAAAAAGAAAGGGGTCCAAAAAGAAAGAATGGACAGAGCATGGACATGAATTAGAAGAAAACTAGATCCTCGAAAGAGGCCGAGGACAAATATATTTCGCAAACACTTAGCCAAAGTTATGAATATCCCAAAAAAAAAACACTTATTCGAGATCACTACAAAGCCTCTTACCAATATTGAACCAGATTCATGACCTTTATCACCATGGAAACTACTCAGTAAAGTCATTCTATTATTACCCATGTTGGTCTCATATCATTCGTCGTTCGTATTGTTAATGCCTAGCCCGTATACCCATTTCTCTACAGATTTTATTGATTAGGGTCCGTTACAAATTGAGCCCTTACAAGACTTTAATTAAATTTAAAATTTAATTAGATTATCTCTTTGCTTTACTTATTAGTGTGTATATATATTATAATTTCTTAGAATCTATTTACTAAAGATAGTGTCTACTCACCAAAAAATTATACTAAGAATGATAACAAATGTCATCATCTCCCAACAATAAACAACTAAGTTTTGATAAAACATTGTCACAATATTTAAATTTTCGCAATAAATGATGACATATGCTACAGTTGAAACTCTTCATCAAATTAAATACTTACAACCATTTGCAATGAATATTTTGTTATACATACTTCCTTCTTTATCATTTTATTTTATGAGCCTAACTACGATACTTAGCTTACTTAATTTTTAATCTTTTTAAGAAATAAAAATAATAATAAAATAACAAAAGAACTATGTCATTGAAGTTTCTATTATACAAAATTATAAATCTAGAAGATTTAAACCTCTAATAAATTAATATTCTCTAAGTAACAAATAGAATACCATAGATCATCATTTTTACTTTTTTTTTTTTTTTTTTTTTACTTTTTTACTTTTTAAGTATGACTAACATATAAATCTCAAAATACACAAAGAAAATTTTTTGGACATTAAAATTTAGTGAGGCATTTTAGATATTGCACAATGATATATTCTATGAATTATAAAATTTTGTTAGGATTTAACTAAGAGAGTAACAGCAGAGACTATATGCTTGTGTACAAAATATAAATGAGGAAATTATTTAACTTTAAAGTTGGGGGATGAAACTACTCCAAACATAAAGGGGGGAAGTACTTTTTTCTATATATATATATATATATATATATATATATATATATTTGTTGGTAAAACTATGTGTTTTTTTCTTTAAACAATGTGTTAAAAAAAATAAAAATAAAAAATAAAAACACCCAAGAAAACTATTTGTAAAACTATGAATTTTGGCTCAACAAATTGGCTAAAAAAAAAAAGTCTGGAACACAATAAATGTCACGATATTTTTTCAATACCTTTATTTTATCTATGATGGGTGCTGGTATGATATTTTATAATTTTATTTTAGAGTAATGCTACATTCACAATACTTTCACAACAAATCTTAGATGGTAAATTGTTATTGATTTTTAATTAGGACAACCACTTTGTACTATGCATTAATAAAAAACAAAAAACAAAAACCAACAAAAGAAAATTGCGCGTGAAATAGTGAATTTTTGCTCACCAAATTTGACTAAACCAAAAAAGAAGTCTAGAAATATAACAAAATGTCACAATATTTTCACAATACTTTTATTTTCTACCATGGTAAATTTCAGTTTAATATATTTTGTTTATTTATAGAAATGCTATCTCCATAATATTTATATAACAAATTTTAAATGACAAGTTATTACTAATTTAAAAATGGATCTACAACTGATATCATTTTTTTATCCATCAATAGTGGCTTACCACTTAGGATTTGTTGTAAAATTAATGTGAAAATGTTGTTGTGGGTGAGAAAGCCCAACGCCATATGTTGGGCCTGAGGCCCAGTTCAGATACGACTCTCTGTCCGAAGAGGATAAAAGTATCAATGCTTTGCCGTCCTGGTGGAGGTGCAATCCATAAGGGACAGACGCACCGTCCGAAGACAATCTAGTTGGGCCGAAGGGACCTAACCCAACAGAGCTACACAGAACTTGGTCGAGTAGACATGCTAAAGATCTCCTTGCCATGGGCTGAGCTTAGGGCATGTCTAACTGCGTAGCTATCATGAAATATCTTACCAATAAAGCTGCCACCGCCACATTTAATGCACTGCAGCAACTTTCCTGGCCGCATTTATGTGGAGAAGACACCTGAACAGTGTATCTTCACCACCACCACTCATTGTAGGTTAAAGCAAACGGCTGATGTGACTAGTACTAAAGTGGGCGCCTAGATGGAGGACAAGTGTGCGGTGAAGATGGAAAAAGGGTGTGTATATAAAGGAAGCAAGTCTTGCAGAGGGAGGGGAGGAAAAATTGTATTCACTAAGTCTTTATATACTAATCCTCTTCGGACCAAGGAGTTTTCCTGTTAAAAAAGCCTGTCTCAATCCTTTTTTCTTTTAGATGGTTTTTGCTTGTATGAACCGTTGCTAAATCCGCTACTAGCCCAGTTGTTCAACCCATTCTCTACAAATTTATTGTTGGGAATTTGTTGAGCTCACAATACAGGAAGTTGGTATCAGGCCCAACAAATTTGGACCCTACAGTTGTGAACTTAGCAATTTTTTATATGATCTACAAGAAATTGAGTTCTCGACAATTGTAAAATATCATGATAACAACAAGTATTACAACATTTTCACAAAACATTTATTTTCAGTTATAGTTGATCATAGTCTCATATTTTATTATTTTATTTCGACTTATAAAAAATTGACACCTCAATGTGTATGATGAAATTTATTGTGTCAGTATAACAATATATATGCTAACTCATATAATATTTTAAAAAAATAGAGCACAAACCGATGACTGAAAAAAAGAAAAAAAGAAACGACTAATGAAGTGATGAACAGTACATATTGAATAAATCAAAAAGTATCGTAGCTACTACAGTGGCTTTTAGACATTCACTGATATGCACAACAAGTGTTACAACATTTTCACAAAATATATATTTTCAGTATGGTTGGTCACAGTCTTATATTTTATTGGGGGTGGGAATGGGAGATGGCAGTTTTTTTTAAGTTGAAAGGGAATGAGTGTTTTGGGGAGAAATGAAGAGGAGAGTGGTGGTGGTGGAGGTTGCGGTGGTGTGGAGTTATGGGGTTTAGTGGGGAAATGGAAGTTGTGGGTGTGGGGGAGAACTTTGGGGTTGAGAAAACGGCGGCCATGGGTTAGAGAGAGAGAGAGAGAGAGAGAGAGAGAGAGAGGGAAGAGATGTTAATTGTTAAGCCCTAAGGGAGAGAGTGGGGGTTAGGACATTGGGTTTGGGGGATGGGGGTGTATCAAATGAATATAAATGACCATATTCTATTGCATAGATAGTGAGTAATACAATACTCCTTTCACGTAGCTTCACCATTTTTTCTCCGTTGCTCACACTTACCACAATCCAGTGTTTTGAGGTTATGATCTTTTTTTTTTTTTTTTTTATCCAATTACAAATATGCAAGTTATCTCAAAATGTATGTTTTTGAGTAATTTTAGGACTTCAAATTTTTCACAATAGAACATACTATGCTAGTTGTTTGTCACTATTAGGCAAAGAGTTATTTTAGTTTTAGAATCATAAGTAAATCCACAACTTTCCTACGTGATACATTGTGAATGGCTGTTTCTTACTTTTATATTTACCAACCATTTTTTTTTCTACTATTTATAATTAATTGCAAGGAAGAATATTTGTTTTTGTTATTAATTTTTTTTTTTAATAAATTCACCACTTTTTTTTTTCTCCACAACTTGCCAAATCAGAGGTGTGGCAAAGTTGCATAAAAAAAGGGTTTAAATTTTTTCTATGTTTTTTTTTTAATGTATGAAAATTTTTCTCTGTTACCTTATGGATATGTCAATGACTCAAGCCTTGGAATGCCAAGAAGACAGAGTTGTGGACCTTGTGGCGGCTTTGAATTAGTCTAGGGGTTGGTGGTGAAATGATCAAAAGTGTGCGGATGAATTAATAGCTCACGAAAAAGTTAAGATTAAAGTGAAAGACCGAAAGTTACACGAGGGGACCATATTTGGAAAATTTTGGACGTTTCATTGTTTTATATTTGTACTTGTACAGCGTTTTTATAATGACAATGACAATGTTCCCATCTTTTCATGTATTTATTTATATATAATGCTAGGGTCATTCTACTGTACCCCCCCAAAAAAAGGGGGGTACGGTACCCACCTATATCTGAGCCGTTCATTTTCTATAGTTTTGATCTTGTCCGTTGATATAATATTAAAGGTTTTTGGTTACCGGTTAAACAGGTTTTATTATATAAACAAAAAATTAAAACGTTCATCACACTTCAGCCCTTTCTCTGTCTCACTCTCACGCTTGCTTCCTCTGTCTCACGCTCACGCTTGCTTCCTCTGTCTCACGCTTGCTTCTCTACCCTTCTACTTCGTTTGCTCGTTGATCTATTTGCCTCTCTAAACAAAACCCTCAAATCAGACAGTTGATACCACAAAACCCCCAGAGCCCGGCGCACCCACAAAACCCTCAGAGCCCGGCGCACCCACAACCTCAAATCGGAAGCGCTTCTTCTCATCCAATCCACTCGTCGGCGCCGCTTTGGAATCTTGTTGGTGAGGTTTTAAGAATTAAGGGTGGAAAAAAATAGTAATATTGGTTTTTTTTTTTTGTTGGTTGTCTGGAGCAGCTTGGCTTGGTGCTTGGTGGTTTATTGGGGTCAGAAGGAAGGGGTTGACCTAATTTTGGTGTCTGTTTGAGGGATTTATTTTGGAGTTGTGGGGTTTGATTCTTGGGCTATTTTGTTTTTTGGAAGAGGGTAATGTAAATGGAGTTGTTTTAGGCTTTTTTGATGGGTTTCTGAAGAGAAATGGTTTGTTCTCTTTGAATCTAGTGGATAGTGGGGGATTTGGGGCAATTTTGTTGGAAAATTTAGTGGGACTCTCTGCAATTTTTCAGTTCTGTTTTTAGCAGGTAAGTGAGAGAAGAAACCGCATTGTAGTTCTCTCTCTTTTTTATTTATTTATTTATTTTTTTTAAGGTTCTGACTTCTGAGAGACTTGGCTTGGGAATTTTGGGTTTGGTTGTTCATGGTTTTTTCTGGTTTGATTTTGGTTTTTTAAGGTTAAAACTCAACTGGGTTTCTGTTTCTGCTGTCAAGATTGCTCTCTTTTTGGAGCAAAGGATTTGTTGGGTGTGAAAGCGGTTTTTTCAGTGTGAGATAGAGGTTACTGAGGAGGTTATCTTTGGGTTTCACATAAGCTCAGCGCTGTTGTTGAAGTTTTAAAGTGCTTGTATAGTGAGAAAATGGCTTGCATGAAACTGGGATCCAAAACTGATGCATTTCAACGGCAAGGCCAGGCCTGGTATGTAATTCAGTCTGTGTGTGTGAGTGTGATGTTACACTTTCTATGATGTATATATGAAATCTATTGGTTGTTGGAAGTGACTTATTTCTATTTTTATCATCTTTTTTTTTTTTTTTTTGCTTTTTGGGTGAGTTTGAACTTAATATTGCTGGACAAAAAGTCTACCCTATTCTATCGCTAGACAATTAGCTTACTTTATCTTGTTAGAGATGTTTCACCCACTACAAAATCTGGCTGTTTTTAGTTCCAGTAATAAACCTTTGTGATCTGAACCGACAAGTGGTATTTTCTTGACAAAGGAAGCTTGCTCGTTCTGTTTGGCCTTACGACTCACAATCTTGTGGGTCTTAGTTTTGAGCTCTCACATTTGTACAGTAAGGAAAACTGAAGGTTTTGAGTTGAAATTTTTGTTTGTTAAAAGGTTGCTTGGGAAGATGTACATTGTCATGCATTGCAGATATTGTGTTGACTAAATTGAACTTTGATAAAGTGACTATAGGTGATTGGTTTACAATTTTGCTTAGTTTGGTAGAGTTAGCATGGGTTGACCGTTGAGGAATGGTTCAACTAATTGATGTTGATGGTCCTTCCAAACTGAGTGACAAACAGTTTTTACCACTTACTAAAGCTGATGGACAGTTTCAACTGCTTACCTGTAAGGTATAATTCTTGTTCAACTCTTTCAGAATATTCACTTATATACATTTATCAAAAATAAAAAAATAAAAAAAGTCTCTTATATACTTTCTTCTGAAAGTCTGTCTTTGTTTTATGGTTAAAGCCATAGTGTTTTGTCTGAGGACTTTGTTATGCATTCATGTATATATCAATGAGCAATATATTACTCAAGACCAACGCAATTATGTGAATATTTTCATTTGTATTCTTATGCCTAAAGCTCAACAAATGTTTCATATTCATTCTTTTAATTGTTGTGTGCAGGGAATTACTGCAGAGGGTAGTCAAAGAAAACGTATGCGGATTTAACTTAGCTAGATCGACTTCTATGTCATCTGTAACATAATGTGATTTTGTTCGTGTTAATGGTATGCTCTTAACTAATTTTTACAGTAGCATTGGAGGTCACAGTATCTTGGCTTCACGCCAGAATCTTGTACATGTATAGTTGTACTTGTAGCTTGCAACATTGCGTTTTGCAGCAGAGGTTACAAATTCTCTTGCAATATTACCTTTCTGGCATTCTTTTTATTTTTGCTGTCAAAACTTCAAGAGGGACATAGAATGTTTTCTTTATTGCCATTGACAGGTATTGCTGTGGTTCCTTCACCGTCTTAAGTGCGTTGTTTTTGTTCACCTAAAAACAAGGAAAAGAAAAAAGAAAAAAAAAAAAAAAAAACGAGGTAGGGGGAGGGGGGTAGGTGGTGCTAAGTATTGTGTCCATTTTTTTTGTTTTTAAATATTCTGCAGGTGGAAGCATGAATGGTCGATCTGTATGCCAAAGCTTCTTGTTCTTATTGCTCATTAAACCAATGGATCAATGGAAGTGAAACGACGATCAGAGTGGAAATTCAGTATACTTGAGGGCTGGAGCCTTTTAAAAATTTTTTTACAAACTATGTTTTTGAAGTGATTATGAAATATAGTTTGTATTGCTTAATGTGACTATGTTTGTATTGTGATTATGAGATATAGTTTGTATTGTGATTATGAGATATAGCAATCCACAACCTATAAGATCATCTAAGGGAGCTGATACCCAGCCTATATCACTATAAGCAAATTTCCATGAAATGGTTTCAATTCTTTTGAACTATGCAATATTATTTTTTTAGCAGTATAGAAACAGAGCAATAGTGGCTTTATTTTGAAATCTACATGGCATGTTCATCAGAGAAACCCAAGGAAATTCTAAATTAGTGAAGACCTGGCGAGATCAACACATGTAGAGGCATGGATGCATGTATAACACAGGGAGACTGTGCAGCCCCATTTCATTGGTTGAAACTAAATATTTTTGTCATCTGCATGAAACCTGAAAATTTTATGAAATTCAGAGGATGTTATTACATGAGAAAATGACTCAAAATTTAACATATATATGTGTGTAAAAATATAATGTGTGTGTGTGTGTGTGAGTGAGTGAGTGAGTGAAGCGATGATATATATAGGTTATAGATTAACTATGAAGTGTTTGTGGGTAAAATATAATCACGCATCTCCAAATTTTATTCATTTCTTATTATGCGAATTAGTTTTCAAATTTTTTGATCACTTCTCTATGATTTTCTGATTTATTCTTTTTAGATTAGATGTAGAGTAATTTAATTCTATTCATAATGAATATACTTGCTAACAATATATGTCCATAAGATGAAGGTCAATCACGCCCCCCACCCCACCTTCCCAAAAGTAATTTTTCTAGCTCCGCCATTTGTCAGCCAAAAGTTTTCAGTTTTGTATATAAGTAAGCTAAAAATGTGGAATCTTCACTAGATACTTTTATTATATGACCAACCTGAAAGATGTGCATCTAAGTCTCCGTTAGCCATGTACTCATAAACAAGCCCCATGTTTGTTCCTTCATAGCAATACCCAACAAGGGTAGTCAAGTTTTTATGATGAACTCGCATAAGAAGTTTCACCTGTGATTCAAGAAGTATCACCTTCATTAATTTAATATTATATGCTATGTATGTGTTTGTATGAAAGCTCAATAAATATGAGTCTGCAATAAATGCCCTATATGCTGATCTCCCCAGACAATGCACAACCTGTGGCCTCAGATTCAAATGCCAAGAAGAGCACCGTAGTCATATGGATTGGCATGTAACTAAGAATCGTATGTCTATATTAGTTTGGGAAGACTGGATGCAAGTTGTTAAAGACACTTTTTCTCTCCAAACTCTGGTTTCCATGAAACAAATGAAGCAATAGATGAGTTGTTGTATACAAGACATTAATTCCCTCCTCCAAAGACAGGCTGTATACTTCATTGGACTTTCTAACTATGAATTTAAAGGAAATTCATGAAAGCATTTGAATCTACTACATATTTTTGGAAAAAAAAAATTTATGATGAATTGACAAAATCAACAAAAATAATCAATGCAAATGAATTGAAGAATACAACAAAAGATATGAGAAACCATGATACAGCAGCAATAAGATTCTCACCCTATCCAAGCCCTCTGGAAGAGGATCAACCACAAAACTTGGAATCTCCTCCATCAACTTGTCTGGAGCCCCAGAATATAAAATCCGGGTAAACTTTCCCATGTCTGATCCAGGCATGTCTTTTGTCTTCTTATACCAGTAGTACATAATCCTACACTGCCATTGGCTATAAGGAGCATCCGTTGCTGTTAAAGCAACATGGTATTTTGGTTTCAAATCCCCTGAAGAGTCCACTCCATCCGACTCCCAACTCCCCAAATTGGAAGCTTTGTTGTGTATTATCATAGTCAACAAATTATATGTTGCAAAGAAAAACCCAAATGACAAAAGCGCCAAAAGTATTGGAGACACACGCCCCATGTTTTTCCTTTCAACCATGCCTATGTCTTATTACAGGAAGATCAAATTACAAATCTTTATAACTCAACTCAACCCAATTTCCTTATCTACAACAGTTTTTGAATGCAACCTACTAAATTCCTTCAACACCCTTCCAAGTCACAGCTCCAACACACAATTCTAAGAAACAAACAGTACCCATTTATAATTTCTTAGTGATTGAGTGAATCACAATCCACAAACCCAGACAATTGCAACAACCTATTCTGCATTACAATTATAAGAAAGCCATTATAAGTCAATGTGATATGAGTGAGCCTAGCTACTACTATTCTAACAATCCAAATAAATGAGTATAAATACTGAGAAAGATGCTTTCTTTATTATTTCCCAACAATAAAAAAGTCCCACAAAACAATCCCATTAATTCATAACAATCCCGTTAATTATAAAGTTCTTCCATTTTAATTGAATTGTAAGCACTTTGGTCATTTTTAGGTTTCGGGGGTATTTTGGTCTTTTTTGGATTTTAGGGTTATTTTGGTCATTTTTTATGTTTTGGGCATATTTTGGTCATTTTTAGGTTTTAGGAGTATTTTGGTCATTTTTTGGGTTCCACGGGTAATTTGGTCATTTTGTAGGTTTCAAGATTAGTTTAGTAATTTTTAGGTTTTATGGGTATTTTGGTTATTTTTTAGGTTTTAGGGGTATTTTGGTCATTTTTTATGTTTCGGGGGTAGTTTGGTCATTTTTAAGTTTTGAGGGTATTGTGGTCATTTTTTTGGGTTTGGGGGGTATTTTGGTCATTTTTTGGATTTCAAGGGTATTTTGGTAATTTTTAGGTTTTAGGGGTATTTTGCTCATTTTCGGAGTTTCACGAGTATTTTGGTTATTTTTTATGTTTCGAGGGTATTTTGGTAATTTTTAGATTTCGGGGATATTTTGGTAAGTTTTTGGTTTTGGGGGTATTTTGGTCATTTTTTGGGTTCTAGGGGTATTTTGGTCATTTTTGGGTTTTTGGGGGTATTTTGGTCATTTTTTGGTTTCAAGGGTATTTTGGTCATTTTTTGGGTTTTGGGGATGTTTTGGTCATTTTTAGGTTTTGGGGTATTTTGGTCATTTTTTGGGTTTTGGGAGTATTTTGGTCATTTTGTAGGTTTTGTGGTTATTTTGGTAATTTTGAGATTTTGAGATATTTTGGTCATTTTTGAAGATTTTAGAGTATTTTGGTTATTTACACTTTAGGGGCATTTTGGTAATTTTGATAATTGGGTAATTGGGTGGGTTGGAGTTTACCCATAATAATTGGGTTGGGTTGGGTTTCGGTTAGAAGCAATTAGTTAAATGGGTTTTAATGGGTAAATGAGTTTTATATGCCCAACCCAATTATAACCACTCTAAACTCACCTAACTGCACAATGTGAGGATGGAACCGTTAAGTGTGAGAAAAAAATAAGGGAGCCACCTAATGTGACAAAAGAACTGTCATATGTGATATTGGAACCGCACAATGTGAGAATAGAACTATCAAGTGTGAGGAAAAGGTAAGGGAACCACCTAATGTGACAAAAGAACTGACATATGTGATGTTGGAACTGCACAATGTGAGGATGGAATCGTTAAATGTAAGAAAAAAAAGTAAAAGAACCACCAAATGTGAGAAAAGAACTGTCACATGTGATGTTGGAACTGCAAAATGTGAGGATGGAATCGTCAAATGTGAGAAAAACGTAAAGGATCTGTCAAATGTGAGAAAAGAACTGTCACATGTGATGTTGGAATTACACAATTTGAGAATGGAACCGTCAAGTGTGAGGAAAAAAATAAGAGAACCACCCAATACGAGAAAAGAACTGTCATATGTAATGTTGGAATCGCACAATGCGAGAATGAAACCGTTAGATGTGAGAAAAAAAAGTAAAAGAACCACTAAATGTGAGAAAATAATTGTCACATGTGATGTTGGAACTGCACAATGTGAGGATGGAACCATTAAGTGTGAGAAAAAAGTAAGGGAACCATCCAATGTGACAAAAGAACTGTCATATGTGATGTTGGAACCTCGTAATGTGAGAATGGAACTGTCAAGTGTGAGAAAAAGGTAAGGGAACCACCCAATGTAACAAAAGAACTGTCATATGTGATGTTGGAATCACACAATGTGAAGATGAAACCATCAAATGTAAGGAAAAAAAAGTAAGGGAACCACCAAATGTAAGAAAAGAACTGTCATATGTGATGTTGAAACTGCATAATACGAGGATAAAACTGTCAAATGTGAGATAAAAGTAAGGGATCCGTCAAATGTGAGAAAAGAACTGTCATATGTGATGTTGGAATTGCATAATGTGAGGATGGAACTGTCAAGTGTGAGAAAAAGTAAGAGAACTACCCAATGTGAGAAAAGAACTGTCATATGTGATATTAGAACTGCATAATGTGAGGATGGAAGCGTCAAATGTGAGAAAAAAAAAGTAAGAGAACCATCAAATGTGAGAAAAGAACTATCATATGTAATATTGGAATCGCACAATGTGAGAATGGAACCGTCAAATGTGAGAAAAAAGTAAGGAAACCACCAAATGTGAGAAGAGAACCATCACATGTGATATTGGAACTGCACAATGTGAGGATGAAACCGTTAAATGTGAGAAAAAAGTAAGGGAACTACCCAATGTGACAAAAGAACTGTCATATGTGATGTTGGAACCGCACAATGTGAGAATGAAACTGTTAAGTGTGAGAAAAATGTAAGGGAACCACTCAATGTGACAAAAGAATTGTCATATGTGATGTTGGAACCACACAATGTGAGGATGGAACCGTCAAGTGTGAGAAAAAAGTAAAAGAACCACCCAATGTGAGAAAAGAACTGTCATATGTGATGTTAGAACTGCATAATGTGAGGATGGAAACGTCAAATGTGAGAAAAAAAGAGTAAAAGAACCATCAAATGTGAGAAAAGAACTATCATATGTGATATTGAAACCGCACAATGTGAGAATGGAACCGTCAAATGTGAGAAAAAAGTAAGGAAACCACCAAATGTGAGAAGAGAACCATCACATGTGATATTGGAACTGCACAATGTGAGGATGGAACCGTTAAGTGTGAGAAAAAAGTAAGGGAACCGCCCAATGTGACAAAAGAACTGTCATATGTGATGTTAGAATCGCACAATGTGAGAATAAAACTGTTAAGTGTGAGAAAAATGTAAGGGAACCACACAATGTGACAAAAGAATTGTCATATGTGATGTTGGAACCACACAATGTGAGGATGAAACCGTCAAGTGTGAGAAAAAAGTAAGAGAACCACCCAATATGAGAAAAGAACTGTCATATGTGATGTTGGAACTACACAATGTGAGGATGGAACCGTCAAATGTGAGGAAAAAAAAAGTAAGAGAACTATCAAATGTGAGAAAAGAACTATCATATGTGATATTGGAACCGCACAATGTGAGAATGGAACCGTCAAATGTGAGAAAAAAGTAAGGGAACCACCAAATGTGAGAAAAAAGTAAGGGAACCACCAAATGTGAGAAGAGAATCGTCACATGTGATATTGGAACTGCACAATGTGAGGATGGAACCGTCAAATGTGAGAAAAAAAAGTAAGAGAACCATCAAATGTGAGAAAAGAACTATCATATGTGATATTGGAACCGCACAATGTGAGAATGGAGCCGTCAAATGTGAGAAAAAAGTAAGGGAACCACCAAATGTGAGAAGAGAACCGTCACATGTGATATTGGAACTGCACAATGTGAGAATGGAACTGTCAAATGTGAGAAAAAAGTAACCTGGTGTAGCAGGTTACCTACTAGTGGGTACCGTACCCCCCCTTTTTTGGGGGGGGGTACCGTAGAATTACTCATAATGCTAAATCGTAGATGAGGCTTTTGCCATTTAACGAAGGCGCAGGGGCAAAGGGCCAAAGTCTCTTTCTAACCTGTTTTTTTTAAAAAAAAAAAAAAAAAAAAAAAAAAAAGAGGCAGTAGCCAAAGTTTACATTTAGCTCTAACTTAAAAAGTCAATTTATTTTTTACTATCATACCCCCATAGTATAATAGTCACTTTATAAGTGTAAATACTTGTGAGGTGTGGGAGACAAGAATCGAGATTCAAATCTTCAAAAGAGAGTTTCACACACATATACACTTAGATTAGGTTAAAGTAAAAATTATATCTTGTATCATAAAAATAAAAAATAAAACTTATTTTTGTTACTATTTATGAGTTCCACTGCACTTTTTGATACTATTTATGAGTTTCACCATACTATTTCATCTAACTTTTACCTTTATATACAGTACATTCAGTAAAAAAATTTCACTTTCAGCAAAATAATGAGATTCCAAACAGATCATTGTATTTCACTTTCAGCAAAATAATGAGATTCCAAACAGATCATTGTATCAATGTTCTTTTAAAGCTCAAATCTATTCAAAATTTTATTTAAAAAAAAAAACTAAACTAAACAATTTTCTTCTACGTGTTGTTATTTGTTAATGCTTCTTTTTTTTTTTTTTTTTTTTTTGACAATCTGTTAATGCTTCTTTATATATATATATATATATATATATATATATATATATATATGCAATGTCTGTCTACCATTAATTGACATTTACATATGCGCCATGTAAGAGTTTTTTTTACGTGTAGTCAACATCTACCTATCAATTATATATCTATTTATCTACGAGCATCATGAAACACATTTTGCGCGTGCAATTAGACCTTTTTTTATTTTTTTATTTTATGTTTAAAACAAATGTGATGAGATTTTTATTTTTTTGGGTTTAGTGAAATAATATTTAAAAGTGAGATAGAGATAGTATCTTGATTTTTAGGATTTGTTTCTGCATGAGAGTTGATAAAAGTTTAAAATTCTAAAACTTATAAATTTTTTAAAAAAATAATAAATTACTCTTTTAACCAGTTTTTGTTTTAAAATTTAAAATTTAAAATTAGCTAACTAAAAGATATAGGTATTCTAGAGAGTTTAAGAATTTGTGTGAGGATATTTTAGTACGTAAAATGATGAAACCCAAACAGAGAATTCTTTTACTAATAGCATAGAATAGATAGATAATATATCATCACACATACATCTGCACTATGTAAGAGTCTTTTATGTGTAGTCAACATCTATCTATCAATTATCTATTTATCTAGAATATATCATCACATATACATCCGCACTATGTAAAAGTGTGTAGTCCACATCTATCTATGAATTTTATCTATAAATAATATATCATCATGTGTGTGTGTATTATATCTGTAAGGACCAGATTTGGGTCCCTATCCTAAATGATAGATGAACTTAGGTCCAAAAAACCCAATACAATAAATTTGTAGAGAGTGGATTGGAAAACCATGCTATAATGAGTTGGGTAACAATTCAAATGGACCCAAAAGACAATAAAGCAAAAATGGACTAGATTTATTTAAGGAAAATTATAATCGACACAATTATAGTTTTAATTGCTACAGTACTTCTTTCTTAATTTTGCAATCCCTTTCTCTTAAGGCATCCCTTCTAATTTATACTACATCTCCCCTTTCATCTTTACCCTCCACATGGACAACAGATTGCTTGTGTTGATCATTGTCCCATTAGCACCCTTCTGAAGTTTTTAAGGGTAGCTGTAAGGCTGAAAAGTACTGTTCAAACATCACTTCCTCATTAATGCGGTCAGAGAGTTAGCTATAGAGCATTCAATGCGGTGGTAGCAATTTTCTCTTAGATATTTCTTAACTCCCATCTGTCTTGTACGTTCACAATGCATATCCTTATCAATAAAACTTCTTAGTACGTCATTCTGGATGATAGGACACACATTTTGATCTTTGCTTCGTTTAGCCAAGGGGATATTCCTCCTCGGACCACCTTCCCCAGCCTTTAAAGTCCTAACTTGCTCGTGAAGCTCACAATCTTACGTCTTCCTTACTACTGATCTATCCTCAGACCACTGAGCCTCCTTGGACAAGGCCCAAGGCCCAATATATATTTGGGCCCCTTGTCCCTACAATATCATACATCATATCATATTGTATCATATCATCATATACTATATAATAAAAATTGGGCTTAGAAGTCGTGATTATATCAAGTGATTTCACCAAAATGTATAAAGTTTTTTAGATTTAAAAAAAAAAATAGATATAAATTTTTTTTTTTTTGTTCTTATCTTCTTCTCTTATAGTTTTTAAGTTGATAAAATTTTTTAATTTGATTATAATCCAAATTCTTCATCTAATTCTTTTATTATTAATTTATTTTTTACTATTTTTTTACTTAAATTATATAACTACGCGATAAAATATCATTAATTTAACTACACGATAAAATAACAGCAATGTTATTTGCTCATATTTTTTTGTATTAAAAAAATAGATATAATATTTTGTTCTTATCTTCTTCTCCTATAATTTATTAAATTTTACATATTATTGTATTTTTTTTTTCTTATCAACTACTTTTAGTGTTTTGGCTACACCAAATTGCAAAACTTTTTAGATAGAAACAAAACTTAATTGTTCTATCAACTATTCCTCTACAACTTTATAATTTCTTTAGATAGACAATGAACCTTAATTGTGGATATCAAGTTATCAACTTCTCTTTCTTTCTTATTTTTCCCCTTCAATTTATGAATTATCTACAATTTTTTAATACACAATTTTTATCAACAATTTTATGTATTAATTTATCTACTTTTAAAATCTTCAATAGATACACTTGACTAAGTTTTAAAAAATATGAAATTCTATTTCGACTAAAACCATGATTATTGTTTCCGTATATATTTGCTAAATATTTGCAGCACTAGAGTTAGCCAAATAAGCAAAAGATTTGATACTAATGTAATTTGGATAAAGGAGACTTCTACATTTGTTGAACAATTAATTCCTCCAGTTTTATAATTCCACACAAATAAAATTTCTATTGTTTCACTTGAAAAAATCCTACTTATATTTTTTCGGAAAATGCATTAGTTCTACCAGTTTTGGTGGCTTCTTTCACTTTTTTTTTTTTTTTTTTTGAGAATATTTATCACATTAAATTTCTATCGGTTATATGTTCTACGTCTTATTTTGATAAACAACTTATAGGTTCTACCTCAATCTAATCACGTTATAATATTCATTTTAATTAAAATTATTGTTATATTAAAGAGATTATCCTGAAGCTTTGAAGCCCAATCTATGAAGTTTCATGATCTTGAAACTTACCCTTCAACTTGTTATCTTGAGTGCAAAGTCCACACAGATGCTATTATATCATTATATCTATTCCATTGAAGCTTCAAGAAAGTGGATTACTTCAAGTTTGGATGCTACTCTTATATTTTTATATGTGGATCTCAAATTTATGCCACAAGTTTTCGGTTAATTTTTTTCACTTATTTAGTTCATCATTTGTTTTATTGAGATTTCTAAATATTTAATTTTTTAAAATTATTTATGAAAGGATTATACAAAACCAAACATGATATCGTATGTACGTTTTTCCCCCATTATGGAGTAAAAAATGTTGCTGAGACCCATTCGGCATGGCAACAATTTCTCAAAATTATAAAATGTTGGTAGGATTGTAGAGAGAGGAAGATAGAATTTAAGGTGAAGAATTATATAGATAACTTCTATATGAACATTAAAATTTTGTTAGAATGGCAAAAAAAAAACAATTTAAATATTAGGACTCTAAATGATGTATTGATATTAATAGTATTTAAGGTCCATTTGGTTAAGTGTTTTTTGAGCTTAAAAGATAATTTTTATTAAAACTCAAAACTTTCTTTTGCAACCACAACTCCTCATAGCTTGTACAATAGCTTATATACACACACCCTTAATATTTTATAGTAATTGTTGTAAAATGCAGGTGGAATTTTTTTACTAAGGCATGTGAAGATCTCATATTTAATAATCTCAAGTAACTTCATGTCACACATAAGGTTATCTCTTATTCCTTTTTGCTTACATAATGGGCCAAGAATGTTAAATAGTGCTTGTACGGCACTTTGATACCTAGCCCATTTACACCTTAGATTCTAACTCAAACAGTACAGCCCATGGGCCCAATCTTTCTCTGTCCGCGGTACCGGCCCAAACCCACAAATGCAATGAACCTGTGCTTTATAATACTCAGAAGCCTGAGCAGGCAACCCACAATTGCATGATCCCTACTTCACTACCTAGTCCATGTTCGGTGAACCACCCCGAGCACGAAAAAGGATGTTCAGATACGATACCCCTCATATGCACGGCAATGCCCTGGAGAGTATCGCTGCTGGGCGTATTCTTTGGAGTGGGAACCAATTCCAATGCCACTCCTACCATACTCCACCAAACGCCCACTTAGCAACAATAATATTGGACCTCCTTCCCACTAACCCTGCAAGTAATCATGATTCTTCCACTAATTTGAGGCTATAAATATGAAAAACCAAAGAAGGAAGAGGGTTGTTGAAAGGCATTGGAGGCAACTTATAGTTAAGAGTAACGGAGTAGTAAAAGGGAGAAGGAGAGAATTCAGAGATTTGAGAGGTCAAGTTGGGTCTCTAAGTTAGAATCGCCTAGAGTAGGAAATCCAAAACCCACGTTACAAATAGATTGTGAGCCCAAACGAGGATCGGCCCATCAACCTTGCTTCAGGCTTCCACAGTGCTCATAAGCCTCAAATAACATGTTTTATCTCCTAAAAATACTCATTTATTTTTCAATTTTTTCGCTTCAAAATAAAGTATTTTGTTCTAGGAGTCATTGGTATAGTTCATTTTAAGTAATTATTCAATATTCCTAGAATACAATTATAATATTAGGTCATACTACTATATGCATAAAAATAGTTTAAACTCTCATTAATTATTAAAATAGTTACAATAAATCAAACTCTTTTGCCAAGAATTTACTATAAATAAATATACATTTCCTAAATTATAAGAAATTTAAATTTCTACTTCATCTAAAATTAGATGAGCAAGAGTTTCAAGTAATATAAAATAAATAAATAAAATATTTATTTTGATTGTTTTAATTATATATCATTATTTTATGTTTTAATATTTAAAATTTATATATTACATACCATATTTATACAAAGTGTTAATACATTTTTATTTTGATTGTTTTAATATATATATATATATATATATATATATATATTATATGTCGTAATAATAATATTAATAGTCTTTATCATGTGGCTTACTAATTATTAATATAATTTTGGATTTTTACATACATCTTTTTAATTAAGCCGTGCATCATACTAGTGTGTGTGTGTATATATATAAAATAAAAGTGGAACTTAGAAGTTGTGGTTACGTTAAGTGACTGCACTAAATTATAGTAGTACTAGTATTATGCCCGTGCGATGCACAGCTTAATCAAGAATCAAACACAATAAAAGTTATTAAATCTTAAAATGTCAAATAAAATCTCCAAGCTCTCTCTCCAAGCTATCTCTTTCTACAAAAGTCTCCAAGCTCAAGGTGAAGGACCGAAGGGAGAGGTGATTGAAGGTGGGTTTTGGGTGAAGGTGGAGGTGACTGAAGGTGGTTTCGGTTGAAGGGGCTGACTGAAGGTGAGCTCTCTCTCTCTAAATCCATGGCCAAAATCCCAACTCTCTCTCTCTCTCTCTCTCTCTAAATTCTCTAAATTCATGGCTGAAAACCCAGCTTTCTCTCTCTCTAAAATTGGGCCAAAAACCCAACTCTCTTTAGCCAAAAACTCAGCCTTCTCTTTCTAAACCCATGGCCAAAAACCCAGCTCTCTCTCTCTCTAAATCCGTGGTTATTTGTGGTTTCAGATCTTGGGTTTTGTTCATTGATTTGGGATTTGAGTTTTGAGTTTTGAGTTTGGTTTCTCAGAAAGTCTAAGATAACCTAGGTTGAGTTTTGTGTTTGGGGCAAAAAAATTTGGGTTTGGTTTCTCAAAAAGTCTCTCTCTCTGTTCACCGTAGCTCCATGGCTGGAGCTCACAAGCTTAGCCTTCTTCTCCACCACACGCCACCGCTATCATGGTAGTGTGGGACCTAGTAGTTGACCTCGTCGCCATTGATGTGCAAGTGGCAGAGATATGAAGTGATGAACGGTTCTTGATGGGCTTTGAGGAGCCGGTGGAGACAACCTTTGGGGAAGCCAAATGCGTTGAGGAGAAAGAAGTTGACATTTCTAGACATTTAGGGATTGGGGTTTGCTGGAGATTTGGGTTTGGCGTTTGCTGGACATTTTGTTTTTTGAAATTTTTTCTGTTTTCTAGGTTGTTAACTTGTGGTATTGGAAGTTTCTTTGATTATGGTTTGGTTTAGAAGTGGATCAGTTGGGTGCTTTACTGGGTTTCTATTCTTTGGATGGTTTGGTTTGGGAGTGGTTTCGTTGATGTGGTAATGGGTGATTTGATTCGGTGGTGGTGCTTTGCTGGTTGCTGGGTTTCTATTCTTTTGCTTGGGTTTGATCTTCATGTTCTTTGATTCGGTGGTGGTGATTTGGCGTTTTTTTGTGTTTGTTTGCCAAGAAAATTTATGAGTTTGAAGGCTAAGGTTTGCTTTACTAGGGATATGGATTTGGGGTTTGGTTAGGATCTAGGCTTAGGGTTTGTTTTTTGCTGGAGATTGATTATAGAGAAGAACACTAGGGAAGAACACTAAGAACATGAACATGTTCTTCTGGAAAAAAAAAAAAAAAAAAAAAAGACATTTAATTAATTTATTTTGTTTTGATGTGTTTGGTTATAAAGAAAATACAAGAAAGGAAAAGAAAATGATAAGAAAATAATGATTAATTTGGTAAGAATATGAATCATATATGGGGAAGAACATAAAGAACATGAATATGTTCTTCTGAAAAAAAAAGAAAAAAAAATTGGAATAAAAAAAAATTCATCTTAATTAAAAGAAAGTAAAATTTTTGTTTGAAAGAAAATAATTTTTTTGTTTGTTTTTTTATTTTTTAATTAAAATTGAGTAATTAATTAATTTTTTTTTTAATTTTGGCATCTAAAAAATGTCAAATAATTTCTTTAATAATATTTTAATGCCCACGTCAGCCACCTCAATTTTTCCTGTTAGTTGGTTAATGGTAATGACTTAAATGTCACGCGTTAATTGGTTTAGGAACTAAAAGTGGTAAAAACAAAATGTAAGGATCAAAATAAAAAAAGTGCAAAATATAAGGACTAAAAGTGCATTTATGCCAAAAAAATATAAAGGGATCTACAAAATAATATATTAAGTTTTAAAGCTCAAGTAATCACCACCGCATATTTAAATAAAAAAAAAATCTTGAATTCAATAATTAAAAACGATAAAAAAAAAAAAATTTTGAAAGCTTATTTAAGTGGTAACCTCAATTTAATAGTTAAGAATTAAGAAAAATCTAAATTAGTAAACATTAAAAAATTTAAATTACTAAATGATGATGCCGGAAAAATCACCAGTGAGCTACACGCTACTTGCACACTCTAATCAGCACCTGCACAACAAAAAGAAGAACACCTCGCAGAGAGCATCGATGTGGTGCCGGCCAAATACCCTCCGAAGGTCAAGTTAGAACTCCTTTTCAACTCTAGAGTGCTAGAGAGGGGTTTATTATGCGTACCTTGATTTGTGAGGGTATTGGGATTTTTATAGTAGTAGAGGGTTGACTTCTTTTCCTTGGAGTAGAAGTCTTTTCCTTATAGGAGTCCTCATAAGCATAGATTGCGAAATCCAGTCCTTGTAGGAGATTAATATTCAGCGTGGGATACAAGTCATTTCCTTATATACTCATGCGTGGTGGTCACCTTTAGGACCGTCAACTTTCCTTATTCCCTTTAGCTACAACGTTGTCAGCTTATTAATGGTGTCAGCTTATTAATGGTGTCAGCTTTAAGGTCTTCAGCCATTCTCACCACTTATCCCGTCAGCTTAAGCCGTAGGCTCCATTACACGAGCAAAACTGACGGGTTGAATCTAAAGTATCCTTTAAGCTGTAATTTTACTTATCAGTTGCCCCCTACTCCATATCTCCATCAGCTTAAATTGACGGGTTATGGAGTTATATCTTTTTCGTTGCTAACTTTCACTTTGGTCAGGAGAGAGAAAACAATTCACAGCCGTTTTCTCGAGCAGCCATTTATTAAATGCTCGGACACGTGGCGCGCCTTGGTTGGCTCCGCTTCTGGACGAGGGCGTCGCTTCATCTTCCGTGCCTTCCCCCTTTTATATATAATCCACTTCTCCTTCTCATTTTTACTATTTCATCTTTACTAATTCCTGGAGAGAAGATCTGTCGCCTTTCTTCCATCAATCCTCCTACGTCGTTACCTACGTTCCTGCCGTTGCATTTTTCTGACCGTCACCCGTTTTGAGAAACTTGTAAGTTCTCTTTCTTTTTTCTTTTCTTTTTACATGCTTTATTTCAATTGATTCCTCTAAAATGAGGTCGTCATTTTAGGCACTTAGAATAAATCCATCACTTGTAGGTAGTCAGATGTCAAGTGACGCGTCAAGTGGTCAGTCGTCGGTCCGCGATGGAGCGGGCTACGACGAGGTATTTGGTTTAGGGTCTGAGTCTGGGAGCTTTTCCTGCTCGTCAGAGAGGGAAACATCAGCCCAAACTCCTGATGAGGGAATAGGGAGTCATGGAGATGAAGGTCAGGAGGAGATAATAGGTGATGAGGGCGAAGTTGAGGGGGATGAAGAAAGGGATAGTGACAGAGATGAGGGTGACGAAGAATCCTGTGAGGGAACTTCAGGAAGTCCTGGGGAAAGTCGCCCCTTCATCCTTCCCGAGGATTGGGCCGTCAATAAATTTTTACCAACAATGAGCGATAAGGTTTTCAAAGAGTTACGTATTCGTTTCCAAATCCCAAATCATATTCCTATTCGTCTCCCCAGAGAAAAAGAACAGTGCTACACGGGGAGAACCGCAGACGTAGGCATGTATGATGCCATGTTTGCTGCGGGGCTGAGGTTACCCCTGACGGCCTTACACCGTCAGCTTGCTGACTTCCTTGGGTTGTCCATTAGCCAGATTGCTCCCAATTCATGGAGAATCTTTATTGGTGCCAAGGTCTTATGGGGTCGTCTGAGTGGAGGACACCATCAGCTTTCTCTGGATGAATTCTTTTATTGTTATAGACCCCAACACCTGTCTTCCTCTAAAAGGATGTACCATTTTGCCGTCAGGGAAAGAGATTTGAGATTAGTGTCTGAGATGCTTGACTCAAATAGAAATTGGAAGGGTAGGTACTTTTTTGTTAAAGGGACGGACTGAGTGTGCCGTCAGGAAGAATGGGAGACCATACCCCATGGTTATTTTGATAACACTTGGGCATATGTCAGGGATTCAGGTTTTAGCCGTCAACTTTTACCCCCGTCAGTTTTTATTTGTATTTGCTTACCTATATTTTGAAGTGTTTTAACGTTGTCTGTTTGTTTCTCTTCCTCAGCCAACATTCACCCTCTTATAACCGACGAGCAAAGGGATTTCATCCGTCGGGTTCTAGAGATTCCTTTAGAAGAGCGATCGTGTCGAGATTTGATTACACTTGACACTCTTCACACTTACTGCAGGGGGCTTGAGCTGATGCCTGAAGCTCTTAAGTTAGAAGAATTTTCTCATCGCCGTGAGTAGCTTGTTCATATGGTTCCGTCACTCTAACTTTTGCCGTCAGTTTTTCTCATGTGTATCTGATATTTTCGCAGAAATGGAATCAGCTAAGCAACGAATCTGGGCTGCTGCTGCTCGCCAAAAAGAGGAGTAAAGGGCAAAGGGGGAGTTGGCATCTTCGTCAGCTCCTAAGACCGTCACCAAAGGTGCGTCAAAGAGGAAAACCGATTGGAAGGATAGCCGTCCTCTTAAAAAGGTAACTGTCACTCCTGGGAATGAGCCCCCAGAGAAGTCAACCCCTGCATCAGGCCACAGGGCAGGAAAGGGAGTAATGACTTCTTTTGGTCCTGTCCTGGAGGGACCCCGTTGCCTGCTAACGCACAAGGATTATGCTGTCGAAGAAATAGAGACGCTCATAAAACTGACGGACATAGATCCTTGTGCTTTGTTAGGGACGGAAGAGTTGGGGGCGTTAGCTTTGTTCGACCTGATGCGGGTAAGCCGTATTCCTTAATTATTTTTTCTTTGTCTTTTTCTCATTTATTGACTGATGGCTGTGTTCTTTTTTAGGCCTTGGTTTATGTAAAAGCTCTTCAGGACCGTTGTGTGGCCAAGGAGGGCGTCGTCACTCATGTTAGCAAACATAATGCTAATATGCTGAACCAGCAGGCGTAATATAAAGAGGCCCTCCACCTCCTGAACGTCGATCTAAAGGAAACGAGGGAGAAGCTCGAAGAGGCGGGCTGTCAAAAGGAGAAGTTAGAACAAGAGCTGATGGCCCTTCGTAAGTAGGTGGAGCAGGCTGGGGCTGACACGGTCCAGAAGTTCAAGGAGTCAGATTCCTTTTTTGATTCTTGTGGTGGGTACTACGGAACAGGGTTCGATGACTGCCTTAAGCAGGTTGTGTCAGCCTTCCCTGAGTTGGATCTTTCTGGAATCACCTTGGATGACGCTGTGCCAATGACGCCTGCTAATGACACCGTCGTTGTTGAAGGTGACGGCTTCACGGATGCACCTCCTCATGATGACAATGGGGTTGTTCTAGCCCAGCCTGCTGCAAACCCTCCAATTACTACTTCCAATCCTTCTGTGGATGTCTTTGACGTAGAGGACCCTCCAGTACAAAAAAGTAAAAGGACTTCGAGTGACGCCCCTTCTGCCGAGCCATAGTTGTATTCTTTTGTAACTGTTGTATTCTGTTTTGTTTGCAAATAGTGTTTTTAGGTGCCCCCTTGGTTTTGGGGTTTCTTTTTGTAATTAATTTGCTTTTGCTTCTGACATTTAATGCCCGTTGCTTTTGAACAAATATGTTATGGCTATTTGCTCGTGTGCTTCTATCTCTTACTTTGTAGATTCCAAGGTTATTTCTCAGTCGTAGGTTGGCCTAGTTATAGGGATCTAAAGGTACTGAATTATGATTACGGACCCGTCTATTTCAATGATGCCGTTAGCTTAATGAAACTGTCGGCTTTTACTTTTTATGTTGAGTATTCTAGTAGAGCCGTTAGCTTAATGAAGCCGTCAGTTTTGACAATTTTACAGATAAACGGTTATTTAAGCCCGTCATTTTTTATGACTTTATGGATCAATAGATTTGTCTTTTTTGTAGTCTTTTACTTTGTTACCTCTAGGAGTTTTAACAACATTCTATTATCCTGGGACAAAGTCGTCCACCTTACTGTTTTTACCAGGTTTTGATGTTTTTATTACTTTTTGATATGAGGTCACTCATGTGGGACCATCGGCTTTATGGCCTTGTCCATTTTTATGGACTTGGCCAACTCGTCAGTCTTTTTAGACTGTTAGCTATATGGCTTCGTCCCTCTCATGGACTTAGCCAATTCGTCAGTCTTTTATTAGACCGTCAGTTATATGGCTTTGTCCCTCTTGTGGTCTTGGCCAATTCGTCAGTCTTTTATTAGACCGTTTGTTATATGGCTTCGTCCATCTTGTGAACTTTGGCCAATTCGTCAGTCTTTTATTAGACCGTCTGTTATATGGCTTCGTTCCTCTTGTGGACTTTGGCCAATTCGTCAGTCTTTTATTAGACCGTCCGTTTTGTGACTTCGTCCCTCTTGTGGGAATTGCTCATTATTCTTTATGAGCTTCGAGGTTGTCCACTTTTCTTGCGGATTTGAATTTGTAAGTAGAAACTTTTGTAGTTCTGAATAAACTCCTATTATTGCCATGCATAAAAAGTAGTTAAAAAGAAAAATCCTGCCCTTTGGGATTATTGCTGCAAAAACTAAAGTAAAAATCCTGCCCTTTGGGCTTATTGTAGCAAAAACTAAAACAAAAACTAAAGTAAAAAATCCTTCCCTTTGGGCTTATTGCAACAAAAACTAAAGTAAACTGAACTTGTAACTAAAAAGGGGGGGTGTTGTCTCTTGTGTTGTTGTCTTCACTAGTAATACCTCCGTAGGTGCTCGGAGTTCCAAGGGTATGGCAGCTTCTGTCCATCTAACGTTTCTAGGTGGTAAATGCCCTTCCTATGCCATGCCATGATTCGGTAAGGTCCTTCCCAATTTGGGCCGAGTTTCCCTTGTGTCGGGTCTTTCGCAGCACCCATGACTTTCCTTAGAACGAGATCTCCAACTTGGAAGTCTCTGTGTCTGACCCAGGAATTGTAGTGTTTTGCCATGCAGTCCTGGTACCGTGCGAGTCTTTGTTCTACTGCTGCCTAGTTTCGTCTACCAAATCGAGCTGTAGGCGTAAGGCCTCGTTGCTCTTGCTTTTGTCATGGTTGTGCACCTTGTAGCTTGTAAGTCCGACCTCGGCCGGGATGACTGCTTCACTCCTGTATGTTAGTCGGAATGGTGTTTCTTCAGTTGGTGTCCTTACCGTTGTCCTGTAGGCCCAAAGTATGCTCGGTAACTCTTCTGCCCATATACCCTTTGCTCTCTTGAGCCAAGTCTTGATAATCTTCAACAAGGATCGGTTCGTGACTTCGACTTTCCCGTTAGCTTGATGGTGGGCGAGGGAGGAGTAGTTGTTTTTTATCCCTAGTTGCGAGCAAAAGTCCTGGAAGGAGTCGTTGTCGAATTGCCTCCCGTTGTCTGAAACCAGGTCTTTGGGTATGCGAAACCTGCATATGATGCATCCCCAAATGAAACTCTGTACGATCTTTTCTGTAATGGTGGCCAGAGCTTTAGCTTTCACCCATTTTGTAAAGTAGTCGATGCCTACTACTAGGAACTTCAGTTGCCGTACAGCCGTTGGGAATAGTCCCATGATGTCTAGCCCCCCACTAAGCAAACGGCCATGGTGCCGTCATTGGGGTTAGTTCCTTGGTTGGCTGTCTAATGATATTGCTAAACCTCTAGCACTTGTCGCAGGTCTTGACATAAGTCTCGGCATCCTTCTGCATGGTGGGCCAAAAGTACCCTACTTGCACAAGCTTGTGTACTAATGATCTTGACCCTGAATGATTTCCGCAGATTCCCTCGTGTATTTCTCTCATGACGTAGTCTGCTTCTTCAGGACCTAAGCATCTTAGGTAGGGACGGGAGAAACCTCTTTTGTACAAGACGTCTCTTATCAGAATGAACCTCGATGCTTGAACAGTTTTCTTGCAGCTTCCTTTCCATCTAGCAATACGTTGTTCTTCAAGTAAGAAACTAATGGCGCAGTCCAATCGCTTTCGGAACCAAGCTCCTGTACATCGATAGAATTTATAAGTGGAGAGAGCTGAACGAAGGAGAGTACGTTACCAAGGGTGGCCATATGTTCGGCTGAAGCGGCTTTGGCTAGGCGGTCAGCTCACTCGTTTTCTCCTTGGGGGATCTGTATAATCTCGGCCTTCAGCTCGTTTACCCTCCTCCTTGCTTGATCCAAATACTTCTTCATTCTTTTGCCTTTACACTCGTAATCCCCACTTATCTGGTTGGTTACGACCTGAAAGTCACAGTAAATGATCACACTTTCGGCTCCTGTAGCTTTGGCGAGATCAAAGTGAACCATACACTCGACTGTGTCTCCTTTGGGTGACTGTAGTACAACGCCAGCTCCTCCAGCCTCCTTGTTAGAGGATCCGTCTACATGCAAGCTCCATAGAGGAGATTCCTCTGCCCCCTTGTCCTCGCCATTTGTGAACTCAGCTATGAAATCTGCGACGACCTATCCTTTAATGGCGATTCGCAAGTGATACTGGATGTCAAACTCGCTCAGTTCTATGGCCCATAATGCCAGTTATCCCGCAGCTTCAGGGTTGCTCATTGCCCGTCGTAAAGGCTTGTCAGTTAGGACAACCACCGTGTAGGCTTGAAAGTACGGTTTGAGTTTACGCGCCACCGTAACTAAAGCGAAGGCGAGTTTCTCCATGGGCGAATGTCTTTCTTCGGCTCTGCGAAGTGCCCGGCAAATGTAGTACACAGGCTTCTGCACTCTCTTTTCTTCTCTGATCAAGGCGGCGCTGACGACAGCTGGGGAGATGGCAAGATAGAGAAAAAGTTCTTCACTTGGTTACGAAGGACTCAACAACGGTGGGGAAGAGAGATAAGTTTTCAATTCCTCGAATGCTCGTTGGCACTCGGCAGTCCACTCGAAAGATCTCTTCAATGTGCGGAAAGAAGGGTAAGCACTTGTCCGTTGCCCTTGAGACGAACCTATTTAGCGCTGCTATCTTACCATTGAGGCTTTGTACTTCCTTCACATTTTTTGGTGGTGCCATCTCTATTATGGCCTAGATCTTGTTCGGATTGGCCTCGATGCCCTTCTGTGACACCATGAATCCTAAGAATTTTCCTGCCGTCACCCCGAAGGTGCACTTTCCTGGATTAAGCTTCATGTTGTAAGAGCGAAGAATGTCAAATGTTTCCCTGAGGTCTTCTAAGTGATCTTCTTCCCTTCGGCTTTTTACCAGCATATCATCTACGTAGACTTGGACATTTTTTCCGATTCGCCGTGCGAACATCTTGTTCATAAGCCTCTAATATGTTGCTCCCGCATTTTTCAGACTAAATGGCATTACTTTGTAACAGAAGAGGCCTTGGCTAGTTACGAACGAAGTTTTCTTTTGATCGGCTTCATGCATCTTGATTTGGTTGTAACCGGAGAAAGCGTCCATAAAACTTAACAGCTGGTGTTGAGCTGTAAAGTCTACTAGAGTGTCAACCCTTGGGAGGGGATAGCTGTCTTTGGGGCACGCTTTGTTTAGGTCGGTGAAGTCTATGCACATCCTCTACTTCCCGCTAGCTTTCCTGACCATCACTACGTTTGCTAGCCAGTCGGGGTAGTAAACTTCCCTAATAAAGTTTGCCTCCTGTAGTTTGCGGACTTCTTCAGCTATAGCCAGATCTCGTTCTGGGGCAAACACCCGCTTCTTCTGCCGGATGGGTGGAAAGGCGAGTGACACATTCAGCCTATGCTCTATGACTGAATGGTATATTCTTGGCATGTTCTCGTGACTCTAGGCGAACACGTCCTGATTCTCTCTAAGGAAGGTTGTAAGTGTTTATTGGATCATGGGACTTGCAAGGGTTCCAATCTTTGTTGTTTGGTCAGGCCTGGAGTCGTCAAAAGGTATTTCTTCAAACTTCTCAACGGGCTTCGTCGCACTCCGATGTTCTTCTATACTCATGGCCTAGAGATGATCATCCATTTCCATCATAGCTACGTAGCATTCGCGTGCGGCCACCTGATTTCCGCGTAGTTCTCCCACTCCGTATTCGGTAGGGAATTTAATCATTAAATGATAAGTTGAGGTCGTTGCCTTCCATGAATTGAGGGTGGGCCGCCCTAAGATAGCATTGTAGGCGGACGAATAGTAGACCACGTGGAACGTCATGTCCTTCGTGATTTGTTGAGGATAGTCGCCTGTTGTTACAAACAATATGATCGCACCCAGGGGAAACACCCTTGTTCCTCCAAATTTGACGAGTAGGGCATCCGTCGGATTCAATCGTTCTCTGTCAATTTTCATCTGCTAGAATGCCGGGTAGTACAAGATGTTTGCCGAGCTCCCATTGTCGACCAGCACCCGGTGCAAGTTGTAGTCCCTTACTCGTAGGCTGACAACAAGCGCATCGTCATGTGGATGGTGAAAACGTCGCGCATCTTCTTCCGAGAACTCGATGATAGGGCCTTCTCTTCGTGCTATTTTTGGTACTGAGCTCGTTAGCTGGACGTTCTGGACCTTCCTAAGGTACGTCTTCCGAGCCTTTTTGGATGACCCGGTAGACGTTCCTCCTACAATCATCCTTATGTCGCTGATAGGAGGTCTAGGACGGTCATTATTCTGTCGAGGGGGCTGCTCTTGAGGCGATGGATCCGTTCTTTCCTTGCTTACGAACTTCTGTAATTTCCCTTGTCTTATGAGGGCCTCAATTTGCTGCTTTAAGTCATAACAATCGGCTTTGTCATGACCGTGGTCTCAGTGGAAGCGACAATATTTGTCTCTGGAATGCTTGCTAGGATCTCCCTTCAGCTTTCCAGTAAAAGTCAGAGCCCCTTCGTCCTTGATTTGCATTAGGACTTGATCTATCGGGGTGGTTAGCAGGGTGAAGCTTGTGAACCTTCCCCCTGGGGGCCTAGAACGCCTTTCATCTCTTCGGTCTCCTGTCCTCGGCTTCTTCCGCCCTTGGTCTTGTCATGCATCTTCCTGTCTCTCCCTTTTTCTTGGTTTTTCCTCCCGAGCCTACAGCGCATCTTCAGCGTTCATATACTTAGTGGCCTTGTAAAGTACTTCTGACATGGTCTTTGGGTCGTTTTTGTACAGGGAGAACAAAAACTTACCCTTTTGCAACCCATTTCTGAAGGCTGCTACAAGTATCTTGTCGTCGGCTTCGTCAATCGAGAGCGGTTCTTTATTGAAGCGCGTTATGTAGGATCTCAGTGTCTCGTCCTCTCGTTGCCTGATACTCATCAAGCACGCCATAGACTTTTTATACCTATGTCCTCCAATAAAGTGTGTAGTGAACTGAGCGCTTAGCTCCTTGAAAGTACTGATGGAATTTGGCGTAAGCCGGTTGAACCATACCCTCACGGGGCCTTTCAGCGTGGTAGGGAAGGCCCTACACATGATTTCGTCTGCTACCCCTTAAAGGTGCATTAAGGTCTTGAAGGTCTCCAGGTGATCTAGAGGGCCCTTCACTCCGTCATAACTCTCCATATACGGCATGCGAAATTTATGTGGTAGGGGGAAGGAATTGACGGCTGCAGTAAATGGCGAGTCGGTGCGATTTACCAGATCGTCAAGATCACTGGATACTCGCCCCTTAAGCGCATTCATCATAACCTCCATTTGCTCCTTCATCGCCTGCATCTCAGTGACTATATATGGCGGAGTGGCGTCCGTGAGGGATGGCATGCTCAAGTTCTGCTTCTCAGGTCTGCTTGGGGCGTTACTGCCCTCAGGTATTTCTTGGTTTCTTCTTTCATCGCTGTTCCCCTCTTGATCTTCTAGTTGGTTATTTGATGCTGCATTCTTCTGGCGCAGTTGTTCTTCTAGGTCGTGGTTCCGTTTGGTGAGGCATTCTACGACTGCGGCGAGAGTTCGAACCTGTCTCTCGAGGGCAGTCGTGGGTGGTTCCTCTCCTTGAATGTCGTTTGTGGTTGCCATTGAGTGAGTGAGTACCATGCAACTCTCTTATCCGGGAAACTACAATACAGCTTGCGGATTGCAACAAATTCAGATTCCCACAGACGGCGCCAACTGATGATGTCGGAAAAATCACCAGTGAACTACACGCTACTTGCACACTCTAATCAGCACCTACACAACAAAAAGGAGAAGACCTCGCAGAGAGCACCGGTGTGGTGCCGGCCAAATACCCTCTGAAAGTCAATTTAGAACTTCTTTTCAACTCTAGAGTGCTAGAGAGGGGTTAATTATGCGTACCTTGATTTGTGAGGGTATTGTGGTTTTTATAGTAGTAGAGGGTTGACCTCTTTTCCTTAGAGTATAAGTCTTTTCCTTATAGGAGTCCTCATAAGCGTATATTGCAGAATCTTTTCCTTGTAGGAGACTAATATTCAGCGTGGGATACAAGTCATTTCCTTATATACTCATGCGTGGTGGTCAAGCCAAGTTTTAATAAGGTCGTCACCTTTAGGACCGTCGGCTTACCTTATTCCTTTCAACTACAACGTCGTCAGCTTATTAATGGTGTCAACTTTAAGGTCTTCAACCATCCTCACCACTTATCCCGTCAGCTTAAGTCGTAGGCTCCATTACACGGGCAAAACTGATGGGTTGAATCTAGAGTATCCTTTATGCTGTAATTTTACTTATCACTAAACATTAAAAAATAAAAATAGAGAGACTTACATGAGAATTGATTTTTTTATCTTTGAAAGCGAGGGAGAAGGCACCAGATTTCACCCTATCAAATATATGCGTATTATGAAATTAAAAAAGAAAAAAGAAAAAAAAAAAAAGATCCTATCAAATATGTGTATAATGAAATAGAAAAAAAATATGATAGAGTTAAATAACCTTGGAGAGGGAAAGAGAACTTGTAGCTTTCAATGTAGGCATCCTTAAATTATTGTTTAGCTGCAAATATTTATATATATTTTTTTCCCGAATGATTTTACTATTAAGAGATAGTATAGCTTCAAGTTAAACTCTAATATAAAATCTCATCAAATTATTCCTTATGATCTAATCTCAAGTTGTAAATATACTTGAAGATAAATATGAAAATAAAAAATTGTTGATAACCTTATTTTTAGATAAAGGTAGGCATAACTGATATATATTTTTGCATAAGCAAACATAATGAAATAGTGCAAATGATTAAAATAATTTTTTTAAGATAATGATTTAGTTTACAAAATTTATCTATATGTTAGTAGGATTATAGGAATTTTCATTGAGTAAATAAATAAAGATACAATTAAGAAAAGAAAAAAAAATGTTAAAAGTGCTGGCAAAGAAAAATGATATGAAAAATACATATGACTAAGTTTATTACCTTCATTTGTATTTCACAACAAATTTATTATGAAATAAATGTGCGCAATCGAAGTAGATGAGTTTGCAGTTTTTTTCACAGCAAATTTATTATAAAATCAAACTTGCCTTCCATGAAGGAATTTGTTATTTGTATGTTATGAAAGACATATTTCGAGGTTCTCTCTCTCTGTCTCAGATGTACATGTGCAAAAACAATACATCTATGTGTAATCAATATTATGGATACCCTCTTGTCAATGAAGGGAACGATCGACCACCCGTTCATAGGTTCAAGGATAAAAAAATTAAGCGTAGGCTCAACTTAATCTTATTAATAGGGCTTGATATGGAAACGATATAGGCTTGCCGAAAAAAAAAACAAGAAAAAAAATCTTTAAAAAAAATATTTAATGATGCAGCTTAGGCTCACTTATTTATAATGAAAGTATTACTTTCATATATTATGATCTTTAGATAAAATTTACTTTGGTCCCCCCCTCAAAAACAAATTTTTTTTTTAACAAAGCTTGTTTGCTGAATTATGCTTGAGATTTGTGCTTGACTAATGAAACGAGCCAACCTCTGCATGGCTTGATTACAGCATAATATATTACTTGTAGAGATGTAAAAGATCAACCTTTATGAGCTTGAGCTAAACTTTTTTTGATATAAGATAGAAATTTTACTCTAACTTAATTTAAGCGTATATATATGTGTGAAACTCCCTCTTGGAAACTTGAACCCTGATCTTTGCCCTCCACACCTCATAAGAACTTTGTTCTTATAGAGTGATCATCACGCCAAGAGTGTACGGTGATAGCTTGAGCTAAACTTCGAAAATCCTATTCATCTTGCCAAGCTAATTATAAACATTTAATACTGGGCTATGCTCTGCTTGAATACAGTCAGTTATATTACTTATTTACGCACATAGATGTATACTCCTTTTGTTCTTTTTTTTTTCCCCTTGATTTGTGTTTTTGGAAATACACTGGTAAGACCGGACCTTGTGCAAAACCTGCTGTGCAAAATGCTTTCATGGCATATAAATCGACCTGGTCAGTTTTGGTATTTGCTATTATAGGCTCCAAGTAACCTACTCTTCAAAATAACTTACTCTCCTTACCTATTATCTCTATTATATTGCAGATCCAAAGACTACAAGAAAGCAGGTCGGCAAACTTTTAGAGAAGATGAGGTCAAGATTATAGCTACTTATGTTAGATAATTTCTCGACATCTTGTCACTTTAGCTCATAATATATAGTTATTTAATTCCTATATAGGACTAAGGTTAAACGGAAGAATAAATCCAATGCAGTCATTGAACAGAGTATTTCCACCATTCATGTCAAATAATAATTGTCATATTGAGAAATGGACTTGCAAAGAATTTCATGTTGTCCATCAGAGTGAGTGCACTCTTGAGGCGTACACTAGTATTCTTGTAAGAGTTGTTTGTTAGGCTTTGGCCAATTAAAGATAGTCTTTGTGACAAACTCATTAGCCAATCCGCAACTTGCTTATGTAACTATAAATAAATAATGTGGCCCAAGTCTAATAAGCTTTTGTCAATGAGAAAACAGCTACAATCTGAGAGGTATTGTTTCCAAGAGTCTTTTAAAGAGTTAGCCCAACCTTACTTTAAGCAACTTAGCCCTTCTAAATTGATCACTATTCACCAAATATCACTCCGTTAGATTTTGTTATCAGGGCTTGAGATCCTTAGGAGATCAAGCCTTGCGTTCCACATATTCATTTATGCGCCTCACATTCTAATGGTCTCAATCCATACGATTTCTCCAGTGTCTCTGTCTTTGCCTCTCTACCTTATCGACACTCTCTCTCTCTCTCTTGATTTCTCGCAGTGTTTTATAAATCATGCGCAAAGCGATACATCTCATGTCTTTTGTAAATCATACATGAAACAGTGCTGATTGGGATTGTTTCTGGTGGTGGTATGATGGAAACAAGGCACAAACAGTTAATTGTGTTAAGTAGTGTAAAGTTGTAATTTTTGAGCTTTCAAGTAGTGTTTTCGTAATAAGAATAATGGTTTTTTATTTATTTTTGGCTGACAGACACAATAGTTTTTTTAGTTGGTGTCTTTGGGACTAAAAAATTGCGTTGGTTTGGAATTATATAGCAATACATCTCTTGGGAGATTTTTAACATGTTAGAAATGCCACTTGTCATGATGGGAGAAAAATGACAAAATTTAGTTACAAAATTAGTTGTAGCCTAATATTACAATCTTACTCAATAACATTCACATTATTACATATTTTGAAAATCTAACCGTTAAATTGCATGTTCTTTATATTCTTAATGCACATATCAAATTTTGTGCCAATTAGATATTATTTACTATATAATCTATAAGCTTACATTTTATGCATAACTAGTAGCAAATCCACTCGATGTGCAGGAAAATTTGATATAAATATGTTTTATTGGATAATTATTGAATCAATATATTAGATTGTATATTTTTAAAAGTCAATATGTGTTATTTGAAATTATGTTTTATATTAGAAGTTTTTTTGTGGTGTAACAACTAACAAATTAAATATATTTTGTAGTTGGGTATTATATATAGTGAGATATGTATGAAAATACAATGTAATAAATTTTATATAAAATTTTTTTACCATGTAAGAACTATTAGACTAAGTTCTAACCATGTATACTTTGTTTTTTTTTTTTTTTTTTGGTAATAAAAAATGGGAGCGTTTATGGTTGTATTAAACCCCTGGGTAAGGCGCCGCGCCGTGAGATACTCACTTATTTTTGCGCGTGTGAGAGTCACCTCATTTCTGAGTACACCCCTCACTAAGGATGCCCACCAACAGAAGGCCGTTGGCAGGACTCGAACCCAAGCCTGACAAGCAGGGAAGCGAAGTCCTGACCAACTCAGCCAAGTCCTAACCATGTATATTTTTAATGCACTGTCCTGACCAAGCGAAGTCCTAACCATGTATACTTTGTTTATTACTATACAGATGTATGTAATTCAACACTTAGGGTGCGTTTGGATATCGTTTATTTTGTTAAAAACTGAAAAATGAAAACAATAAAAAAAATAATTTCCGATTATTGTTCACACTAAAAAACACTGTTCATATGCCTTGATGCACTGTTCATGGACATGAATAGTGCACCAGGCGCTGGTCCAAAAAAAAAAAAAAGGGCTGAAATGCAAAACCTACAAACGTGGACGTGATCCAAAGACTCACTTACATGTATATTTTTTTTCCAAAACATAGATCCATCTCTCTTTCTTTCACACAATTGAAACTAAGTGAAAAAGAATATAAAGATAACTATGCAATAGATCATAATCAATAAATCATATATCATAAAGTGAAAATATAAAATCAAATAAAATGCAAAAAGTAAACTTTATTTCATCATATGAACATATGAACAAATCCCGTAATATATAACTCTTCAAATTCATAAATCACATGATTACTTAGATTTTATAGTAAAATAAGATTAATCTATCCATCATGACATTGCAGTATAGTCTAGATATAATTATATAAAAATCATGTTTTGTTGATCATGTTTCATAAACCAAAAGTACCATCTATACATCTAATAAAATCTTTAAAGAGTAACACATGAGAATTCTTAATTTGAACAGTTGATTGTGTGTGTGTGTGTGTGTGTGTTGTGTGTGTGTGTGTGTGTGTGTGTATAGAGAGAGAGAGAGAGAGAGAGATGTAGATGGTGGTGAAGGGGGGATGGAGGGTTTTGAACCACAAATGGGGGACACCATAAAGAATATTGCTAGGCTATCACTTGAACCCCCCAAAAATTAATCTAAGAGGCTAGACATAAGGATAATAGGAATTCTAAGAAAGAATTAATCAAATTCCTTAAGTATCTATGCATAAAAACATTAAAAACATAATGCTCTAGAGTAAATTATATTTTGTCTTATCCTCTTTTTGGCTTTTTCCTTAAAAGTTTACCAAGAAAGCTCGAATTAGCTAAAAATTTAATGGTGGAGATTCATATTATTTGTAATAGAATGAACAAAATAAAAATTACAAACAGATTTGAGAAAAGACGTATAATATTTCTAAAAGAAAATTTACCAAACACATGGGAGCAACAATAACAAAATTACTGAACTGAAAACGTTTTGACTTCTTGACACTTTACAAATAAGCAAAAAAAAAAAATGTTCATTATCAATATGTTTCATATCAACATTAGGAATTTCCACAACAACGATAGGCCAAATAAAATTGCACTAACAATTCTAAGTCTCAATTAAAAATAACAAAAGTTACTATCATTGAAAAATTTGGAAAAGAAAACAACAAAATCACTTCAAAAAATGCAAGAATACTAAAAAGAAAGGAAAACCAAAAAAAAAAAATTTTTATTGTGCATTTTGTTTACCTTAGTGGTCTTCCTATTGTTGCCTTAACTTTGAAATTTTCTGACAAAAATAATTGATGTTTTTTCAAAACGGTGAAAACTAAAACTTGAGTGAAAATTATGGAGAAGAATTAGTATTGTGCTAATTTTTTTGTTGTAGATGACGGGTGATTGTATCTAGAATGTGCATTAGTATATATAACATTGTAAAACTTAAATAAATAATCAATGTATAAGTGAGAGAGAGATAAGGTTGTGAAAAACTAAAAGTTTGAAAGATGAAACACTGTAATGATAGATAAACAAAGAGGCACACTTGAAATGTTAATTTTATTCACTAAAATTATAATGAATTATTCAATTTTAACAATTACTTCAAATTTGAAAGAAGAAAATGAAAAATTGAAATCAATTAGGGTAGTTGAATAGTCAAATATTTGTATATAATGAATAATAATGTTTGTCCATGATCTATATTTAATTATTTTATATAAAAATTAAAAAAAAAATCATAAAGAAAAAGAAAAAAAAGTATGATGTGGCTGATGAGGTGGCTTAACAGGAGTATAGCAATATTAAATGCTATGTCTCAGCTTTTAGAAATATATAAATATAGATTTTAAATTATAAAAATTTGCAATTTAAACAATTTATTGATGACATAGTTATTAATCTTTAATTTTATAGAAATTTTGCAAGTATGGAGGATAAAAGAAGAAAATGTAATCCATACGTAGATTTGTCAAAATTTATCTCAAGTAAAAATATATTAAATAAGGTTGTAGCCTTATACTAGAACCAATTTTATAACTAAACTTTATATTTTAAGAAAAATTACTCTCTAAATTTCTGCTTTTGTATATTGTATTAAATTAAATAGGTACTAGACCAATTATCAATCACACAAATAAAGATCCAATGGGAAAAGTTTTTTTATAGAATGTCATTTGATACTTTCATCGGAAAATCCTAAGACAACAATTTCAGAAAATCTTAGCAAAACAGTGTCTAGTTTTCATCCATTGGCTATTGGCTATTGCATTATCTTGAGCTTCCCAAAACAATGGGCTTCCTATCTCTCTCTCACACACACTCACAGAACAGTGCCCATTCCTTAATCTCTCCCAAAACACACTGAGAACAGTGCTTATTCTTTAACCAAATAGGCAATTATCTGATAGGAGCTGAATCCAGCCCGGCGTTGATTTCCACTGGCTTTTGCTCTTTACAATTACTGCTGCAATTTTTTATTTCCCAAACCTGTAAGTTTGACTTTTCAGTTCACACACATTCATCTCTTCAATATACCCTCCTTAATATATTCATCAAATTGTTTTCTTCTTCTCTAATTTATGATTCTTTTAACTTATTTTCTTCAGTTCCATACATATTGTGGTTCAAATTTAATCTGTATATTGCCTATGGTTACCATGAGCACTCAAGGAGGGTCTACGCCATCACCATCATCTTCTTATTCTTCAAGACCTTGGTGGAAATACGAGGTGTTTCTGAGTTTTAGAGGCGTGGACACTCGAAGAAGCTTCACGGATCATCTATACGCTGCTTTGAAAAAGAAGGGCATTTTGACTTTTAGGGACGATGAAGAACTTGAGATAGGAAAATCTATTTCGCCAGAGATCTTGAACGCAATAGAAAGATCGAGGTTTGCTATCATCATTCTCTCAAGAAACTATGCATTTTCAACATGGTGTTTGGATGAACTTGTCAATATTGTTAGATGCATGAAAGAGAACGGAATGACAGTTCTACCGGTTTTTTATGATGTGGATCCATCTACAGTACGGAAACAAACAGGAACTTTTGAAAAAGCTTTTGTTGAACACGTAAAGCACTTTAAAGAAAACACTAAGAAGGTTGAAATGTGGAGAGCTGCTTTGATAGAAGTGGCCAATCTCTCTGGTTGGCATTTACAAGATAGGTAATTTCCATTACTAATTTATTTCTGTTACATATTTAAATGATATTCTTCTTTCATAAACGATGGAGAATACAATATAGAATGTAAGTAGCATAATATGCTGTAAATGATGTATTTCTAATGGCATTGAATTTGTCAATAATGTGCTTGTCAAATTAATGGAAACAAGCAACAATGTTCTCCTTGTTGAATTGGGCATTACAAAGAACAATCCCAAGAAAAAAAACTGCATCAAATACAAAATAAAAATCTAAATTAACATATGTGCAATCCTTCAAAATCCTTGTCAATTCAGAACAACTTGAACAAAATACTTGAGATCTCCGTGAGTCCTAAACTAAACAAAATTAATCAAAGTCTCAACAAATAATCAAAACGGAACCCATAACCATTGGCAAATTTTCCAAAATCACACCTAATATCTCTCTCTCTCTCTCTCTCTCTCAAGTGAAAAAACCAAACCCCAAACCATAAAAACAAAACCCATCCCAAAACTGAAGTCAAATCTCCAGGCTAGCCCAGACTGGCATTATCTACCTTTAACAAATGGACGTGTTGAACAAGGTTTCAACTTCTTTGATGCCAATGAGGATGACAAGGTTATGGTGTTGGAGCTTGGCACCATCCTCAAATTCCTTTGCTCCTTCTTCGATTCCTCCAACAAGCTCTATTGTATCAGGGACTAGCAACGGAGTGTTGCCATGCTCAATGCCTAGTTCATTTTCTCTATTTTTATTTTTCTTTTTTATATTTACTTTTTTTTTTTTTTTTTCACATTACTTTTTGAGGAAAAAAAATAGCAGAATGGAATGTTGTTGGATCTGTGAGGGATGTTTTCACAACTTGGGTTTGTGTTGGCAGGATTCAATCTTGCAATTCTTTTTCTCTAGCCAAAATATATTTTGGATTTAGTGGGCTGAGAGCATTCACATCAGTTGAACTAAAATAGCACAAGGCCTTAAATTTGGCTAATGAACCCCAAAGAACACTCGCATCAACTTCTGTATTCATCTGGCAAAATAAAATTTTGCTATAGTGCTTGTCCAAATTTAGGTGATGTTGTAGCTTATGCAAAACAATTTTTTATTATTTCTTCGCTTTAACTGAGCCCTATGTTCTCTCTCTCTCTCTCTCTCTCTCTCTCTCACACACACACACACACACTCAAACAAAGCCTTTGCTGCCTACAAGACCTGTCCAATTGTGCTTGAGACCACCTGTAGGGCCATATTCTGCTTTCCTCTATGCTAACAACTCTACTCCCATAATTGTCCTCCAATAACTCCACTTCCAATCTGGTTTTCCATCAATACAACAACGTCAGATCTACTCACTTGCTCCGCGGACAGCACAATGAGGCATCATTTATGAGTTTTCATGTTATTTTGGGGTGTTGGCGTCGTTGTGTAATGGTTTTTTGACTAAGTGGGTGGGAGGATCTCTATCAGTAGGGGCTTGCTCGAATAGGTTTGGTTGATTTTGGAGTGGGTTGAGCTTGATTTTTGGGTGATTTGGATGCAATTTGAAGGTTGTGTAGCCGGTGATTAAAGGAGAGGGGGTTTGAATGATACTTGAGTCACGGTGGTCTTGGATGTGGGTTGTCTTGTTTGGTGAAGGAAGATAGTGAATGTGAGTGACGTGAGAGAAACGATTAAAAAAATTAAGAAAAAAATGATAAGTATAAAATATAGATAATCAAATGTGAGTGTTTTGAAAAAAGGTTAGCTAAAATAAATAAAGTAGGTTCTTCTTTTATAATAAAGAGGAATTTTCGCATAAGCTAATGTGAATGCTCTAATATCATTGCTAATTGGAGTTACTTATCAAAAAAAAAATCATTGCTAATTGGAATTAGGATATTCACTTTTTTTCCTCTCCTGATGTATTTGCAGCTGCTAGTTAGCTTTGTGCTTCTCTCCCTCTTTTGCTGCTTTTTCTTTTTTATTTTTTCTACGATTAGGAAGGCCCATATGTTGTAGTAAAGAACAACAAATGTCTGTATGTTGTTAAAAAATTCGCAATGGATCTCTTTCAACTGGATATAACAAAAAATGTAGCTCTTAACCTCACCATTGACATGTATATCTGATATATAATCATACAATACATATACGGGTAGTTTATCCACATTGCTTGAGCTAATGAATTCTTATGTTTTTGAACCATCCCCTAATTATTGTTTTATCTCCTCCACAGGCATGAGGTAAAATTTATCCAAAACATTGTGGGAGAGATATTGCATAAACTGAGATTAAATTTCTCAATCGATACCAAAAACTTGGTAGGAATAGATTCTTCAGTGGAGGAATTGATCACTTCGTATTTAGGTCTTGGGAACAATGTTTGCATGATAGGGATTTGTGGTATGGGGGGGATAGGAAAGACAACTCTTGCTAGAGTTGTTTATGATATGTTCTCTAATCATTTTGAAGGTTCGAGTTTTATCACAAATGTTAGGGAAGTTTCAGAAAAAGATGGTTTGCTTCCCTTACAAAAGCAGCTACTTGCACAAATTTTGGGGGAAACTAATATAAATATATGGGATGTTGTTGATGGAGTTAAAATGATCAGGAAAATGCTAAATCAAAAAAAAGTTCTACTTGTCCTAGATGATGTTAATCAATCGGACCAATTAGAAAACTTGGCTGGAAAGCACGACTGGTTTGGATTGGGGAGTTGGATCATCATAACGACTAGAGACGAACATTTGTTGGTCCAACATGGAGTGCATCAAGATAAAATATATCGGCCCAACACATTGAACGATCAAGATGCTCTAAAACTTTTTTGTTTGAAAGCCTTTAGAAATGAGCAACCTAGAGAAGGTTATTTAGAGATCTCCCGTGATGTTGTATACTATGCTAAAGGCCTTCCATTAGCTCTTGTAATTTTGGGTTCCTTTTTGGCTAGAAGAACAATGGATGTATGGCAAAGTGCATTGGAAAGTTTCAAAAAAATTCCTAAACGAGAAATAGTTGATATACTTAAAGTAAGTTATGATGGACTAGAGGAAATGTATAAGGAGATATTCTTGGATATTGTTTGCTTCTTTATTGGGGAGATGAAAAATCGAGTAGTAGAGATATTAAAGTATTGTGGATTTGAAGTGGAGATTGGTATAAATGTTCTTATGGATAAATCTCTCCTAACCGTAAAAGACGAGAAATTATGGACGCATGATCTACTACAAGTAATGGGTAGAGAAATTATCCGTCGAGAATCACGTGAAGAGCCTGGAAAGCGCAGCAGGTTGTGGCTTCGTAAGGATTTGTTTCATGTATTGACAAAGGATACGGTACGAACAATCTCAAAACTAAAGTTTTATTTGAGCAAACAAGAATGGAAGGTACAATATCATAATTTCATTTCAAAAATTAGTTCTTTGAAAAATTGACAATAGATAAGTAGCCACCCAAGTACTTAATCATCTAATGAAATATAGAATACAAACTACCACTTAATATGCTAATATAAATCTCTTACGATTTCTTATATTATGAATACATAATGGGATATATTTTGAAAGTATAAAGTGGTTGTGTCATTGCTTGTAAATTTGAATTTTATCTTTCTTTGCTGTAATCAATCTATCATTCATGTCTTGACGTATTAGGATGTTTAATTTTTTAGGAAACTTATTTCATAGGCTTAATTCTATTTTTTTCATCACTTTAAAAGTAATGTTGTAATTTCCTTTTTTTTTTCCTCTAGTCTTGAATTTCTAGAAGGTAGAATTGCACCTTTCTAGTTTTAATGTATTGTTATAAAAATTTAAAAAAAAAAAAAAAAAAATCTATCTTACTATGTGAATTTTAAACAGGCTATCAAGAAAAAAACTTTTACATTTGGTGCTATAGAAGGGCTTAATGGGACAATTTCCCTCCCTCAGCTATCTTAAGTCCACCAATTGTTACAAAAGTATAAAACTTGAGTAAATCTAGTATTCTTATCTTTTCTTGTGCAAGTTCATTGATCCTTTGCTTTTAATTCGTAGGCAACAAAAGCAATTCAAGCAATAGCCCTAAAGTTTTTTGAAGGGGAAAGAGCATACCGGAACTATGAAGCCACCCCTATAGCTTTTTCAAAGATGTGTAATCTTAGATTGCTTATAATTGATGGTGTGCAGATCCCAAATGGGCTCAATCATCTTTCTAATGATCTAAGAGTTCTTGAATGGGATCACTATTCTTCAATATGTTTACCATCCAGTTTCCAACCTATAGAACTTGTTGAACTTCGTTTACAGTGGAGCAAAATTAAATATCTTTGGGAAGGAGTAAAGGTAATTTAGTTCTTTTAACTCTCTTTCTATTATTTACTGTTTTTCTTCTCTCTAGGAGTAGCTTCAATGCATTGCACTATCTCCAGAAAATTATAGAATACTCCAATGTACAATAAATGTATACTCCCTCATCTAACATGAATAATGAGTCTCATTAATGTATTTAAATAGCGGGACCTACTGTTTTGTGAGTTGTACCCATTAATTGTACTCCCAAATTATTCTATAATTACCCCTCATGCTCGCACTATATGGAGCATGCACAAGAGATACTATCTCATGTATTTATGCTTGATCTTTTCATTAATAATTTATTATTTTTGATTATTAACTCTATATTATTCAATTTTTTCCCCATTGTAACAGTATTTAGAGAAGTTAAGGTTCATTGATCTTAGCAATTCCACAAACCTTATTAAGGCACCTGAATTCAAAGGGCTTCCAAACCTTGAGAGACTACATCTTGCGAATTGCACTAGTTTGGTTAAGATCCACCCATCCATTGGACAACTCAGTAGGCTTATTGTCTTAGATCTGGAAAACTGCCACTCTCTAATCAATCTTCCTAGCATGAGAACTGAAATGGAGTCCCTTACGATTCTTAATCTTTATGGTTGCTCAAAAATCAAAGAGATTCCAGAATTTAATGGAATTTTGAAAAGTCTATCAGAACTTTATTTGGGTAATACCGCTTTTGAGAAACTACCCTCATCAATCAAGTGTTTGACTGCCCTTACTTTATTAGATCTAAGACACTGCAGAAATCTCAAAAGTCTTCCAAACAACGTGGGTACTTTGAGGTCTCTAAAAAAACTCGTTCTTTATGGATGCTTAAAACTTGCTAACCTGCCAAAGAACATTTTGCAAATAAAGTATTTGACGGAATTTGAATGGAGTGGAAATGCCAGTATTGAAACTCCCCAATCCAATCTTGACTTGAGTCCTCTGTTGTTTTCCAACCTACAAAAATTTGATCTAAGAGGCTATTTTAATACCTTGCCTGCAAGCATCAATCTACCAGCTGGGAATGATTTGGTCCACTGTTATAATGTTCAATCATTCCCTGAGCTTTCATCAACCGTGAGATCTATAAAGGCTCAATATCATCATTCCCTAGAACCATCACCACAGTCGGTCAGAAGACAAAGCAGTGTATCACGACCTTACTTTGACTCGCATCGGTATAATGACAGCAGTGACAGAGTAGCATTTAAAATATTGAACCATTACCTACAGGTAATCTCTTCTCTCTCTCAAACTCGAATTTGAACTTGAACTGTTAAATATCATGTTTTATTTTTTTGGGGGTGTTGTTGGTACAGGGATTCTTTTGTCCAAAAACTGGAAATGAAACTTCTACCAAAAGGAAAGAGACTGGATCAGGAACTTCTTTTCATTTAATTTTTCCTGGAATTGAAATTCCAAAGTGGTTAACTCATCAAAGCTTGGGGAACTCAATAAGCATAGAGCTACCTCCAAATTGGAGTAATAAAAAGTTGATGGGATTTAATCTTTGTGCTTGTTTCGATGCATTATATCCACCTGTTCCGATCGATAATTTTGATGCTTCAGGCGAAATATTTGGTCTTCGAGCTCGTGTGATAGCTTTAGGTGATATGCCTCACAGTCACTATATCTCTGAAACTTTCTCTAGCGTGACTTCTGGTGTGGATCAAATTTGGCTATTGTACATATCTCGTGACAATTGGTTTCCTACTGTTCATGGTGAATGCAATTGGATTATGGTCGTATTTGAGACCTCTAGTCCACACTTGTATGTGCGGAGATGTGGGGTTAGTTTGGTATACGAGCAAGATATGAAAGAGTTCAGGCAAGTAATTGCACGATGTGGAAATAACAATGTGGCTGGGGTAGCAAATAACAACGCAGTGGGCCATGGCCCAACATGGACACATTTGCCAAATGGAAGGAAAATGGACCTTGAATTTGTTGCACCTGCAGAAAGCCAAATAACTGGGAAACGCAAAGGAGATGTGAATCTACAGGAAACACCAGAGGAGTCTGAACAAAAGAGGGCTAAATTGGTGGCTGTATCGTCTGGGAATTCGTCTATCTAACAACTACAATCATACCAACTGCAGAGGCTGAGACCTAGCCCCACCAACAGCAATGAATCTTTTAAGCTGGAACTGCCAAGGGCTTAGGTAATAGGTACCATCAGGCAGTTCACAGCCTTCATGATCTCGTGAAGGATAATAAGCCTACCATCTTGTTTCTCATGGAAACAAGAATGTTTGCAATGAAATCGAAAGCATAAGAAGCAACTTGGGATTTAGTTGTGCCTTTTCTGTTCCAAGTAGAGGACGAAGTGGAGTCTTGGCTATGATGTGGATGGATGGTGAGGATATGGAATTGATACAGTACTCTTGAAATCATATTGAAATGGTTGTCAAGGATAGAAAGTTACAAAGAATGTGGAGACTAACTAGTTTTTACGGACATCTGGAGAAGGATTCAAAAGCAGAGAGTTGGAAGCTGTTGAGTAGATTAAAGGATTGGTGATTGGTGATTTTAATCAAATATTGAGCAATAGAGAGAAGCTAGAAAGGGCAGAGAGAGCAGAAAGACAAATGCAGGACTTTAGAGAGGCACTTGAAGTGTGCGGATTGAAGGACTTAGGTTTCAAAGGATCATGGTTTGCATGGAATAATTGTAGAAACGGGGATTTGCCAATGTCAAGGAGCAGTTAAACCGAGTGGTTGCTACTAATCCATGGACATTGTTCTTTCCAAAAGCAGTTGTGCATCACGTTTTGGCCTCAAGGTCTGATCATAGACCCGTGTTGCTGTAAGACAAGACAGCAGAGACTGCACCTTTTCCAGTTTGAAAAAGCATGGTCACGGGATGTTAGCTGCAAGGAAACCATTCGTGAAGCATGGGGTACTGATATTGCAGGTAGCAGAACGTTTGGGGTAACTAAAGCCATTAAAGCATGTGCCAAAAAATTGAAATGGTGGGAGAGGTCAGTTTTCAAAAAAGATCAAACAAGTTTAAAACAGAAGGAGCAACTTGAGAGATTAGAGAATGGGAGAGAGATGTTGATGTTCTCAATGAATGCAGAAAACTGAGGGAGGAAATGAATGAGTTGTTGGAGTGTGGGGAGATAATGTGGCAACAAAGATCACGGGTTTAGTGGTTGAAGGGAATTGCAATACAAAATTCTTTCACACTAAAGCTAGTCAGCGGTGACAGAAAATACAATTGAACGACTAAAGAATCTGAATGTAGAGTGGAAGAAGGAATCAGGAGATGTAGAGGAAATTGCGGTGAACTATTTTTCCAATCTGTATACTAGCTCAACTGCTCAAATCCTCATGATCTAGCAACCATCACTGAAGTGGTGGACAAATGTGTTACCGCAGACATGAATACTACGCTTCTCCAGGAATTCAGAGCGGAGGAGGTGGTTCAAGCCCTACACCGAATGTACCCTACAAAAAGCACCAGGTCATGACAGTATGCCTGCTTTTTTCCATGAAAATTATTGGCGTATGGTAGGTAACAGTGTTATTGCTGCTGTTTTAGAAACCTTAAATTCAGGACACGTCCTTAAGAAAACTAGTTATACTCATGTAGCTTTGGTGCCCAAAACCATTAACCCAGAAAAATAACTGACTATCGTCGCATTAGTTCGAGCAATTTCATATATAAATCAATCAATAAATATATATATATAAAGCAGAGACCTCATGCGGGAGTGCACGAGGTCTTGCCATGTGGCGCTTTAATAGAGTAGTTTTGCAAAAACATAAGCTGGCATTTAAAATTAACAAAAGGTTTTGTCTAAAATCAAAGTTCATAGCAAGCCCAAGCCCATTTTTAACCATAGCCGAACTCTAATAAGTAATAACTATAATTAACGCCAGGTACAATTAACATAGTGGCTTTGAAGTTCTATTATAAATCAACCCTCTCCTCTTCATGTCTCTTACAAAACCCAAACGTTCTCCTCAATTACACCAACTCATCACTTTCTACCTCTTGCTATTCTGAGTTCCAACCTTTCACTTTTCCTTTTCAGTCTCAATTTTAAAACAATGACTTCAAAGGGCCTTAAATACATGACCGAGATGTTCTCTCCGCTTGGCATCGATTTTTCCAGGTCCATAAATCTCTCTAACTCTGTTTCTCTTAAAAATAAAATGTCCCTTTTTGTTTCCATAGAAAGTAGCACTTCAAAGATTTTTTCTGAAAAATTTCTTGCCAAAATTGAATGGACTTTGAACTTTGGGTTTCTATGTGGTCTTTTAACATTCTGAATGTTGATTCCAGGAATATAGGATCAACCTCAAGCCAAACAGTCGACCTGTCAAGGTAAAAAAAAGAACCTACTTTTGGGTTTTTTATTTTACAATTTTTCTTTTTGCATGGTGTAGTTAAATTCTTTAAAAAAAATCTATAATTTGTTAGTCCATATCCATCAATATCCAAATTTCTGTAAATACAAATGGATCACACAAATTTAGGATTGAAGCCAAACACATAATCTGCTCATGACATATAAAAACTGAGGAGCAAATACTTTAAAGTATTAAGAAGAATGTAAAGGCTTGAGTTTCTTTTGGTGCGGGTAGTTTTCCAAGGCTCCAAGTAATTGGCAGTGATCTTGGGTCCAGGTAACAATAGTCACATAAAATAAGTGTAGGGACATAACTAGAAGTTTAAGAATCTAAGGTAGTGTGTGCAATACAACATGTGTAGAGGTATATGTGTTCATGACTTTTTCTGGATGTTGAAGAAACCACAAGATTTTTTGTGTAGATACAAGTAACTTTCCCATCCAGGACTTAACATTTGCAAAGTCCAAAATTAACTTTGTTATATATGATGTATATATTCCACTCCATGTCTTCTCTACTCAAAATTTCATGTGTTTTATGGCTGCCTTAGAAATTTTAATAATTTTCTGTTCTAGGTATGTGTATATACATATTTGATGGATCTGTTCTAGGTATTAGAGCTTGCTAGATGCATATTATCAATTTGGTTGTTAATACTTAGGCTCTATAAAATTCTATAATCTTGAAAATTGTTAATATTAGTTCTTATCCTTCCAATCTTTGAACTTTTAAAAAAAAAAATTTGGTTGGATCATGGTCCCAAGGACTTAACAAATTTCCAATAATTGTATTGTTTGCAGTTGCACCTATCTTAGTTTTGCATCAACTGTTGCTCAAGATGGGAGGGTTGGCATGCCTATCCATTGAAGGTTACCAGGTTCGTTTTTTTAACCTCTTAAGTTTAGTCAAGCAGCCTAAAAAATTAGTGCAACTGCTGATTTTTTAATTTTTTTATATAATTATTTTAGTTCTAGACTTTGAATTAGTTCAAATTAGAAACTGCAACTTAACATTTGACATTCTTTGAATATATTTGAAAAAAAATACTACCAAATTTGGTCACTAACTCTACTTCTCTTGACTATAAGAAATTCTTTTCGAATTTATTAGTTCTCCAACTTGGATCATGATTTTAATAAAGTTGATCTATGAATGACAATTCACAGTCTCCTTTTTAAAATTGTCTTTTAGGCCTTAACTACGGTTTTTGATTACCTCAAAGGCAATTCTTCAATAACTAATGACATATTTGCAACACTTGGATTGAAAATTCATGGTGGCAAAAATGTCCCTCATGTGTAAGACATCTTCAAGGTATTAGGTCTTGGTATGTATTCAGTAAATTCTTAAGAAATACATAATGAGAGTTCCAAGTAGAAGAATTGGTCTTGGTGCCCAAGGATGTATTTCTTAGTGCATTTGGCCATAGATAATGTATATTAGAAGCTTCACGGATGCTGGAAACTCATAAACTCATTATAAATGAATCCTTACACGTCTGTTATAATAAGTTGCACAATGGTGAGATATCACCCGTTTCATTTTCTTTATAAAGATGGTTATGGTTAAAGAAAATTATCTTCCTTTTGGACTCAATTCCATAGTGATACAATGATTGAGTAATAATGTGTTGTGCATAATTTGGTGGTTTACATACATGAATCTTACGAGCACTAGCAGGTATATTTATTAAAAAAATCAATACACAGCTCCTTGGGAATTAGTATCTTTGTTGTAGCTAGCTGAAAAGATTCAAGAATTGCTTGGAGGAATGTACTTCATAATGATTTGGCAATTTAAGGGAATTTTTGCCCCATGTTGATGAAATATATAGTTTTGATATCTATTTCTCAAATCATTCATTGCTAGATAGGAGTTAGGTTAATACTCACAAACCAAACCAATTATTCACTCTCTTTCAAAGGATGTAAAAATAATAATTGTGCAGGTAACTTAACCGAAATAATTAAATAATTGTGAATTCACACACGCAACACACATATTCTTAATTATGTTATGGTAATTTATGTTTCTTTTTTATTTTCCGCTTTTTTAATATATAATATAATTGAAGCTAATTATGTAAATATTATATCACAAGATTAAATTTTTTTAATGGATCATAAAAATGAGTTAGTAATTATTTCAAAATGAAATTATAAAATATCCATGCATCGCGCGGGACATCATCTAGTTGTTCTCAAAAGTGCTTACTAATAGAGGGTACTGATATTGGATGTGCACAAGCATTTCTGTCAATCTGAATGTGTTTATTTTTTTGGATAAAATTCCTGGTATGTTGTAATGAATTTTTATATTATGATGATTTGGAAATGTACATATCCTTCCCATCTTGTTTCAGAGTGACAATATAGCCAGGATCTTTTCTTTTCCTTTTTTTTTCTTCTTTGACGGGTCCTAGTCCTTATCAGATATGATTTATATGGTTTCAGTTATCTTGATTTTCATAAAATTAAGTTCAATTGAGCCTACTGTTGTTGGATCACCTGCAAGCTATACTTTCAGGCACCTTTCTCACATTTCTCTTATGTAGTGTATTTGAGTTAATCTCATTGAGTGCTTGAGTTGTAAATTTTGGAGAAGTTTAGAAGCTATTACTTTTTTATCAATCATGCTATATGATCAAATAAGCATTAATTCAGTTTTCATTATAGAATATGTACTTACAATTAAAAAGTCTTCAATACTGTTGAAAGCTTCAAACAAGTTCACTCTTGATGTAATCTTCTTCCAGCGACCTGTCTTGTTGATATTTATGGCCTAACCATTATATTGTTAATATCTTTCTTCAAAAGAAACCAGCATATGAGGCTAATGTAGAAGTAGTGATTCTTCCTTTATATTGCTGGAGGAATCGGTTGGCAACATAGAGGAGCCTATGTCAATCTTAGAGCATATTATCGGGTTGGAACTCCAGTAGGTGCCATTGAGGCTCTCGTTGAATCCTTAAAAGTCCTTTGAATTTTGTGAATATTTACAAGCATTTTTGTTTGCTCATGGAACAAGTTTCACAAATTGGCAAAAGCAGATTAATAGTACAAAAGATTCTTCCTTCCTTCTTCTAATTCGTTTTCTTTATACTGCAATTTATGTCAACTTTATCATGTAGCATGAAGTTTCGAAACCTTCTAACCATTTTATACTAGGATAACTGTTGTCAAATTTATATTTTGATAAAATTTTAACTAGTTTTGAATGCTTAGTTGAATTTGTATTGATGTTTCAGGTTTTTAAAGCTAGAGATAGAGAGAGGATATATGAGGGAGACTCTTGTAGCAGATAACATAATACGGAGAAATTTATGTTTATTATTATTATTAAAAATGATCCTATAATTCCTTGGTCAATCTTTATATTAACATTATGCCAAAATGTAATGATATTATTTTAATTATAAATGATATTATTATGGTGCAATGTAAATGATGATTAAATGATCTTGTGAGCGATTAAATGATCTTGTGAGCATTTTCCCTTTCCCAGTGACTTTTAATGAAGCATGTATATAGGTGCTGTGGGCTTTTAGACCTGAGCAGTCAGGACAGCGGTTATTGAATGATGTTTACACCAGTAACTAGATGTCTAAAATGATTATGAACTGCAGAAGTTCAAATACATTACAAAATCTAGCATTATCATTTAAGCAGGTACTACAGTGCCTTTTGATGTAAGATAAACATGAATCGTTATAGATTGGAACAAAATATAAAAGCCAATGATTTGGCCCAGATTCTCAGTAATTCAAGATAATCACTCGTTATCTCTTATCAGGACTCAGACAGAGACTTTAATTAGCCCAAACAAACAGTTTCTAATTACTAAAAGAAATGGTATAATTTCAGCATGGTTATAGCATCAGTCCATTGGTTCTTTGTTCCCCACCTAAACCGGTAAATACAGCTTTATGGCTTTTAGTTGCCAAAATGTGTTACATCCACAACATTTTTACATCTTTACAACAAATCATAGGTGATTACTTGTTACTGGTTCAAATTTGAACTTAACACTAAAATTATTTTTTTGTACCAATAATAACAATCAGTAACAACCTGCCACCTAGGATTTATTATAAAAATATTGTGAAAATGTTATGGACATATCATTTCTCTTTAGTTGCCAGTAGTGAAACAAACTAAAAATCTCCAGGCTTCCGAATGTGGCTTAATCTGTAGCACAAGAGACAGCATAAGAAATAGTATATATACCACCAAGAAAAAAAAAATAGTATAAATGAATTAATTTTATAAGTATGACACGTGCAGCTGTTTGACACTTCTTCCCCACGTACACTATGCCTTTCAATTTGCCTCAGCGGCTGTGTAAAAAGGAAAGGGATGCTGCTGTCAGAAAATTTTGATGCAAGCCTGATGCAGCAAATGGCAGGTACGTTGCTTAGAAAATATGAGATTTAATTTGCCAACCTAAGCAACATGGAAGACTCGGTTTCAGAAAGTTCAAGAATTTAATTAAGTCATGATTGCCAAACTAGGTTGGATGGTTGCTTTAGACCAAGACATCCTTTGTTTCAAGTGTAGTGTGAGGCAAGAATGGGCATATAACAGGGAATGGCTAAAGGGGGTTAACCGGTTAAAGTCATAAAACTTAGAGTTGATCAATTGCATGCTATGTAATAGGTGATGCCAATTGCATTGATGTGTGGGAGGATCTCTGGATTGGATGGATTTAGGGATTTAAAGCCAAACCAAATATTGACTTGTCTGCAAAGGAGTCTCTAATTGTAGCTAATTTTATAAACAATGAGGGTCAAGGTTGGGATGAGGCAGTACTTAGCAATGTTATTTACTAATGAGTCAAAGGGGGCTTTTTGCAGCTGCCAGTACTAGTAATTCCAAGACCGAACAAGCTAATCTGGATAGTTGAGAAGAAAAAAAGGTTTGTTTTTTCAGTTAAAACAGCTTATTTTTGTCATGAATCTACTGATCTATAGGAGGAAAGGGGGGTGGATATTAAAGATTTCTAGTAGAACTAATTAAGATTATGCTTTTGAGAATCATCAGTGGATGCATTGCCAATTAAGGACAAAATAAGGAGGTTATGGAGTTTAGAGGATGTAAGTTGTTTACACGGCATGCATAAAGAAACAAGCTTGCAACTTTTTAAGGAGTGTGATTTTGCAAGAACAACATGGTTTGGCTTCAACTGGGGCTTTTGAATGGATGCAATAAATGTGAGCTCAAGTGCTGATTTGGTGAAATTCAAAGTTGCTTCCGCTGAAGTACTAAGTGGCGGAGTTACTGCTGTGGAATTCTCACTATTTGCAACAGTGGTTATTGACCAAATTTGGAAATCAAGGAATCTTTCTTGGTCAAAAGTCAAAACTAAGTGATATTTCTCCTTTGGACTCCCTGCTAAGGTTCTGCAGTACATTGAGAGTTTGGCTCAGTCAAGACAAGAACAACAGCCAGCACGTGTACATTAACAACCCATGAAGTGGCAGAAACCCTCTTTTAAATACATTCAAAATATAATGTGGTGCAGGCTGTGCAGCTCTGATGGCAAATAAGGCCTGCATGGCAGCTGTTTTGAGAAATTGGGAAGGATCAGTTGTGGAAGGATGGGCTAAGAAAAAGAAAATTACTGTCTGCAGACCTAAGGTTGCAGAAGCACAGGCAACGAGATGGAGTAAGGAGTCAAACTGGGAAGAAGTGAAAATCATAAAGAGTTTTGGAGAGGATTCTAGAGAGCTTTGTAATCTGAAACTGAATGTTCTGTATTGAATAATTTATATCAGTTGTGATTATTCACTCATATATATATATATATATATATATATATAGTAAGGACTGTGATTGAGCTGCAGCCCACCAAGAATAATAGACAACGGCCCACTAAACCCAAAACAATATATTTGTTAGAGAGTGGAACAATCTAGGGAATGATTCTACAGGAAAAAAGCAGACCACAGTTGATAGGACTCAAGTCAACAAAATTAAAGACACTGATTAGTGGAAATAACACTCTTCGGTCATTCCCGAGGATGAGATGTTCTTATATTAGCCCAAGTTTAACTGAAAATAAAATACAAAGTGTTCCCTTTCTTTTTTTTCTCCCTTCTCTCAATTACCTGCCCCATTTTTTACGGGGGCCTTTCCCTTATATAGTCCTTCAATCCTCCATCCCAGCCTTTCACTTGTTGATCTTGTAGGTAATCTCTTAGATGTCTATCCTATCAAAACCTCCTGAAAGTTTTGTAAATAGCTGTAAATTGAGATAGCACTGTTCAAGTGTCATTTCCCCATAAATGTGGCCAGTTGATTTGGTGCATAACATTTAATGTGATGGCGGCAGCCTTCTCCCCAGATATTTCTTCCTTCGTTGTTGGCTTAGCTCTGTGACCTTCCGTGATGCTTATCCTTAGAAGAATGATTACATTTCGTAAAGCATTCCTGAGATGGCTGCGTTCCAACCTTCCACAATACTTTCCTGAGGAGGCTCGTCTCCTTGGGAACTATTGCCAATTTGTTATTATCTTCCCTTGTCCTCGGCCCATTGACCCCAAAACTTAACAAACCTTTTGACCATTCTCGGGCTTCTATATATCCTCGGGCACAGCCCACAACCCAACACACTTACTCGGCCTATTTATCCTTACAATAGCTCCTTAAAACACCACCTTTTTTCTCCACTGATGAAAGTGGGGTTTTGATTTTTGTTTTAGAACTTCACTCACCCAATGAACATTCCCACGTGATAACATCTTTTCACCTGCTTTGAACACGCTCTTGACGCTTCGGCATCTGCGACGCTCCATTTATTGCTTCACACGGCACTCTATCCCCCACATCCTACAACACGATGAAGATCCTACGGTGGAGATTCTCCATGGGAATTCGAGTGGGAATTTTCCCGTTCACCTTGCCTTCCTATATAAAGGATGCAGGGGGTCCATTTTCTCCATTTCCTAAATCTTCAGTCTTTCAAAGAAGCTGTCCGACGTGCTCTTTACATACTTCTCTGTAAGTTCCATTTAGTTCATGTGTTGACTTTAGGATCCTGTACTTCCTCGGCCTACAATTCTTTTCCTTATTCTTTAGCAGTTTTTTCTTTTACTTCCTAGATGGATGGGTTGGATAGTTTGGTAGATACTCTCAAGGGAATAAAAGCCTTTAAAACCTGACACAATATACCACCTGGGGTTACCATACAACATTGCCTTTTAGGGGATTGGCATGCTCTTAGTCCAGAAGGGGCTGTGGTAATCCTTATGATTGTTTTTATAGAGGGGGGAATGCAAATCCCTATAGGGAGGGTAACTAAAGATTTTTTAATTGCCCATAGACTTTGCCTGACCCAATGTTCCCCAAATTTGTTTAGGATACTAGGTAGTGTTGATGCCCTTAACCAAAAAATTGTGGTGAAATTGTGGTGAACCTTACCTACCACGATGTTAACTGGGTATATAATTGCCAATACCTTAAGGACACCGGGTATTACTTCAAAACTAGGGTTCCCTCGGTCAGACTCATTTCGTGTCTCCCCGAATCCAACAAGGGCCTAGACCAAGACTTCTTGATTGTCTTGTATTGCATATCTTCTCCTTTTCCTCTTTTAATCGTACTTTTTTCTTTGGTTTCTACAAATATAAACACTCGATTTTGCATCCATAATCTAATCAAGGAAGATGACTAGAATGACCAATCATATACCCAAAATTCATGATTGCATTACATGCATTAATTCATTCATTGCATTTCATAAAAATGATCTTGAGATTCTAACAGTTGCGACGGTATGCCCGATTTCCAAATCAGATCGTTAGATTGAAAGATATCGCATGATCAAGTTTACACAGTCAGATGCATTATGTTTCGGTAGAATCAACCACACATGATTAATTTAAATTAATTTTGATTGGCTAGACAATTAAAATTAATTAAATAATTTTGTGATTGGTTGTTCGTGAGTGTCAAAAATGGGTTTGCTTGCATGGGAATAAATGGGATAATCAAATAACAATAAAATTGGGAATAATCAAGACTTTTTGGAGTGTTTATCTACAAGATAATCATTGCTGAAAAGACAAGACCAAAACTCAAAACACAAGACCGGCCCCAAAAGGGCCATTTAGCACATTTGGAGTGCTGATTGCACAAACTCTGGCCCCAGCCTGAGGGCACTTGGATTAAGCTGAAACACATCCTTTTCGATTTTTTAGAGGTAAGGACGCGTCCCAGCTCATATTCTAATCATCTAGCTAATTTTTCAAACATCCCAACCTCCATAAATAGAGGTTGCATCTCAAAATTTAGCACTTTTTTCACGCTTTCTGATTTCCCCTCTTTCTAACTCTTCTTTTCTATTATTTTCCCTCTTATGTTAAAGATGTTCTGGAGGCTCTAGTCTTAAGAATTTCTTTTTTGTAAGCAAGATATTTTAGGTTTCAAAGATAATTGAATAGATTTCTTTAAACCCTAAAATATTCCCTCAATAAGAAGAGCACATCCATGCAAGAGGTAGTCTTTCTTTTTCCTTTTTCTTTTTTTTACTTGATGGTGCATGAGTAGATGTATTCTTTTAGTTTTAATTTCTAATGTCCATACCATGTGTTGTTAATATTTTCGTTGAAATATGTTCTTAATGCTTTTGTTGTCATGATTTACCCTTTGAGTTTCAAAAATCTACTCATTAACAAATCTTTTTCAAAACTAAAAAAAAAAAAAAAAAAGACCTGTATCTCCCTTAGATGTAGATCAGGATTTTTAAATATAAAAATTGATCAGCATTTTCCTTAGATGCAGATCTGAATTTTTTAAACACAAAAACTAATTTGTATCTTCTTTAGATACAAATCTGAATTTTTTAAACATATCAGATTTTGAAATAAAAAAGGAAGTCATAAGTAGTGATGTTTTGTTTGTTTTGTTTGATGCAAGTAGCGTAGATTTATTTCATGAGTGTAGTCTTCTTCTAAAAAAATATTTTTTCTTAATTTACATAAAAAATAGATCTGACTTTTTTTTTCTCTATACAATTCTAGATTTTCTTATTTATAAAACAGATATGATTTTTTTTTTTACATACAAACCAAAAACTAATTTTTTTACTTTGTTCCAAAACAAATATGATATTTTTATAGCAAAAAACCTTGTTTTATTTAATAAAACAGAAATGATTTTTCTTCACTAAAACTTTTTTTTTTAACCTATACCAAAACAGATCTGGTTCTTTTTTTTTTTTTTTTTAATAAATCAAATCAATTTTTTTATTCACAAAAACAGATCTGAACTTTTCTTAAAAGAAGAGGACACATTCATAAATAGGTTTATGTGAGTCAGTTTTGGTTAAGTTTGTCACGTATGCAACATATCATTCATATCATGCATAAAGGGTATATTGGTCATGAGAGTCTAGAAGACCAGACTCTGTCTAGGCGGATTGGTGTCTAACACCTTATTCTGTAACCTAGCCTCTGAATTTAGTTTCCTTTGATAGGTAGATCTATGCCTTATCTTTCTTTTTATTTTTGGGTAGATTGTAACTAGGATAAAAAGCCTTGTATTCTTTTGTTGGATTGTAACTAGGACTCAAAGCCTTTTAAGATTCAGTTTATCAAGCTTGTATTTATTTTTATTTAATCAATGACAATGAAGCATTTCAATCATATAAATTTGTATTTTTTCCTTCTTTTTTTTTTTTTTTTTTTTTTTTTTTGGTATAAAAAATAAGTGGCAACTCCACACCACTTACCCAAAAAGAGAGGTGCCTTAAAAACACCCAAATCTCTTTTTTTGAGGGCACCTCCAAATTTTGGCGGTCTCTCACAACAGACAAGAACTATACCGCCCCCAACTTCGGCTTGGTTAACAAAGCAAATCTCAATAGAATCCTTCAGTTTGAGATCTTCCTCCACACGAACGGACAACTGCGTGTCGCCAATGTAATTCTCGAGTACAAGCCAATTTCATCCAACTTTTAGTCCCCTAAGAACGACGTCAAAGTGAAAGATCCTCGGCTGCACCAAATCAACGTTGCAATACTTGGGTTCCTCACCAGTCCTCCCCCTAAAGGTACTCATCAAGTCATGCTACCCATCCAACGCGCAATCGAGGAAGAGGCAACTTCTTCTAATCCGGCACAAGAGGAAGAAGCGGTCAAAGTGTTTGAAGTGGTAGATTCAGAAGAAGACTTTGAAGTCTTTGACTGATCTGATCCTGCAGAATCTTTTGCCACTTTTCCAAGACCTCTACCCTCTGCTCAGATCAGCAGCAATTAAGAGACGATCGACATAACAAAAGCTATGGTGCTTCAACACAAAAACACCAGCCTACTCAAGGTATTGGAGTCTCACGCAGGAGGATCCACACCCGAGGTGATCATCCAAACTCAGCCTCCAACTCCCTTTCCAACCTGCACTTCCCCTACCGACCCCTAGAAAAGAAGAGGAAAAGGGACAAGAAAGGAAAAAAGGCATCTAAAGAGGGTGAAGTTACCCCTTTTAAGGAACCCAAGCCCCAGAAAGGGGCAAGGGCCACTAGAGAAAAAACACAGAGGAGGGCTTAGGCACAGAGATGGTGTTTGATCGCCGTACCAGGGTCCCAGCATGGAATCCAACACTTAAGCTAGATGGAGCCTCTCTTCTAATAGATTCATCAATCAGGGATTTCCAATAGGGGAAGGCAGGCTATGTGGCCAATGCTCTGGAACAACCCCAGCTCCTTCCACAGGATATGGCTGACTTAAGGACCCTAAAGATGCATGAGGTCTTTCTAACCCTAAAAAGGGACTTGGCCATGGTAAGAACTTCAACTTGTGATTTACCTTGCTAAACAAAATTGTTTTTGTTTTGTTTTTGTTTTTGTTTTTTTTTTTTTTGTTTTTTTTTTTTAATATTGCTATTTCCTCTCAGGCAATCCAAACAACTAACATTACCGAGGAGCGGGTAGACCATGCTCACTCAAAGCTCAAATATAAGGAGGCACGCTGCGTATCTACTGTCAAGACTTTGGCTGTTGCTAAAAAGAAGATCAAAGAACTTAGCACAAAGCTGACCGAGGTAGACAGAGAGAGAAAGAGTGCTGAAGCCGCTCTAGCTGGCGCTGAAATGCTGGTCGAGGATCAACGTCAGCAACTTCGCAAAGTTGAGGAGCAACTGGCCATTGCTCGAGAGTAGATTGAAGCTAAAAAAAAGAGCTAGAGAAGAAAGAGGAGGCTCTTGCTCAAGTTGAGCAATTCGATTATGAAATTAGAGTGAAAGAGATAGAGGATGCTCTGAGGGCCCAAGTCACGGGAGTTTGTCGAGGTTATTGCCTTCAAGTATGGACTGAGGCATTAAACTTGGCCAGGGTGGATGCTTCCTCGGACTTAAGGAAAATAGAGAACATCTTCTACCCTCTAGCGCTGCGAATAGCAGCCCAACCAACCTCCCAAACAACCACTACCCCTAAAGATCCTATAGCTACTCATCCTGCTGATGCTGGCACCACCAAAGTCACCTCAGAACCTACTAAGGCACCTACCAAGGAAAAAGAGGTTTCTAAGGAAAAGGTGGTTGCCAAGGACAAAGAGGTTGAGCACTCCAACCCACCACTAGCAACTAAGACCAACCCTCCACCATCTACTGGCAATTAGGATACTACTGCTCCACATTTCTTTTTTTTCACTCCTTTTGTTTTGTTGTTTAAAAAAAAAAAAAAAGTAAATGTACTCCCTTTTTATCAATGAAGAACTCAATGAGAAGTTTTAGTTCATTCTAACTTAATGAGAATTTCAGTTCATTCAAAGTATGTACTACTATTACCCCCCCTTTTTTAAAATTATTTTTAAAAAAAATCAACTTATTCAGGCAAAGCATAATCTATACTATTAACAACCCACTTTCAGTCCTGCCAAAGGTTTATATCGTAAAAATGAACTGCAAGCTTTTAAATATTGAAAACTGACACAACACTTCTCCAACATGCTTACATAAACCAAAGCAATTAGCAAACCAATACATAATCAAATAAACAGTGTTAATTTATCCAAGGTATGTGATCCGAGGAACCATGCGTGGCTGAGGGTCTATTTAACACTTAATCAAATAAAGAGCGTTAATTTACCCAAGGCATACGGTCCGAGGAACCATGCATGACCGAGGTTTTGTTTAACACTTAAGCAAATAAAGGGAGTATTAATTTACCCCTGGCATGTGGTCTGAGGTACCAAGCATGGTCGATGTTCTGTTTAACATGGAGCACTAATTTACTTAAGACATGTGGTCCAAGGTACCAGACATGGTCGAGGTTCTGTTTAACACTAAAGCAAATAAAAGGAGCATTAATTTACCCAAGGCATGTGGTCCGAGGTACCAGGCATGGCCAAGGTTCTGTTTAACACTTACGCACATAAAAAAAATTCTTGATAATAATAATTAAAACAAATGATGGCAACATTGCCTTTCATTAATAATAATACCTTCAAAGGTTATTTACATTCCATGGACTTGGTACAACATTTCATCCAGGTCTTCCAAAAAATAAGCACCTATACTAGTTACCGAGGTGATGTGATATGACCCTTCCCAGTTAGGTCTCTGTTTTCCCCATGATAGGTTCCTTGCAGTACCTACCACTTTTCTTAACACCAAATCCCCTAGTGCCAATGGTTTAACCTTCACTCCCATTTCGTACCCTTATTTAAGCTTTTGAAGATAATGCGCCAACTGGACTATGGCCACTTCCCTCCGTTCATCAACTAAATCCAAACTCTCCCAGAGTAACTGATTATTTTTTTTCTTGATCAAATAGACTTGTTTTCAACATCAAAAATCCTATCTTCAAAAGGATCACTACCTCGAAACCATAGGTAATGGAAAATGGGGTTTCCTCGGTTGATCGACGAGGAGTAGTTTGATATGTCCAAAGAACATGTGGGAGCTTATCAACCCACCTGCCCTTAGTTTCATCTAACATCTTTTTCAAACCATTAACTATGACCTTATTAACTGCCTCAGCTTTCTCATTTCCTTACGAATAGGCCGGGGTCAAGTACCTATTCCTGATGCCTAACTCACCATAGTACCTCCTGAAAGTCTTGCTATCAAACTGGAGTCTATTGTCCGAGATAAGGGTATAGGGAATCCTAAATCTAGTAACAATATTCTTCCACACAAACTTTTTTGCATTAACATCCCTGATATTGGACATCGGCTCAGCCTCAACCCGTTTTGTGAAGTAATATGTTCCTACAAGAAACCATCTAAGGTTTCGCACTACTCTTGGAAATGGCCCTACGATATCCAAGCCCCACTGTGCAAACGGGCATGGACTAGAAAGAGGATTTAGCATGCCCCCAAGCTTATGGATGCTTGGGGCAAACCTCTAGCACTGATCACACTTCCTAACAGAATCCTGAGCTTCCTTCTACATACTTGGCCACCAATAACCCTAAGTAAGGGCCCTATGCGATAATGACCTTCCTCCTGTATGACTATCACAGATTCCTTCATGCAGTTCCTTCAGTAGTGGCTTCACCGCCTTAGGGTGAACGCAAAGTAAATATGGCCCTGAAAAAGAGTGCTTATACAATTTTTGCTCCTCGGACAGCCAAAAACAGGGAGCTTTTCTTCGTATTTTCTCTGCCTCTCCCTTCTCATTAGGCAACGCTCCATCCTTCAAGAATGCAACTATGAAGTCCATCCAACTTGGACCAACCTTTATCTGGTGTATTCTGACCCTCATCAATCCCAACTCAGTAGGCATTAATAAATCCTCAACGAGGATAACCCAAGGAAGGCCTTGCGTTAAAGAAGTTGCTAAAGTTGCCAAAGAGTCTGCATGAGTATTCTTGCTCCTTGAGATTTGCTGTATAGAGAAAGACTCAAAACCAGACTGTAGTTGTTGAGCTTTATTAAGATATCCCTGCATCGTATGATCCCTGGCTTCCAGCTCACCCCTAACTTGTTCGACGACCAACCTTGAGTCTGAAAAAATCTCAACAGCTTTACCTCCCAGTTTCTTCACCATAGCCACCCAGTTAACAAGGCTTTATGCTCGATCTCATTATTAGTGGCTGAAAAACCCAACCTCCAGGATTTCTCAATAGTAATCCTTTTTGGGGATACTAGCACCATCCCAACTCTAGACCCCCTTTGGTTAGCTACTCCGTCAATGTAAAGCTTCCATGTTAGATGTCGGGGGACAGCAACTGTTGTGACCTGCACCCCTTTTGATTCCCCCTCTTCGGAAACAACCGCTCCTAGGTATTCAGTAAATTCTATCACTAAGTCTGCAAGCTCCTGCCTCTTAATGGCGGTACGAGGCATATACTTTATGTCAAATGCTCCCAAAATCGTCCCCCACTTGGTGATTCTTCTCGTATAATCAGATCTCCAAAGTAATGACTGCAGAGGGAGTTGAGTGAGGACCACAACAGTATACGCTTGGAAGTAATAAGGGAGCTTCCTCGTAATGTGTACTATGGCCAAAAAAGATTTCTCTAGTGGCAAGTAACGGATCACTGCCTCTTGCAAAGATTTACTCACATAATAGACCGGTTTCTACACCCTGGCCTCCATCCTTAACAAAACTAAACTCACGGTAAGACACGTAACTACAATATAAGCAAAAAAGGACTTCCTCCTTTTTCAGCCTGGAGAGAATTGGTGGAATCAAGGTTACACTCTTTAATTCATTCGAATCCCTTCCACTTATGAAGGAATTGAAAAAATGGTCTACATCTATCTGTTGACTGAGAGATAAACCTGTTTAGGGCGGCAGTCATTCTAGTCAACTTTTGCACTTCCTTAGGATTCCAAGGAAGTTGTAAGTCACTTATTGCCCTAATTTGATTAGGATTAACCTCCATCCCCTGATGCGTAATCATATACCCCAAAAATTTGTCGGAACTGATGCCAAAGGAACACTTCGAGGCATTGAGGCGCAACTTATGTTTCCTCAATATTTTAAACACACTTCCCAGATCAATTAAGTGCTCGGTTACTACTTTACTCTTCATGACCATATCGTCTATGTACGCTTCTACATTTTTTCCGAACTGAGACTGAAACATTCTAGTCACCATCCTTTGGTAGGTGAATCTAGCCTTTTTCAAACCAAAAGGCATCACTCGGTAGTGATAATTTCCAATAGGGGTCGAGAGGGCAGTCTTCTCTTGGTCGGCCAGAGCTAGTGGTATCTGATGATATCCCTGAAAGGTATCCAAAAAGTTCATCTGAGGATGGCTGACCGTAGCATCAACCAAGTGGTCAATTCGAGGAATTGGAAAGGGATCCTTGAGGCAAGCCTTATTCAAATTAGTAAAGTCCACACATACTTTCCACTTCCTTGACTTCTTCTTCACCACCACTATATTAATCAGCCATTTTGGATAGAGCACCTCCTTGGTTGCCCCCGCACGCTTAAGTTTATTTACTTCCTCCTTAACAGCCTCTGCGTGCTCTTTTGAGGAGCGCCAATGTGGTTGTTTCTTAGGGACAACTATTGGGTTCACATTCAGATGATGACAAATGAAATTTGGATCCACCCTAGGAGCTTCATATGCATTCCAGGCAAAAACATTGACATTCTTTCTAAGAAAAACCAATAACTCCTCTTTCTCCCGAGGAGGCAACTAAACTCCAACTTGAAAATACTTCTCCACATCAATGTCGACATTAACCCTCACAAGCTCTTCACACATTACCCCCCCCCCCCCCCCGGTCTCCAATATCTAGGGGTTCAGTTACTTCTGCTAATTGCTACAAGGCCTTTTCTTAGGCAGCCGAGGCACCCTCCTTGGACTGATGTCTAATAGTGGTGATCAGGCACTGCCTGCCATGGCCTGACTTCCAATCAACTCCCCAACCTGCCCCTTCAAGGGGTACTTCACCTTTAAATGCAAAGTCAAAGATACGGCCCCTATTGCATGGAGCCATGGTCTTGCTAAGATAGCAGTATAAGATGAATAAGCATCCACCACAATGGAACTTACTTCATCCGCTTTTGATCCTGTTTGAATAGGCAACTTGATCAGGCCCTTCGGGATGACCGTCTTCCCATCAAATCCCACCAAAGGGGAATCATAACTAACCAAGTCCTCGAATTTCAAATTAAGTCCATTGTACAGGTTGGGGTACATGATCTCTGCCCTACTGCCCTAGTCTACCAGGACCCTTCTTACATCGTACCCTCCAATCCTAAGGGATACCACTAGGGCATCGTCATGCGGTTGACAAGTTCCAACCTTGTATTCATTAAAAAAACTCAAACCTAGTCAGACTTCCACTCTCCCTCACTTAGACTCAGGGATTAAGTCCTTGGTGTTTGGTCTTACTGTGGACACAACCCTAAAAAGGCATCCCCTAATCCAATTTGGGGCGGCAAGAATAACATTAATTGTTCCTAGGGACGGTTTCGAGAAAAATTCCCTCTGGTACGCTGACCCAGCCTAACTCCCCTTCCCAGAGGGTTGATGCATAAATTGTCTTAATTTCTCGACCTTGACCAGCTGCTCTAAGTAATCACGGAAAGTTCTACAATCATCTGTATTGTGCCCACAATCCTGATGATATTGATAGTAAAGACCTTGATTATGCTTTGTGGGGTCACCTCCCATTTTATTTGGCCACTTGAAGTGTGGTTCAGCTTTTATCTTCTCAAGGATTTGATGAACGGGCTCCTTGAACACTATACCAACCACCTGCACATTAGGATGCCCAGTATGTCCAACAAAATCCCTCCTGGGTCGGTTGTTATTATATCTTTCCGACTTGAAATCTCTTTGGTCAGAATGAGCAATCTTTGCCTTCCCCTTCCTTTGCTGCTAATCCTCCTCGACCCATTTGTGTTCGTCAATCTGATCCATTAGCTGGCGCATGCTTTGCGCAGGCTTCATTGTTAAGGACTTTCTCAAATCATGCTTAATGGGGACGCCAACTTTAAATGTCCTTATTACTACATCTTCAAAATCTCCGTCTATTTCATTAAATGTTTCCCAATATCTATCTAAATAAGTTTTCAAGGTCTCACCCTCTCTTATTACCATAGACAGCAAGAAATCTAAAAGACGAGGAACTCTGCTACATATAACAAATCGGGCTTCGAAAGCCCTAGTGAGCTCTTCAAAAGAGCTAATTGAGCCCTCATCTAGCCTATCAAACCACCTTATCATGACTGGTCCCAAGCTAGAGGGAAAAACCTTGCACATCAAAGCTTCATTCCTAGAATGAACAACCATCCTCTGATTGAAATGAATAACATGCTCTATGGGATTGGTCCTCCCATTATAAATAGTAAAAGTGGGTTGTATAAACCGGCAAGGGAGTTTAGCCTTATCAATTTTGCAGGTAAAAGGTGATTTAGAAATCTGGCCAATTGTGAAGATAAAGAAAGGGATGCTCCTAGGGGTCGGGCTTTTATCCCTCTTCCTGTGATATCGCTCCTCTCTATCCAATTGTGAAGATGAAGAAAAGGATTCATTAGGAGGTGTTCTAGACCTTGGCCTGTAACTATCATCTCCACTTGAATCAGTTCCAGAGCTAAGAAGGGATGCTTCTCGTTGTTTGTGACGTAGCTTACTACGCAAGTGGTCTATCTCTAATTTAAGATTCTGAGTTTCCTCCCCATGTGAGACATGGCTTCCAGTTCTAGAGTGACTCCTACTGGTATGACCTGTATGCACACTAGGAGTCCGATTAACCTCACAATCTCTTCTCCTTTCAAGATTAACAAACTGATCTTCACTTTGTGAGCCTACAAATTCTTCTCTGTTTGGTCCTAAACCCACCATGGTTGGTCAAAACTGTAAGTGCTTCCCTGTTTCCCACAAACAGCGCCAATTGTAAGGACTATGATTGAGTTACAGCCCACCAAGAATAATGGACAACGGTCCACTAAGCCCAAAACAATATATTTGTTAGAGAGTGTAACGATCCAGGGAATGATTCTGCAAGAAAAAAGTGGACCACAATTGATAGGACTCAAGTCAACAAAATTAAAGACACAGATTAGTTAAAATAACATTCCTTGGTCATTCCCGAGGATAAGATGTTCTTATATTAGCCCAAGTTTAACTGAAATAAAAAACAAAGTGTTTCCTTTCTTTTTTTCTCCCTTCCCTCAATTACCTGCCCCATTTTTTACGGGGGCCTTTCCCTTATATAGTCATTCAATCCTCCATCCCAGCCTCCCACTTGTTGATCTTATAGGTAATCTCTTAGATGCTTGTCCCATCAAAACCTCTAGAAAGCTTTGTGAATAGCTGTAAACTGAGATAGCACTGTTCAAGTGTCATTTCCCCATAAATGAGGCCAGTTGGTTTGGTGTAGAGCATTTAATGTAGTGGTGGTAGCCTTCTCCCTAGATTTTTCTTCCTTTGTTGCTGGCTTAGCTCTGTTACCTTCACTGATGCTTATCCTCAGAAGAATGATCACCTTTCATAAAACAATCCTGAGATGGCTGAGTTCCAACCTTCCACAATGCTTTCCCGAGGAGGTTTGGCTTTTCGGGAACTATCACCAATCCGTTATTATCTTCTCTTGTCCTTGGCCCATTGACCCCAAAACTTAACAAACCTTTTGACCATCCTTGGGCTTCTATATATCCTCAAGCACAGCCCACGGTCCAACACACTTACGCGGCCTATTTATCCTCACACACACACACACTACCTTGGATCATTATTTGTGTTTCCTTGACCTCAAAGTGTAGTATATAATAAAAATTATAAGAGCAAAATAATGCAAAGTTTGGGTCAATTTTGTTTTCAGTCATTCTAAGCTTGTCAAGCTGTAACATAAAATAAAAATTATAAGACTAAAATGCAAATTATACCCTCTAAGTATGATTTTATTTGATTTTAGTCTTTCTTTTGTTAAGCTATTTTTACTGGAGGTCACTCATAAGGCCAAACAGTCGCCTTATAAACTAAACTCGCCTTTGCAAATACATTTTCATGAAAAGCATGTCTATAACAAGGCGTTAAATCAACTATAAAATTTGAAATTTCAATACTAGTTTTAGGCGAATTATTTTAATTGCAAAATGCATGTACTGTTGAGTTTTAACTCTAAATGTCTAAACTGATAGTTACCCTTCCATGATAGTACTAGCTTTTCCTCGCAATGGCACTTTCTGGTTTTGTTCGTCTAGATGAATGTTTACCATTCCACTTCTAGGTGAAGACAAAACAAAATCAACAATGTAAATCAATATGACAAAGACAACAGCTACAATGTTGAGTTTGCATGTGTTAAGACACATGTGAATCATGTTAGGAACATATGTCATTTAGAATTGTCTAATCTTATGACAAAACGTACTTTACTTGTAATTGGGTAGATCTAGAATGTGTTTAATAATTCAAGGAATAATAGTTCAAGTCCAAATGTTAAAGCCATGCAAATCTGCTCAAGAATCTAGTGAAGAAGTGCTGGATTTTAAAACTCTACAGCTAGCTCGGCAGATAGCATCTATCAAGGTTTAAAATGCAGCTTTTGCTTGATGTTCGACAGTTGCTTGATAGATAACCTATCTATCGAGATTTACGAAAATCATTTTTTCAGATTTGATTTCACACCAATCCGTGTATATTTGTTTAGGCTTTTTTTTTCTCACAACCCTAAACATATATAAGAATAATTTTAAGGGTCGTCACAGCTGATGCAACTTAATGCAAAAGTTTTTTCACAAGCATATTGTGACTGGAGACATATGCCCTAGTTTATCTTTATCTTGAAGAAGCTGTTGCATTTGTACACTATAGGGTTTTGTAACCAAGAAGCTTCATGATCTTCATCGTGTTGATGAACTAAAGAACTTTGCAGCCAATATTCTTCTCAAGTTGGTGGTTAGTCACGTACTTGGATCCGTGCATCGATTGGTTAGTCACGTACTGGGAGCCGTGCATTGAAAATGAGAGATTGTCACTATAGAATAAGTTCAGGTATTGGGGTAAGAGTTCAACTGTAGGTTGGTATAAAGTACTGGGATTCTTTTACTTATAACTGCTTGTTATGATAATAGTGAATTCTCGGGAGTGGTGACCTTAAATTCACCCGATGGAGTTTTGCCTCGGTGGTTTTCCCCATTCGTAAACAAATTACCGTGTCAACTTTATTTTCCGCTGCATATTAACTTAGTTGGTGATTTGTTTGTGCTATCACGCATATTGCATGTTAATTGAATTGATTAATTAACTTTGCTAATTAATTGGTTAATTTACCACAAGGGGTGAATACATTCTTGGCCTATTAGCATGCATTAAAGACAAGTAAAAATGCTGCATTACATATGCAACTAGATCACACTTTCCTAGCTTTTTGCTCCATTTGCAGATGTTTTGGGTTCCAACTAAGTGAAATATCATTGAATTATCAAACAGCAGATATTAGAAGTAGTAAGCCATCCAACGTATGAAGCATTTATTCCTTAAATGCTATTAGTAAAGATAATGAGGGTAAATAACATCTCTTGTTTGTTTATGGCAATAGAGCATCATATTGCATTCTGCAGGCAGTGATTATTACAATAAACATTATTGACATTTAAAGGTACCTTCCACAACTTGTTGAATTATATTTCTCAAGAGATCATGCAGACAAAATTATAAAATATACTATTAATACACTAATTGGCAGTCCTCAAATACTCTCTAGTTTTTTAACTTATCTGAAATTTCTGACTTATTAACTGACCTTCAGGATCTTTGTAACGCCGAATGTTTTCAGTTCCTTGTTATTTTTGATTTTTTGGTTAGTCTCATATTTTAGTGATGATATATGGCTAGACTAATGGTCTCATGCCAATATGCCATAATGGTGGCGGTGGAAGTGACCTGCATGGTGGTAGGTCTAACAGCGATAATAGCACAGTACGTATTGATTAGTGGTTGTGTAAGGAACAACATCAATTATTAAGTCTATTTGGCGGCCATGAAGGAAGTTGGTCTTTGATAAGTGTTGTGGAAGAAACGACAATGCGTGAAGCATGGTTCTACTTCTACCTAAGAAACTTGGATCTTTATATATATATATATATATATATATATATATATATATATATATATCAATTTCACACCTCATGAAAACTAACTAGGATCACACGATAAAAAGAAATGTTCTATCTACTAGGAATTTATATATATTGACCAAAATGCTATTTTGGTCCCTATATTTTAAGATTACAGTCAATTTGGTCCCCATACTTTGATAATAGTCAATTTGGTTCTTATTATTTTGAACTTACAGTCAATTTAATCCTTTCCATTAACTCACTAACCGAAAATACCTATGTGACAAGTAGTTTGCATTGTTGGCATATTTAATGTTAAAATATTAAATAAAATGCTGATATGTCAAAATTTTAGTGGCTACGTTAGCTCTTAAATGGCAAAAAACCACACCAGCTTAAAAAAAATTCTTATCTCTACCAAAATTTTTCCATTTCTTGTTTTTTTCCTTTTAATTTTCTTACAATTTCTTTAACCAATTAGAATTTCATTTTAAAGACTCATTCATTGTTCGTCTTCCCCAAACCCAGATTCAGCAGTTTAACCAAACCTAAATCAAATACAATATTTTAAACGGCATCAAGGGATCAAAGTGAGCCAAAAAATAAAAGCAACAATCTTGCTTATCTATTCAAAGCCATTCCTAGACCCATTGCTATCTCTATGAAGGAGTCAGATTTGGTTGTTTTTCTTTGTTGTTTTCAGTTTTTGTTTTTTAGATCATCAACAACCGTGAAACCTGCAGATCTAAAGGATTTAGATTCATCACTTTTAGCAACAAGAAGTCGATGGGATAGCGAATTTTAAATGAAAATCTAAATTTGTGTCAACTTTAAATTTAAACCCAACAAAGGGATTTGAAAACGTACAAAGGTTGTCTTCTTCTTGAAAGGTTAATTGTGATCTGGTTTTCACAAAAGTCAAGTTTGGATGATGGATTGGTTGGAAAAGAGAGAGGAGGACGAGGTGCTTGGATATTCAAACAAGGTGGTAGAAAATTGAGCATGAGATAGAGAATGATAATCCTGGGTTTCATTGTGACTGTAAAGTGTGGGACTTTTGTGGTGCAGAGATGACGTTAAACTGCTAAATTTGGGTTTGGGGAAGAAGAACAGTGAAATTCTAATTGGTCAAAGAAATTTTAAGAAAATTAAAATAAAGAAAGAAAATTTTTGGTAATTAAAGAAAGGATTTTTTTTTAAAAGCTGATGTAGCTTTTTTTTTGTCATCTAAGCGTTGACATGACCTCTAAAATTTAGACACGTCATCACCTTATTTAATATTTTAATATTAAGCATATCAACAATGCAATCCGTTTGCCATGTAAGCATTTTTATTAGAAGTTAACGGTAAAAACCAAATTAACTGCAAATTGAAAATAACAATGACCAAATTGGTTGATATCAAAATGTAGGGACTAAAATTGACCGTAACTCTAAAATGTGGGGACAAAATTAGTGTTTTCACCTATATGTGGGGGATATTGGGCTTTTGCCCTTATTTTGCAAAAATAACAACAATATGTCCTTGTTTTGAAACTATTTAGGTCTGTGTCCCTGTTTTTGAAACTCAATTTTAACAAAATCAAGTTCGGCATAAAACTTGATATCCTCAAAATCGAGTTATATGTAAATTTTTAATTGAAACTCGACTTTAGCAAAGTCAAGTTTCACATAAATTTTTTTTTTTTTTAAAATTAAGTGGCAAAATATGCATAGAACTCGACATTGCTAATGTTAAATTCTACTTGTGACTCGATTTTTTTAAAATTGAGTACTAAAAAAAGGATACGGACCTAAATAGTTTCAAAATAAGGACATTGTGCTAGATTTTTTTACAAAATAAGGGCAAAAGCCCAATAACCCCCACCCCCCCCCCCCCCCCCCCTTCCCCTATATGTGTGTGTGTGAGATTTTAGCATACATGTAAAAACACATAGCTGGTGTCTTAAGACTTAAGAGGAAATTTTTCATTCTATCTTCGTCACATTGAAGTAGAAAGTAGTCTTTCTAACCTCTTGGGATGAATGAGGTGTTTTTCAATAGGTTAGGTTACTATTTGTACATTTTCTCTTGCGGTGCTCTAAAGAGTCCCATAGGGTGGATCTTGATAGAGCTTTTGGATCTAGAGGCCCTAAAGTATGTTTAAACTTTTGAGCTAGATAGTGTATACTGTATATCTTAATTTTTTAATAAAAGGGGAAAAATTAAACTAAAAGCATAACTATCAAATTAATGATTTAAACGAGTTACATTTTTTGAGAAGAAAAAAAAGTTTTTTTTTTTTTTTGAGATAAACGATAGAAAGTGTATTGATTCATAAAGAGTACACAACCCCATGTATCAAGACCACGGGTATGAGGGGCACCAGCAACACTTTTACGTTGGGCCCATGAGCAAATAAAACATAAAAAATAAAAGATAGACGCAGCCATGTAAAAGGGAACAACAGGACATTCAAGCTACTCTTTGTGCTTCCATAAGGCTTTGTATTCCTCCAGTAAGCCCCTTGCTCCTTCCAAAATTATCCTTGGGTGAGGTTGGAACGGTTCAAAGTATACTTTATTCCTTGCATTCCATATCGCCCAAGCTATGACCGCCCATGTCTCCAGTTCTTGTTTGCTCAGTTTAGTTTGCATTTGCTTGAAGAAAAGAAAGAAGCCATTTGCTTCATTGCTGCATTTTTGTATTTTACCTCGGATCAATACCCAGACATTTCTTGCAAAGGGGCAAGTCCATAATAGGGGAGTGGTAGTCTCGGCTTCTTGTTTGCACAGCTCGCAAATCGGTTCCACTCGCACTCGCCAACGGTGTAAGTTGTCTCGAGTAGGCAAGCAATTAGAACAAGCTCGCCATATAAAGGTTCATATCTTCGGTGGCACATTGAGGGACCAAACCGCGTTCCATGTCAACGCATGAAGCCAAGCCGCTAAATGTTCTGCTTTAGGCTGGTTTTTCAAGCGGACCGCCACCTTATATGCTAACCTTACCGAGAACTTCTGTGCTCTGTTTTCCACTCAAATAACTCAGTCATGGGAGTTAGGGTTATTTAGTGGCAATGACAGGATCTCATTCCGTGTTTAGGGGCTGAAGGTGGCATATATTTTTCCCCGGTCCCATTGACTTGAGTCTTGGTCGATTTGTTTACTCACCTTCATATCTAGTGGTGCATCATTCAGTGGTACAGGAGTATGAGACAACCAAAGATGCGTGAACACTCCAATACTGTGGCCATCCTCCACTTTCCATCGTGAGCCCTCTCTGATGAGGTCCCTTGCTGCTAGGAGGCTACGCCAAACAAAGAAAGGATTATTACCTAACTCAGCAAACATGAATGAGCAATTCGGGAAATAATGAGCTTTGTAAACTCGGTAAAGTAGAGAGTGGTTGTCTTGTATTAACCTCTAGGCTTGCTTGACCAGCATTGCTAGATTGAAAGCATGGAGGTCACAGAATCCCATCCCTCCTTCCTTTTTTGCCGTACACAATTTCTTCCAGTTTACCCAATGTATCTCTTCCTACGTTTGTCCCCACCAGTATTTGGCAAGCAAAGAATTTATGTTGTCAAATATGGAGTTTGGCAGCTTGAAAAGGCTCATAAAGTATGTAGGTATCGCTTGGGTTACCGTTTTTATCAGTATTTCTTTTCCTGCCTTCAAAATAAATTTCTCCTTCCACCCCATAACCCTCTCTGTAATTTTTTCTTGGAGATCATTAAAGGTATTAACCTTTGAATGCTAGTGGCCATAGGCAGCCCAAGATACCTTTCACATTCTATCATTACCCGTGCTCCAAACAGTTGCTTTAGCGACTCCTTAACCACCTGTTTTGTGTTCTTGCTAAAGAATAATGTAGTATTTTGTCGGTTGATGGCTTGGTCGGATGTAGCTTCGTATTGCTCTAGCAATTGTAAAAGTCTTTGCCCTTCCTCCATAGTTGCTTGATAAAATAAGAGACTATCATCGACGAAAAGGAGGTGAGAAACCCAAACTCCATGTTGGCTTGATTTGATCCCTTTTAGCACACCTCTCTCCCCTGCTTTCCTCAATAATGCTGATAGGCCTTCCACACATAGTAAGAATAGGTATGGAGAGAGGGGGTCTCCTTGCCTTATTCCCCGTGTAGAAGTGATATAACCCTTTGGTTCACCATTTATTAAAACCGAGTAAGATGTCATGGTTACTGTCTCCATTTCCAAGTGAACCCAATTAGGATCCAATCCCAATTTCACCATCATTCTTTGCAAGAATGTCCATTCCACCCGGTGGTAGGCTTTATTGATGTCAAGTTTTACAGCCATGTGTCTCTTTTTTCCTTTCCTTTTGTTTCGCAATCTGTGGAACAACTCATATGCTACAGTACTATTGTTAGTGATTAAGCGATTTGGGACAAAGGCACTCTGTACATCAGAAACCACATTTGGCAAGAAAATTTTCAAGTGATGAGCAGTAACCTTTGATATGATACGAGAAACCACATTGGCTAGGCTAATAGGTCTAAAATCAGCCACGTGTTTTGGGTCATTTTTCTTTGGGATTAAACCAATATGTGTATGGTTCATTTTTCTCAACATATGCCGTAAGTTTAAAACAAATAACACTGCTACTGTAACATCATGCCCAACAATATACCAAAATTTCTGAAAAAAAAGAAAAAGAAATAAGACATTCCATCAGGACCTGATGATTTGGATGAGTGCATTTGGAATAAGGCTGTCAAAACTTCTTCTAGAGTGTATCGTTCAAGGAGAGTGGCATTCATACCCAAAGTGACCAATCTGTCGACTGAATTTAGCACTCTATCAATATTGGCAAGATGGGAAGAGGTGAACAGTTGCTGGAAGTAGTGTTCTACAGTTTGGCCAATACTCTCCTCCGTTGTGCCTCACCTTCATTCATTGTCATAGAAACCAAAGATTTGATTTTTACATTAGTGTTGGCTGGCCCTTTGATGAAAAAACTTCGTATTTTTGTCACCAGCAGGTAGCCCAGTGGAGCGAGACCATTGCCGCCAAAACAATTCCTCCTGATGTAAAAGATTGTTAATCTCTATCTTTAATCCCTTTATAGCATTTAGATGTTCAACACTGTTTAGAGAGCATAAGTCTTCCAATTGTTTTTGTTTCTCCTGGAGTATTGTTTTTGAATTAGCAATTGATGCACGGCTCCAATCCACCAAGGCAAATCTACATCTTTTGATTTTGTCAAATAGAATTGACATAGGGCTACCATGTCTCACTTCTGCCATCCATGCCTCTTGAATCACGGTCTCGCACTCTGGGTTGGATGCCCATTTTTCTTCAAACCTTCGTGGCACTTTTCTCCTAACCCGCTAGGTTGGGTTCTATGTGGTAATGATAATCAGAACATGGTCCAAGTATGATGTTTGGAGATGAGACACCCGAGTTTTCGGAACGATTTCCTTCCATTCCGCCGTTGCACATGCTCTGTCAAGCCGTTCCTGTACATTTGCATTCTCATGTCTACCATTGTTCCAAGTGAAAATGTTACCTTGAAAACTAAGGTGCTCGAGTCCGCAATACAGAAGGTAGCCCGAAATGCTTCCATGAGGTTCAACGGCTTTGGTATGCCACCTTGCTTCTCTTCTGATGACAAATTCTCATTATAATCTCCAACATAGATCCAAGGGGCTAAGATCCTAGTGTGAAGGTGTTTGAGTAGTTGCCATGACTAGCTAGTGTTTCCGTTGTTCTTCCGGCCATCCATAAAAACCTATCAATCTCCATGTGGGGTTAGAGCCATTAAAAATGAGAGCATCAATAGGATTACGTGTGAAATTTTGGACATGCAAGTCCACCTCCTCCAACCAAAAAAGCGACAGCCCGCCACTTCTATGAATACTAGGCACGACTAGCATGCAACGATGTGGTAAATCTACTTGAATCCTCCGCATCTCGTCAACTGGCCGTTTTGTTTCCATGAGAAACAAAATTTTGGAAGCGTTTTCCCTCACTAGGTGAGAGAGGACATCAACTGTACATTGATTTCCAAGCCCCGACAATTCCAACTTAGGATGATCATTGGTCTCAGCGGGGCTACACAGTAGCCTCCACCGTTGGGAGTAGTTTTTGCTGGCTGTCATCTCTAGTCTTGCTTCGCTTTCTATCCTCACCCTCTTCTTGGCGGCCATCCTTTGGTTGTACTCTCTTTACCCTCTATTTTGTGAGCCAATGTTGATCACACTCATAGAAGAGTCCTTGTGGCGTTCAATCATCTTCCACTTGGCTGTATTTTCCGTGGGCCTATTTTCTTGTGTTTATTAATCTCACATGCCCCTACACGTGATATTTTATTCCGGTCCACAGTTGCGTGATTGAGTGTAGGTTGCATGGGATTGATTGCCTTTGTTGAAATTAATTCCTTATCCATTACATCTCGCAATTTTGAAACTACTCCCGTTATACTTTCCTTACGGGTCTGATTCTTCTCCATAATATCCGCTCCCATTAATTCCTCTTCAATGTGCTGCTTTGAATCTGTATCGTTCGTAAAGCTGTTACTCGACTCTCCGTTCTTTCCATTAAAGTCATTATTGCCACCTGGGACCGTTACCTCACTACTTGTGGCTGAAACCTACTGCCTTGATCGTGTTCCTGTAGTGTTTCCCGCCGTGGTGAGCTGTTCCGTCTTCTGTCCGAGGTTTTGCCGCTTTTTCGATGCCCTGCTTTCAACCATTCCCCATAGGGATTCTCGGTCAGTTGTTGTTCCCTTGGGGTTGGGCATTCTTTTGCCTGATGGCCGAACATACCACACTGGTAGCAGAGCCCTACCATTTTTTCATACTTGAATCCCACTCATACTCAGTCTCCTTCAGGGCTTAATACACATCCTCCCCGCTGGATTGGTTTATTCAGCGGTATCTCCACTCAAATTCAGATAAAGCAAGCTTGTTCCGACGAGAAAGTTTTGCTATCTACTTCCACCACATGACCGAGGCCTTTGCCAATATCCCAAGCGGATTCCTCATTGATGAGGTCGAATGGCAATCCCCATACTTGAACCCATATAGGTAACACTGAGAAAGTTACTGACCGTGTCATCATGCCCTTTTCCTACCTACGGAGGACGAGTAGGTTATTATCGAAACTCCATGGTCCATTATTTAGGACCCATAACAACTGGCTTTCCAATGTGAACTTAAATTGTAGTATTCCTTCCCCAAAGTTGATAATCCTAATGTCACTTCCCAGCTTCCATGCAGATCGTAACATTGCCTTAGCTGCTCTCAGATTATAGGGTCGAGTTGAGAGGAAGCGTCCTAACAAACTAAGTGAGCATTCTTCTAAAGTTTATCACGATGTGTAGATCGGATCTCTAGTACTTCACCTTCTTCCTCAGTTAATCGTATCTTTTGCATCCTGTCAATGAAATCTGACTCCATAGTGCAAGTCAGAAGTAGATCCTTCGTACTGTGATATCACCTACTTACTCTAGTCCACTGCTAGAAGCCGTGGAAAAAAAGACTCACCCGAAGTGAGAGAGAGCACTCCTACCACGAGGAGAAGAAAATTGATGATGATGAGGAGGAAAAAAAAAAGTTACATATAGACAATTATTAAAAAAGTCATGTAGACGATTATTTGATTGTTAAATAATAGATTGGAAATATTTTCTTCATTGATTTGGAGAAAAATTGTATCCATATAATTATAATTGTTTTTTTGTCATCATATAAAGAATTTGAGATTATGTAACTACCAGCCAAACCCAACCACTACATCAGAATCAAAAATTACAAAAGAGCTCCAAATTATACCAACAAACGTTATCACGCTAATAAGGATGACTAAACACAACAATTAAACTCTAAATTGCTGCGCGCAGACTGGGTTTGGTGTTGAAGTTGAATCTGGTCTTTCTAGTGTAGAGTGACCCTGGGTTGTTGTTGTGTGGATTCACTGGATTGACTAGATAAGTTCACAAATAGTCAATCGAAAGTAGTAGGTGTTTTTTGTTTGGTTATAATTTTTATTTTGGTTTTGCTCATTTTGATTGTTATAGTGTAGGGGAGTAATTGTTGTTATTATGCCGGGTTTCATATGATTCTGAAAAAAATTATGGTTTGGATACCCAAAAAATGTTGGAAAGGAAAAAAAGCATATTTTATTTTATTTTTTGTTTCCAGTGTATATAATTTTTAATTTTAAAGATTTTTAAAAAAAATTTATATAAATTTTTTTTAAACTACTTAATTGTCATGGCATAATTAAATTGGCATGGAATAGTTTAATTGGACCACCTAACACATGTAATATGGATATAAATTGCAATTTAGTCTTTTTAATTATTTAATCAAATATGTAAAGATAATATTTTTCGATTCCTAAGTAGAGGCTTTTGGCAAAAAAATTTATTCAACAATTTTAATTTTTTTCAAAAAAAATTAGCAATCACATTGCAAATTTCTTATAAATGTTATTTCTTTAATTATTATCATTTTTTAAACTAGAGATGCAATTGTTCGCTTCTTTACATTTTTTGAAATTGGAAATTTAAATATCAATTTCTAAAATTAAGAAAAATATATACTTGTAGGGGCACGGTTTGCAGCCCAAGCCCGATATGTATGGGATTGTGGGTTTTATAAGCCCAATACAATAAATTTGTAAAGAGTGGATTAAAGAACTAGGCTCTAGTGAATCTAACAACGGCTAGGATGGGTTTGAACGACAATCATGCAAGAACAAAGTGTGTAAGATTGGGTGAATGTATTGTCCGAGGAAGCAAATCATTATATAAATCGATGGAACTAATTACAAGTACAACTCTGGTTGCTACAGTGTTCTTTCTCTATTTTTCCGATCCCTCTTCCTTCAAGGGCCTCCTACATTATATACCTCCTTCCCAGTGATCTTGGCCCTTTATTTGTCAATCGTCCAAGCTACCACTCGAGTACTCGTTCCATCAGACATCCTTTCTGGCTCTCTATGAGTTACGGTAGCCAAGAAAACACTGTTCAGGGGTCTTCTCTACATAAATGCGGTCAGAAAAGTAGCTGCAATGCATTGAATGCGAAGGCAACAACTTTTCCTTAGATATACCTGGGTTCCTTTCCTTTTCATGTGGTCATGAAGCACGCTTCTAACATTGGAGCTTCTATAGAAGTCATTTTCGTCGTTGGAATGCGTATCTGAGCTACATTTGTCATGGCCGAGGGGGAATTCCTCCTCAGACCGCCTTCTGCCCCTTTCTTATTCATGAGACTCTAAACTGAAATCCCTCATAACTAATTTTCCCTCCTCGGACATGCCAATGTTCTCGGATAAAGCCCAAGACCCAATATATAATTTTGGGCCCTTATCCCTACAATAGCCCCTTTAAACTCCAGTTTTTTCCCTCTCATCCGAGGAGAAAAAGTGGGGTTTTGGTTTTTAAAGACAATACCACTCACCCCTTTGGTTCACACATGTGGAATTACCGTTTTGCATGTCCCATGATTGTTTCTGGCGCTTCGGAGCCCGCAATGCATCATTAATTGCTCTAGGCGGCGCTTTGTCCCCCACATCTAACGATGAGGCGCAGATACAACGGCTGATCCTTCCCTATGAATTCTTAGCAAGATAACTCCCATTCGCTTTTACCCTCTATATAAAGCTTTGAGGGAAATCACTCTCCTTATTTTATAAGTCTTCAAGCTTTCAGAGACTCCAAGCACTCAAAATCACAATGCTCTCTAAGTTCCCAAGCCTCACTACACCTTTTCTCTAAGAATTCCTTGAAAGTTTCTTTGAAGATCTCAGGGACAATTATACATCCCAATTCTCGTAAGTTTCAATTCCTTTGAACCTTTCTTTTTCTCCTCGGCCAGTCTTTTCGGCCTTCCAGTTCTTGCATCCCTATTTATCAATTCCAGTCGCTTCTCCTTAGGTTGTCCGCATGGGTAGATTCGCGAGCCTGGTTAACTCCCCTACCAAAGTAAAGGCTTTTAAGGAAACATACCACATAACCCAAGGAGTAACCCTGCGATACTATTCCCCGGAACAAATAGTTTCACACAGAGAGGAGGGGGAAGTTGTCATCCTTATAATAGCCTTTATGGAAGGGTGAATGACTCTCCCTATGGGTAGGATAACACGGGACTACCTGATTAACTATAGGATATGTCCTCACCAGTGCGTACCCAACCTATTTAGGGTCCTGGGTAGCGTTGATGCTCTCAACGAGCATTTGGGTCTGTAGCTCACCTAGCACGATATGGTCCACATGTACGAGTGCCACTTCCAAAAGAACGCGGGATATTACCTCAAGTCCTGATCGGACATTGTCAGACTAGTATCGTGTCTACCTAAATCTAACAAGGGTATGAAAGACGATTATTTGATAGCTTCGGGAGCATGGCATGATGGCCTTCACTGCCCCGTCTGAGAAGGAGTGTCAGGTGGGGTACCCTAGAGTTAGGATCCTTAGCAAGAAATTTAGATTCTTTAACCCTGGTCGCATTTTATTCCTTTTCATTTAATTTTTTTTTAAACGATGGATTTTGATTTTCTGACCTTGTTTTGCTCCTCGGGCCATTTTTGCAGATAAGAGGCAAACAGCCACCAGACTTAGCCTAACTAACATCACAGCCCTTAATTTCTTGCTGAGATCCGAGATCTTTGTAAGCGAGGACAGATAGCTGCGGGCCGTCCACCTTATTTTAGATTTCAAGCCCATCTCGAAGACATACTAAGAGATTGGTCATGCTATAAGGGCAGGTGACCTGAGGTTAGCTTGGATTGACGTGTCCCGCCCGAACTTTCTCCGCCCGAGAGGATCTTCCTCTAGTCACATTGCCCCTTCAACGGGCTCTGCCTATAACAGTTGTAATGCCAAGAGAGGAGACTGGTTCTTCACGTCTGTCACTCGAAGAGGAGATAGACAAGTTTTATTTCGAGGAAGAGGAGGCCCCAAGTATTCAAGTAGTTCATATCTCGGACGCCGAGGAGGAGAGTGATAGGAGCTCAGGTGTTCACGCCCCAGTGCTCTTGACTACTCTCCCCAGACAACTCCTCCGAGGAAAAGGAAGAAGAGATGACGTTGAACCGGGGGAAAGAAGCCTCAAAGACCTTATGGCTGCAAGGGGCAAGGCATCAGCTTTGAAAGAAGCCCCCAAGTCCCAAGTTCCACCCAACCTTCCTCCTCTTCCCCTCACAGACCTCGGACCAAAGGCCATCTTGGACCCAAAGAAGAAAAGGCCGCTTCAGGATCCTGAAGAGGGGGAGGTGGGCCCGAGAAAAGGGGCCAAGTAGCTCAAGCGGGACAAAGACAAATGGGCTTCCTCCGTGGATAGCATGGAGGAATCCCAAAGGGCCAATGTGTAGAGACCAGCATGTACTTGGGCTCCCATACTGGAGGTTGATGGTGCCCCCATACCTTGGGACGCTTCGGTCAGAAACTTTTAGGGGGGGCACTCGGGTTACGTTGCTGAGACTCTTGAGCAGCTACTTCTCCTGCCCGAGAGACATGGACGCTTATAGGCACTTCAAGCAACCCAAACTCTTCCTATCCGTGAAGAGGGACCTTGCTACAGTGAATGACTTGACATTCTTTGTTTTATCATTATTATATATGTGTATATATATATATATATATATATATATATATATATTTTTTTTTTTTTTTTTTTTTTTAATTCTTCGTTTTTCTCATGTAGAGTCCTTCCATTGTTTTTATGTAGGTTGCCCAACAGATCTTTGTGGCTGAGGAATGGGTTAAGGATGCCCGCAATCAGGCCAGGGCGAAGGCCCATTCTTGTGCCGAGGCTGAGAAAGTCTTGGGGGCTCTTAAGGAGGAGCACGTTGAGGTAACCAAGAAGCTTACTACTTTAGGGAGGGAGTGCCTTAGTGCTCTCGCTGGACTGAAAAGCGCCGAGGCCCAAGCCGAAGACTAGCACAAGCAGCTATACACGACAGAACTTGAGCTGGCCATCCAAAAACAGCAAGTTCTAGATCTCAAGGCCGAGCTACAGAAGGCCAAGGAGGCAGCCCAACTGTCTAGGGAGGCACTCGAGGCTGAGAAGCAAGCCTCTTTTCTACTCAGCATGGAGGAGACACAAGTGAGGCTTGCTGAAGAGTTGTCTAAAGTGTGCAGGGATTACTGCAACGTATCATGGGCCAAGGCCTTTGACGTTGCAAGAGTCCCTGCAGATTCAGTCTGGAGGCAATCTGGGAGCATATTCTACCATCCAGACATCCGTGAAGTCCCAGATGCTGTCCCTTCTTCTCCTGCCCATGCCCTAGAGACCTCGGAGCAGCCACTGACTACCCAAGTTGCTCTCCCTACTTCTGACGGGCCGAGGGGGTTGAGGACAAGGGCAAGGGGAAGAAGACCTTCTTAGAAGCTAAGGACGATGTTAAGGCTAAAGAAGCTACATTTAAAGCAAAAGAGGCAGAGGCTAAGACTGAAAAAGCTAATCCGAAGGCTAAAGATGCTTCTACCACTCAGCCGAGTCAGAAGGAAGACCCTCCTGCTCCCAAGACTAAGGCTTAGCTCTCAGGATTCACTTTTTTTTTTTTTTTTTTTTTTTCCATAATGGCAATCTGCCATCAATCATATTGTATCTCCACTTCTACTTAATGAAAATGTTTTTCCTATCCTCCCTTGTATTTTCACTTTGCATGCTTTGAAGCTTACTATCATTGCTAACTACTCTACCTTCAACAAAACTTTAATAAGAGTGTATTGCTATCAATCTAAGTAATTTGGTTAAGTACCAACAATGAATAATTTACCCTATATTTACACTGGGAGCAACTCTTTCTTTTATGATGGCTGAATCTAGTAACAACCAGTAATAAACTTACGCTTGGATAAATAATCAAGGCATTTAACTTACCCAGAGTTATCAATCTGAGGAGTTGGCTATCTATCTTGACACTTAGTGAGAAACACATAGATAACACAATGTTAATTTTACCAAAGTATGCAGTTCAAGGAGCTATACATAGCTTAGGTTCAGTTTAAATGGTTATAAAAAATGTCATAGTGTGTTAATTTTCCCTTAACATCTGGTCTGAGGACTTCAGGCATGACTAAAGTTCTGTTTAAACACTTATAAAAGATGTCATCGTGTGTTAATTTCCCCTTAGCATCTGGTCTAAGGACTTCAGGCATGACTAAGGTTCTGTTTAAACACTTATAAAAGATGTCATAGTGTGTTAATTTCTCCTTAGCATCTGGTTCGAGAACTTCAGGCATGACTATGGTTCGTTTTAAACACTTATAAAAGATGCCATAGTGTGTTAATTTCCCCATAGCATCTGATCCGAGGACTTCAGGCATGACTATGGTTCATTTTAAACACTTATAAAAGATGTCATAGTGTGTTAATTTCCCCATAGCATCTGGTCCGAGGACTTCAGGCATGACTATGGTTCGTTTTAAACACTTATAAAAGATATCATAGCAGAAAACACAAAACCTTTATATAACAAATGAACGTGTTGATAAAGGAAACTTTTATTAATAATAATATATTTTCAGGTTGTTTACATTCCAAGGGCGTGGTATTACATGCTCATCTAAGTCTTCCAAAAAATATGCTCCTACATTGGCCACTAAGGTGATGCGATATGATCCTTCCCAATTGGGCCTTAGCCTTCCCCATGCTGGGTTCTTTACAGTACCCAGGACCTTTCTCAACACTAGATCACCAGGTGCCAATGGTCTTAGCTTCACGTTGGCATCATAACCTTGCTTGAGCTTATGTTGGTAGTATGCCAATTGAACAATTGCATTTTCCCTTCTCTCTTCAATCAAGTCTAAGCTCTTCTCTAGCAGCCCGTTGTTAGTGGTCAGATTGAATGAGCTAGTTCTTAACGTTGGGAAACCAGTCTCCAAAGGGATAACAGCTTCGGCCCCATATGTCATTGAGAAAGGAGTCTCCCCCGTAGACCTGCGAGGTGTGGTTCGGTACATCCATAGGACATGTGGCAATTCATCCACCCACTTTCCTTTCACGTCATCCAACCTCTTCTTGAGTCCACTTACAATGGTTTTGTTAACAGCCTTTACCTGTCCATTCCCCTGGAGATAGGCTGAGATAGAGTATCTATTTGTAATTCCCAAGTCACAGCAATATCTCCTGAAAGATTTGCTATCGAATTGAAGGCCGCTATCTGAGATGAGGGTGCGAGGGACTCCGAATCGTGTGACAATGTTCTTCCATATAAACTTCTTGGCATCCACATCCTTGGTGTTTACTAGAGGCTCGGCTTCGACCCACTTCGTGAAGTAATTTGTGCCGACCAGCAGTTATCTCTTATTTCCTACTGCCTTAGGGAAAGGGCCCACAATGTCCCAGCCCCATTGAGCGAATAGCTAGGGGCTAGACATCAGATTAAGGACTCCCCCTAGTTGATGTATGTTTGGTGCGAATTTTGGCATTGGTCGCACTTCTTTTCATACTCTTGTGTTTCTCTTTGCATATTTGGCCACCAATAGCCTTGAGTGATGGCTCTGTGCACCAAAGATCTGCTTCCGGTATGGCTCCTGCAAATCCCTTCATGTAACTCCTCAAGGAGTAATTATGTTGCCTTGGGGTGTACGCATAGCAAGTATGGCCCAAAAAAGAAGCGTTTATATAACTTTTGGTCCTCGGACAGCCAGAACTGATGAGCCTTCCTACCTACTTTGTTTGCTTCTGATTTTTCCTCGGGTAGCGTGTTTTCTTTTAAGAACAGTGCTATGGGGTCTATCCAGGTAGGCCCTACCCTAACTTGGTGAACACGAACCACCTCTCTGTTCATCTCGGTAGGCTTGTATAGGTCTTCTACGAGGATGACCCGAGGTAAACTCTACGCCGAGGAAATTGCAAGTGTGGCTAGGGAATCGGCATATTTGTTTCCGCTCCTAGGGATGTGCAACAGGCTGAAAGATTTGAATTCTGATTATAAGTGCCTAACCTGATTCAAGTATCCCTACATTCTTTCATCCCTCACCTCAAATTCTCCCTTGACTTGTCCAACGACCAATCTGGAGTCCGAGAACATGTCTATGGCCTTTCCGCCCATTTTTCCCACCATGGTCATTCCCATTAGCAGAGCTTCATATTCAGCTTCGTTATTGGTGGTCGAGAATCCCAATCTTAATGATTTTTTTATGGTGATCCCTTCGGGTGATACTAATACTAACCCCATTCTGGAACCCTTCTGATTTGCTGCACTATCAACGTACACTTTCCAGGATAAGGGGCCCTGCTGGGAGATCATGCCAATGGATATTCCATACATGTGTTGCATTTCCATTTCTTCTTCTAACGGGGATTCAGCAAACTCGGCTACCAAATCTGCAAGGACTTGACCCTTGACAGAAGTGCGAGGCATGTATTTGATATCAAAAGCCCCCAAGATTGTGGCCCATTTAGCAATCTTCCCCGTATAATCAGCGCTCCGGAGCATAGCCATGAGTGGAAGCTGAGTTAGGACAATGACCATGTGTGCTTGAAAGTAGTGGGGGAGTTTGCGTGTGGCGTGTACCACTGCCAAAATCGCTTTCTCTAGCGGCAGATAACGGATCTCGTCCTCATGTAATGACTTGCTTAGATAATAAATTGGCCTTTGTGTGTCGCCGTCAACTCGTATTAGGACCAAGCTTATAGCATGAGGGACCACAAAAATGTAAGCGAATAGGACTTTGTCAACCTTAGGGCTGGACATGATAGGAGGCCAAGAGAGAAAATCTTTAGGCTGTTGGAAGGCCAAGGCACACTCCCCGGTCCACTTGAACCCCTTCCATTTGTTCATCAATAAGAAGAAGGGTCGGCACTTATTCACTGACCGAGAGATAAACCGGTTCAAAGCAGTAGTCATTCCGGTCAATTTCTGGACTTCCTTGGGATTCCGAGGTGGTTGTAAACTGTTGATCGCTTTAATATGGTCGGGGTTAACTTCAATTCCCCTATAAGTTACCATGTAGCCCAAAAATTTGTCTGATCCCACCCCAAAGGAACACTTGGAAATGTTGAGGTACAACTTGTGTTTCCTCAGAATTTTAAATATATTCTCGAGACTCCCAAGTGCTCGGAGACTGTCTTGCTTTTTACAACCATGTCGTCTATATAGACCTCAATGCTCCTGCCCAACCGCGGTTCAAACATCCTAGTTATCATCCTTTGATAGGTAGACCATGCATTCTTTAAACCAAACGGTATCACTTTGTAGTAATAGTTTTCTGTGAGAGTAACAAAAGCTGTCTTCTCCTGATCATTCAGAGCTAGCGATATTTGGTGGTATCCCTGAAAGATGTCTAGGAAGCTCATCCGAGGATGGCCTACGATTGCATCCACCAGCTGGTCTATCTTAGGCATGATTAAAGGATCCTTTGGGCAAGCCCTAAATCCACACATACTCGTCGTTTCCCACTCTTCTTCTTCATCACAACAGTATTGGCTAACCACTCAAGGTAAAAAAAAACCCCCTTGATAGCCCCTGCCTGCTTTAGTTTCTTCACCTCTTCTCTGACGGCATCCGAATGTTCCCTGAACGAGCGCTGAGGAGGTTGCTTCTTAGGAATTACAGATGGATTAATATTTAAATGTGACAGATGAAGTTCGGGTCCACCCCCGGGGCTTCGCAAGCACTGTTTTCTAAGAAACCCTACCAGCTCTTCCTTCTTTGGAGGAGGTAGTTGAGCCCCAATCTAAAAGAATTTCTCTGGATCGTCACCAATAACAACCTTTACCAAATCCTCACACTTCACCCCCTCGGCAGACTCGTCGACAGGCAACGCCGGAGCTTTTAATTGCTATAAGCCCCTTTAAGCATAGGTCGAGGACTCGGCCTCGGGCTAATGCCGGATGGTGGCCACTAGGCATTGTTTAGCCACAGATTGATTTCCCATGATCTTTTTAACCTAACCCTTGGACGGCTATTTCACCTTCTGGTGTAAATTAAAAGAAACGGCCCTTAAGGTATGAAGCCAAAGCCTGGCCACGAGGGCTGTATAGGGTGAATACGCATCCACCACGATGAAGTCTACCTCCACTACCTTTGAACCAGTCTGTACGGGTAGTCTAATTTGGCCATTCGGGATGACGACCTTCCTATCAAAACTCACCAGGGGTGAGCTATAGGGTGTTAAGTCCTTGGGTCTCAAGTTCAGCCCCTTATACAGGTCGGGATACATTATCTCGGCGCCATTACCTTAGTCCACCATCACCCTCTTCACATCATACCTACCGATTCTGAGCGTCACCACCAAAGCGTTATCATGGGGCTGTATGGTTCTGATCTTATCCTCGTCCGTGAAGCCCAAGACCGGTTGGATCTTCATCCTCGCCCTCTTTGGTTCCTGATTAGCACTTTCGGTGGGCAGCCAATCCACAAACATCACCCTAGAAGGGCAGGAACCGGTCCTTCTTGGAGCAGCAAAGATGATGTTTATTATTCTCAATGGTGGTCTTGTAGAATCATCTCTCCGAGATTTTGAGTTTGTCTGGCCCCCCTGGCCACTAGAGTGGTGCAAGAGTTGCTTTAACTTTCCTTCACGGATGAGCTGATCCAGGTGGTCCCACAGACTTCTACAATCTTCAATGGTGTGCCCGTGGTCTTGGTTGTATTGGCAATAGAGGCTTTGATTGCTCCTTGCGGGGTTCCCTACCATCTTGTTTGGCCATATGAAGAACGGCTCATGTCTAATCTTTTCCAGAACTTGATGCACTGGATCTTGGAACACGGCATTGACTGCCTGAGGATTGGCAGATCCTGACTGCCCAGCAAAATCTCTCCGTGGTCGGTTGTTATTGTATCGGTCCGACATGAAATCTCTCCTCTCTTGAGGGATAACCTTTTCCTTTCCTTTCCCCTGCTGCTGGTCTTCCTCAACCCTTTTATATTTATCAATTCGGTTCATGAGTTGGCGCACACTGGTGATAGGTTTGCCACTTAGAGATTTCCTCAAACCGTGATCGACCTGGAGGCTGAGCTTGAAGGTATTGATGGCCACATCATCAAAGTCACCATCTATTTCGTTGAACATCTCCCAGTACCTATCCGAATACGCTTTCAGTGTCTCTCCTTTTTACATGCTTAAGGATAGTAAGGAAGCTAAGGGCCGATATGTATGGGATTGTAGGTTAATGAGCCTAATATAATAAATTTGTAGAGAGTGGGATAAAGAACTAGGCCCTAGTGAATCTAACAACGGCTAGAATGGGTTTGAAAGACAATCATGCAAGAACAAAGCGCGTAAGATTTGGTGAATGTATTGTCTAAGAAGGCAAATCTTTATATAGATCGATGGAACTAATTACAAGTGCAACTCTGGTTGCTACAATGTTCTTTCTCTATTTTTCTAATCCCCCTTCATTCAAGGGCCTCCTACATTATATACCTCCTTCCCAATGATCTTGGCCCTCCATTTGTCAATCGTCCAAGCTACCACTCAAGTGCCCGTCCCATCAGACACCCTTTCTAGCTCTCTGTGAGTTGCGAAAGATAAGAAAACACTGTTCAGGGGTCTTCTCCACATAAATGCGGCCAGAAAAGTAAGGCAACAGCTTTTCCTTAGATATTCTTGGGTTCCTTTCCTTTTCGTGTGGTCATGAAGCACGCTTCTAACACTAAAGCTTCTATGGAGGTCATTTTCGTCGTTGGAATGCGTATCTGAACTACATTTGTCATGGCCGAGGGGGAATTCCTCCTCAGACTGCCTTTTGCCCCTTTCTTATTCATGAGACTCTAAACTAAAATTCCTCATAACTAATTTTCCCTTCTCGAACATGCCACTATTCTCGGATAAAGCCCAAGGCCCAATATATAATTTTGGGCCGTTATCCCTACAATACTTGTGCAATTTTTTAAAGGATTATTTTTTATAAAAAAATTTATAATTTTTTTTTTTTTTGGAAATTAGCAATATGAGGGCTGATTTATTAAACATTAATAAAATAATAAGAATAAACTCAATAAGGACGGAGTGTAAACCCTTTGGTTTACACCAACCAATAAAGACATGTCACATCAGCATTTTACTTAAGACTCATTGTGAAATCAATACATCCTAATATATCTAATAACATCTTTAAAAAAAAAAAAAAAAAAAAAAAAAACCTATTTCACGTATTTGAAAAAAGAGTCCCTAAAATAAAATCTCATCTCCCTCCTCATCTCCTTTGTCTCCCGCCACAAACCTTGTCAGACCTCCTTTGCGTGGCGGTCGTTGCTTCAATGTTTGTGAAGGGACCCACCCAACTATTTTCACAAACTTTTGGAAACGTTCATGGACACTGCGGTTGGGCTTGTTGCAGCAAAAGCAGCTGAGCAATGGACTGCTTGAGGACCACTTGGATGCAATCAAAACTCTCCTCTTGATAAATGGGTTCTCTTGCTTGTCTTGACCCTTCAAGACCTTCATGGTGTGCCCATTTATGATAAACTAGGAAGTTGCCCATGCAATGCATGGATAATTTTGTAATATTTTATGTAAGACATTTTGGAGAATGTTGTGTATATATTATAAAGAAAAAAGTAAACTAAATTAGAGTAAAGAAACATATACATTTTGAGATATTAAAAATTTGCTTAATAGCATCACTGCACATTTGTAGCATTCTCAAGTTAAGATTATTATTTTTTTTAAATCATGAAATCAAAAAAAAAAAAAAATTTTGAAAGAGTTAAAGGACCATGAAAATCAACTAATTTGTATTGTATTCATAGATTGCATACCATGAAATGAAAATATGTCCAACTCTTATACCATCTTCTACTCATCAATAGTGCAACATTAAGATATGGTGTGGGTAAGAAAATGGCTTTACATTACGCAACAAATATTCTCTCTACCTATATATCCAAAACAAAAAGTATCCAACCAAAAGAAAAGAAATTACTCATAACGGTTTTGGCAACTTGATGGTAGTGGGAGACCAATATGACAGAGGTGGTGACCCCTTAAATTTCTATTTCTCTCTCTTGCAAATGCTTTGTCAATCTAAGGTTTTTTATTTTGGTAATATTGAAACAATAAATTTCATTTAATAATCCACAACATTTTCTTGTCTCTCTATCTCTCCCTATGGCCTTATTTGGTTAGTTATTACTATTAGTCCTTAATAGTTTTTTTTTTTTTTTGCTTTTATTTTTAATACTAAAATGGTGGGTATGCTAAAAGACATGAAGAAGAGAGAAATGTGTAGTGTAAGCTCAAACAATTTATGAGAGATTAATGAGCTAACAATAAAAATAAGTTAATTTAAACTTTTGGGTAACAGTAAAAAAAAAAAAAAAAAATTAGAGCGCCACATGGCAGAACCTTATGCACTCTCACATGAGGTATTTGCTTTTATATATATATATATATATATATATATATATATATGTAGATTGATTAGCAAAACAATTTGGTTTTCCTATAAACTGGTTTGACATCCCTTGTACACCAAATACAAAACTCAATTGACAACTTTTTTCAAAAATCATAACTTTTTCATTAGAATCACTTTGAGGAAGGCATTGATGGAAAGAAAGTCTTCCAAAGAAGACAAAGAACCAAGTCTTCTCTTGAAATTGCTCAGCAACTCCTTATGAAACCAAATATTGAGATTTGGTTTGTTAAAAAAAAAGGGGTTTTGATGTTTGTATTAACAGGAGGGATGGGTTTGATGGTCATGACCCCACCACGTGAAAGTGGCTCCAGAATCGTCTCTACTGGCATCTTTGCATAGTTGGAGGCAGTGGTATTTGCAGGCATGTTTTAATTTTATAGGAGTTGATTTTCTGAAAATTAAAAATATAGAGAAAAAATTTTGTGTGCTAGACTCTATTCATTAGTTTGTAAAACTTTATGAAAATCTGACATGGCATGGTAGTATTGAAGGATGTAAACCAAAGGGTTTACACCCCATTCTTACCAAATCCAAACTCTAAAAGAATATAATAAACTCTTGCCCGTTTTTTTGGTACCAATATATAAACCAAAACAAGACCCAGCCCCCAAAAAAATAATAAAAGAATGTGTGTGTGTGTGATATTTTAACATATATGTAAGAACACTTAGCTGAATGATTTGTGTTAAGAGGCAATTGAAGTAGTAGGAAGTGCTTTAGTCTTACTAGCCTCTTGGGTTGAAACTTGAAAGAGGTGCTTTTAAGTTGGTTAGGTTTCTACTTGTACATTTCCTCTCGTGGTGCTCTAAAGAGTGCCCATAGGGTGGATCTTGATGGAGATTTTAAGTCTAGAGACCCTAAAATATGTTTCAACTTTTGAGCTCGATAATGTATATCTTAATTTTTTAATAAAAGGGGGAAGGGGAAGGGGAATCAAACTAACAACATATGAAAGTGGACAAAAGGAAGGGATGGAAAACGCTAACTCAAATCACTTTCCTACCCATTTTTTCGATCATTTTTTCGATCATTAAAAAAAAGGAAAGGATAGCTCTAGAAAGGAGTGGCCAAAGCTTAAATTGCAAATTCACATATAGTTTGATTGTCTTCCCAATTTTGTTACATTTTTTCAAAATAAAAAAAATCTCTTCCCAATTCATTTTTACCTGTATATATATATTTTTTTATGGAAAGCTAAAAACATTTAATCAAAACAAAAACCCCAAAAAAAAAAACAACAGCTACATATTATTTAAACTACGTTATTTAAGTTCTGTTGAACACAAATTTTCATTTTAGTAACTTGTGTAACTCACTGACAATTTGAATTTTGATTGTGTTTTGACTTTAGTATAACTAGTGTGTAAATTCGTATATATGCACAGGTACAATTAAAAACAATCACAATTATACGATTCAAATTATATTTATATATATATATTTAGAAGATGTTGAAATTATACATGGTATTAGCTTACATATTTTTTAAACCATAGATTTTTAAAATATGTAATGGTTTCTTATTATTTTTAAACCATAGAATTTAATTGGATTTAGACTCTACAGTTTTTGCACCCAATAATTCATCTATTCCATATATATCTAAAAGCTGAAGTATAGCATTTATTATTACTACACTCCAGTTAAGCTGTATCAGCGTCCACATCATTATCCTTTTTCTTTCCAATTTTCTTATATAATTTTTTTTAAATTCACTTATTTTTAAAATATTTACAGTTTCTTCAACCTTTTTCATTCCCTTACCTTTTCATTTTTCCATTACCCTCTACTAATATCACTATTCATCTTCCTTTATTTTGTTTCTTCTTATTCACTATCTCTTACTATAAATTTGTCATTTTCTTTTTCATTATTTGCATAGTGTTTCCTCACAAAAATGTTCTCTCTCTCTCTCTCTCTCTCTCTCTCTCTCTCTCTCTCTCTCTCTATTTTTTTGTTGGATTTTTATCTTTTTTTTGCATCTCTACTTTAGGTTGATAAATTTTTTTGTTTTTTAGAACTCTAATTTAGGTTGATACGATTTAGTTTTGTGTTTTAAATTATTATTATTATTATTATTATTATTATTATTATTATTCTCTTTGATTATTAAATAAATGTTATCCTGTTGCATTATAAAGAATTAAAGATAGTAGATAAGAATATAATATTATTTTATTACATAGCATAATTTGGATAATTTGTTTATTATTATATCTTTTAATTTTACTTTTTCTTTTCTTTTCATCTTATTTTATTCAATATTGAAATTCAGCGACATCCTCCTTATCATTAAATTATTTATGTACTTCTCAAAAAAAAAATTAAATTATTTATGTTTTCTCTCCCTTTTGTTTTAAAAAATTAAAAATATTTTACTTTATTTAAATTCAAATAAATAAATAAATAATTGTACGCATCAAATTGTACTCATTTTTTAAACATTTACACTTTCTCCAACTTTTCCTCTTCCCTTTACCTTCTTCTCCCCAAACCTTCTACCTTAGTATCACTCTTCCTATTTCTTCTCATATTATTTTATTCAACATTTAGGTTCGGCCACATCCCCCATATATATCACTAAATTATTTATATCTTCTCTTCTTTAATATTTTAAAAAATTAAAAATATAATATTTTACTTAAATTCAATAATTAAAATTGTCCTCATAAAATGGAGTAATGCCAACGAAACACTCATTCTCACACCCAATGCATCAAAGAAAAAATGGAATACAAAACAAATGTCAATTTAGAAATACTAAATTAAAAGAAAAAAAAAAGAATTAATGAGGATATCAAACCAAATATAACATAAAGAAACTAATAATGCATATTTAATATCATAAAATCATCATCAATTTTGGAAACCGATAGGTTGCCAATGGAGAGACAAAGAGAGAGAGAGAGATGTTAAAGAAAAAAAAACAATACAAAGTAATTAATAAAAAGTGTATAAAGAAAAAAAGAATCAAACGTCAATTAGTAACCATTAATTGGAAACAAAGAGGCTATAAGGAGAAGTAGTCTATGGTTTAGCCACTATCATTATAGAGTAATAGTCTATTTTTAATGGTCTACAATCAAACGGAGTAGTAGTAGTAGTCTATCAACCATATGGATTAGTAGTAGACTATCAATCATATGGAGTAGTAGACTACTACTCCTTACAGCCTCTTTTATCATATGGATTAGTAGTAGACTATCAATCATACGGAGTAGTAGCCACTATCACACTGAGTAGTAGTCTGTTTTATCATTATGGAGTAGTTGTAGTCTATCATTATGAAGTAGTGGTCTATTATCAACCATATGGAGATAAAATAGACTACCACTCTATTTTTAATGTTCTCCACATGGTTGATAAAATTAATTAACCACTATCATTATGGAGTAGTAGTCTATGGTTTTATGCATCTAAAGAAGTAGAATATATAGAGTTTACTTAAAGGTATGTGTAAGGATTCACATGATATGTGTGTGTGTGTGTGTGTGTGTGTGTGTGTGTGTGTGTGTGTTAAGGTTAAAAAAAAGGTGTATTTAAAGTTCTTATTAACTTAAAAAATAATGAAAAACCAATGGTTAATAACTAAAATAATAATATTAATAAAAAAATATATTTAATGAGATCACTCTAAAAAAAATTATCACGCGCAACTCGCGGATATGCTATTAGTTTGCCATAAAAATTAAAAAGTTAGATGCATAGCGCAAAATTTGACTCTAATTGAAATTCAATTTAAAATTCAATTGGATTTGGACTTTTTGATTTTTACACTCTATAATTTGCTTGGTATAAAAATTAAATAAGACACATGGCACACAATTAGACTCCAATTGGACTCCAATTTAGATTCAATATGTATGGAGAAAATTAAGAACAATCACAATTGCACAAAATATATATATATATATATATATATATATATATATATATAACTGAATTTCCATGTAAATAGAAATAATATAAAATTGTAGTATAATTGAAAGAGAACTTAATGCCTTTTTAATTGCACCCCTCAATTCTTTTAGTGTTGTAAATAGCTGTACAAAAATTAAGAAATTGAATTAGACACTTGGCATCAAATTAAACTCCAAATAAAATCCAATTTAGAATCAAATTGGATTTTTTCTTAACTTTGGCTTTAAGAAATTCAAGTATCATTATTGTGGTCTTCTTGGCTTCTATGTCAATTGTCAATGCATCATTCATATTTTGGCACAAAAGTTAAAAAAAAAAAAAAAAAAACATTTAGATGTGACATGTAACGCAAATTTATCTATTCAATTTAGAATATAATTGAATTTTCTTTCATGCACGAGCTTTTTTTTTTTTTTTTATTGACAAATGTTTGGTTAAAATCCTTTTTTTTTTTTATGAAAAATATTTTGTACACAACTTAAATGGATACCTCCCATGCTCAAAATGCTTGAGAATTTAAGAGGGAGGGGTTCAAGTTGCATGGTCATCAATAATATTTTAATAAAAATAGAATGCTTGGGGTTTATTAGTTTCAATGATATATTTTTCATACATTTTCCTTGAATTGTGATTTTCAAGGATTTTATATAATATAAGTTTCATCTGTAAAAAATAAAAATACAGTTTCTAATAACTATATATTGAGTTTTAGAGGGAGTATAAATCTAGAACATATAATTAATTAACTTATCAATTATAGGAAAAAAAATACATATTCTACATTCTCCAAAGTCCAAATATTGGAGTGTGTTGTATCAATCAAAACAAATCAATTTAAATACGAACAGTTCTTAGCATATATAAAATATAATTGACACTCCTAAAATTTGGTTTATTCTCTTTTTTTCGCATGTTTCACCTTAGAACTTTGAAATTGTATTTTATTTTCTTGATTTTTTTTTCTTTTATAAAAAAAAAAAAAAAAAAAAAAAAAAAAAAAAAGAGTATTTATTAGTTATGACTGCTTAACATGCCCAATGGCAATCAACTTATAAAGAAAAGTACAAAATGCTGAGAAACCTGCAACAATCACTACTCAACAGGGTTTGAACTTCAAATAATCATTTGGGGTCCTATTATGAATTAATTTTTTTAAATCAGGAATTCCAAACATATATATGGGGAAAAAAAAAGTCTATGAGGAATATAAGTAAATAAATAAATAAATAACTCATGCTTTACCGATAGTAGTCTGATACCAATAAAAATGAACAAGTATGACCTAAATTTGATAATATATACTATTTAATAATATCAATTTTCAAAATTAATTGGAAACTTGTAACTTACTGTATTTTAATTAACCAACAAAAGCCATTGAAGAAACTACAAACTTCTAGCTGTGACAGAATATTTTCCAAGAACATATGCTTAAGAGCTGCCTCCCCATTCAGCAAAATGCATGTATATAGTCGGGTCTTTTTCTTCCTAATAAGGCGGGAGGAAACATATGCAAATTAAGAGCTCCTTGCCACATTCAAACCAATTAGCCATTTCTTTTTTCTTTTTCTTTTTTTATCATAATCCATGCTTAGGAAAACAGTATCTCTTGGATTTGGATTATGTTGTGTTATGTAGGCTTTCTTTCTTTTCTGCTGAGAGTTATGTAGGCATTCAAGTCAAGTAATGACAAAAGTGTAAATAGAATAGAATACTAATGCTAATCTACTTATTATTTTCACATAAATATAATAATAAGTAGATGGTTTGCTCCACAAGCTTTGTGGTACTCTGCTTTCCTGGCACCAAAGATTCTTTCTAATGTGGACATGGGGGGTAGATTTTTCAATTCTACCTCGGGAGTAAGAAAGTATGGTGACGGTATAGCTTTTTGTATCGGTTATTCACAAAACCTCCAGCCATCCCAGATGAGACTTTCACTTAATATTGGTATCCATCCTTTTCTTTTCTGCATTGAAATTATTTATTCTGTGTTTACTGCATAATTATCTTCTGCATAATGTTAGGAATTAGTTAATTCAAGTGGGTACTTTGTGTTAGACATGGTGAGCCATTTGTGGTCAGTTGAGAATCTGTTTCAATCATAAAATTTCTATCTCCCATATCTCTTGCTAATTTGAGACCAAACCTAAAAGCCTACAAAAACTTGCAATTTAAACAATTTATTGATGACATAATTATTGATCTTTAATTTTATAGAAATTTTGCAATAATAGAGGATATAAGAAAAAAATGTAATCCAACGGTAGATTTGTTAAAATGAATCTCCAATAAAAAGATATTAAGTAAGGTTGTAGGCTTAGCCTATAACTAATTTTATAGTTAAACTTTGTCCTTCACGAAAAATTACTCTCTCAATTTCTGCTTTTGTAGGGTTGTGTTAACGGGCACAGTAAAATGCCCATTAACCACACCTTTTTTTACTTTTTTTTTGTAGAGTTTTTTGTCTTCTTTTGTAACTTTTTGTAGCTTTATACTATTTTTTAAACATTTTTATAACTTTTTGCAGCGTTTTAAATGAAAAATACATCCTTAACTAGCACCACATCAGTGCTGGTTAACATTTGCCTTCATCTATTGCCTTATCTTGAATCCTCTTTCAAGTCTCCTTCCTCAAAGACTTCAAGTAGTACTTTTGTTCCACAATTTGTGTCTCTTCTTTAGTCCACACTTTTTCGGTGATCCAAGTCATATATGAGTAGAAAGTGAAGTTTTCATCCATTGTCATACTAACAATTGATGGAGACACTCTCCAGTACAAATTGTCTGAAACAATGGTCAGCATTATAGAGAAAAGTCAACCTAAGTCCAGTTAGAGAAATATGATCCCATCCAAGTGATTGAATGATTGGGATGGCACAGCTCCACCAAGTACACACCCAGCAAACGTACTCTCTAATGTTCTTGCTCAAGTGTACTAGCCAATCCTTTTTAGATTAACATGCAATTCTGAGCAATCTTCAACTTTAGTATTGCTTTGGTGCATAATTTTGAATTTTGATCCCATTCGATCTTCACTACTCTTGGAAAAGAAATTACACCTATGTAAAAGGGGCTAAAATTAAATTTTAAGACATTGTTCATACCTGATATCAATTTATGCAATTGAATTTGAAAAAATGAGGCATGAATGAAATCTTGTGTTTTGTCACCTTGTAAATGTTTCATATAAACCAAGCCTATATATATTGAATTATAGCCAAGATTTTTTAATGACATGATTAGTTGATCAACAAATAAAAATGAGTTCTAGTCCGATGAAACCTTATTTTAGATCAACTTGAAAAATCAATTTGTTAATTGAAGTATATGCAATACTGTTAGGCACTTTGAAACTGGGCTTAAGTGCCGTTCAGGAGAAATTGTTTCCCACTCGGCACTTTCTTTTAAAAAGGCCTTCAAGCTTCAGGCCTATCATGACTTCTCCCCATGAGCTCTAACAATTCACCCATCATTCCAGCAACATAAAAAGAATCCCGGTTCAAATATCCAACCAATTTCCAGCAGTTTGCCTATCGTGCAAACATCAATTGCTAATAAAAAAACATGTTCGGTTTCTTCACCAATTTTAAAATATGGGATTCGCTTGCTTTCCAAATTCCCTAAACTAGGGATATTGGCCAAGATGTTTCAAACAATGCCCAAATTAGGGGCATTGGCTCAATGCTTGTCAAAGCAAATGTCCATATTAGGGGCATTGTCCAAATGATAGCGTCTCCATTTACATTGATTATAAAAAATAAAAATAAAAATAAGAAATAAAATAATAAAAAATCACCTAACAAGCTAAGGGTATTCGCCCAAATGATCGTCTTTGATTTACATTGTTCCGAAAAATCACTTCCCTAACAAAGAAATTGCAATAAACGAAAAGGATGTAATTGTTCCTGCCCACAGAAATGGGAAACAATTATTTTTATCTCCTCTACCATTTTGCTTTTTGATCAACCCAGATATCTCTGTATAATGTTTATCAACAACCCATCCCCGCCAAACATAAAAGAATAATTTCAGAATGACCTCACAATCTTTGTAATCTACACACATTTAGCTTTAAAACAACCAATCTTCTCTATTCTCAAAATTAATCCTTCCACAGATTCAAGCAAAATTTCTACAAATAACACATTTGTATTGAAGTACAACCAAAATCCAATGACAGGCTGCTTAGGCCTATCGTTGAAACTTGTTCATAACAATGAAACAGCCATAAGTTAAAACAGAATACTTCATCCCACCTTTGTACAATCAACAAGAAATCACAGACCCATGATCCTGGCAATTTGATTGCTAGGCATCATGCAAATATGATGACTTCCCCCCATAGCTCCTCAAACAGACACACTGGTTGTTTTGGCTGGAGTCTTAACTGGGGGCTCTTCCTTGAAGCCTAACATCTTATTTAATGCCCCAATATAGGCCTTGACACTAGAAACAACGATATCCATTCCTGCACCAATTCCACTGGCACAAAAACAAGGCAGATTTTATGTTCTATGAATCTGGACTCAAAGAATCAAATATGCCAACTAAAAAGAAAAACAGTATGTATGGTTGGGTTCATGTTACATGTAATTTTAAGCAATGTTATAATATTCAATTATTTTTTTTGACATCTGCCATTGGATTACATTTTCTATTTATAACATCCATAATTGCAAAATTTCAAGATGATCATAAATCAATAGCTATCTCAACTATCAAATGTTTAAATGTTTAAATTTTTTGTATTTTAAAATTATGCATAAATATGAGTTTATGGATTGAATAGTTAACAACATTTTATTGAAACAAAATTTGGCATTGGTATTAAAAATATAAAGAACATGTAATCCAATGATAGGATTTTCAAAATATCAATTTAAAATTTTATTAAGTGGTACAACATTGCTTAAAGTCACACTAAGAGTAACTTGATCAACACACACACACACGCACATATATATAATATGCCATACCTAAATGTCCGATGTACTGTTTCTCCAGTATAGGCATTAGTAGATGTGTGACTGTTTTCCCCACGTATTAGAACACGGGTGGTAGCAATTGCATCAATGCCTTCTGTGACTGCAATCATGGAGTACTCAAGAAGGGTTACAGGTTCCTGAGTACAAGGGAAAAAGTAGAATCCTTAACAACACAACTCATGCTAGATTATTGAGAACAACCTCAGCAAAGATAAAATTTACATTATGAAAATTCATCAGCATCATAAGATACTCAAGTTTCTTCTATACAAACAATTTTCTACATAAGGAGAGAATTCCAATTTTAAGCTTTTGTCACTTGTATATCCCTTGACCATTTTTGGTTTATAAATTGCTAACAAATCAAGATTCAAAATATTTTCCTCAAAATGATTTCTCTTTTAGCTTACTTATCTTAACTAGCATCAATCCCATGCATACCACAAACTTGTCAAAGCAGGAACTTGGATCTAGATGAGAGTATAAGGGTCGATTTTGATGAGCCTCTTTTAATTGGTTTATTCAATTTTTTTTTAAAAAAAATACAGCTGTACCTAGATAAAAGTGAGGCTTTGAAAAAATAGTACCTAGTCAAATAAACAAAATAAGCTGAAACAGACCCCAAGACAATCAACTATTTGAATACCATAAATTTAGGTTCTTCATTAGATTCTTAATTCTTAATCCTATTGTTTCCCCCTGCCCCCATACTACAGGCTAGAGAGATGTAACCCCATGTAAGTGCTGTCTATGAGTCCTCACATAATTATAAATAATTAAAATAAACATATGGATAATATGAATTTATTAACTTTCATCTCAAACCTTCACAATGAGATCAACAGCCTTGTAAGCTGAATCTACTGGCCCTGTTCCAACAGAACAAGCAACATGCTCTGTTCCATCAGCATCGATGAGTTTAACAGTTGCTGTAGAAAGACCCAGAGTTCCGCAAGTAACCTGTGTATAATGTTCATGTCAATTGAAGGGAATGCCGTCAAGCCAAATTAGACAATGAACAGAAATTTTGAAAAGTAAATTCTGGATTTACCTGCAGATCATGAAGTTTCCAAACAACTTCTGGCTGAAAAACTTCATCAGATACCAATGCTCTTAGGTCAGCATCAGTAACTCTCTGGGACATGGCAAAAAAAATAAGAGTGCAGATAAATAAGGAAACAGAAACAAGGATGCCAGGTACATGTAAACATGTCTAAACAGTTGTCTACAAAGAACTCAAATTATATTTCAAGTTTCAACAATAAAAAGACTTACCCTCTGTTTATTTCAGCAATGATATTTTCTAAAAAATGAGTCATTTTACAAAAATAATTTTTTATAAAACTATCTCATTTCCCTATGTTTGGTAGCAAGAGTTGAAAAACAATCTCCTAACTTCCCTTATTTAGCTTGTGAGATAGAGTTGTTTTCCAAAAAAATTTAGCGGAAAACAATCTTTAAAAATAAGTCATACTTTGTATGTTGACCAATTATAGTTTTTCTTTGACTCATTTTTTTTATGCTACCAAACACTAGAAAACACGGAAAACTATCTTTTCACGAGGTTTTCCATCAAAACAAACAGAGCATTAATGTTTTTAAATTCGTCCATTTCCAAAGAGAACGACCTGATAATTTGTCATCATCTAATACTTGATTCTATGACAGACCCACACTAACAGGCACTCCAGACCTAAGCTAGTACACTAAAGAATTCATTACCTAAACATGATGCCAACTTCAATTGGTTCAACAAAGGATCAATTTCTTCTTATTTTTTCAAAGATAGGTAGATAGAGGGGCAGGGGGGAGGTGGGGTTCAGCAATGATATTTTCTAAAAAAGGAGTCATTTTACAAAAAGAATTTTTTATAAAACCATCTCATTTCCCTATGTTTGGTAGCAAAAATTGAAAAACAATCTCCTAACTTCCCTTATTTAGCTTGTGAGATAGAGTTGTTTTCCAAAAAAATTTAGTGGAAAAAAATCTCTAAAAATAAGTCATACTTTGTATGTTGACCAATGATAGTTTTTCTTTAACTCATTTTTTTTATGCTACCAAACACTAGAAAACACGGAAAACTATCTTTTCACGAGGTTTTTCATTAAAAAAAATGGAGCATTAATGTTTTTAAATTTGTCCATTTCCAGAGAGAATGACCTGATAATTTGTCATCATCTAATACTTGATTCTATGATAGACCCACAATAACAGGCACTCCAGACCTAAGCTAGTACACTAAAGAATTCATTACCTAAACATGATGCCAACTGCAATTGGTTCAACAAAGGATCAATTTCTTCTTATTTTTTCAAAGATAGGTAGATAGAGGGGCAGGGGGGGAGGTGGGGTTCAAACCACAAACATGACTCATGAGAGACCACAGTCCATAGAGGATGCCATTACCACTACGCTATCAATTGAAACCCCAAAGAATCAGGTAATATGATCCAAATTCCAAGAGTCTATGTTATTTTTATTTATCAAAATATGTATGTATATGTGTGTATCTTGGATGTATGTGTGATCTTGGATGTATGTGTGTGTGTGTATATATGTACACACACACATACATCCAAGATCACACACATCCAAGATCTATGTGAGGCACACTTGGTATCTAGCATAATCTAATTTACTTACTTTTGAATCTTACGTTGGATCTTTTTCCTTCAATATGCTGATGGTTTTGTTTAAATTTGACTCTTCTAAAATCTCTGGCCCAAAAGGAACTCCTTGAAAATTGAAGAATAAATGGATATTTTGGTTATTAATAAGTTATCTAGACATGGGTCTTGTGTCCTGGTTTGGTAATTAGTTATCTTATTTGGCATTTGGCACAGTTCCACTACAAATAAAATTATCCACAAGCCTATACCTACACACTGTAAATTAAAAGAGAGTAATTCAAAGAATTTTCCAAGCTGCCAAGGAATTGTGGCATGAAACCTCACATTAGTTAGCCATGATACTTAAGCGAGTAGGTTTGAGGCCTATGTATCTTGTAATTCCTCTACAGTAAATTTAATAAAGCCTTAGACAGAACTTCTAACCAATTTTTGAACTTAAAACCTGTTTATCAATCCTTACATTCAGTATGCCTTAAGCTTAATCTAACAACCAAAACCTTCAAAATTGTTGCAATCCAGAATTTTGGAACGCACTGTACACTTCAGCAACTTTCTGCCTTGCAAATAAAACCATATCAGAATCTACTTCATTCACAAAGCCTTGTCACCCATTTCCACATGTTTGACCCATTTCAGCTTTACTTGGCCTCAACCCACAATTAAGAGAAGGTAGTATGGTCAATAAGAAGTACAGTAAAATGACTAAAATCTAGTCCTTAAATGATAAATAGCAACAGTTTCATTTCCCTTTCATCACAAAACATGCGTGCAAGTTTGTCTTACTATGCAGGAAACCAGAAATCAGACTATGTTCCTCTGTTAGAATCAGCCAATTAACTGATTAAAAGTTTAAGTATTTTTACTTTTCTTATCCTTCTGCCAATGAGCTCAAACTCAAATGGCAGTTCACTCCCTCCTTCCAATGGATGGACTGGAAAGGTGAGGTCATGAATTCAAAATTCATTGGGTGCATGTCTAACTCATCAATAACATAATTTTTTTTTTCCTTTTTCTTTTATTGCTTAATTGCATGTAGGAAACTGCACCATGCAGTGCTGATTTTTCTTATCAATTACTATTATTTCTAAAATTGACTCAAATTCAGATTTCTTCTATTTTAGTCAGAGAAGTTATAAACCGAAATGCGTAAAAGTCAGAGCTCAAACCATAACTCAAATATACTTTAAAAAAATAAAATAAAATAAAGACCACCTTCTCTTACTCACCTTTTTCTGATCAGCTACTGCTTTGAAACGCCAAAATATATTCTCAAGTTGTTCATTGTCAAGCTCATAACCAAGCTGAAACAAGAGGAAGATTAAAGTGTAAATGCTTAACCACAAAGAAAAAGAATACTATAAATCAAAAACCAAGCACAATAGTGCAAACAGCAGAGTACCTCTTCAAGTCGCTTTCTCAAGGCATGGCGTCCACTGTGCCAGCAAAATGTATGAACCAAAAAAATTTATATTAAAATAGTGTCATTTCATATTAAAAATAAAAATTCTCAATAACATTTGCTCACATACATGATACACCCATGGACATAACTATAACAACCAACATAAATAAAAGTACTTTACTACATTATGGAAAAAAATAATAATAATAAAAAATAAATAAAAGCAGAAAATATTAAGAATTAATGTCTATTTCTGCTAATGGAGCAAGTGATTGATAGTTGAAGATCATTTATTTATTATTTAGAAAGGGTCAACGATAAGCTAATCCAAAAGCAGATACTAGATCAGAGGCAAATTTGTCAGATAAAAGATGAGCAGTTTGGAATATTTGTTTAGTTCCCCCAATCTAATTTATGCTGTTATAAAACTTTTTTTTGATAAGTTATGCTGCTACAAAACTTGAAAGGAAGAAATCCACCATAGTCTCAGAATGGTAACAAAATTTGGTGGGCATAACAAAATTATCTTTCTCTTAGTGGGAACTAATGAAGTTGAAATACATGAACTATGGCTGATACAAATAAAAAATTTCCATGATGAAACACAGCAATACCTAAGTTTCCCGAGGACGATACCAGCTTCATTGGATCGCTCGTAACCAATATCTTCAGGAGCTATTATTTCATATGTGCCTTTGTGCTTAAGCATTCCATCCTACAAACAAAAGGCATTATTGTAATTAAAGTTTCAATTACAACAAACACCCCCCCCCCCCCCCCCAAAAAAATAAAAAATAAAAAAAAGAGGAAAAATAAATTACGAATGACATTTGTTTATAATGCAAACCTGATACACACACGTGCACACACACACACATCAGATTATAATATATAAGTTCATAACCCTAGTCCATTCCTATTTTGGCCAGAACAAAACTATTAATTCTTTGATACCAATAAAGTAATAGGGATCTTGAACTAAGGAAAAGATTCTAGATGCTAAAAAAGGCCGGTATAGCTTTTGTCAATGTTATACCCCATAACTTTTTCTCATTTGTTGGATGTGCTTCTGTCAAATCCACCGTTGGTTACATTGTCTCCTTATATCTTTTGGCTTGCAAAATATCAAAATGATCATCATAGATCAATAACTATCTCATCTAAAATATATATATTAGATTAAATTTTAATTTTTTGTCATTAAAATCATACACAAAACATGAGTTTATGGATTGGATGGTAAATTAGATCCAACAATAACAACAAAGCCTTGGTCCCAAAAAATTTGGGTTGGCTATGAATCCTCAACAAATTAGCTAGCGTCAATTGGATGGTAAATAAGATCCAATTGACAAAATATTTTGCATGCTTGTTAATCATAAACAGATCATTTAATCCAACAATTGAATTTTCAACATATAAATCCAATAAAAAGTTATTATAGCTTATTGTTAAATTTTTTAATAAATTACTCTTACTTATCAACAAAAAAAAAGTTATTATAGGGTGGAGCATTGACAAAGAGTTACATCAAGATTAATTTAATATAACCCATTTATATATATATAGACACACACACTTGATTAAGAGTTTGACCAGGCTAACCAATTTGATAACCTGTCTTGTAGGGTTGGCAATAAAAATTCAGAAGCCTCTAAAAAACCTAATATGAGTTTACTAACTTCACATACAGCCGTACCCACTATGCAGTTGTAAAATTAATTTACCTACTTACTGGTTTCCATACAGGTAGCAGAGTTTCAAATCCCTTAATTATCCAACTAAATCCATCTGTATGACTACTAACACCCCAAAAGCTAGTCCTCCTATAACTATATCAACCTCTAACGCCCCTCCTTTAAAAAAAAAAAAAAACACAGAGAGCCATAAAGAGGCCTCCTCATAAATTCTATTTCAGTTGTTCAATATAAAAAGTAAAGTGCTTCAGATTTCTAAATCAATTTTTTTTTTCCAATCATGTGCAAACCTTGATAGATAATAGATTGCTTTTCTAGCCACTTCCTACCAACTCTTCAAAATGAGCTATAACAGATAGGGTGCAGTCACAGAGATAATAAGTGATAAGTACCTGATGGATACCACTCTCATGAGCAAAAGCATTAGGACCAACAATAGCTTTGTGTGGCTGCACATGCAACCCAGTGTACTCCTCAACCTAAACAATTATGCCTTGAGTATCAAAAGTACATTCAACCAACAATGAAAAAATAGGTGTAATTTTTATAGTGAAGAAATCACCATCCTGCTTGTGATATAAATGTGCCGTGTATTAATTCCAGTATAAAGACCTCCCAAGACATCCCCTTCTTGGCATTTTAAGATCATTACAACCTGCATATTTCAAAAGTATGTTAGAGCACTTTAAACAACAAAAGTGTAATCATTGGCAAAGAGAACAATGAAACAATACATAAGAATATGAAGAAATTAGCTATGAAAAAATCTTTCATGAAGCCACAACCTTATAATTGAACCCTTTCTTAAATAAATAAAAAATAAAAGGTGGGGGGGATGGGGAGTTCCACTTCAGTTATAGCTCATTGGCTTAAACTATTTATTTTAAAAGGATGAAAGATGCCAAAAACAAGACTTGGTTAGAAACCATAACAAGTCTGCATAATCTTATACAGTTTAGTTTCATTTGCAAATAAAGAATGCAAGATGGCATAAAGGGAGACAAAACATATCAAGGTCCATTCTACATTAAGATCAGAAAAGTTATCAAATTGTGTGTTTGGACTGTTGGAATGTTGGGAGGTCAGTTTCAATGCCATAGAGGAGCCAAGGAGTGGCGAGCCTTGTGAGTCATGTATGTGGTTTGAAAGAAAGAGACAAGTCATTGATGGCATCAAATGTCCTGCCTATGTCATCAATGAGCTCATTTTGCGGACATTGTTTGATTGGATGTATGCTCTAGGCGGCACCACCTCAATGTCTTTGGTTAATTTTATTGATTCTCTTTCCTTTTGAGTTCTATTCTTTGAATTGGGCTAGTCTATATCCTTTGTCTTTCCTTTTCCTTTTCTAATAAAATTTTTACTTTAAAAAAAAAAAAAAAAAAAAGAAGACCTCCTATCTTCATGAAGCCAAATCTTGTCTCCTTGATTATACTCTTCATGATAATCTTTATAAATTAGTGGAGAATCCCAATCTACGGCACAAACTCCTTCAAAAGTTTCATCCTTTAATTCAAGTGCACACATTAACTGATCCTCCCATATATGGTTCTCCCTCTCGGCTCCACTTTTAAAGCAACTATTATATGGAATGGCGTGCTTGAGAAAATGGAGAGACACTTGGCCAGTTGGAAAAGAATGTATGGGGGCTTCTCTTTAAAGGATAACTTCCCAGAATTGTATAGCATTGCTTGTAACAAGGATGCTTCAGTGGCATAATTGTTGTCTCCCTCAAGGGATAGTTATCACTAGAATGTCAGTTTTGTTTGTCCAGCACAAGATTGGGAGTTGGAATTGATTGCAACCTTCTTAGATTTGATATATTCTGGTTTGATGAGAAGTAATGCAGCGAATCAGCTCTATTTGAAACCTTCTTCCAACCAGATTTTTTATGTTTGATCCTATTATAGGGTCCTACATTCTAATACCCAACTCTCTTTTCCTTGGAATACCATATGGAAGCCAAAAGTACCAATAAAGGTTAGTTTCTTCCTTTGGTCAGCTGCTTTGGGGAAGATTTTAACTGTGGATAATTTGAGGATTTTAACTGGGGTTGTGGATCTTTTAGCTAGCTGGCCTAGTAAGTTCAACAAGCATAGATCTGCAGCGATTTGGGCCATGATCCCTCATTGTCTCGTGGGTTATCTGGCAGGAACGGAATGCTTGTACGTTTGAAGGAAATGAGAGATCAATCTATAATTTGAAGCTACTTTTCCTCCAAATTTATTTGAGTGGACAAATGCCTCAGGGCCTTTTACTTTTGTTTCTTTAGCTAATTTGCTTGACTGTTGTAATTTTCATGTTTTGTAGTTTGTTTTTTGCTGATCCTTAGCACACTGCCTGTGCGCTTTGGTTCTTTGTGTTACTCTCTCTTTTCTTCAATGAAGTTTTATTTATTTATTTTGAATGTTCTTCTTTTTTTTTTTTTTTTTGATAGGTAATCAGAAAACTATTATAAATGAGAGAAAAATGATAAATACAAGAAGTTTATGATGATGAACAACAAGAAATAAAAGAAACAAACAGCACAACAAACAGAGGGTAGTCAAGAAACTAAGCTAAGGGATGACAAAAACTCAGAGAGAGAAGAACAATTAGTAAAACCCCAACAACAAGACCACTCCAGAAGACTACGATGGCATAAATCCTTTAACTCATCCAACGTCTTCTATTTGTCCTCAAAGGATCAACGATTTCGTTCCAACCACACAATCCACATTAAGCACCTTGGAACCAAGTTCCAAATGTCCGAATTATGCTTCCCAAGCCACTGATGCCAACAAGATAACAAACCCGCCACCGATCCTGGCATAACCCAATGAATACCAAAGGCCTGAACCATAAAAGTCCATAGGGAAAGGGTAGCAGGACAATGAAGAAGAAGGTGGTCTACCGACTCCCCATCACAACAACACATACAACTCCTACTAGCCAAAGGGCAACCCTTAAGCATTAGATTATCTAAAGTGAGGATCCAACCATGTGCAGCTGTCCACAAAAAGAACGCCACACGCTTAGGAATATTTGGTTTCCAAACACCCTTCCAAGGAAACAAAAAATTCGAAACACCCCGAATCGCATGGTAGTAAGACAGAGTGTCAAACTTACCATCACCTTTTAGCCACCAATAAAGAGTATCTCTCCCATCACCCTGAGGAATACGAGTTTGGATAAGTTGAAGCAGAGAATAGGATGCAGCCAACTCCCAATCTTCAAAAGCTCTATAAAACCTTAAATTCCACACTCTAACAGTACCCCTTCTGGAATCCACAAAAACTCAAAGTTAGAAGCATCCTTGAACGCTGAACACACATAGAGCTCGGGATAGAGATCTTTTAGAGTTTTGTCACCAATCCACCTACCATGCCAAAAGCAGATACGAGTGCCTTCACCCACTACAAAAGTCAAATGCTTAAAAAAGCTCTCCCACCCTTCATTAATGCTTCTCCATAGGCCTCACCTTTCATTTTTTATTATCGTTCTCATCCTTGAGACTAACTTCTGGTCTGTGCAGTCACCTTTTGGAATCTATGTACTGGTTCCCACCAGTTCTCGTTGCTAAAGAACTTGTACAACTCATGACAAATTTTCAATCATATGCCTTATCTCATCCATGTTTGTCTGTTGGTCTTGATTTTGTCTACCCCCAAAACCTCTACCATGACCAACCATAGCTAAAAAGTTGCAACCTTAGACTCTAATCTAAATTATGTGGCTTAGATCTAGAATATTTTGCTCTGATACCACTTGATGATGGTGAGGAGAACCTAGATCTAGCGTAGGAGAAGGCTTCAAAGAGAAATTCCAACAACAAACAAGATTAAGGCAAAGAAAAAGATAATAAGATTGAAGTTGGAACAATCAAATATCAATTTCTAGGCTCAGAGAGCTCAACAAATATTCAAATCACAGATAAGAAGAGGTTTCCTACAATGACTCAAAAGAGACTATTTATGATAGCCTTTAGTAACCCTAGTATCCTAACCCTTTATCTTACATATAACAAGTTAATCCTGACAAACCAACTTCATTAAAAGTCATATGACCTTTTAAAATACTAATGACATAATGATAAATAAAACATAAATTAGATAAATAAAAAACAATGAACTAATGGGCCTTCTTTTCTTTTTCGTTGATCTTAAAATCTCCTGCATCAAATTTCTAACTGACAACGGCATCCAAAATGCTTGTATACTTTAATTAGTGAGAATTTTTTGAAGAACAAAGGGAGAGAGAGAGACTTATAAACATGGACATACAGAAATCAGGATCAGAAACCAGATGCATTTGATTTTGAATTACTTTTTGATGACATTGATCTAAGTGAATATGGATGCCCGGAAGCATTGTAAGTCCCTATAATATCTTCAGACATATGTGAGTAGCATATGTTCTATAGCACACCATAATAATATTGGAGGCATCTGAAGGATAGTAATTACTTAAGGCCGCAATGGGAGACGCTAATGCTCATATGCAAGGCCTTTTTAATGGGAATGAAAGTGACCTCATTTAATGACCAATTATAATTTGGTGTTAGGTTAGCATACGACAAGAATCATGATCTCATAAATTATTTGTAATAGCATTCACACATAGGAAGCATGAAACAAATTCAGAATATGGAAAGAGATTATACATATGTGGCAAGAGGACACACCAATAAATAAATACAATGTTTCATATGCATGTCAATTTTTTGTTAATTTTTTTGATATTCTATAGTTCTTTGGAATAATAATTTTATCATTCAAGAACCCCTAATTTAAAAGTTAGTCAAAATTTAGCTAATGAACTAACTCAAATGACACGTCCTTCCTTTGTAAGAGCAAGGTTGAGGGTGAGGTCATGGCTTCAACGCCCACCATTTGAAAGTGTAACTTACCAATAAAAACAAAGTATCTTGAACCCATTTTATATATTCAGTTACAGATATAATCTTAATCTCTAGTTAAATATGCACAATTCTAAAATATCATATATTTAGCTAGGAGTATTGGATAAGTTTATGTGTCTCCCTGTTACAAGTATCCATGCCACATAGAATTAGATATGCATTTTCTGCAGAACCTCACATGGTTCAGTACTCACCTCCTCTAGTGAAGCATTCCCAGCTCTTTCACCAATGCCATTGATTGTCACTTCCAGCTGCCTCGCACCAGCACATGCCCCCTGAACAGATGAAACAAAAAATGAGTGCAATTTCTTTTTCCCAATGAATAAACAGAGCAAAAGAAAAGATGGACATACCGATACAGTGTTAGCAGTAGAAAGCCCAAGATCATTTTGGCAGTGGGTTGAAATAATAACATTTTCGATGCCAGGGGTATTGGCCTTTATATCAGAAATCAATTTCCCAAATTCAGTTGGCACAGTAATGCCCACAGTGTCAGGTATGTTTAGAGTTGTCGCGCCAGCCTTTATAACTTCACCCAATATTTCATAAAGGAACTCCTTATCAGATCTGGTAGATTCAAAGAAACAAAAGATTGTTAGGTTTTCTAATCTAATGAAGAATAAAGGCCAAAATACATTGTTAGTTCCTAAAATTTAGCCCATGAGCGATTTTAGTCCTTGAAGTTTAAATTAATCTCTTTTAGTCCCTAACAAATTTAAAGTTATCATTTTTAGTCCCTAAAAAATTTAAAGTGATTGGATTTAGTCCTTGCAAACTTAAAGTGATCACTTTTGGTCATTATGGAATGATGACGCATCAGTTATGCGGCTTATGCCACATCGTGTGAGGGACTAAAAGCAATCACTTTAAGTTTGAGAGGGACTAAAATCACTCATGGGCTAAACAGCCTAAAATTTAAGGACCAACAGTGTATTTAGGCAATAAAAAAAAGAGCCAATGACCAACTATAGAGAACAATCACCATAGAGAATAGGATTTTCCTTTTTCTCTCTTTTTGGCTTGCTAGAAGTCTATAATCTTATTGAGAATAAAGCACAACAAATAGCAACACATCAATAACTCTATTAGAGTTCTCAATAAAAGAATAAAAAATGAGAAATCAGGAAACCTCTCATGTACAAAATGAAAACCATTCACAATAAACATTTTTTCTTAGATAGGCTATTCACAATTGTCTACCAATCATCTCTCCCAGACCATGCAAAAGTGGGAGTTTTGTGCACTAGATACAACCTTTCTTTTTATTCACAATAAACTAACATGTGGAGAAAGTGTAGAAAACAAAGTCGAACTAAGCGATTGAACACTTAAACTTGATAGAACTGTCCCAAGAACAAACAACATAGTCATTTTTCAATTATACCGTTCTACTCTTTTTGCCCCAATACCAACCATTAATTGAAAATGGCTTCCCATTTCCACAAAAATAAGTACAAAAGTTACCCATTTGAAAATTTTACAACAATTCCCTACTTTATCACATTTAGCTAGAGTACCAATTAGTCAATATCTTAGCATTTTAAAATCTCACTTTTTTTTTTTCACAAACCCATTTCAGAAAACTGAAAAAGCAAGGCGAAAAGCAAACCTCCCAGCATCTTCGGGGCTAAACTCGACGTCATCGCAGCCCAAGCTCCTTGCAAAACTCACCATACTCCTTGCAATCTCAATGACCTGTTCTTTAGTCTTCCTCAGCTTGAATTCCATGTGAATAGCACTGGTGGCAATGAAGGTATGAATCCTGGGTCTTTTAGCGTACTTGACAGCTTCCCAGGCTCTCCGAATGTCTTTCTCATTGCACCGAGAGAGGCCACAGATGACCGGAACGTACCCATCGGCATCGACAGCATTGCCAACCTCCTTGGCAATGGTCCTCACGGCCTCGAAATCGTCGTTGGAGGCGGCGGGGAAGCCAGCCTCGATGATGTCGACGCCGAGCTTGGCGAGCTGCCTGGCAATGTCGAGTTTTTCCTTGGAGGTTAGAGAGGCGCCGGGGGACTGCTCGCCGTCGCGGAGAGTGGTGTCGAAGATGCGGACGTAGTTGGGGTCCGAGATGCGGTTGGGGATGTAATTGGGGCGGCGGAGGGGGGAAGGTGTGGGTGTGGGAGTGGAGTTTGATGGGGTTTGTTGGGGGTGGGAACAGGAGATGGCGGTTTTTTTTAAGGGGAAAGGGAATGAGTGTTTTGGGGAGAAATGAAGAGGAGAGTGGTGGTGGTGGTGGTGTGGAGTTATGGGGTTTAGTGGGGAAATGGAAGTTGTGGGAGTGGGGGAGAACTTGGGGGTTGAGAAAACGGCGGCCATGGGTTAGAGAGAGAGAAAGAGAGAGATTGTTAGCTGTTAAGCCCTGAAGGAGAGAGTGGGGGTTTATGACATTGGAGGATGGGGGTGTATCGTATGAATATACCTTGTATGAATCTTCGTCACTTTTTTTCCATCACACTTACCACAACGTAGTGACGCGAGGTTATAATCTTATATTTTGTTGATTTTTATCCAATTACAAATGTGCAAGTTATCTCAGTGTGCGTGACAAAATGAATGTTTTTGAGTAATTTTAGGACTCCAAATTTTTCACAATAGAGCATACCATGCTAATTGTTTGTCACTTTTAGGCAAAGAGTTATTTTAGTTTTACAACCACAGGTAAATTCACATAATTTCCTTCGTGACATATTGTGATTAGCTACCTCTCACTTTTACATTGACCAATTTTTTTTTTGTACTATTTATAATTAATCACAAAAAAGAATTGTAACAAGAGTGTGAATTTGTTTTTGTTATTAGATTTTTTTTGTCGCATAAATTCACCACTTTTTTTTCTCCACGACTTGCCAACTCAGAGTTGTGGCAAAGTTGCATAAAAAAAGGGTCTAAATTTTTTCTATGTTATATATATATATATGAAATTTTTTCTATGTTACCTTAGGATATGTCACTGACTCAAGCCTACGAGTGCCAAGAAGACAGTGTTGTGGGCCTTGTGGCGGCTTTGAATTAGTCTAGGGTTGGTGGTGAAAGTGTAATCTTCAATTTTTATTTTACTTGTGTATACTGTAGGATAATAAGACTTGAACATGCCCTTACTTTCTTATACCCTACAAGCATTTATATTTGTAGAGTAACAATCGCATTAAAAATATGCGGATGAATTAATAGCTCACGAAAGCAAAAGTCAAGATCAAAGTGGAGGATGAATTAATAGCTCACGAAAGCAAAAGTCAAGATCAAAGTGGAAGACCGAAAGTTATATGAGGGGACCATATTTAGAAAATTTTGGACATTTTCACTCTTTTATATTTGTACTGTTTTATAATGACAATGACAATGTTCCTATCTTATTCAGCGAAAAAAAAAGACAATGTTCCTATCTTTCATGTATTTATTTATATATAATGCTAAAACGTAGATGAGGCTTTTGCCATTTAACGAAGGCGCAGGGGCCAAGGGCCAAAGTCTCTTTCTAACCTGTTCTTTTTAATAAATAAATAAAAAAGAAGCAGCAGCCAAAGTCTCAATATTTTTTTAAAGCTCAAATTTATTCAAAATTTTACTAAAAATAAAAAAACTAAACTGAACAATTTTCTTATACGTGTTGTTAATGCTTCTTTATATATGTGTGTGTATATATATATATATATATATATATGCAATGTCTGTGTATTACTAATTGACATTTACATATGCACTATGTAAGAGTTTTTTTACATAGTCAACATCTATCTATCAATTATTATCTATTTATCTGCTAGCATCATGAAACACGCTTTGATCGTACGATGAATTTTTTATTTATTTTATTTAATTATTTTGTGTTTAAAACACGTGTGATGAAATTTTTTTTTTTTTTTTTTTTTTGAGTTTAGTGAAATAATATTTAAAAGTGAGATAGAGATAGTATCTTGATTTTTAGGATTTTTCTCTACATGAGAGTTGATAAAAGTTTGAAATTCTAAAACTTGTAAATTTTTAAAAAAATAATGAATTACTCTTTTAAATAGTTTTTGTTCTAAAATTTAAAATTATCTAACTAAAAGATATGGGTATTTTAGAGAGTTTAAGAATTTGTGTGAAAATATTTTAGTACGCAAAATGATAAAACCCAAACAGAGAATTCTTTTACTAATACTATAAAATAGATAGATAATATATCATCACACATACATCTGCACTATGTAAGAGTCTTTTATGTGTAGTTGACATCAATCTATCAATTATCTATTTATCTATAATATATCATCACATATACATCCGCACTATGTAAGAGTGTGTAGTCCACATCTATCTATCAGTAAATAATATATCATCATGTGTGTGTGTGCGCACGCGAGTGTGTGTGTATTATATCATACATCATATCATATCATATCATTATATACTACATAATAAAAATTGGGCTTAAAAGTCGTGGTTACGCCAAGTGATTTCACCAAAATGTAGAGAGTTTTTTAGATTTTTTTTTAAATTAGATATAATTTTTTTTCCTTATCTTCTTCTCCTATAGTTTCTAAGTTGATAAAAAAAATTTAATTTGATTACAATCCAAATTCTTCATCTAATCTTTTTATTATTAATTTATTTTTTACTTTTTTTTAACTTAAATTATATAACTACGTGATAAAATAACTTTAATTTAACTACACGATAAAATAACAGCAATGTTATTTGTTCATTTTTTTTAGATTTAAAAAAATGGATATAATATTTTGTTCTTATCTTCTTCTCCTATAATTTATTAAATTTTACATATTATTGTTGTAAAGTTATGATTTACAACTATATTTTATGTTGACTTTATTCCATGACAAAAAGTATTGTAATTGCATTAATTTATTTCCTTGTATTTTGTGGGATTTTATTATATTGGATTTAGTATTAAGTTGGTGAAGACTCAAGCATGAAATGAAGATCAATGCAGTTTCACAACTAGCTTGCAAGAAGCTCGCGAGTAAAAGTTCCCGCGAAAAGGCCACATGAGAAGCACATGCTGGAAGCTAAAAAGTCAAGTGTTAGGCTATATTTTGCGAGTACTTAGTGAGACAGGCCATCTAGCGAGGTACCCGCGAAACTCTCTGCTTGGAGGATTTTAAGTGTGACTTTCTTACCCTTCACCCATACTATATATACCCTCAAAGACAACACAACACACCATTTTACAACACAACACACCATTTTAGAGAGAGAGCTACTCATCCTTTAGTGAGAAATCATTGTAATCTTTTCTCCTTCCCTCTCCCATTGTTATACCTTGAGAGGAGATTTGTACCTAAACATAACCTACACCTATTTAGAGTGTAGAGAGTGTTTTAGAACTTGGGTTGCTTTGGAAATTTTCCAAAAGAAGCCAGTGAGGCTTGGCGGATGCAATTGGCAGTATTGCGGGATCCGAAAAGCTAGTGAAGACAAGACTCCGAGAAGTCCGTTGGTAGCAGGAGCTTGAAGGGCTTAAGTACATTGGGCAGACTAGACTTTGAGGGTCTTTTGTTATTCGTATACTCCAACTTATTCACTAGTGGATCGATTTCGACTATGAGGGTCGCGGAAAGGTTTTTCGCCGAGTACTTTAGTTTCCTCTTCGATAACACGTCTTGGTGTTATCTTATGTTTGCATCTCTCTTTCTTTACTCTTTAAGCTTTATATTTATTGTTGCTTGCTTGCTTGCTTGTAGCTTATAGAGTAGTTCCGATAATGATGCTTCATCTACTCTTGTTCCGTACTTAGATAAATTAGAGTACAAGTAAGGCAAAAATGCACTTTTCGTCCCTACATTTTAGGTCAATTCCCATTTTGGTCTGAAAATTGATTTCGTTGCAAATGACATCCCTAAAAATTGAAAATTGTTTTTAAAATCGTCCTTGCCGTCAACCAACCAACGGAATAATCCTACATGTCTGACGGATCTCCACATGTCAAGCCCACTTATCAAAATTATAATATATATTCCTACGTGTCAAGCCCACCCACCCTAAAATGCACGTGCCACTCACGTGAGGGACACCTCACCTGTCCACCTCAGCTTCCCGCCTCTCAAATCTCTCACGTGACCCCATTCTCCAACTACCTCAGTCACCACACACAAAATCCCCAAATTTAACAGAAAACCCTAAAATCCCCACTTCATCTTCCTCAGCCCGATCCCTAATATCTCTGAATCAAACCTAGAACGACACGAACAGACTGAGGAAGAAGAATGGAAGCTAGCTTTGCATCTGCCTTTGCATCATCGAAGGGAAGCTTAAGGAGGAGAGCACCACGCATGTGCTTCTGCCCCTCCCTTCAGAAGCCCGTGCTAGTGGTTTCTTGGATAAATAACAATTCAGGTAGAGGGTTCTATGGGTGTCCCAATTACTAGGTAAGTGAAGTGCAAGTTAGGTTGTTGTTTGTTCATTTTGTTCGCTTGGGTTTGTTGTTTGTTCATTTTGTTTTGAATTTGGGTTTAATTTCAGATTGGTAAGAAGTGCAAGTTCTTCCAATAGGTTGATGGTAAGATTTGTGAGCGTGGGAAGATGCTTATCCTAGAGATGAGGCAGAGAATTCTCAGAATCCAAGCCTAGGTTTCAACAAGCAAGAAGATAGAGAAGTTTTTGACAGTGTATTTGATATTGGCACTGCTGCTGTTTGGGATATGTCTTTGTGTGATTCTAGCTTTGGTGGATTAGATGGGTGGGGTATGGTGTAGCATGTTTTGGGCAATGTGGGTGTAGGCAGGGTTAGGACAAGTGGTGTAGATGATGGTGTTGTTATATCCTATGTATCCCATTGATTTCAATACAAATGAAATATGGAATGACAGAGTTCAGTGTTAATTTGGTCTGTAATGTTGGCATTGTTAATTATCTTACTTGATTGCAATTAGATTACAATTTACCAAATTTGTAATATTGATAAGCTAACCATTGTTAATTTACCTAACCTGCAAAATTGAGATACACATATTGTGGCCAATTATGTTTGTGTATTGCAATTATGTGCTGCAATTAGTTTACCAAGTTTACCAATTTTGCAATACACTAGTTATGTTTACCAAATCTGCAATGCACAACACAACAGGTTTACCAAACATGCAAATTCTGCAGTTCACAATTCACAATTCTGCATATACTACAATTCACAATTCACAATTCTGCATATACTGCAATTCACAATTAACATATACTGCAATTCACAATTCTGCCACCACTACATATACTGCAATACACAAATCTGCATTAATAAGTAAACCAAAGTAAACCAAAAAATAAGCCATGTCTGCCAATTACAAAAATATCAAAGTAATCCCAAAAAATAGGTTATGTCTGCCAATGGTGTGCTTTATATCAAAGTAAACCCAAAAAATAGGTCATGTCTGCCAATTACAAAAATATCACCCAAAAAATAGGCCATGTCTGCCAATTACAAAAATAGGTCATGTCCACCAGCCTATCCCCTTGGACCATGCACAAATGCCTGGCTCTCAGCAACCCTTAGTGCCTTCCTGTACCTTGATGCATTTCTTGATGCAATCATAGTTTCATTTGTGACTGCCCCCCCCCCCCCTTCTCTTCCTTGGATCGGCACTAGTTTGATTGCTAGTTGCAGGGTTGCTGTTTGCAGGGTTGCTACTTAGTGGATGCTGGTCGTTGGCTTGTTGGTTGTTGATTGATGGCTGCTGGTTTGCCTGTCTTGTGCCTTGCTGGTTGCTTCTAGGTTGCAACTTTGATGGCCTGGTGCCTTGCTGGTTGGTCCTAGGTTGCTGGCTTGATGGCATACTTGAAGCATTTGGTTGCTCTTGGGTTGCTTCTTGGCCATTGCCATTTGTCTTCAAGCAGTAGCAAATAGAACTAAGTTAGAACATTAATTTTCATTTCAAAACATGTAGAATAAAAAAAATAAAAAATAAATAAAAAAACATTAGTTTTACCTTCTTTGATCTATGTCTCCTCTGGTTTTGGGCATTAGGTAGTGAAGAATTACCTACAACCTCACCCTTGCAACTTCTTTTGTTGTGGCATTTCTTTCCATAGGACTTGCACCTCTTAGCAATACCCAAGCCCTTGTTGTGACCCCTCCTTGGTTCATTGGGTTCTAAGACTCTCTTCTTCTTGGGTCTACCTGGTGGCCTTCTCTTTATGGGAGGCTGCACAAGAGGGAGACTAGTTGGGGTCCACATATTGGCACCATTGAGTGGACCAATGGTGTGCTCATAATATGCTTTGTATGTGCTAGCTTGGTAGCAAGCATTAGTGTATTTTTCTGCTTGCTCTCTGTTGAAGAATATGCATGAAACTACATGGCAGCATGGGATACCAGTGATATCCCATTTCCTACAGCTACACACCCCCTTAGCCAAGTCTACAATGAAGCTTTGCAGTCCATTCTTCACCTCGAACTTAGTGTTAGAAGCCCAACAAGCTAACCACCTACCACTACCTACCTTCTCCCTATGTAGTCTTTTATAGATTTTAGGGCAAAGCTCAGATTCCACCCTCATAATACTATTTCTGTTTTGCTAGAATCTGCTCATTAGGTGTAACATTATGTCCTCAAGCTGCAAACAGGAAAAACCCATAAGTCAGTGTATGCAACAAGGTATACAGCTAACCAAAATATGCAAATTCCACCTTCCAAAATCCAAAAATATACATACCATGCTAATAATGGGTTTCCCCCTGAATTTCAGTATCTTGCTATTGAAACTCTCACACATGTTGTTGATGACAGTGTTACTCAATGCATCAGTTCTGAACATGTGTCTAGCACATACTGTTGTGGTATGTCCTTTCAACCAATTATATGCACCCTCATTAATGTCCTTTATCTCGTTCATTTTCCTTTCAAATTCATGTGTATATATGGGTTTAGCTGCTTTCCAAAACAACTCCCTAATCATTATGCCAGGATGCTGCTTCCTAAGATTGTTGTACAAGTGTTTACAACAAATTTTGTGCTTATACTGTGGCCAATTGTCTGCAAATGCCTACACCAACCCCTGCCAAGAAAATCAACAGTGGTTAGCATATATACATATTTCACTACTTGTTCAATGTAGTTAAGTTAAAAAATGAGTATATTCTATAGTGATACCTTTTACTGGTTTGATATGTATGTCCACCTCTTCTCATCACCAATGTCTGCTTAGTTTCTGCTTCCACCACTACAATTGCTAAAGGGAAATATTCTTCATTGGGGTCTCTAGCAACTGCAACCATCAGTTGGCCCCCTATCTTGGTCTTTAGGTGACAAGCATCCAACCCAATTATTGGCATAAATTCGCCACTATTTTTTCTCCACAATTTGCCAACTCAGAGTTGTGGCAAAGTTGCATAAAAAAATGGTCTAAATTTTTTCTATGTTATATATATATGAAATTTTTTCTATGTTACCTTACGGATATGTCATTGACTCAAGCCTACGAGTGCCAAGAAGACAGTGTTGTGGGCCTTGTGGCGGCTTTGAATTCGTCTAGGGTTTGTGGTGAAAGTGTAATCTTCAATTTTTATTTTACTTGTGTATACTGTAGGCTAATAAGACTTGAACATGCCCTTACTTTTTTATATCCTACAAGCATTTATACTTGTAGAGTAACAATCGCACTAAAAATATGCGGATGAATTAATAACTCACGGAAGCAAAAGTCAAGATCAAAGTGGAAGACCGAAAGTTATATGAGGGGACCATATTTAGAAAATTTTGGACATTTTCACTGTTTTATATTTGTACTGTTTTATAATGACAATGACAATGTTCCTATCTTATTCAGCGAAAAAAAAGACAATGTTCCTATCTTTCATGTATTTATTTATATATAATGCTAAAACGTAGATGAGGCTTTTGCCATTTAACGAAGGCGCAGGGGCAAAGGGCCAAAGTCTCTTTCTAATGATTCTCAAAAGAAAAAGTCTCTTTCTAACCTGTTCTTTTTAATAAAAAAAAGAAGCAGCAGCCAAAGTCTCAATATTTTTTTAAAGCTCAAATCTATTCAAAATTTTACTTAAAAATAAAAAAACTAAACTGAACAATTTTCTTATACGTGTTGTTAATGCTTCTTTATATATGTGTGTAAGAGTTTTAGTTTTGTTTTTTTTTTATTTTTTTTTTTATTTTTTTTTTACGTGTAGTCAACATCTATCTATCAATTATTTATACTAGCATCATGAAAAATGCTTTGTGCTTACGATAAGGTTTTTTTTTTTTTTTTGGTTTAGTGAAATAATATTTAAAAGTGAGATAAAGATAATATCTTGATTTTTAGGATTTTTCTCTACATGAGAGTTGATAAAAGTTTGAAATTCTAAAACTTATAATTTTTTTTTAAAAATAATAAATTACTCTTTTAAATCGTTTTTGTTCTAAAATTTAAAATTATCTAACTAAAAGATATGGGTATTTTAGAGAGTTTAAAAATTTGTGTGAATATATTTTAGTACGCAATATGATGAAACTCAAACAGAGAATTCTTTTACTAATAGTATAGAATAGATAGATAATATATCATTACACGTACATCTGCACTATGTAAGAGTCTTTTATGTGTAGTCGACATCAATCTATCAATTATCTATTTATCTATAATATATCATCACATATACATCCACACTATGTATGTGTGTGCAGTCCACATCTATCTATCAATTTTTCTATAAATAATATATCATCGTGTGTGTGTGTGTTTGTGTGTGAGTGTATTATATCATACATCATATCATATCATCATATACTACATAATAAAAATTAGGCTTAGAAGCCGTGGTTACGCCAAGTGCTTTCACCAAAATGTAGAAAGTTTTTTAGATTTTTTTTTAAATTAGATATTATTATTATTATTATTATTATTATTATTTTGTTCTTATCTTCTTCTCCTATAGTTTCTAAGTTGATAAAAAATTTTAATTTGATTACAATCCAAATTCTTCATCTAATCCTTTCATTATTAAATGCTAATGCTACTCTATTTTACCATTCCAAAACCACACTTTATCATTATACCATCTAATTTTACAATACTTCCTACATCCCAAACTTCTATTTCTCTCTTTTACTCATTAAAATATTATTTTTTAACCTTTTTTTATTATTTATTTTCAACTGATTTTTTTCCTGGGCTTTTTAACAGTCACACACACACAGCCACACACAGAGCAAACCCATTCAAACCCACACACAGAGCAAACCCATTCAAACCCACACACAGAGCCACACACACACAGCATCCCATCACCACACACACACATAGCCACACACACCGATCAAAAAAATCATCACCGGAATCCATTCAAGAAAAATCATCCCCAAAGCCACCGAAGCAAACCCATTCAAAAAAAATTATCACCAGAGCCACCATCAGAGCTACCGATGATCAACCCACCCGATCCACCCACCGATCAACAGACACTGGACCCAACCCACGACCCAAACACCGGACCCAACCATGACCCAAACACCGGACCCAACCACGACCCATAACCCATTTAGGCACCGGTCACAGCCAAAAAAAAAAAAAAAACCCCACAACCACCAGTGACCCACGCCGAAAAAAGAAAAGAAAAGAAGCAACCACAGAACCGCCGGATCGCAACCCACCAATCGCCAAAAACCACAACCACCAGTGACCCACGCCGTCACCCATGCCGAAAAAAAAAAAAAAAAAAGCAACCAAGAACCGCCAGATCGCAACCCACCAGAAAAACTAAGCCACTGTGATGTGTGATGGAGAATGGTGTTTGGGTCTGATAAAGAGAGGAGAGAGCAAATGAGAAACAAGAGGGAAGAGAGAGAATAGAGCTGAAATAATGAGAGAGAGGTGAGAGAAATTCCGGTCTTAAAAGGGAGTAAATTTTTTTTTTTTTTTTAAGAATACTGCTACAGTACAATTCTATCTTTAGAATTGTACTGTAGCAACTATTGCAAAAAATTTGCAATAGTTGAGTTTAGCATTGTCTGATGCAATGAATTTTAAGGCATAAAATGCCAAATTGGCCTTAGATATGGCATTAGCATTCTCCAATGCTAATGCTCTTAGTGGATCAATGGTGTGCTCATAACATGCTTTGTATATGCTAGCTTGGTAGCAGGCATTAGTGTATTTCTCAGCTTGGTCTCTGTTGAAGAATATGCATGAAACTACATGGCAACATGGGATAGCAAAATTTCTACAAATAACACATTTGTATTGAAGTACAACCAAAATCCAACAACAGGCTGCTTAGGCCTATCGCTGAAACTTGTTCATAACAATGAAACAGCCATAAGTTAAAACAGAATACTTCATCCCACCTTTGTACAATCAACAAGAAATCACAGACCCATGATCCTGGCAATTTGATTGCTAGGCATCATGCAAATATGATGACTTCCCCCCATAGCTCCTCAAACAGACACAGTGGTTGTTTTGGCTGGAGTCTTAACTGGGGGCTCTTCCTTGAAGCCTAACATCTTATTTAATGCCCCAATATAGGCCTGGACACTAGAAACAACGATATCCATTCCTGCACCAATTCCACTGGCACAAAAACAAGGCAGATTTTATGTTCTATGAATCTGGACTTAAAGAATCAAATATGCCAACTAAAAAGAAAAACAATATGTATGGTTGGGTTCATGTTACACGTAATTTTAAGCAATGTTATATTATTCAATTTTTTTTTTTTTTTTTTGACATCTGCCGTTGGATTACATTTTCTATCTATAACATCTATAATTGCAAAATTTCAAGATGATCATAAATCAATAGCTATCTCAACTATCAAATGTTTAAATGTTTAAATTTTTTGTATTTTAAAATTATGCATAAATATGAGTTTATCGATTGAATAGTTAACAACATTTTATTGAAACAAAATTTGGCATTGGTATTAAAAATATAAAGAACATGTAATCCAATGATAGGATTTCAAAATATCAATTTAAAATTTTATTAAGTGGTGCAACGTTGCTTAAAGTCACACTAAGAGTAACTTGATCGACACACACACACACACACACACACACATATATATATAATATGCCATACCTAAATGTCCAATGTACTGTTTCTCCAGTATAGGCATTAGTAGATGTGTGACTGTTTTCCCCACGTATTAGAACACGGGTGGTAGCAATTGCATCAATGCCTTCTGTGACTGCAATCATGGAGTACTCAAGATGGGTTACAGGTCCCTGAGTACAAGGGAAAAAGTAGAATCCTTAACAACACAACTCATACTAGATTATTGAGAACAACCTCAGCAAAGATAAAATTTACAATGTGAAAATTCATCAGCATCATAAGATACTCAAGTTTCTTCTATACAAACAATTTTCTACATAAGGAGAGAATTCCAATTTTAAGCTTTTGTCACTTGTATATCCCTTGACCATTTTTGGTTTATAAATTGCTAACAAATCAAGATTCAAAATATTTTCCTCAAAATGATTTCTCTTTTAGCTTACTTATCTTAACTAGCATCAATCCCATGCATACCACAAACTTGTCAAAGCAGGAACTTGGATCTAGATGAGAGTATCTGGGTTGATTTTGATGAGCCTCTTTTAATTGGTTTATTCAATTTTTTTTTTTTTTAAATACGGCTGTACCTAGATAAAAGTGAGGCTTTGAAAAAATAGTACCTAGTCAAATAAACAAAATAAGCTGAAACACACCCCAAGACAATCAACTATTTGAATACCATAAATTTAGGTTCTTCATTGGATTCTTAATTCTTAATCCTATTGTTTCCCCCTGCCCCCATACTACAGGCTAGAGAGATGTAACCCCATGTAAGTGCTGTCTATGAGTCCTCACATAATTATAAATAATTAAAATAAACATATGGATAATATGAATTTATTAACTTTCATCTCAAACCTTCACAATGAGATCAACAGCCTTGTAAGCTGAATCTACTGGCCCTGTTCCAACAGAACAAGCAACATGCTCTGTTCCATCAGCATCAACGAGTTTAACAGTTGCTGTAGAAAGACCCAGAGTTCCACAAGTAACCTGTGTATAATGTTCATGTCAATTGAAGGGAATGCCGTCAAGCCAAATTAGACAATGAACAGAAAATTTGAAAAGTAAATTCTGGATTTACCTGCAGATCATGAAGTTTCCAAACAACTTTTGGCTGAAAAACATCATCAGATACCAATGCTCTTAGGTCAGCATCAGTAACTCTCTGGGAAATTGGCAAAAAAAATAAGAGTGCAGATAAATAAGGAACCAGAAACAAGGATGCCAGGTACATGTAAACATGTCTAAACAGTTGTCTACAAAGAACTCAAATTATATTTCAAGTTTCAACAATAAAAAGACTTACCCTCTGTTTATTTCAGCAATGATATTTTCTAAAAAATGAGTCATTTTACAAAATTTTTTTTTTATAAAACTATCTCATTTCCCTATGTTTGGTAGCAAGAGTTGAAAAACAATCTCCTAACTTCTCTTATTTAGCTTGTGAGATAAAGTTGTTTTCCAAAAAAATTTAGTGGAAAACAATCTCTAAAAATAAGTCATACTTTGTATGTTGACCAATGATAGTTTTTCTTTAACTCATTTTTTTACGCTAGAAAACACGGAAAACTATCTTTTCACGAGGTTTTCCATCAAAACAAACAGAGCATTAATGTTTTTAAATTCGTCCATTTCCAGAGAGAACGACCTGATAATTTGTCATCATCTAATACTTGATTCTATGACAGACCCACACTGACAGGCACTCCAGACCTAAGCTAGTACACTAAAGAATTCATTACCTAAACATGATGCCAACTTCAATTGGTTCAACAAAGGATCAATTTCTTCTTATTTTTTCAAAGAGAGGTAGATAGAGGGGCAGGGGGGAGGTGGGGTTCAGCAATGATATTTTCTAAAAAATGAGTCATTTTACAAAAAGAATTTTTTATAAAACCATCTCATTTCCCTATGTTTGGTAGCAAAAATTGAAAAACAATCTCCTAACTTCCTTATTTAGCTTGTGAGATAGAGTTGTTTTCCAAAAAAATTTAGTGGAAAACAATCTCTAAAAATAAGTCATACTTTGTATGTTGACCAATGATAGTTTTTCTTTGACTCATTTTTTTTATGCTACCAAACACTAGAAAACACGGAAAACTATCTTTTCACGAGGTTTTTCATAAAAAATAAAAAAAAATAAAAAAAAAAACGGAGCATTAATGTATTTAAATTTGTCCATTTCCAGAGAGAACGACCTGATAATTTGTCATCATCTAATACTTGATTCTATGACAGACCCACAATAACAGGCACTCCAGACCTAAGCTAGTACACTAAAGAATTCATTACCTAAACATGATGCCAACTTCAATTGGTTCAACAAAGGATCAATTTCTTCTTATTTTTTCAAAGATAGGTAGATAGAGGGGCAAGGGGGAGGTGGGGTTCAAACCACAAACATGACTCATGAGAGACCACAGTCCATAGAGGATGCCATTACCACTACGCTATCAATTAAAACCCCAAAGAATTAGGTAATATGATCCAAATTCCAAGAGTCTATGTTATTTTTATTTATCAAAATATGTATGTATATGTGTGTATCTTGGATGTATGTGTGACCTTGGATGTGTGCGTGTGTGTGTATATATGTACACACACACACATCCAAGATCACACACATCCAAGATCTATGTGAGGCACACTTGGTATCTAGCATAATCTAATTTACTTACTTTTGAATCTTACGTTGGATCTTTTTACTTCAATATGCTGATGGTTTTGTTTAAATTTGACTCTTCTAAAATCTCTGGCCCAAAAGGAACTCCTTGAAAATTGAAGAATAAATGGATATTTTGGTTATTAATAAGTTATCTAGACATGGGTCTTGTGTCCTGGTTTGGTGATTAGTTATCTTATTTGGCAATTGGCACAGTTCCACTACAAATAAAATTATCCACAAGCCTATACCTACACACTGTAAATTAAAAGAGAGTAATTCAAAGAATTTTCCAAGCTCCCAAGGAATTGTGGCATGAAACCTCACATTAGTTAGCCGTGATACTTAAGCGAGTAGGTTTGAGGCCTATGTATCTTGTAATTCCTCTACAGTAAATTTAATAAAGCCTTAGACAGAACTTCTAACCAATTTTTGAACTTAAAACCTGTTTATCAATCCTTTTTTTTTGATAAGTAATAAGATATATTGATATCAAAAGGGAAACACCCTAGTACACAAGGAGTGAACAAGGAGCCAACAAATCAAAAACAAAAATTGCAAGAATCAAGGAAAACAAAAAGAGAAGGGAAAGATTTGTTTTGCAAAGCAAACAACCAATCCAACAAAGTTCTAAAAAAGAAAAGCTTGAGGTCTGGAATAGATCTCTCAGTATCTTCAAAACAACGACTATTCCTCTCCCTCCAAAGACACCACATTAAGCCATGAGGAACGATGGACCAAATATAACCATTTCGATGACGACCAAAGCTGCCTTGCCAACACCCTAACAGCCCCAAAACAGTATGAGGCATAACCCAAGATACTCCAAATAAACCCAAAACCATAGACCAAAGATCCATAGCAACGGGACAATGAAGGAAGAGATGGTCAACCGATTCACCATTACTCTTGCACATGAAGCACCAATCCAAAATCCACACCCTCCTTTTTCGCAAATTATCAATCGTCAAGCATTTCCCTAAGGCAACAGACCATACAAAGAAAGCTACTCTAGAGGGAATCTTCTGCTTCCAAATACTTCTCCAAGAGAAACCGAAGATAGTAGGACCAGCTAGAATTCTATAATAATCTTTTACCAAGAACCCCTTAGCTTTGTTAGGAATCCAACACATCTTGTCCTCACCAAACCCCCTTATAGAAGAACCATAAATGGTTTCCATGAAGCTTGATAAAGCCTCTAATTCTCGAACATGCACACCCCTATAGAAACTCACATCCCAAAAAAGGACACCATTAGGGGATTTCATGAGTTCAGCCACACTAGCCTCCTTATTCCTGCAAAATCTGAATAGGGCAGGGTAGCTAACAGCAAGAGGAGTCTCTCCACACCAATGGTCTTGCCAAAACTTCACCCTAGACCCATCACCAATGTCATACAGAAGATGGCGAGAGAAAGAAGGCCAACCCTGACTAATACTCTTCCATATGCCTTAAGCTTAATCTAACAACCAAAACCTTCAAAATTGTTGCAATCCAGAATTTTGGAGCGCACTGTACACTTCAGCAACTTTCTGCCTTGCAAATAAAACCATATCAGAATCTACTTCATTCACAAAGCCTTGTCACCCATTTCCACATGTTTGACCCATTTCAGCTTTACTTGGCCTCAAACCACAATTAAGAGAAGGTAGTATGGTCAATAAGAAGTACAGTAAAATGACTAAAATCTAGTCCTTAAATGATAAATAGCAACAGTTTCATTTCCCTTTCATCACAAAACATGCGTGCAAGTTTGTCTTACTATGCAGGAAACCAGAAATCAAACTATGTTCCTCTGTTAGAATCAGCCAATTAACCGATTAAAAGTTTAAGTATTTTTTCCTTATCCTTCTGCCAGTGAGCTCAAACTCAAATGGCAGTTCACTCCCTCCTTCCATGGATGGACTAGAAAGGTGAGGTCATGAATTCAAAATTCATTGGGTGCATGTCTAACTCATCAATAACATAATTTTTTTTTTTTTCCTTTTTCTTTTATTGCTTAATTGCATGTAGGAAACTGCACCATGCAGTGCTGATTTTTCTTATCAATTACTATTATTTCTAAAATTGACTCAAATTCAGATTTCTTCTATTTTAGTCAGAGAAGTTATAAACCGAAATGCGTAAAAGTCAGAGCTCAAACCATAACTCAAATATACTTTAAAAAAAATAAATAAATAAAGACCACCTTCTCTAACTCACCTTTTTCTGATCAGCTACTGCTTTGAAACGCCAAAATATATTCTCAAGTTGTTCATTGTCGAGCTCATAACCAAGCTGAAACAAGAGGAAGATTAAAGTGTAAATGCTTAACCACAAAGAAAAAGAATACTATAAATCAAAAACCAAGCACAATAGTGCAAACAGCAGAGTACCTCTTCAAGTCGCTTTCTCAAGGCATGGCGTCCACTGTGCCAGCAAAATGTATGAACCAAAAAAATTTATATTAAAATAGTGTCATTTCATATTAAAAATAAAAATTCTCAATAACATTTGCTCACATACATGATACACCCATAGACATAACTATAACAACCAACATAAATAAAAGTACTTTACTACATTATGGAAAATAATAATAAATAAATAAATAAATAAAAGCAGAAAATATTAAGAATTAATGTCTATTTCTGCTAATGGACCAAGTGATTGATAGTTGAAGATCATTTATTTATTATTTAGAAAGGGTCAACGATAAGCTCATCCAAAAGCAGATACTAGAGCAGAGGCAAATTTGTCAGATAAAAGATGAGCAGTTTGGAATATTTGTTTAGTTCCCCCAATCTAATTTATGCTGTTATAAAACTTTTTTTTGATAAGTTATGCTGCTACAAAACTTGAAAGGAAGAAATCCACCATAGTCTCAGAATGGTAACAAAATTTGGTGGGCATAACAAAATTATCTTTCTCTTAGTGGGAACTAATGAAGTTGAAACACATGAACTATGGCTGATACAAATAAAAAATGTCCACGATGAAACACAGCAATACCTAAGTTTCCCGAGGACGATACCAGCTTCATTGGATCGCTCATAACCAAAATCTTCAGGAGCTATTATTTCATATGTGCCTTTGTGCTTAAGCATTCCATCCTACAAACAAAAGGCATTATTGTAATTAAAGTTTCAATTACAACAACCCTCCCCCCCCCCCCCCCCCCACCCCACACCCCCCCCAAAAAAAAAAAAAAGAGGAAAAATAAATTACGAATGGCATTTGTTTATAATGCAAACCTGATACACACACGCGCACACACACACACATTAGATTATAATATATAAGTTCATAACCCTAGTCCATTCCTATTTTGGCCAGAACAAAACTATTAATTCTTTGATACCAATAAAGTAATAGGGATCTTGAACTAAGGAAAAGATTCTAGATGCTAAAAAAGGCCGGTATAGCTTTTGTCAATGTTATACCCCATAACTTTTTCTCATTTGTTAGATGTGCTTCTGTCAAATCCACCATTGGATTACATTGTCTCCTTATATCTTTTGGCTTGCAAAAATATCAAAATGATCATCATAGATCAATAACTATCTCATCTAAAATATATATATTAGATTAAATTTTAATTTTTTGTCATTAAAATCATACACAAAACATGAGTTTATGGATTGGATGGTAAATTAGATCCAACAATAACAACAAAGCCTTAGTCCCAAAAATTTTGGGTTTGCTATGAATCCTCAACAAATTAGCTAGCGTCAATTGGATGGTAAATAAGATCCAATTGACACAATATTTTGCATGCTTGTTAATCATAAACAGATCATTTAATCCAACAATTGAATTTTCAACATATAAATCCACTAAAAAGTTATTATAGCTTATTGTTAAATTTTTTAATAAATTACTCTTACTTATCAACAAAAAAAAAGTTATTATAGGGTGGAGCATTGACAAAGAGTTACATCAAGATTAATTTAATATAACCCATTTATATATATATATACACACACACACACACTTGATTGAGTAAGAGTTTGACCAGGCTAACCAATTTGATAACCTGTCTTGTAGGGTTGGCAATAAAAATTCAGAAGCCTCTAAAAAACCTAATATGAGTTCACTAACTTAACATACAGCCGTACCCAGTATGCAGTTGTAAAATTAATTTACCTACTTACTGGTTTCCATACAGGTAGCAGAGTTTCAAATCCCTTAATTATCCAACTAAATCCATCTGTATGACTACTAACCCCCCAAAAGCTAGTCCTCCTATAACTATATCAACCTCTAACGCCCCTCCTTTAAAAAAAAAAAAAAAAAAAAACACACACACAGAGAACCATAAAGAGGCCTCCTCATAAATTCTATTTCAGTTGTTCAATATAAAAAGTAAAGTGCTTCAGATTTCTAAATCAATTTTTTTTTTTCCAATCATGTGCAAACCTTGATAGATAATAGATTGCTTTTCTAGCCACTTCCTACCAACTCTTCAAAATGAGCTATAACAGATAGGGTGCAGTCACAGAGATAATAAGTGATAAGTACCTGATGGATACCACTCTCATGAGCAAAAGCATTAGGACCAACAATAGCTTTGTGTGGCTGCACATGCAACCCAGTGTACTCCTCAACCTAAACAATTATGCCTTGAGTATCAAAAGTACATTCAACCAACAATGAAAAAATAGGTGTAATTTTTATAGTGAAGAAATCACCATCCTGCTTGTGATATAAATGTGCCGTGTATTAATTCCAGTATAAAGACCTCCCAAGCCATCCCCTTCTTGGCATTTTAAGATCATTACAACCTGCATATTTCAAAAGTATGTTAGAGCACTTTAAACAACAAAAGTGTAATCAATGGCAAAGAGAACAATGAAACAATATATAAGAATATGAAGAAATTAGCTATGAAAAAATCTTTCATGAAGCCACAACCTTATAATTGAACCCTTTCTTAAATAAATAAAAAATAAAAGGTGGGGGGGATGGGGAGTTCCACTTCAGTTATAGCTCATTGGCTTAAACTATTTATTTTAAAAGGATGAAAGATGCCAAAAACAAGACTTGGTTAGAAACCATAACAAGTCTGCATAATCTTATACAGTTTAGTTTCATTTGCTAATAAAGAATGCAAGATGGCATACAGGGAGACAAAACATATCAAGGTCCATTCTACATTAAGATCAGAAAAGTTGTCAAATTTTGTGTTTGGACTGTTGGAATGTTGGGAGGTCAGTTTCAATGCCATAGAGGAGCCAAGGAGTGGCGAGCCTTGTGAGTCATGTATGTGGTTTGAAAGAAAGAGACAAGTCTTTGATGGCATCAAATGTCCTGCCTATGTCATCAATGAGCTCATTTTGCGGACATTGTTTGATTGGATGTATGCTCTAGGCGGCACCACCTCAATGTCTTTGGATAATTTTATTCATTCTCTTTCCTTTTGAGTTCTATTCTTTGAATTGGGCTAGTCTATATCCTTTGTCTTTCCTTTTCCTTTTCTAATAAAATTTTTACTTTAAAAAAAAAAAAAAAAAAAAAAAAAAAAAAGACCTTCTATCTTCATGAAGCCAAATCTTGTCTCCTTGATTATACTCTTCATGATAATCTTTATAAATTAGTGGAGAATCCCAATCTACGGCACAAACTCCTTCAAAAGTTTCATCCTTTAATTCAAGTGCACACATTAACTGATCCTCCCATATATGGTTCTCCCTCTCGGCTCCACTTTTAAAGCAACTATTATATGGAATGGCGTGCTTGAGAAAATGGAGAGACGCTTGGCCAGTTGGAAAAGAATGTATGGGGGCTTCTCTTTAAAGGATAACTTCCCAGAATTGTATAGCATTGCTTGTAACAAGGATGCTTCAGTGGCATAATTGTTGTCTCCCTCAAGGGATAGTTATCACTAGAATGTCAGTTTTGTTTGTCCAGCACAAGATTGGGAGTTGGAATTGATTGCAACCTTCTTAGATTTGATATATTCTGGTTTGATGAGAAGTAATGCAGCGAATCAGCTCTATTTGAAACCCTCTTCCAAGCAGATTTTTTATGTTTGATCCTATTATAGGGTCCTACATTCTAATACCCAACTCCCTTTTCCTTGGAATACCATATGGAAGCCAAAAGTACCAATAAAGGTTAGTTTCTTCCTTTGGTCAGCTGCTTTGGGGAAGATTTTAACTGTGGATAATTTGAGGATTTTAACTGGGGTTGTGGATCTTTTAGCTAGCTGGCCTAGTAAGTTCAACAAGCATAGATCTGCAGCGATTTGGGCCATGATCCCTCATTGTCTCGTGGGTTATCTGGCAGGAACGGAATGCTTGTACGTTTGAAGGAAATGAGAGATCAATCTATAACTCGAAGCTACTTTTCCGCCAAACTTTATTTGAGTGGACAAATGCCTCAGGGCCTTTTACTTTTGTTTCTTTAGCTAATTTGCTTGACTGTTGTAATTTTCAAGTTTTGTAGTTTGTTTTTTGCTGATCCTTAGCACACTGCCTGTGCGCTTTGGTTCTTTGTGTTACTCTCTCTTTTCTTCAATGAAGTTTTATTTATTTATTTTGAATGTTCTTTTTTTTTTTGATAGGTAATCAGAAAACTATTATAAATGAGAGAAAAATGAAAAATACAAGAAGTTTATGATGATGAACAACAAGAAATAAAAGAAACAAACAGCACAACAAACAAAGGGTAGTCAAGAAACTAAGCTAAGGGATGACAAAAACTCAGAGAGAGAAGAACAATTAGTAAAACCCCAACAACAGGACCACTCTACGATGGCATGAATCCTTTAACTCATCCAACGTCTTCTATTTGTCCTCAAAGGATCAACGATTTCGTTCCAACCACTCAATCCGCATTAAGCACCTTGGAACCAAGTTCCAAATGTCCGAATTATGCTTCCCAAGCCACTGATGCCAACAAGATAACAAACCCGCTACCGATCCTGGCATAACCCAATGAATACCAAAAGCCTGAACCATAAAAGTCCATAGGGAAAGGGTAGCAGGACAATGAAGAAGAAGGTGGTCTACCGACTCCCCATCACAACAACACATACAACTCCTATTAGCCAAAGGGCAACCTTTAAGCATTAGATTATCTAAAGTGAGGATCCAACCATGTGCAGCTGTCCACAAAAAAAACGCCACACGCTTAGGAATATTTGGTTTCCAAACACCCTTCCAAGGAAACAAAAAATTCGAAGCACCCCCAATCGCATGGTAGTAAGACCGAGTGTCAAACTTACCATCACCTTTTAGCCACCAATAAAGAGTATCTCCCCTATCACCCTGAGGAATACGAGTTTGGATAAGCTGAAGCAGAGAATAGGATGCAGCCAACTCCCAATCTTCAAAAGCTCTATAAAACCTTAAATTCCACACTCTAACAGTACCCCTTCTGGAATCCACAAAACCTCAAAGTTAGAAGCATCCTTGAACGCTGAACACACATAGAGCTCGGGATAGAGATCTTTTAGAGTTTTGTCACCAATCCACCTACCATGCCAAAAGCAGATACGAGTGCCTTCACCCACTACAAAAGTCAAATGCTTAGAAAAGCTCTCCCACCCTTCATTAATGCTTCTCCATAGGCCTCACCTTTCATTTTTTATTATCGTTCTCATCCTTGAGACTAACTTCTGGTCTGTGCAGTCACCTTTTGGAATCTATGTACTGGTTCCCACCAGTTCTCGTTGCTAAAGAACTTGTACAACTCACGACAAATTTTCAATCATACGCCTTATCTCATCCATCTTCGTCTGTTGGTCTTGATTTTGTCTACCCCCAAAACCTCTACCATGACCAACCATAGCTAAAAAGTTGCAACCTTAGACTCTAATCTAAATTATGTGGCTTAGATCTAGAATATTTTGCTCTGATACCACTTGATGACGGTGAGGAGAACCGAGATCTAGCGTAGGAGAAGGCTTCAAAGAGAAATTCCAACAACAAACAAGATTAAGGCAAAGAAAAAGATAATAAGATTGAAGTTGGAACAATCAAATATCAATTTCTAGGCTCAGAGAGCTCAACAAATATTCAAATCACAGATAAGAAGAGGTTTCCTACAATGACTCAAAAGAGACTATTTATGATAGCCTTTAGTAACCCTAGTATCCTAACCCTTTATCTTACATATAACAAGTTAATCCTGACAAACCAACTTCATTAAAAGTCATATGACCTTTTAAAATACTAATGACATAATGATAAATAAAACATAAATTAGATAAATAAAAAACAATGAACTAATGGGCCTTCTTTTCTTTTTCGTTGATCTTAAAATCTCCTGCATCAAATTTCTAACTGACAACGGCATCCAAAATGCTTGTATACTTTAATTAGTGAGAATTTTTTGAAGAACAAAGGGAGAGAGAGAGACTTATAAACATGGACATACAGAAATCAGGATCAGAAACCAGATGCATTTGATTTTAAATTACTTTTTGATGACATTGATCTAAGTCAATATGGATGCCCGGAAGCATTGTAAGTCCCTATAATATCTTCAGACATATGTGAGTAGCATATGTTCTATAGCACACCATAATAATATTGGAGGCATCTGAAGGATAGTAATTACTTAAGGCCGCAATGGGAGACGCTAATGCTCATATGCAAGGCCTTTTTAATGGGAATGAAAGTGACCTCATTTAATGACCAATTATAATTTGGTGTTAGGTTAGCATATGACAAGAATCATGATCTCATAAATTATTTGTAATAGCATTCACACATAGGAAGCATGAAACAAATTCAGGATATGGAAAGAGATTATACATATGTGGCAAGAGGACACACCAATAAATAAATACAATGTTTCATATGCATGTCAATTTTTTGTTAATTTTTTTGATATTCTATAGTTCTTTGGAATAATAATTTTATCATTCAAGAACCCCTAATTTAAAAGTTTGTCAAAATTTAGCTAATGAACTAACTCAAATGACACCTCCTTCCTTTGTAAGAGCAAGGTTGAGGGTGAGGTCATGGCTTCAAGGCCCACCATTTGAAAGTGTAACTTACCAATAAAAACAAAGTATCTTGAACCCATTTTATATATTCAGTTACAGATATAATCTTAATCTCTAGTTAAATATGCACAATTCTAAAATATCATATATTTAGCTAGGAGTATTGGATAAGTTTATGGGTCTCCCTGTTACAAGTATCCATGCCACATAGAATTAGATTTTCATTTTCTGCAGAACCTCACATGGTTCAGTACTCACCTCCTCTAGTGAAGCATTCCCAGCTCTTTCACCAATGCCATTGATTGTCACTTCCAGCTGCCTCGCACCAGCACATGCCCCCTGAACAGATGAAACAAAAAATGAGTGCAATTTCTTTTTCCCAATGAATAAACAGAGCAAAAGAAAAGATGGACATACCGATACAGTGTTAGCAGTAGAAAGCCCAAGATCATTTTGGCAGTGAGTTGAAATAATAACATTTTCGATACCAGGGGTATTGGCCTTTATATCAGAAATCAATTTCCCAAATTCAGTTGGCACAGTAATGCCCACAGTGTCAGGTATGTTTAGAGTTGTCGCGCCAGCCTTTATAACTTCACCCAATATTTCATAAAGGAACTCCTTATCAGATCTGGTAGATTCAAAGAAACAAAAGATTGTTAGGTTTTCTAGTCTAATGAAGAATAAAGGCCAAAATACACTGTTAGTTCCTAAAATATAGCCCATGAGCGATTTTAGTCCTTGAAGTTTAAAGTAATCTCTTTTAGTCCCTAACAAATTTAAAGTTATCATTTTTAGTCCCTAAAAAACTTAAAGTGATTGGATTTAGTCCTTGCAAACTTAAAGTGATCACTTTTAGTCATTATGGAATGATGACGCATCAGTTATGCCACATCGTGTGAGGGACTAAAAGCAATCACTTTAAGTTTGATAGGGACCAAAATCACTCATGGGCTAAACAGCCTAAAATTTAAGGACCAACAGTGTATTTAGGCAATAAAAAAAAGAGCCAATGACCAACTATAGAGAACAATCATCATCGAGAATAGGCTTTTTCCTTTTTCTCTCTTTTTGGTTTGCTAGAAGTCTATAATCTTATTGAGAATAAAGCACAACAAATAGCAACACATCAATAACTCTATCAGAGTTCTCAATAAAACAATAAAAAATGAGAAATCAGGAAACCTCTCATGTACAAAATGAAAACCATTCACAATAAACATTTTTTCTTAGATAGGCTATTCACAATTGTCTACCAATCACCTCTCCCAGACCATGCAAAAATGGGAGTTTTGTGCACTAGGTACAACCTTTCTTTTCATTCACAATAAACTAACATGTGGAGAAAGTGTAGAAAACAAAGTCGAGCTAAGCAATTGAACACTTAAACTTGACAGGACTGTCCCAAGAAAAAACAACATAGTCATTTTTCAATTATACTGTTCTACTCTTTTTGCCCCAATACCAACCATTAATTGAAAATGGCTTTCCATTTCCATAAAACTAAGTACAAAAGTTACCCATTTGAAAATTTTACAACAATGCAGAGCAAGTCCCTACTTTATCACATTTAGCTAGAGTACCAATTAGTCAATATCTTAGCATTTTAAAATCTCACTTTTTTTTTTCACAAACCCATTTCAGAAAACTGAAAAAGCAAGGCGAAAAGCAAACCTCCCAGCATCTTCGGGGCTAAACTCGACGTCATCACAGCCCAAGCTCCTTGCAAAACTCACCATACTCCTTGCAATCTCAATGACCTGTTCTTTGGTCTTCCTCAACTTGAATTCCATGTGAATAGCACTGGTGGCAATGAAGGTATGAATCCTGGGTCTTTTAGCGTACTTGACAGCTTCCCAGGCTCTCCGAATGTCTTTCTCATTGCAGCGAGAGAAGCCACAGATGACCGGAACGTACCCATCGGCATCGACAGCATTGCCAACCTCCTTGGCAATGGTCCTCACGGCCTCGAAATCGTCGTTGGAGGCGGCGGGGAAGCCGGCCTCGATGATGTCGACGCCGAGCTTGGCGAGCTGCCGGGCAATGTCGAGTTTTTCCTTGGAGGTTAGAGAGGCGCCGGGGGACTGCTCGCCGTCGCGGAGAGTGGTGTCGAAGATGCGGACGTAGTTGGGGTCCGAGATGCGGTTGGGGATGTAATTGGGGCGGCGGAGGGGGGAAGGTGTGGGTGTGGGAGTGGAGTTTGATGGGGTTTGTTGGGGGTGGGAACAGGAGATGGCGGTTTTTTTTAAGGCGAAAGGGAATGAGTGTTTTGGGGAGAAATGAAGAGGAGAGTGGTGGTGGTGGAATTGTGGAGTTATGGGGTTTAGTGGGGAAATGGAAGTCGTGGGTGTGGGGGAGAACTTGGGGGTTGAGAAAACGGCGGCCATGGGTTAGAGAGAGAGAGAGAGAGAGAGAGAGAGAGAGAGAGATTGTTAGCTGTTAAGCCCTGAAGGAGGAGAAGTTATATCCTGTACCCGGCATATATGCCGGGTATCTCACAAGGAGGAGGGACCCACACACTGTGGGGCCCACCTCTTTGTGAGGTACCCGGCATATATGCCGGGTATAGGATATCCTAAATCCTGAAGGAGAGAGTGGGGGTTTATGACATTGGAGGATGGGGGTGTATCGTATGAATATACCTTGTATGAATCTTCGTCACTTTTTTTTTCATCACACTTACCATAACAGAGCGATTTTTTTTGTCGCATAAATTCACCACTTTTTTTTCTCCACGACTTGCCAACTCAAAGTTGTGGCAAAGTTGCATAAAAAAAGGGTCTAAATTTTTTCTATATTATATATATATATATATATATATATATATGAAATTTTTTCTATGTTACCTTATGGATATGTCAGTGACTCAAGCCTACGAGTGCCAAGAAGACAGTGTTGTGGGCCTTGTGGCGGCTTTGAATTAGTCTAGGGTTGGTGGTGAAAGTGTAATCTTCAATTTTTATTTTTCTTGTGTATACTATAGGATAATAAGACTTGAACCTGCCCTTACTCTTTTATACCCTACAAGTATTTATACTTGTGAAGTAACAATCTCACTAAAAATATGCGGATGAATTAATAGCTCACGAAAGCAAAAGTCAAGATCAGAGCTCACGAAAGCAAAAGTCAAGATCGAAGTGAAAGACCGAAAGTTATATGAGGGGACCATATTTAGAAAATTTTGGACATTTTCACTGTTTTATATTTGTACTGTTTTATATTGACAATGACAATGTTCCTATCTTATTCAACGAAAAAAAAGATAATGTTCCTATCTTTCATGTATTTATTTATATATAATGCTAAAATGTAGATGAGGCTTTTGCCATTTAACGAAGGCGCAGGGTCAAAGGGCCAAAGTCTCTTTCTAACCTGTTCTTTTTAATAAAAAAAAGAAGCAGCAGCCAAAGTCTCAATATTTTTTTAAAGCTCAAATCTATTCAAAATTTTACTTAAAAATTAAAAAACTAAACTGAACAATTTTCTTGTACGTGTTGTTAATGCTTCTTTATATATATGTGTGTGTATATATATATATATATATGCAATGTCTGTGTATTATTAATTGACATTTACATATGCACTATGTAAGAGTTTTTTTTTTTTTTTTTTTTTTTTAACGTGTAGTCAACATCTATCTATCAATTATTTATCTACTAGCATCATGAAAAATGCTCTGCGCGTACGATAAGGTTTTTTTTTTTTTTTTTTTTTTTTGTGTGTTTAAAACACATGTGATGAGACTTTTTTTTTTTTTTTTTTGGTTTAGTGAAATAATATTTAAAAGTGAGATAGAGATAGTATCTTATTTTTAGGATTTTTCTCTACATGAGAGTTGATAAAAGTTTGAAATTCTAAAACTTATAAATTTTTTAAAAAATAATAAATTGCTCTTTTAAATAGTTTTTGTTCTAAAATTTAAAATTATCTAACTAAAAGATATGGGTATTTTAGAGAGTTTAAAAATTTGTGTGAAGATATTTTAGTACGCAAAATGATAAAACCCAAACAGAGAATTCTTTTACTAATAGTATAGAATAGATAGATAATATATCATCACACATACATCTGCACTATGTAAGAGTCTTTTATGTGTAGTCGACATCAATCTATCAATTATCTATTTATCTATAATATATCAGCACATATACATCCGCACTATGTAAGAGTGTGCAGTCCACATCTATCTATCAATTTTTCTATAAATAATATATCATCGTGTGTGTGTGTGTGTATTATATCATACATCATGTCATATCATATCATATCATCATATACTACATAATAAAAATTGGGCTTAGAAGCCGTGGTTACGCCAAGTGGTTTCACCAAAATGTAGAAAGTTTTTTAGATTTTTTTTAAATTAGATATTATTATTATTATTGTAGGGTCCAAATTTGTTGGGCCAGGTACCAACTCTCTGTATTGTGAGCCCAACAAATTCCCAACAATAAATTTGTAGAGAATGGGTTAAACAACTGGGCTAGCGGTGGATTTAGCAACGGTCCATACAAACAAAACCAATATGAAAGAAAAAAGGATTGAGTCAGGCATTCAACAGGAAATCCCTTTAGTCCGAAGAGGCTTAATATTTAAAGGCTTAGTCAATACAATCTTCTTTTCTCCCTTTCTCTGTGAGACTTGCTTCCCTTATATATACACCATTTTCCCATCTTCACCGCACACTTGTCCTCCATCTAGGCGCCCACTTGAGTACTAGTCACATCAGCCGTTTGCTTTAACCTGCAGTGAGTTGTGGTGGGTGAAGATACTGTTCAGGTGTCTTCTCCACATAAATGCGGCTAGGAAAGTTGCTGCAGTGCATTAAATGTAGCAGTGGCAGCTTTATTGGTAAGATATTTCATGATAGCCACGCAGTTAGACATGCCCAAAGCTCAGCCCTTACAGGGAGATCTTCAGCATATCTACTTGATCAAGTTCTGGGCAGATCCGTTGGATAGGGTCCCTTCGGCCCAACCAGGTTGTCTTCGGACGGAGCGTTTGTCCCTTATGGGTTGCACTCCCACCAGGATGGCAAAGCACTGATACTTTTAACCTCTTCGGACAGAGAGTCGTATTTGAACTGGGCCTCAGGCCCAACATATGGCGTTGGGCTTTCTCACCCACAATTATTATTATTATTATTATTATTATTATTATTTTGTTCTTATCTTCTTCTCCTATAGTTTCTAAGTTGATAAAAAATTTTAATTTAATTACAATCCAAATTCTTCATCTAATCCTTTCATTATTAATTTATTTTTTACTTTTTTTTTTTTACTTAAATTATATAACTACGTGATAAAATAACATTAATTTAACTACACGATAAAATAATAGCAATGTTATTTGTTCATTTTTTTTAGATTTTAAAAAAATAGATATAATAATTTGTTCTTATCTTCTTCTCCTATAATTTATTAAATTTTACATATTATTGTTGTAAAGTTATGATTTACAACTATATTTTATGTTGGCTATATTCCATGACAAAAAGTATTGTAATTGCATTAATTTATTTCCTTGTATTTTGTGAGATTTTATTGTATTGGATTTAGTATTAAGTTGGTGAAGAATCAAGCATGAAATGAAGATCAGTGCAGTTTCACAACTAGCTCGCAAGAAGCTCGCGAGTAAAGGTTCCCGCGAAAAGGCCACACAAGAAGCACATGCTAGAAGCTGAAAAGTCAAGTGTCAGGCTATATTTCGCAAGTAATTCATGAGACAAGCCATCTAGCGAGGTACCCGCGAAACTCTTTGCCTAGAGGATTTTAAGTGTGACTTTCTTACCCTTCACCCATACATATACCCTTATTACTCACAAAAGTAAAGGAGACTATTCAGAGAGAAAACCTTAGATAGGTTTCTACAACACAACACACCCACCATTTTACAAAGAGAGCTACTCATCCTTTAGTGAGAAATCATTGTAATCTTTTCTCCTTCCCTCTCCCATTATTATACCTTGAGAGGAGATTTGTACCCAAACACAACCCACACCTATTCAGAGTGTAGAGAATGTTTTGGAACTTGGGTTGCTTTGGAGTAGGAATGGCAACGGGTCGGGTTTGGGCCGGGTTTTTTCATACCCAGACCCGACCCGCAGGCCAAGACCCGCGGACCGGACCCGGCCCGTTTACTAAACGAATTTTTTTTCCAGGGCTCGAACCCGCCCCTACCGGGCCCCGCGGGCTCCACGGGCCCCGTTGGGCTGTGGTACTTCAGGGCCCATTCTGTGGCTCAATCAAAAAAAAAAATTTTTGTTTGCCTGACATTGATTTTCTTAGCAACCAAACAGCTGGGGAAAAAGAACATTTAAGAAAACCCATTATTTTCTCAGCAACCAACAGATCTAAACAATCCAAAACCAACAAAACCCATTATTTTCTCAGCAACCAACAGATCGGAAACCCATTTTTTTTTCATTACAATATTTTCCCACATCAAAAGTAAAAACAAGAATTAACATACAAACCCTAGGTCTGAACAATAAGACCCTACAAAATCAAATCAAACAAGCTAATCTTATTCAACCAAAATAGCACTAAAACTAAAAATTACAAATTTGATTCTTTGAACAAAAAGAATGATTTTCATTACAAAAGCTTGAGTTCAAAACGAGGTGAAGGAGATGAGAGAGTTGCGGCCTTGTGAGGTGGAGGAGGGCCTGGCGAGGTGAGGGAGGAGCAGCGGCATCTGCAGGCTACGGCAAGGTGGAGGAGGGCCTAGCAAGTTGACGAAGGAGCAGCGGCGTCTGTAGGAAGGAAGAGGTGGAGAATAGAGCAGCGCCGGCGAGGTGAGGTGAGCAAGAAGCAACGGCGCCGGTGAAGTGAGTAGCAACGGTCATGCTCAAGTGAGAGTGAGGGTGAGGGTGAGGGAGAGAATAGGAGCGGCTTGGGAGAGAATGAGAGGGTGAGAGAATGGGTCTGAGGGATTTAGGGTTGGAAAAGGAGTATTTATACTTAGGGTTTTTTTTTTTAATATTATATATACGGGTCGGGTATGCCTAATACCCGGACCCGACCCGAACTCGATTCGGGTTTTTTAATAAAAACCCAGACCCGACCCTAATGTTAAACAGGTCAGGTAAAACCCGACCCATTAGGATCGGGTCAGGCCGGTACCCGCGGGTCGGGTACATTTTGCCATCCCTACTTTGGAGATTTGCCAAAGGAAGCTGGTGAGGCTTGGCGGATGCAATTTGGCGGTATTGCGGAATCCGAAAAGTTAGTGAAGATAAGACTTTGAGAAGTCCGTTGGTAGCAAGAGATTGGAGGGCTTAAGTGCATTAGGTAGACTAGATTTGAGGGTCTTTTGTTATTCGTATACTCTAACTTATTCACTAGTGGATCGATTTCGACTTTGAGGGTCGCAGAGAGGTTTTTTTGCCGAGTTGTTCGGTTTCCTCTTCGATAACACGTCTTGGTGTTATCTTGTGTTTGCATCTCTCTTCCTTTACTCTTTAAGCTTTATATTTATTGTTGCTTGCTTGCTTGTGGCTTAAAGAGTAGTTCCGATAATTGTGCTTCATTTACTCTTGTTCCACACTTAAATAAGTTAGAGTAAAAGTAAGGCAAAAATGCACTTTTCGTCCCTACATTTTGGGTCAATTCCCATTTTGGTCTCAAAATTAATTTCGTTGCAAATGTCATCCCTAAAAATTGAAAATCGTTTTTAAAATCATCCTTGTCGTCAACCAACCAACGGAATAATCCTACGTGTTTGACGGATCTCCACGTGTCAAGCCCACTTATTAAAATAATAATATATATTCCTACATGTCAAGCCCACCCACCCTAAAACGCACATGCCACTCACATGAAGGACACCTCACTTGTCCACCTTAGCTTCCCGCTTCCTAGACCTCTCATGTGACCCCACTCTCCAACTACCATGATCACCACACACAAAATCCCCAAATTTGATAGAAAACCCTAAAATCCCCACTTCGTCTTCCTCAACCCGATCCCTAAAATCTCTGAATCAAACCTAGAACGACACGAACAGACCGAGGAAGAAGGAGGAAGAAGAATGGAAGCTAGCTCTACATCTGCCTCTGCATCATTTGAGGGAAGCTTGAGGAGGAGAGCACCACGCATGTGCTATTGCCCCTCCCTTTAGAAGCCTGTGCTAGTGGTTTCCTAGGCAAATAACAATCCAGGGAGAAGGTCTTATGGGTGTCCCAATTACTTGGTAAGTGAAGTGCAAGTTAGGTTTGTTCATTTTGTTCACTTAGGTTTGTTGTTTGTTCATTTTGTTTTGAATTTGGGCTTAATTTCAGATTGGTAAGAAGTGCAAGTTCTTCCAATGGGTTAATGATGAGATTTGTGAGCGTGGGAAGGTGCTCATCCCAAAGATGAGGCAAAGAATTCTCAGACTCCAAGCCAAGGTTTCAACATGCAAGAAGAGAGAGAAGTTTTTGATAGTGTTTGATATTAGCACTGCTGCTGTGTGGGATATGTCTTTGTGTGATTCTAGCTTTGGTGGGTTAGATGGGTGGGGTTTGGTGTAGCATGTTTTGGACAAAGTGGGTGTAGGCAAGGTTAGGACAAGTGGTGTAGATGATGATGTTGTTATATCCTATGTATCCCATTGATTTTAGTATGAATGAAATATGGAATGACAGAGTTTAGTGTTAATTTGGTTTGTAATGTTGGCATTGTTAATTATCTTACTTGATTACAATTAGATTACAATTTACCAAATCTGCAATATTGGTAAGCTAACCATTGTTAATTTGCCAAACCTACAAAATTGATATACACACATTATGGCCAATTTTGTTTGTGTATTGCAATTATGTGCTGCAATTAGTTTACCAAGTTTACCAAGTTTATACAAGTTTACCAATTTTGCAATACTCCAGTTATGTTTACCAAATTTACAATTCACAACACAACAAAACTATTAAATCTGCAATGCACAAGACAACAGAACTATCAAATTTGCAAGTTATGTTTACCAAATCTGCAATGCACAAGACAACAGAACTACTAAATCTGCAATGCATAAGACTAGGGGTGAGCAAATGAATACTGGAGCCGACCTAACCGACCGGCGCCAACAAGACCGTCCCGACACCAGCACCGACCGAATGAGCCGAGGCCGGTGCTCAGAGGGCGAAGCCCGTTCCGACGCCGGTGCGGTGCAGTCACCGGATCAAAGAAGGCAAAACCGATTTACACCGAACCGAACCGATACCAAAAATCGTTTCTCCCCACAGTTTGGGTATGGCGTCGTTTCACAGGTTTGGATTTTAATTTCTTTTTAATGAAACGACGTCGTATGAGTGTTATTAAAAAAAAAAAAAAAAAAAAAAAAAAAAACCAAAGCAAAACGGTGCGTTTTATGCTAGGTTTACAGATTCTCAAGGCCATATAAATTCATTCTTTGGTCCTAATATCCTTTAACTCTCTCTCTCGCTCTCGCCTCTCAGTCTCACCTAACGCAACAACGCTCGCTTGAGCTCTTGCCTGAGCTCACTAGTCACAGCAAACCAACGGTAAGCATGAATGATTCTTAATCTCATGTACTTCGTAGTTTTTTGGATTTGTAAAATACGGTACAATGGGTTTTAGGCTTGTGACTCTGTGAGAGAAGTGAAGTTTATGATTTTGATTTATTGGTGAGAGCTTGTGTTTGTGTCTGTATTTGTCTTTGTGTTTTGAGAGTGATTGAGAGTGTTTCTGAGTGTTGTGTGTATCAATGACTTTGAAAGCCAACCCAAAAATGGGAAGAGCACAGCAACATTATATATATAATGGTAACCTCTGTAAACCTTTCTGAGTGTCGTGTGTATAAAATAAATGACTCTGTGTTTGTGTTTGACTTTAGTCCCACTTAAGCAGATTTTTTTATGTGTTTGTGTTTGGGTGAACAAATGTTTTTATGTAAAAAGATTTGTTGAACAGTTTTTTTTATTATTATTATATGAACAGATGTTTTTATGTGAATAGATTTGTTGAGTAGATTTTTTTAGGTGAACAGATTTTTCTGTTAATGTTTCAAATCAACCCAATCAAACCGATTAAACCGAGCCGATCAAACCGTACCGCTATAGGTCGGAAAACCGACCTTAATCGGTATGCATCGGTTTTAATTATTACAAAACCGATCCCTATCGGTTCGGTAACAAATTTGAAAAAATACCGAGCCGACCGAACCGCACACACCCCTACACAAGACAAAAGAACTACCAAATTTACAATGCACAACACAACAGAACTACCAAATCTGCAATGCACAACACAATAGGTTTACCAAACATGCAAATTCTGCAGTTCACAATTCACAATTCACAATTCTACATATATTGTAATTCACAATTCTACATATACTGCACTTCACAATTTTGCAACCACTACATATATTGCAATACACAAATCTGCATTAATAAGTAAACCAAAGTAAACCAAAAAATAGGCCATGTCTGCCAGTTACAAAAATATCAAAGTAAACAAAAAAAATAGGCCATGTCTGCCAGTTACAAAAATAGGCCATGTCCACCAGCCTATCCCCTTGGACCATGCACAGATGCCTGGCTCTCAACAACCCTCAGTGCCTCCCTGTACCTTGATGCATTTCTTGATGCAGTTAAAGTTTCATTTGTGATTGCCTCCCTCTTTCTCTTCCTTGGATTGGTGTTGGTTTGATTGTTGGTTGCAGGGTTACTGGTTGCAGGGTGGCTGCTGGTTGCAGGGTTGCTGCTTGGTGGATGCTAGTTGCTGGCTTGCTGGTTGCTGATTGATGGCTACTGGTTTGCCTGTCTTGTGCCTTGCTAGTTGCTTCTAGGTTGCAACTTTGATGGCCTGGTGCCTTGCTAGTTGGTCCTTGGTTGCTGGCTTAATGGCATACTTGTAGCATTTGGTTACTCTTGGGTTGCTCCTTGGCCATTGCCATTTGTCTTCAAGCAATGGCAAATAGAACTAAGTTAGAACATTAATTTTCATTTCAAAACATGCAAAATTAAAAAAACACTAGTTTTACCTTCTTTGGTCTATGTCTCCTCTGGTTTTGGGCACCAGGCAGTGAAGAATTACCTTCAACCTCACCCTTGTAGCTTTTTTTGTTGTGGCCTATCTTCCCACAGGACTTGCACCTCTTGGCAATACCCAAGCTCTTGCTGTGACCCCTCCTTGGTTCATTGGGTTTTAAGACTCTCTTCTTCTTGGGTCTACCTTGTGGCCTTCTTTTTATGAGGGGCTACACAAGAGGGAGACCAATTGGGGTCCACATATTGGCACCATTGAGTGGATCAATGGTGTGCTCATAACATGCTTTGTATGTGCTGGCTTGGTAGCAGGCATTAGTGTATTTCTCAACTTGCTCTCTGTTGAAGAATATGCATGAAACTACATGGCAGCATGGGATACCAATGATATCCTATTTCCTATAACTGCACACCCCCTTAGCCAAGTCTACAATGAAACTCTGCAATCCATTCTTCACCTTGAACTTGGTGTTAGAAACCCAACAAGCTAACCACCTACCACTGCCCACCTTCTCCCTTTGTAGTCTTTTACAAATTTTAGGGCAGAGCTTAAATTCCACCCTCATAATACTGTTTCCGTTTTGCTGGAATCTGCTCATTAGGTGTAACCTTATGTTCTAAAGTTGCAAACAGGAAAAACCCACAAGTCAATGCATGCAACAAGGTATACAGCTAACCAAAATCCAAAAATATACATACCATGCTAATGATGGGTTTCCTCCTGAATTTCAATATCCTACTATTGAAACTCTCACACATGTTGTTGATGACAGTGTCACTCAATGCATCAGTTTTGAACATGTGTCTAGCCCATACTATTGTGGTATGTCCTTTCAACCAATTATATGCACCCTCATCAATGTCCTTCATCTCAATCTTTATCCTTTCAAATTCATGTGCATATGTGGCTTTAGTTGCTTTCCAAAACAACTCCCTAATCATTATGACAGGATGCTGCTTCCTCAGATTGTTGTACAAGTGTCTACAACAAATTGTGTGCTCGTACTGTGGCCAATTGTCTGCAAATGCCTGCACCAACCCCTGCCTAAAAAATCAACAATAGTTATCATATATACATATTTCACTACTTGTTCAATGTAATTAAGTTAAAAAATGAATATGTTTTATAGCGATACCTTTTGCAGGTATAATATGAATGTCCAGCTCTTCTCATCACCAATGTCTACTAGCAGCAAATTTATAAACCAAATCTATGAGTCATTGGTTTTTGCTTCCACCACTGCAACTGCTAGAGGGAAATATTCTTTATTGGGGTTTCTGGCAACTGCAACCATCAGTTGGCCCCCTATCTTGGTCTTTAGGTGATAAGCATCCAACCCAATTATTGGTCTACAACATACCATGAACCCCTACTTACACCCAGACCAGCATATGTACAGTTTCTGAAAATAAGGTAGACCAACCTGTAAGTCCATCTCAGTTGCTAAGTCACCTTTATTGAATGTGTGTGTCTTCATTAAAACTATACTGCTAGGGCTGGACCTCCTCAATTCTCCACAGTAATCCCACAATTGATTGTACTGCTTTACATAAGACCCATCAACAAACTCCTGGGCCTTTTCCCTAGCCCTGTTAGCTTTTCCTGCACTGATATTTACAACATACTTCTCATGCACAACCTTTTGAATGTCCCTTAACTTAATATCAAGTTGTCTCCTCACTTTCTTCATCAACTTCTTTGCAAGGAACTTAGCAAAACACCTTAGGTTTTTGTAGCTCCTAGTGCATGTATGCTCCATGTCCAGAGTCTTTAGCTACCAACTCATCTTCCTTGGCAGCTTTGGAAGGTAAGCTATAAACTTACAGGGAGGTTGGCATTTGACTCCAACCCTAACTTTCTCATTCTTCACAAACTTCACCCCCCATCCACCTTTCACTGCATTCTCAGTAATGGCCTCCTTGAACTGCTTAGCTGAGGTAAATAACATGTGCTTCTCAAATACCAAGTGTTCAGGATTAGACACAGGTTTAAACACAAGGAACTTCTTCCTTCTTCTTCTGACATTATTCACAACTGTTTCATTGACAGTAGCACCACCCTCACTGTCACTGCCATCATCACTATCACCCTGAAACTCACCATCAGATGATGACTCACTTGGGCTTAACAGCTCCTCAGTAGTGTAGTCAGAGTTCATTACCCCATCCCCCATCTGATTACGCATATGCATCATCTCCTCACTGTCACTGCTTGCACTATCTTCACCCACATATCTCTGGTTGGGGTTCATTGATCTTGCCCCTTCTACATTACTGTCCTCAGAACTGTCATTATTGTCAGCGGTGACAACCCCATCCTGTTGTGGTTCCTCTACAATTGGTTCCTTCCTTGGTTTCCTACACCTAAGTATTTCTACTTCATTATCACTATTATCATTCCTATCACCTGCATCCCTTGCACCACCACTACTAAACTTATCACCAGCCTTGCCACCATCCCTACCACTAGCACTACCACCAGCCCTACCACTACCACTGCCACCAGCACTGCCACCATCCCAATGAGCATTACTATCACACCAGTTATCATTACCATAATCCTAGTGAGCATCACCATCACCCCAGTGATTATTACCATCATCCCAGTCATCATCATCCTCAAAATTATCACCACTACTGGCATAATAGCCCTATCCATTATAATAACCATCAAAAGAATGTTCAGGCTCACTAGAGCTGCAATTCTCAAAATCACTAACAAATCAAGGGTCATTATGATCAGGCTCTACAACAATATCTACAAGCACACCATTACCACCATTAACAAGTATAAGTTCATAAACTGGGTGCTCTACATAAACATGAATCTCTCTATGACCCCTCACCAACTTAGTCATTGCCACTGCATCATGATCATCCTTATTCAGTCAGAACACCCCACCCTCTTCATTATCCCCAGGCCTTCTGTACCACAACCTATTCACATGTGTATACCCAAACTCTCTACAGATGGACTCAATTTCTACCTTAGACCACTTGACAGGATCACAATCATCTATTACCCCTACCTCACCCCTCACATACTTCTGAGGATTTACATCAAAATACCCACCAAAATGCACATACAAAGTAAAAAGCTCGTTCATTTTGCATGCATGAAATATATAGTCAACAAACTAAACAGTCAATATTATTTAATTAATCCACTACTAATAAAACTACATCTTAATGCAAACAAAGGGAACACGTGGACCACCTTGCATCCTTAAAGGCCAAAAACAAATCACCCACCAAAGGCATAAACAACAATTTAAATAGTGATAAAGGCATAAACAACCATTTAAATAGTGGTCCCTACGCATATTGAGTGTGTGCAAAAGTTAGAGAGAGACATATATATTGTGCAAAAGATACACACAGAGAGAGAATGATAGAGATACATGCACAGAGAAAGAGAGAAAGTGGACAGAGCTACCTTTTCAAGCTTCAACCCACTGCTACAATCTTGAAACTGTTGCAAATTTTAGATTGAAGCTTCAACCCATTATGTTCTCCCTCGTTTTCTTTAGGTCTCAATATGTAGAGAAATTAATTTTTCTAGGGATTTCGTTGTTTTAGGGGTGTCTGTTCGTGTTGTACTAGGTTTGATTCAGAGATTTTAGGGATCGGGCCGAGGAAGACGACGTGAGGATTTTAGGGTTTTCTGTGAAATTTGGGAATTTTGTGTGTGGTGACTGAGATAGTTAGAGAGTGGGATCACGTGAGAGGTCTAAGAGGCGGGAAGCTGAGATGGACAAGTGAGGTGTCCCTCATGTGAGTGGCATGTGCGTTTTAGGGTGGGTGGGATTGACATGTAGGAATATATATTATTATTTTAATAAGTGGGCTGACACGTGGAGATTCGTCAAACACGTAGGATTATTCTATTGGTTGGTTGACGGTAAGGATGATTTTAAAAACAATTTTCAATTTTTAGGGATGACATTTGCAATGAAATCAATTTTGGGACCAAAATGGGAATTGACCCAAAATTTAGGGATAAAAAGTGCATTTCTGCCTAAAAGCAATTAAGTCGTAATTTAAAATTGGGGGTCTAAACAAGCATTAATGTTTCACACTAATTTAAGCTTTCAATTGTTATCAAAGCGAGTACACTTGTTTTGATTTCATTACCTAAGTGTGATCCTTGATCCTTTGTGTTTATTGTCATAGATAGTGCTTTGTATGTTTCTATGGATATTTTGGATGATGTTGATTGTAACATGTCATGTGTTTGCGAAAATGCCTTTATGAGTGTTTATCCTCATACTTGTGATGACATGTTACATGAATCTTTGGGAGTTGTTAAAATTCCAAATGCCAAACTCTTGAAGAAAAAGGCTAAGAAGTTTCATGAGAATTTGAGCAAGTTCATTTGTGAAAATGATGATTTGATTGCTAAGCTTAATGAATCCAACAAATTGGTTGAAAAGTATAAGAAACTTGCTGAAAATTATTTTGAAAAGATGAAAGAATTTGAATGTTTGAATATGGACTTGGATGCTAAACTTGTTTTGTCTAACAAACTTGTTGATGATTTTAAATGTGAAAATAAATCTCTTAAGATGCATGCCAAGTGTTTGATTGCTAAACCTATTGCTAAAAAGGAAGAAAATCTTTGTTGCAATCATATTGTGTTGCCCGATTTTGTGCCTATTGTGAGTTCTACTTCTAAAGACAAATCGGTGTACATTCCTCTACACAAAAGAAACCAAAAAGTGGAGAGAAAGACTTTTAAGCCTGAGCCTTAGTTTAGGTCTCATCCTAGGGATTTGAATAGATGTAAGTTTGTTCCTACTTGCCACCATTGCGGTGTGATTGGTCACATAAGACCTCAATGTTCTATGTTGAAGAGAGAATAAAACCATGTTGCTAGATTCCTCCTTAAAAAGCCTAGTGGACCTAAACACATTCTTTGTCACCATTGTGGTGTTTTTGGTCATCTAAGACCTCATTGCTCTAAGCTTCAAGCTTTTAAAAGAATCAAAAGAAAAGAGAAACTTGAGCTTCTTGGAAGTTGTGCTTTGCAAGCTAAACCAAATTTGATTGAAAGTGGTAAGTTGTTGAAGCATGTGGTTAATACTCTTACCTCCTTGTCTATGTGCATCTCTGGTTCTCATTCTTCTAACCCTCGTTTCACTTCTAATGAGACACTCATTCTAAACAATCGTTCTGTTTGGATGAGGAATGGTTCCTATGGTTGAGCTTATGCTCTTTTGGCCATTGATCTAATTATTTCGATTTTTGTAGGACTCTTCATGCATTAGATGCTTCATTATCATGCATTTATGTATCATACATCTCTTTATATGTGTTTTTTTTTTTTTTTATCTTACTTTATTGCTTTTGTTTTTTTAGTGTGTTAAAAAATTCAAAACCCATAAAAAGCAAAAAATCTCAAAAATTTTGATCACTTGTGTTGTGTATATCACATGTTGAGTTTGGCCTAGTACCTCTGTACTAATGACGTAGTTTATTTATGAGCTTAGCTTGTTATGTATGCACATTTTTTAAATGTGAGCAAAATATAGGAATCCATGTTTGATTGTTGTAAATAGATCTTCAAGCTTGTCATGAATGATTAGTCAATAATCTTATTTGATCTTGATACATGCGTAGACTTATTTCTATACATCTCCTCACATTTTTTTTTTTATGTCAAAAGCTCTACAGTCATCAATCTCTAAAAAGAGAAAGAGCTAAAAAAGTCTTGCTTTGAAAACTAGGTTCGCTAGAAAAAGGTGAAGCAAAATATATTCAAAATGTATGATGTCAAAGCCAAAGGCTTATTACTCAAAGAAATATAAAAACTTTCATGACATCGTTGTTCACAAATTGAGTTGTATTGATTAAAAAGTATGAAAAATGAAAGCCAAATGAAAAGCTTTCAATCAATGTAAACACTTTGGTGGGGGATCACATATGTTTATTTCTACTAGTGAGATAGGTCACTTGACTTCGTGCTAATTGTATATGACTTGATTGAATTGATCATTGAACCTTCATACTAGACTATGGACTAGTTCATACTTGCTTCACACACACAATACACAAGTCTAATGTTCAATGAATGCCTATTTCATTTGTGTGATTGTACATGTTCAAATGTGATGTGTGTGTGCTCAACCATATATGGATTAAACCAAAAAGAGTTTTGATAATTTTATTTGTATTTGGAAGTGTTTTTCAGCACTCTCTGTTTCTAGGTTTTGTATCTATGTTTTTCAATGTTTCAAGCTTGTTTTTGTGTTGAAAAACAGGGGTCAAAGTCTTTCGCAAGTTGTTCACAACTTGGCTGCAAGTCGCAAAGTTGAAAAATGCATTTTTGGTCATCAGGCAATGAGTTTCGCAAGTAGCTCGTGAGTAACTCGCAAGTAGGCTATCTCGCGAAATTTTCGGTCTTCTCACGAAATTCCCAGATCAGCTATTTTATGGGTATTTCGTGAGTTTTTGGTCCAAAACTCATCATATTACTCTACTATGACTTCATCCTCTTCAAATCCTCTTTTTCAAAACTTCTACATTAAAACCTAAGTAATTTCAATTGTTTTACACTCCATAAACATCTCTAAGGTAATCTTTAACACTTTTAATTGATTTTGATCTTTAGATTATGTTCTTGGGGGTTTTATATTCATAGTTGGGATATTCTCAAATGGGGGTTGGAAAGTTTAATTTTTGTCAATTTTTTTTATTGAGATTTGTTTCTTTTGATGATTTGCTTTAAATGTTGGCCCTTTGTGGCAAAAATAACATGTATTAGATTTTTACATGTTCATCATATATGTATAGTGTGTGCACACTAGGTGTTTGATAAAATGTCTCTATGATTTTTTTTTTCACTCTTTTGGACTCCAATGAGTACCAAACTTTGGGATTTTTCATGTTTCCTCATTAGGAACATGTTTTGATCATTGCTTGTGTATTTTTACACACCTTGCCCCATATGTGCATTTCTCATGCTTAGTTCATGCATTGCACATAGCCACCTCTTGCATACACCTTTGCTACCCTTGTCATGCCTTGGTATATCTCTTGTTTCTTCATCCTAGCATGTCATGTTTACTTTATGCATTGTAGTATTTTGTTTTTAAGGTGTTTTTGTCTCTTGCTTGAGCTTCATTTTCTCATTTATCTTGTACCCCTCATGTATCTTACCCTTGTTCATATATTCTTTTCTTTCCCTCTTTCTTGTTGATTCATTTGTCTATTCGTGACAAAAGGGGGAGAGTATACTAGAGAGTATACCGGAGTGTATCTTCATTTCTATATGACTCATATGCACATTCTCAGGGGGAGAAATTCTATCTCATACACATTTATAGGGGGAGAAATTCCATAAGGGAGATGCATATACCAAGGAGGAGAAGACATTTCTTTTCAAGAAAACCTTGTTTTGTTTGTTTTCTTGTTTTTCTATATGATGCTTTGAGTTATGTTTAGTATCTATGCTTTGTTGTTTTCATCGCATTGTGTTTATGTGTTGGACATGCATACATCCTTATACTATTGTGCTTTGTTTATTGCATATTCGGATGATCATTTGCTTTGCTATGTGATCATTTTGGTCATTTCCATATGACTATTTGGTGTTTGATCAAGTTGCTCATATGTTTTGCATCTTGTTTACTTGATCGCTTTTTTCTTGTTACATTATACTTGTCATTTTATTACTTGCTTTACCTTGAAGGTCTAATGATTTTTGTGCAAATGTTTCAGGATATAGGTATTGTGTTCCAAGTTCATCATAGGTTTTAGATTTAGGTGTGAGTAAGTTTTGCCATTGTTTCCAAACTCATGTTTAAGTCTGGAGTCTGTTATAGGGTGTTTTTGTCAAGGAATAGCCAAAGGGGGAGATTGTAAAGTTGTGATTTACAATTATATTTTATATTGGCTTTATTCCATGACAAAAAGTGTTGTAATCATATTAATTTATTTCATTGTACTTTGTGAGATTTTATTGTATTAGGTTTAGTATTAAGTTGGTGAAGAATCAAGCATAAATGAAGATCAATGCAGTTTTGTGACTAACTCGCAAGAAGCATACAAGTAAAGGTTCCTGCAAAAAAGACACGTGAGAAGCACATGCTGGAAGCTGAAAAGTCAAGTGTCAGGCTATATTTCGCGAGTGCTTTGCAAGACAGGCCATCTCGTGAGGTACCCGTGAAACTCTCTGCCTGGAGGATTTTAACTGTGACTTTCTTATCTTTCACCCATACTATATATACCCTCATTACTCATAAAGTAAAGGAGGCTATTCAGAGAGAAAACCCTAGATAGGTTTCTACAACATAACACACCCACCATTTTAGAGAGAGAACTGCTTATCCTTTAGTAAGAAATCATTGTAATCTCTTCTCGTTCCCTCTCCCATTGTTATACCTTGAGAGGAGATTTGTACCCAAACACAACCTATATCTATTCAGAGTGTAGAGGGTGTTTTGGAGTTTGGGAAGTTTTGGAGATTTGCCAAAAGAAGTTGGGGAGACTTGGTGGATGCAATTGGATGGTATTGCAGGATTTGGAAAGCTAGTGAAGACAAAACTCCGAGAATTCTGTTGGTAGCAGGAGCTTGGAGGACTCAAGTACATTGGATAGACTAGGCTTGGAGGGTTTTTTGTTATTCATGTACTCTAACTTATTCATTAATGGATCAATTTCGATTTGGACGGTCACGAAGGGATTTTTCGCTGAGTTCTTCAGTTTTCTCTTCGATAACACGTCTTGGTGTTATCTTATATTTGCATCTCTCTACCCTTACTCTTTAAGCTTTATATTTATTGTTGCTTGTGGCTTAGAGAGTAGTTCCGGTGATTGCGCTTCATTTACTCTTGTTCCGCACTTAGATAAGTTAAAGTAAAAGCAATTAAGCCGTAATTTAAAATTGGGGGTCTAAATAAGCATTAGTGTTTCACACTAATTTGAGCTTTCAATTGTATTTTTTTCTTATCAACTACTTTTAGTGTTTTGGCTACACCAAATTGCAAAACGTTTTAGATAGAAACAAAACTTAATTGTTCTTATCAACTTTTCCTTTACAACTTTATAATTTCTTTAGATAGACACAAACCTTAATTGTGGATATCAAGTTATCAACTTCTCTTTCTTTCTTATTTTTTCTCTTCACTTTATGAATTATCTACAATTTTTTAAAACACAATTTTTATCAACAATTTTAAGTATTAATTTATCTACTTTTAAAATCTTCAATAGATACACTTGCCTAAGTTTAAAAAAATATAAAATTCTATTTTAACTAAAACCATGATTATTGTTTCCGTATATATTTGCTAAATATTTGCAGCATTAGAGTTAGCCAAATAAGCAAAAGAAATTGATACTAATGTAATTTGGATAAAGGAGACTTCTACATTTGTTGAAAAATTAATTCCTCCAGTTTTATAATTCCACACAAATAAAATTTCTACCGTTTCACTTGAAAAAATCCTACTTATATTCTTTCAGAAAACGCATTAGTTCCACCAGTTTTGGTGGCTTCTTTCACTTTCTATCGGTTATATGTTCTACGTCTTATTTTGATAAACAACTTATATGTTCTACCTCAATCTAATCATGTTATAATATTCACTTTAATTAAAATTATTTTTATGTTAAAGAGATTATTCTGAAGCTTTGAAGCCCAAGCTATGAATTTTCATGATCTTGAAACTTACCCTTCAACTTGTTATCTTGAGTGCAAAGTCTACACAGATGCTATTATATAATTATATCCATTCCATTGAAGCTTCAAGAGAGTGGAGTACTTCAAGTCTGGATGCTACTCTTATATTTTAATATGTGGATCTCAAAATTATGCAACAAATTTTCGGTTATTTTTTTTCATTTATTCAGTTCATCATTTGTTTTATTGAGATTTCTAAATATTTAATTTTTTAAAATTATTTATGAAAGGATTATACAAAACCAAAACATGATATCGCATGTTTTTCCCCCCATTTTTATGGAGTAAAAAATGTTGCTGAGACCCATTCCGCATTTCTTAGAATTATAAAATGTTGGTCGGATTGTAGAGAGAGGAAGATAGAATTTAAGATGAAGAATTATATAGATAACTTCTATATGAACATTAAAATTTTGTTAGAATGGCAAAAAAATAATTTAATTATTAAGACTCTAAATGATGTATTGGTATTAACAGTATTTAAGGTCCATTTGGTTAAATGTTTTGTGAGTTTAAAAGAGCGTTTTTATTAAAACTCAAAACTTTATTTTGCAACCACAACTCCTCATAGCTTATACAACAGCTTATACACACACGCTTTTATAGTAATTGTTGCTTACATAATGGGCCAAGAATGTTAAATAGTGCTCATAAGCCTCAAATGACGTGTTTTATCTCCTCAAAATGCTTATTTATTTTTCAATTTTTTCGCTTCAAAATAAAGTATTTTGGTCTAGGAGTCATTGGTATAGTTCATTTTAAGTAATTATTCAATATTCTTGGAATGCAATTATAATATTAGGTCGTACTACTATATGCATAAAAATAGTTTACACTCTCATTAATATAAAATAATTACAATAAATCAAACTCTTTTGCCAAGAATTTACTATAAATAAATATACATTTTCTAAATTATAAGAAATTTAAATTTCTACTTATCTAAAATTAGATTAGCAAGAGTTTCAAGTAATATAAAATAAATAAATAAATAAAATATTTATTTTGATTGTTTTAATTATATATCATTATTTTATGTTTTAATTAATATTTAAAATTTATATATTACACACCATGTTTATACAAAGTGTTAATATATATATATATATATATATATATACTATATGTCGTAATAATAATATTAATAGTCTTTATCATGTGGCTTACTAAATGTTAATATAATTTTGACTTTTTACACATATCTTTTTAATTAAGCCATGCATCATACTAGTGTGTGTATATAAAATAAAAGTTGGATTTAGAAGCCGTGATTACGTTAAGTGATTGCACTAAATTATAGTAGTATTTTAGATAGACACAAAATAATAACCATTCTCATCAATTTTTTCTTAAATATATTTCCGGTTGCACTGGCTATGGATCGGGCTACTTCTATTTCACTCGGGCATTACAATCTAGCTGAACCCTTCATGAGTTTAGCATTTTTATTAGCAAACTATAGATATCGTGGTACTCACTTTGTAGGTGTCAGAATTTTTCGGGGTTTATCAAATCTTAAACTACAATTAGTAATTGTTGATTTGTTGTAAATTTCCTTAGCACCGTGCAGAACTTTATTATCCAATCGATTTGATGCAACAATAAAACTGATTGGGTCGGGTCATGGACGCCCATGCCTAACTTTGAGTTTATGTGTTAATTTATATTTTCTTCTTTTCGATACTTCATTTACGTTACTTTTTAATCTTTCAATCTCTTTTTTCTCTAAGTGCAAAATTGCATAGCTCTAATATCTTTTTTTCGTAATAGGATTTGAACCCATGTTCCTGAGGTTCTTGAATTAACATTTTTTGTATATTTAACTTTCTTATTCTTTGTAAGACATTGATTTTATTGCAAGTTTTTTATTTTTTATTTTTTTAATATAAAGTCAAAGTTAGCTACTTGTTTTTTTGAGGGTTTGGTATTGGGATTATCAATGTGTATTTTTAGGTTTTTAATTGGTAACGTAAATTCTTCTATGAATATAAATAAAAAGTGAAGAATAAAAAAACTTAAAATAACATTTCTGATCACAATAATATGGAAGAACCCTTTTTTTTTTTTTTTTTTTTTTAATTTGAATTATCAAAAGACTTTTCCAAAGGTGAGGAAATTCATGAAATAGAAAATTTTGGGAAAAACATTTTAGAAGGTGAGGTGAGGGTACTCATGAAATACCCGGTCTACACCTAAAGCTTTTTTATTTTAATTTAAGCGTACTTTTTATTACTTCTTTCTGTTACGAATACTTCTTTTACAAAATTTTTTTTTTTTTGGGAGAATGTACTTCTTTTACAATTAGACATAGATATGTACTTCTTTTACTATTAAAAATTATGGCAGTATTATTAAGCTATAGACAAAATAAGTCAAATGTTCACAAAGTTGGTGGAATTATAGAAATGAAAAACTTCTTTTAATATTGAAATGATGGCAATCTCCTTGAAAAACATTTTTGACATTTGTAAAGTTTAGGATAAACTACAAGTTACACACCTAAAGTTTTGGGGCGTTTGGATTTTACATCCTGAAATTTCAAAATTTAGATTTTACCCTAAAGTTTAAAGATGTTTAGATTTCACATCATAACATTTCAAAGTTTGGATTTTACCCCTTAAATTTTAGGGGTGTTTGGATTTTATTCTTCTAAAGTTTGGGAGTATTTAGATTTTACATTCTAAAGTTTCAGATTTTGGAGATGTAAAATCCAAACACTCCTAAGCTTTAGGGGGTAAAATCCAAATTCTGAAACGTTAAGGTGTAAAATCTAAACACTCCCAAATTTTAGGGTGTAAAATCCAAATTCTGAAACTTCAAGGTATAAAATCTAAACACCCCCAAACTTTAGAGGTGTAATTTGCAATTTACCCTAAAGTTTATTGCTTAAATAATTATAAGAGTAAATGAGTCTCCTTAAATTACTCATAAAAAACACCTCTTATTTTTAATTAATATTTATTTTTATATATAAAAGCATAGACCTCATGTGAGAAAGCATGAGGTTTTGCCAAGTGGCACATTGTCTGACATTCTTTTCATTTAGGCTTTCACCTCATCTAAATTTAGCATTTATATTAAACTATTAAATAATAACAAATGCATTTATTTTAATGTATTAATAAAATTCAAAGAACTTGTGTACATTTATAACTTTACATGCTTTGAATTGATACAAATGGATCTAAAAAGTAATGGGAAATGTAAGAATAAAAAAAAAACTTTTAAATTTTCTGCATAAGACTAACTTCAATGTAGAATTGCAAGAGTCGGATTCAATGAATTAGGTAAATACTATTTGTCTCCACATTTGTCCAATATAAATCTCCATTTCCATTGGACTTAAAAATTAAACTTCCATAATTTTCTCACAATATCTTAGTTTTTATTTCTGAGAGGTATGCTAATTTTCAAAATATTATGTTCGTCTCAAATATCTTGTTTAGATTTTATGTATACCTTTTTACTTATGTAGCATTGTAATTTATTTAGGCTTATTTTTTCATATTATGTGCCAATTTATATTTTTGGTTTTCCGTATGATGCATATACTTGGTAAGGATCTATTTTTGGTAACTTTTAGTTCAACTAAAATTTGGAGGTTAAATTGTGATATTATTGCATCATTATGACATTATTTTTTCTGTTGTTGTATTATGAAATTCTAGAAGTTTTTATAGCTAATTGATATATAAAACATAAATAATACAAGAAAGACACATAGGAACCAACAAGTTTGTAGGTTAAAAAAAACAAATCAACCAATCAATATATATATATACATATATAAGTAGAAACCTCATGTAAGAAAGTATGAGATTTTGTCAAGTGACGCATTTTATGCCAAGAGAATTTAAATATTCTCAAGTGTCACATCAGAGATAAGAACAAATTAAATATTGAATTTTTGTTTCATTTGGTTTAATGTTTCAAAATTTTTCTAATTAAAAAGTAAATATTTTTTTGTATCTTTTGGTTCAATGTTTCAAGACTTTTTATTCTTCACACATACACACAAAACTCTTTGCATTTTAATTCACTATTTTCACCTCTTGCACTTCTACTCTTTATAAATACCTACTAATAGCTCTTCATGCCATCTCATGTCAAATATACACAAATAAAAAATGATGTCACTTACATTCAATCTTTCAATGACACCTACCTAACTCTAACATTGTTATTTTATCTAATCCTAACCCGTATGAATTATGATTTTGATATTAAGGTCGAACTTTGTGGATTTTTGAGTTTTGTAAATGATGTAATTGACTATGAGTGTTTGGGATATGTATTTTGTTTTGGAATTAAGCAGAAAGAGAAAGACATTCTATATCAAATTTAATTCTATAATATTCCTTCAAAAAAAAAAATTTCTCATTCCTTCAAGTGGATAATTGTAATGGATATATGTATACAATTTATAATTGTTGTTTTTTTATGATGAACTCATTACTAATAAAATTCTATAATAATTATGCTATAATACATTTACAACATTCTCCAAAACAATCTATATATATAAAACATTTCAACATTATCTGTGCATGGTACAGTAATTTACTAGTTACCTTAATTGGCTTATAACTTAATGCTTAGAAACTACACTATTTCAACCACAACAAAATAGCAATTAATGTTTAAGCTTTTTTGTTTTAATCTCATTAAATTACTCCTAAAAAACAATGTAGAAAACAAATTTCCAATAATATTTCATTATCATTACATTAATCCGATGACCACTTCATATAATTAGATAGATATTCCAAATTTTACTTTTTTTTTAAAAAAAAAAGGAATGCTATAGCCATAATTTATTTTACAATATTTTTACAAACTATTGATGTGACTAGCTTCTTATTGATTTTCATCTAGACCCACCATTAACATTACTTTTTCATTTACCAATAACCATTTATCACATCAGTAGTTTGTAAAATTTTTTGTAAAAAAGTTTGTATCTCTAGCATTACTCAAAAAAAAAAAAAATCTCAAAAACATTTACTTTATAATTGCAAGTGAATGGGAATGGTGAGAGTTGAGTTTTAATGGGGATGATCACATCACTTTAATATTTATTTTGGAGTTATATTTACTAATTAGGGTTCAGCATTTGGTCTAGTTTAATTCAATTTAATCCATTTTGGTCCACTTTGGTTCATTTTGGTACATTTTAGTCCACATTGATATACTACTTAAGAATTGGAAAAGACAGATTTTGGTTGAGAGTACTATCAATTATTTGAGTATTATCAATTGTAATTATATGATAAGTTTTTATTATCATGATAATCTTCTTAAGAGAATAATAAATTTGAACTTTAAAATTTTAGTTGTAGCAAAAGAAATTAGGAAAATATAATGTATAATAACAATAGTTAGAAGAATATGGACCCCTTCAAAAAATATATATATCAATAAAAAATACAAAAAAATGATAAAATTATATATTTGTAAAAATAGAGAGATAGAAATTACTTTTAAATATTGTATAATTTTTAAGGAGAACAAATTATTTACAATGAAATTTAAAGAATAATTTATAGATTATACTCCCATTTCAAAATAATTATATATTCTCATGTATTACATGGACCTGCGACTAGTTGTTAAAGTCTTAAAGAAAGCACTAGGTGAGAAGACAATCCACGACATCATATTTGCAAGGCAAGGTTTGCACATGTTCCACTTGTTTTTTGCAGATAACAATCTACTCTTTAGCCGAGAGGAATGGCAATAGATCTTGGACATCCTATATATGTATCGGCAAGCATTAGGTCAGCAAATTAATATGGAGAAAGACTTTTTTTTTTTTTTTTTTTTTTGGTGTGGGTAAATTGCATATTACATTCTTAAAGCATATTCATTTCTAAAGTTTTGGAATGATTGGATTTTACATCTTTTAAGTTTCAGAATTTTGATTTTACCTCCATGAAGTTTGGAATTTACACCCTTATATTTCAGAATTTAGATTTTAATCCTAAAATTTGAGAGTATAAAATTCAAATTCTGAAACATCAGGGTATAAAATCCAAACACCCCAAATTTTAGGGTTTAATTGGCTATTTACTTTCTTTTTTTCTTTTCTTTTTTTTTTTCTCCTGCAGGAACAATGAATTAAGAGAAAACGTAAATTAGTGGAAGAAGCTGGCTTTATATATTGTTCTGCGTATATTACTGGAAGATAAGAGTAGAATATATTTTACGGATACATGCTTAGAAAAGCAATAGTTATTAGTTAGTATGGAAGTCAAAGTTCTATGGCTGCATGAAATTTAGAAAGTTTCGAACATTTCGCTGTTGTGTTTATTCTGTATTTAATCATAAAATGACAAATGACCAAAAATCATAACAATGTAAATGTTTTTATCTTTTATTTATAAAAACGTTCTGTAACCTTATTGTGATTTTTTTAATTAAGCTTAAAGGGAATTGGGATACACATTGAGGAGGAATTATTCAATACTCGGGGTCAATTGTGTCATCCTTGCACCATGCCACGCACTGTGTTTTAATTGGCTAGATCAAAGTGAAATATTATGTCTATAATATTTTAACAATAATTCTAGGTGAAATATTGTTACTAGAATGCAAAAAAAATAATTTCAGGCTCAAGTTAGATACAAAAACAGTGGTTGGCTCAAATTTTTCCTGGATCAAATGAAGGCAAAATATCCTAGAATACTTAATGCAATTTAAAGTTAGAGTAAAAAATACCGTGCTTAGCGTACAAAAAAAAAAAAAAAAAAAAAAAAAAAAACTCTTAGAGGCTGTTTGGATTGGGTGTTTCCATAACTCAATTCTCTGTTTCCATAACTCAATTCTCAAAAATGGTGGGACCCATACAAAAAGCTTGTTTGCCTTCATTATTTTTTGTTTCCATAACTCTGTTTTCAGTTTTCAATTCTCACATTTTTGAGTTATGAGTTGTGGAAACTGAAAACAACTTTTAGCTGTTTTCAGTTTCCAATTTTCTATTCTCAATGGCAATCTTGTAAATAATACTTATAACCGGTCCCACCTCTGATTTTTGCTCCCCCTTTTTCTTCTTTTCTCTTTTTTTATCTTTTCCTTTTGTCCTTCACGTCCGGGTCTATTTCTTCTTTTCACTTTCTGGTTCTTTGCTCTTCTCCTTTCTTTTCTTTTTTCTTCTCTTTTCTTTTCACGATAGTTTCTGGGTTTGATTTTTTTTTTTTTCTTTCCTTTTCCTGGGTTCGGTCTCCACCTTCGCTGGGTTTGATCTTTTTTTTTTTTTTTTCTTTCCTTTTCCTGGGTTCGGTCTCCACCTTCGCTGGGTTTGATCTTTCTTTTTTTTTTCTTTCCTTTTCCTGGGTTCGGTCTCCACCTTCACTGGGTTTGAGCTTTTTTTTTTTTTTTTTTCTTTCCTTTTCCTGGGTTCGGTCTCCACCTTCGCTGGGTTTGAGCTTTTTTTTTTTTTTTTTTTTCCTTTTCCTGGGTTCGGTTTCCCCAGTGTTCTTCCCCTCTTTTTTTTTTTTTTTTTTTTTTTTCATGATTGAGAAATCTGGGTTTGTTATAGAATATATTTATGCATGTTTAATTTTTTTCTGGATGAGAAATCTGAGATGAGAAAGGTGAAAAGGGAGAAAAATGAAAAATGGAAAAAGAAAAAAAGAATGAACTGAAGAACTGAGAAAGAAGAAAGAAAAATGGAGAAAAAAAAAATCTGACAAAGTAACAGAGGTGGGGTCCATGAATAGTGTGAAAAATATTGAGTTATTGAAATAAAATGATGGTGCCAAACAAGTGTATATTTTGAGTGATGAGTGATGAGTGATGGGTGATGGGTGATGAGTGATGAGTGATGAGTGATGGAAATTGAGTGATGGAAATTGAGTGAGCAAAAAAAGCTGGCCAAACAGGCCCTTAACTTCGTGAGATTTTGGAGAATTGGTTGGTCTTACCACTTTTTTTTGGGAGAAGTTGGTTCTCAAACTCGAACGTGTAACTTATTTGATTGTCCCTTTTGATGGAAGATACTTCTCATTGTACCGTGCACGATCATTAGCAAGCACAATTCTTACTTAGAGTCAAAAATTCATTGGTTTATCTTTAAAATTTCTCTCTCTTGCTCTTGAATCAATAACCACAAATAATGCTAAGGCTATCACTTGAAGTCCTCTCTCGACAATATCCTTGTGGGTTTGATATGGTGCCATTTGAAAGGAACCTAGGTTTCAAGTTCCATCGACATCTGATGGCTTTAGGTAATGATTTATGTTCATTGTCTTCCTTTTTTTTAGTTATGAATAAATGTTGAGCTATAAGATTTGGTTTGTTAACGTCTTTTATAATGCTTGTGCACAGTGATTTTTCTGTGCTACCCATATGTACCACTGGTTTTAGCAACTAACAGTTCATAATTACATTGTTCAGAATAACTTGGGAATTTCAATGAATTTCATTCCAAGTCTTTGTAATGTGCATGAATAGTTCAGGCTTAGTTCGAATTCAGTCTTTCCAAGAATGACTTGAGACATATCGCATGCATCATCATGTTCTACTCCCAATTTTTAGCAGTTGATTTGTTCTGCTGTTCTGCATAATAATATGTTTTTCTTGGTTCTTGTTTTATTTGGCTATTGTATGGTTTGACTTATTGCTAACAATTTTTGTCCTTTGAAGTCAGGAGAGAACTACGTTCAAACTTTTTTTTAAAAAAAAAACTATGTATAATTATTAAATATTTGGAAAGCATTCCTAAATAAAAATAAAAATTGATCCATTGACTAAGTGGTTATAGACTAGAGATTGCATTTTTTTTTTCTTGATTTCATTCTTTATTGTTAAATTTGCTATTATATCCCTTAATGTTTTAGACCATTTGTGGTGTTGAAGACTTATTGGTTCCATTCTTTTTTATCCATTCAGGTAGGCAATTCCGTAAATTGATATTAAAATTGAAAATTTTAAGAATTTCACTATCCTTACTAATTTATATGAAAAGATAATAAGTTTTTTTTTGGTATATATTTAAAACAAACTAGACAACTTTGTATATATACTCATTAAAGTTTAAAAAATAATAAGTTCTCTTTAAAAATTAATAGAAAATATATACACATCAAAGGTTTTTTTTTTTTTTTTTTTTTTTTAAGAATATGTATACATCAAAGTTGATACCTTTGTATCCATCTAATATATTTATTTATGAATACTGACTTTTTCTAATATTAGAATATATATATATATATATATACTAGTTAGGGCAACTGTGGAAAAAAAAAAGTAATGATTAAAATCAATTTTAGATTTTATTTGTATTACTAAATAAAGATATAAACCATTTGATTTTTAAAGTACGCAGAGATTTACATTAATAAAAAAATACATTAATTTTAAGAATTTTGATAATTAAATCATGAAAAGTTAATCTCATTTATATTAGAATTTTGATCAACCACAAAATTAAGGTAGCTATTTAACGTATAAATATATATTTTACTATAATAGTTTTTTAGTACCTATTTGTTAAGTGCAATATATCTACCATCTAAAACTTAAAATATATGAAGAAAATTTGTGGGATGTTAAAATTTAGTGGAAGTAATTTAGACATTACATAATAAAATATTTTAAGAATCATAAGCTTTCATTAGGGTTTAACTGAGAGAATAAAAATATGACATACTTGTTATTTTCTAAAATATTCAGGGAAAAATTGCTTAATTTTAAAGTTTAAAAATGAATTGTAAACTACCCCAAACATAAAAGATGACAAGTGTTTTTTTTTCCTAAGTTTTTGTTTTTGTTTTTGTGTGTAAAATTGTGTTTTTACTTAAAATTGTGTGCAAAGAAAAAAAAAATACAAAAAGCCAACCTAAGAAAATTGTATGTGAAATAGTGAATTTTGACTCAAAAAGTTAATTAAACCAAAAAAAAAAAATTCTAAAAACACAACAGAATGGCACAACATTTTCATAATACCTTTATAATTTTGTTATATTTTATTTTGACTTATAAAGAATTTACAGTTCAGCAGTTTTGAAAATATTATGATGACAATAAGATATCTTAACATTTTCACACAAAAAATGCAATGTCTATGACATTTTCACAACAAATCATAAGTAATAGGTTGTTACAGGTAAAAGTAGTTTTATTGGTAAGTTTAAATTAAAACCAATAACAATTTACCACATATGATTTATTATGAATGTGTTGTGAAAAATATTGTAGATTTAGCACTTCTTTTTTTACAATACCTTTATTTTTAGTTGTGATTAGTTTCAGTATAATATATTATTATTTTATTTTGACCTATAATGAATTAACACATCATCAATTGTGAAAATATTGTGCTAATTTGTTGTATTAATATTTTATTATAATGTGAAACAGTGCAAATTGAACAAACCAAGAATAATATAGCAAATCTATTGAAGCTTTACACAGTCACCAAAAAAAAAAAAAAAAAAGCAGCCAGCAAAAAAGTGAAAATTGAACAAACCAAAACTACTGTAGCAAAGCTACTGTAGCTTTTCTCATTCACTCGTGTTGTGAAAAATGTTATTGTTGTATCATTTTTTTTCATAATATCTTTATTTTTAGTTATGGTTGGTTCCAGTATGATATTTTATTTTGACTTATAAGGAATTAACACCTCAATAATTGTGAAAATATTGTAACAATTTTTTGTGTTACTAACTTATTATATATAAACCGGGTAACAGTCCATATGTCTAAAAAATTTAAAAACAAAAAAGTTCAACTGATGATGTTACTATGAGAAAAGAAAAAAGAAAAGAAAAAAAAGAGAAGGGGGCTAGTGAACAGTGCAAGTTAAATAAACCAGATACACCGTAGGTATAGGGAAATGTTGTTGTATCATTTTTTTTTTTTCATAATACATTTATTTTTAGTTGTGGTTGATTTTAGTATGATATTTTATTTTGACCTATAAGGAATTAACACCTCAATAATTGTGAAAATATTGTGACAATTTATTTTGTTACTAACTTACTATATACAACCCGGGTAACTACTAACTAACAGTTCATATGTCTATAAAAAAATTTAAAAACAAAAAAGTTCAACTAACAATGTTACTATGAAAAAAAAGGGGGGGCCAATGAACAGTGCGAGTTGAATAAACCAAATACACTATAGCTATAAGGATTGGCTCTTTTTATATATACTAGTAAGGTTGCACGCGCAAGGCACGTGTAGAATTGTTTTTTGAAGTCGTATTAAACCATGTATTTAAATTTAGAATAGTTATTTAACATATGACTATTTATTTAGTATGATAATTTCTTAGGAAAAGGTATTTGGTATCAAATGACACCATGTCAGTAGTATCAAAATCCAATAACTGTGAGACATGTCAACAAAAAATAACTAACACACTAACAATTGAAAGACATGTGTTAGTGGGTAGTTATTTTTGCACACATGTCTCTTGTTTATTGAATTTTGATATGGATGACATAGTATCATTTGATACAAAATACTTTTTCATTTCTTAGAACCTATTTACTAAAGATAGTATCTACTCACAAAAAAATTCTACTAAGAATGATAACAAATGTCATCATCTTCCAACAATAAACAACTAAGTTTTGATAAAATATTGTCACAATATTTAAATTTTTGGAATAAATGATGACATATGCTAAAATTGAAACTCTTCATCAAATTAAATACCTACAACCATTTTATAATTTTACTGTGACATATGGTGGGCTCTAGTATGATATTTTATAATTTTATTTTAGAGTAATGCTACATCCACAACATTTTCACAACAAATCTTAGGTTATAAATTGTTATTAGTTTTTAATTGGGACAACCACTTTAAACTATGCATTAAAAAAAAAAAACAACAAACAAAAAACCAATAGAAGAAAATTGTGCTTGAAACAGTGAATTTTTGTTCACCAAATTTGAGTCTGACTAAACCAAAAAAAGAAGTCTAGGAATATAACAAAATGTCATAATATTTTCACAATACCTTTATTTTCAGCCGTGGTAAGTTTCGGTTTGATATATTATTATTTATTTTTATAGAAATGCTATCTCCATAATATTTTCATTATAAATTCTAAATGGTAAGTTGTTACTGATTTTAAAATAGACCCACGATTGATATCAATTTTTTATCTATCAATAGTAGCTTACCTATGATTTGTTGTGAAATTAATGTGAAAATGTTGTGAACTTAGCATTTTTTTATTTGATCTATAAGAAACTGAGACCTCAACAATTGTGAAAATATTGTGATAACAACAAGTGTTACAACATATTCACAAAACATTTATTTTTAGTTGTGGTTGGTCACAGTCTCATATTTTATTATTTTATTTCGACCTCTAAGAAATTAACACCTCAATAATTGTGAAAATATTATGAAATTTGTTGTGTCAGTATAATAATATATATGCCAGCTCATATAATTTTTTTTTTTTTTAAAAAGAGCACAAACTGATGACTGAAAAAAAAAAAAAAAATCCAATGAAGTGATGAATAGAACATATTGAACAAATCAAAAACTACCATAGTTTTTACATATTCACACAACAAGTATTACAACATTTTCAAAAAACATTTATTTTCAATTGTGATTGGTCAAAGTCTCATATTTTATTATTTTATTTCAACTTATAAGAAATTGACACTTCAATAATTGTGAAAATATTATGAAATTTGTTGTGTTAGTGTAACAATATATATGCCAGCTCATATAAATATTTAAAAGAAAAAAAAGCAGAAACCAATGACTGAAAAAAAAAATGTTTTGTCAGTATAATAATATATATGCTAGCTCATATAAATATTTAAAATAAAAAAAGCACAAACCAATGACTGAAAAAAAAAATTGTTGTGTCAATGTGATATATATATATATGTGTGTGTGTGTGTGTGTGCGCGCGCGTGTGCGTGTGTGCTAGCTCATATAAATATTTAAAAAAAAAAAAGAGCACAAATCAATGACTGAACAAAAAAATAAAAGTGATGAACATAGTTTTTACACACTCACACAACAACTATTAAAACATTTTCACAAAACATTTATTTTTAGTTGTAGTTGATTACAATCTCATATTTTATTATTTTATTTCAACTTATAAGAAATTGACATCTCAATAATTTTTAAAATATTATACAATTTATTGTGATAGTATAACAATATATATGCCAGCTCCTATAAATATTAAAAAAAAAAAACTGTAGGCGGTAACTACAGTGCCAATTGAAAGCCGAACAAACCAAAAGGCCACTGTAGCTACTGTGTATATATATGCATCATGCATGATGCATGTATTAAGTGTGTTTGAACTGAGCATATCATGCATTCTTCTCCTTTGTAGAGTCTCTCTGGTTGCCTCGTCTACAACGCCTTCACCTTAGTTGTGTCTTCTCTCCACCATTCCTCAGACCTCCTTAGTTCTTTCCGTCTTCCTCTTCACACCCACATCTCTACTTCTCCTTACTTTCTCCCATGGCAGATCCATACTTACACAAATATAAAGTAAAAGTCATTGGCTCATCCGGATCCCCTGCTCTCGCAGGCTCAGGTTCAGCAAATAGATTGTCACTATGGTCAAGCCCAGATGGAATATACCAGCTCAGGTCGCCCCCCTCTACCCATTTTTTTGTTCATAAAAAAAAAGTAAAAGCCATCTTAGCAAAGGCATTTTATTCCATCCATGGTGCTGCTTTCAATGCCAAAGGTAATCGAGAGAAGGTTTTTGGACTTGGTCCTAGGACTACTGATGGCCATCGATCATTTGATCTCAAAGAATGCTCTTCAGGTATGCCTTTTTGTGATATTGACTTCTCTATTTCTGAATTTTGGATCCAAGTCTACAACTTACCATTTGATTGGAAGTCCCCTGAAAATGCTATTAAATTGGTGACATTGTAGGTAGATATTTAGAAATAGATAATTCAAATGGTGGGTTTGTGGCTTGGGAAAATTGTTGGTTTGTAAACAAGTCAAGCTTTGTTGAGTATTGAATGTTCAAGCTCATCTCAACAATAAATATAATATGTTCAAGTTTGGCTTAAACTTGAACCAAGCCTACAAACTATGTTTGAGTTTTAGCTTGCCAAATAGTCCAAAAGCTTGAATTTGAATTGGTTTTGGCTTGACTTGATTCATTAATCAAGTCGAGCTTAAACTCAAGCTTAATATTAAACTTTTGAGCTCAAGATACAATACAAGTACATTATTAAGCTCATTTAATTTAGACAAATAGTCCCAAGTCCCAACTTCCAATTAATTAAAAGGTTTAGTAAGATATTTGTTTATTTTCCAAGCTCATATCAATTATATTACTAAGCCCATAAACTAGCATTAGTTCAACAATTTTCTATCAAGCCCTATTATTCATGAGCTCGTTCATGAACCTTTTATTTATTTATTTATTGAGCTCAACTTGTTTATTAAACAGACCTAAATTTAAGGCTTAAGTTTTGCTTACTTATAAACAAATAAATATTAATGAGTTTTTATCAAACCAAACCCTAGCTGTTTATGAATGATTTGGTTCATTTAAAGCCTAATTAAAGTTGAAATTGATGTTACTCAGCCACTCTTATGTGATTTCTATCTATACTGATGTGGCAAGCTCGGCCACACTGAATCCCAATGCTTGATTCCTGAAGCCTCCGTAAAAAAATAGTAGCAAAGCTCACATTGGGCCAAAAGATTATGGTCCATGTTTAGCAGTTAATGTTGTAGAACATAAACCACTGACCTTGCTCGAACTACTAGACGAAGAAGCTAAGAGCACTAGCATTAAGTGTGTTAAATGCTAAATTTGTAGCATTAAGCACACCAAAGATAATAAAACTATTAAAAAAAAAAAAAAAAAAAAAGACCCCTCCATTTAATGCCAACATCTTTTAGCATTACCTACAGTGCTATAAATAAAAATCACAAGGTTACGCATTATACAGAAAGGTGCAAAATTTGAGAAAATGTTTTCGATGCAGTACATGTTTCAAATGATACTAAACATGAATTAAACAGTTTAGATTCAGAAAGAAATTCACAAAATCTCCTAGTTATGAGTTTCCCAAGTGACATAGAGGACTAGCCTAATCCTCTTTTTTCCCAAGGCACTGCATCACCATATTAGTTTTACACGAGCGACTTTCTACATATCATGTTCAAAGAAGCTCATCATCCAAGTAATCGAAATGCACACATAAACAACCCTACAGGTTAGCTGAAAGCTTCTGTGATCAGTATGTCCTCAGGAGCTCTAGAGTCCACAAACAAACAAACCAATTGCTTTCTCCACTTCTCAAATCTACAATTCTTTTCATATTTTTGGCCTTGATGAGTTCATAAAACTCTTGGATGTGAGATGTCCAATTTGAACGTATATAGGAGTTACATATCCCAAAGGTCCTACAACCTGATGGAAGTAACCACTCATGAATGTTAATAGATAATTTGATAAGTGCGTAAGTATTGAGTGTTCAGACAGCAGAAAATAAACAGTTAACATTAATTGTTTTTATTACTCATATTGTGTTGAAAGCAGGCGTGGTGATTAACAAAGAGGTTCAATTAAACCATTTTTCACATATCCACTGAAGGCCAAAACCATCCTCTAAATTGGGCTAGTCACGTAAAATACAGCCCCCAAGCACAAGCAACAATAAAGCTCTTTTAAGTGTTGGTTATGGTTACTGTACCCAAAGGCAGTGGCAGAGCTAGGAATTTTTCCTAGGAAGAGCCAAGCTAAGTATGAAAAAAAGTTTCATAACTAAAAAAAAGTTTTATTTCAGAAATTAACATTAACTCTAAAGTTTTGGCTTATGTTTTTGGGTGCTATACCAAGATAATTTATAATTGATTCTTTATAATTTGGTAATTTGATAGTTGGGGACAAAGGATTTGAGCTTTAGACTATATTGAAAACACCAACAAATGTTTATTGAACTATAAGACTTTTGACAATTTATAATTGATTCTAAAGTGTTTTTTAGTAATCTGTTTATGTGCAGTCAGACAAAACCAAACAATTAAGGTGTAAATTCGTAACTATAAAATAATTATACTGCTACTTGTTCAAATATAATTATATAAATACAAATACTCAAATCATTTTATCAAATAAACCATAACAAGCCAGCCACCATTATGAAATTTAAAAAATAAAATACAAATTGTAAATTATAAATGATGGTAGCTGTTAACCACTCTGTACATATAATAAACATAATAAAATATATCAATATATTAGAAATATCAATAAAGTAGTCAATAAACAACTAAACATAAAATCCTAAACTAACCACAGAACCCAAAAAGGCCAAAACAGACCAACAGAGAGAGATATTACCACTGGGCACACTCGTCGAGTCCAGCTAAGGCTTAGCCACAATTGAGGTCACAAAACAGCAACTTGTGGAGGCAAAGTGTCGAAACTTTGCAGTGTGGAAACAATGGCAACGACGTAAGGGAATTTTTTTTTTCAAGTAACTGCAGATATGTATTAGAAATTTTTTTTTTTCTTTTTCCTTGTTGATTTGGGTTTTTTTTTTTTGAAACCGGAACCAAATGACTTTCATTAATTCAAAAGACTAGAATCCAAATACAAAGCATCCACTGCTGGGGGAGGATCCTCCTCCATCCATACAATTTCATTATCAGATAACCTAGCAAATCTTGCCAAAGCATGAGCAACACTATTGGCACGACGCCCAACACAACTAACTGAGATAGCTCTAAAACCTGCAGTCAAGCCACCAAATATCTTCATAGATTAATCCAAGCCAATAGAGATTTGGTTAAGCCTGTGACACTGTCTTCATCACCAGAGCATTATCACCTCCATAAAACCAGCGTCTATAGCAAATTCAAGAGCTTTGCGACAAGCCATCACCTCTAACTCTTCACTATCCATCACAGCACCACCCTTGGCAGATATAGCAGCCATAACCTCACCCTTCCCATTACGAATGATAGCACCATAGCCCGAAGTCGCACCATTATCAAAACAGGCTCCATCAAAATTCAGCTTAAAGAGCTCTCCTTGCGGTGGCTGCCATGCTTGACTTGCTGGGATGGTGACGGAAACAGGAACACTCAGATGGTCCTGTGCATCAACAAACTCTCTCAAATAAGCCGAGGCACGTTGGTGAGACCGTGATGGACGTTGGAAGGCACCCCCATGCAAAACCGTGTTTCTCTGCAGCCAAATTTGCCAACAGATTACCCAAAATAAAATCCCATTCCTCCAATGATAGCTTCGGCATGAGACCAGCTACCAATTGTCTTAATGGAGCTTTTTAAGGAGTTAGATTTGGGAATTTGTTATACGCTGATAGGCCAAAACTTTTATTTCATTGGGTTGTTTCAAATGATTTTTTTTAGAATGGTTATAGATACAAACTTTTTTACAATAGTTAATTTGGTGAGTAGTTATTGGTAAATGAAAAAAATAATATTAATGATAAGTTTAAATGAAAACTAATAAAAAGTACGTCATACCACTAATTTGTGTAAAATAATTTGTGGCGGTAGTATTACTTTTTTTTTTTTTATATATATACTTTCTAATCTCAAAATCCTTGGGGCGGGGGGGGGGGGTATTTAATTTCCATAAAATTTATCATTTTTTGCCATTTTATCATTATTATAAATAGAAATTTTGAAAAGTCGGGGGGTGGGGGGCATGGCCCCTCCCTGGCTCCGCCAGTGCCCAAAGGTCTTGTGGACCTTATTCTGAGCTGTGTGTCCTCTACATATTCGGTTTTGTTTAATGGAGGTGTTCTTGAGTCTTTCAAACCTTCTCGTTTATAAGGTAAGGAGATCCACTTTCCCCTTATCTTTTTATTCTGGCTGTGGAGGTTTTGAGTCAGCTTATTAAGGAGTAGTGCACTGGAAAAGTGTGGAATTCTGTTAAAATTTCTATGGGGGACCTAGCTTCTTGCATCTATTTTTTGCCGACAATCTTATGCTCAAGGCAGATTGGTGTAACTGTGGAAGTGTCAAGGAGGTTCAAAGTTATTTCTCTCTGAAAGTGGATAGAGATAGCCGTGACTCTTTGTGTGATATTTTGGGGGGTTCAGTACTATTCCTATCTTGGGTAGATATTTAGGATTTCCTATAAGGCATGCTGGTTAGCAAGGTGGAAAGCTAGGCTTCTATCCTTGGCTGGTAGAACTGTCCTAATCCAATCCAATCCACTTACTCGGCTAATCATGGAACTGTCCTATTGTGCAATTTGTTGCACTACCTTCTAATTTACTTAATAACATTAATCGTGTTAATAGGAACTTTCTATGGGGATCCTCTGATGATTCTAAGAAAATGCATTGGGTCGGGTGGAGGAAAGTTACTAAATGCAAAAAGGATGGTGGCTTAGGCCTCCAATCAAACCAGGATAAAAATCTAGCTCTTCTGGCTAAAAGCTTAATTGGAGGTTCAACACCAAGACAGAATCTGCTAGGCCAGAATCTTGGATAAAAAATACTGCTCCCCTAGTAGGCTGGCCTCCTTATATCCTGACAGGTTACCTTGTTCTTGCAATTGGAAAGCCTTAAGAGAAGATGCTGATGTTTATAACGAGGGCACTCCGTGGGTTTTGGGTGGGGGGGGTTAGTAATGTTAGCTTTTGGAATGATGCTTGGTTGTCTGTGGAGCCTCTAAGGAAGCTTAGATACATGGTCCCTTATATCTCCAGGACTAGGAAGTAGGAAGTGGATAAAACAAAGTAACACCATTTATTTCCTTTGCTCCTCCTCCTAGTGTGATCTTAGAAATAATAGCTATACCATTCTCTATGCTGCTAACAATGAGGACAAGCTGGCTTGGGGTTTAGAGTATGTAAAAGCCCATTGGGCTTTAAGCCCACTATGTTTATTTATATTTCTTAGAACCACTACTCTATCCTTCATGAGTATCTCAGACGCCACGCTATTAGAGTTTATAGACTACAAAACCACAAGACCACTGCCACTATCACCATTGCTCTAATCATCTCACTATTGCTACTACCCAATCAAGCAAAAATCAGTCCAAACCTCACGAGGTAGTAGTATACTATTATTTGAGATATGTTTATGGAATAGTTTTGTTTATGTTTCACAAGTTAATGTTCGGTCCACAAAGATATGGACTTGGGTCTTGACAATTGGTCACATTCATATGGATCATACAATTTCGACAATATAAGCCATGTTTGAAGAATTCTTTGTTGTTCTTGCTAGTTCCTTGTATTCATGGTTCGATCCTTTTCACCATTTCTTTGTGATAGCCAAGTCAGCATCCTTGAGATACAGCTGTTTTGATGCCTCTTGAGTCCCTGATTCTTTTTTCGTGTTTTGCAATGATATCGAATAAAAAATAGAACAAGAAACTAGTGGCGGCTCTAGAAATTTTGTTTAGGGGGGTCATTAAAAAATTTGAATAAAAAAAGCACTTGAATATATCGAGTTATTGACAAAAAAAATTAATACATGAAGTTTTACAATTTTTTTCTACAAATTCTCAAATTTTTAATAATTGTTATATGATAGTTCATTATGAGTATCTATTGCCAATGTGGGCAGCTATGAGCCTATGACTATTTTATTTTGTTAAGTTTATCTAACATTTTTATTTTTATGCAATTGTTATTATCTATTTGTTATTTTTTTTATAAAAATATTTTAAACTAAATGACTAAACTAAACTCATTAGCTTTGTATTAATTATTGATGCACAGAACCACACTCATTCATACATAAAATTATATACTACGTGTTTATTTAACCAATCAAATGCTTGGACAAACACTAACTTTACAATTTTTTTTCTTAAATTTTACTAACTTTATAACAAAAAGTTATTATAACACGATAACAATACACACACATGTAACAAACCATTTCTATTTCCTAATTATTATATTATATTATATTTATATTGTACACACAAACGTCCCACACATCATAATTCACACAAATAGCATTATAATAAAAAGTAATGCACACAAACAATATTAGACACACTCACACACATAATATAAATTTATAAAAAAAAAAAAGTGACTTATAATTCACAAACACTTACTTTTTACTCTTAGAGTTTGAAATACTTGTAATAAAGATGTGCAAAATTTAATTCAGAGTGTGCAAAAATATTTTTAAAAATAAATTAAAGTACTAAACTAACAATAAAAAAAAAGATTTATATATAAATTTTTTTTTTTTTTTTGAAGTCAGGGGGTTCATTTGAACCCCCTGAATATAGACTAGCGCCGCCCCTCAGAAACTCATGCCATAGACCAATGATGAAGATCACACTTATTACAAGGCAGCTCCTACATAGGTTCAAACTTCAAAGACATCATCCTTTCTTCATAGGTTCAAACTTCAAAGACATCATCCTTTCTTTAAAAAAAAAAAAAAAAACCAACAGTATCAGACATATGCCGCTCACAATTTAATATATAAATTGTGCTTGTTTATATTGTGCAGCATAGCATTATAAGGAATAATCATAATGAGATACTGTAATTTCATAGAAATTATAAAGTATCTATCACCTTTCCCACAAGTAACAGAAGTTTCGAACTTCTATTTTTAATTTAAGATACGATTTGACTTAGCCTAGCTAAGTTAAAGGATTTTGGTATCCTTAAAACTTGACCATAGGTTAAAACCAATCAAATCATAGTGACTAATCACATCTTAGAAATCTCAATGCTTGTAAGCCACTTCATTCACTTTATTTTATCTCCAATACATGGTCACTAGCCCGCAAGTTAGCACAAGTAGTGCAAACAAATAAGGGTGAACACTCACACACTTGAGAGCGAGAGCACACACAAAGAGGCTAGAGTCATCATTTAGTGGTGGCCCGATTGAGACTTGGAATCAACACACTCAACTTTTTTTTGATGGAAGAATCAACACACTCAACTTACGATTTATATTTTTCTATTGTACATGAAAATTTTAAACAACTCTACAATAAAAAATAACTTTACTAATATAACATTTTTCTGGTTTAAGCATTGAATTGATACATTAATAATTCAATTCGAAGTCATAGATTTTTAAATGATTAAGTCAAGTTTTTTTATTGGCTTAAAATAAAATGTCTCATCATAAATTGAAAGAACTTTATTTTTCTATAAGTTCTCCTCTACATAAACAAAAGATTTCAAGCAGTATCTCCTGCAAATAAGTTTGATTATATACTTTGTCTTTTCATAAATATGTTTAGTAGGATGATATGAACTCTATATACTCAAATAACAATTTTCTATTAACAATATATTTTCTTTCAAAATCTTTAAAAATAGGTTCTTGGATGTAACATATTGTGATTATTGGTTTATCTATTTTTAAACATCAACTTGAAAATTATGGGATATGTCGTATGAATGTGCATGGTTCTTTTGAAAAAAAAAAAAAAGCGCATTAACATAGCAATAATTTTTAAATTTTGTGACCCTAGCTAAAAGGCATTACTCAAATTGTAAGCTTTTTAACATAAAATTACTCATACTTCTAAAATGTCATTATTATTATACACACTTATTTTAAAAAATATATATTTTTTGAGTATCAATCAATTTATAGATTAAATAGTGATTTTTATCTCAAAGGTGTCAAATCATTCAATTTTCAATTTTATATAAGAGATAAGAGTTAAGTACTTAGTTATCATTCTGAATCTAACTTAAACATAAGATATTTTTCAAAGTAGGAGTGAATCAATGGACAAGACATTGACGTGCAAACTATAGACCCTCCCTTCTAGTCTTGTTTCCTCATCTCTCAAAACTTGATAACTTATAACGTTTTATCCAAATTTCATATTTGTTATAGAAATGAAGTTATTAATGGTCAGCATTTAACAAGAGAAACAAATTTAGAGAAATTTGGAATGTGTGTTTTACATAGTTTCCATCGTTGCATGAGCATTTATATGCATCATAATGACTTAGATTATCGTGCCGCTAAACAATACAAAATAAATAAAACTTGCTTTTCATTTTGGAATGTGTTTATTTGTATGTTAAGAAAGGCATCTTATGAAGCACTTTTAGATTTGATAAGCATTCTCTCTCTCTTAACATAAATGCACATGTGCATAAACAATATATTTATGTATAACCCATTGTTATTAATACCGTTTCGAACCCTGTTTCGGTTTGTCCAGTAGAATGGAATATTTCGGATTCCGGCCGATTTCGGCGTACTGTTTCAGGTGTTTCGAGGTTCTTAAAAAATAATTTATATATATTCTTGTAGAACATAAAATTGTCAATTCTAATAAATAAATAACTAAATATCAAATAATACAAATAATTTAATCTTAACTCTTAAGTCTTAAACATCAATACAACATCAATTTAACATCACACAATAAGAAGATTTACAAGACAATAACTAAATATCAAATAATACAAGATTTACTCCTCCTCATCATCATCATCCATGAGAGAATGATCAAAATCATCATCAAAAGAACTCCCACAAGAACTACCAGCACCCATTGGACCTTTACCTTCTTTTTTTTTTTAATGATAGGCCAAATCCGGTACCGGCAATTGGCCGGAACCGGAATGACTGGAATGGACCGGAACGGCCCGAAATTTAACCCGAGGTGGAACGTGGGGTATTCTGGTACTGGTTTGCATACCGGTACGAAAAATTCCGGCCGTTCCAGCCAGAACGGAACGGAATCAATAACAATGGTATAACCAACATTGTCAATACCCTCTCATCGATACGGGGAACGGTCGACCACCTATGACATCAACGTGCAAATGAGCGAAAGGAGGCAACGGGGACTTTCCCTCCTTTCCTTCGTTCTTTTGGAGGAGAATGTTCGGTATAAATGAGTGCATGATGAATGTGTGAACCCTAAATGCATGTTTCTTTTATCTAATTTTTTTAAAAGCAAAAATACTCTTTACACCTTCTAAGTTTAGGGCCACTTTAAAGTTGGTTGCTTGACTTCAATGGTTTCAATTTACAATGATGTCAACTTTTTGTCCAAAATGATGTCGTTTATGGATGAGTTAATGTCAAGATATAATAGCCAATAGTGTAAGTTGCAAGGTATGAAAGTTGAGGAACTGATTTATGAGTGACCCAAAACCGAGCGGGTGTAAAGTGAATTACAACATTTTTTTAAAAAAGGTATTTTATGAGCTAAGAAAAATATACCACCCAAGAAGATGTTTGCTATGTACGTTGCTCGATTGTTAGACACTCCAGAAGTTGGAAAATGAAACAAGTGCTAGAACCTAGAAAGATCAATATCTTTGAATAACAATAAATGAAAACCAACTAGCATAGGTCATTAATACTCGTATGGTCTTGCTGTAGAACAAACGACTTGAAGGACAAACTAGTGAAGAAAGACTTCCCAAGAATCAATCTAGATTTTAGATAGAAGGTAACAGTGTAGTATAATTGTAGTCCCCTCATTTTGCAATTATCAAAACCCACAATTTTTAAAACCTTTTTAGCACTGGAGGTAAAATGATAGCTTTGCATAGGCATTTTTTTTTATATATAAACAAATAGTAGGGAGATCGAACTACAGGTACCAAGCATTCCAATTTCCAAATGATTCTAATACGATTGGACTATCCCTTTAACCCTTCTTTTATTGGTTCTCAAGTTCAATTGACATGTGATGCTTTTAGGTAATGAGTTTTGTTGATTTTTTTTTTTTTTAATGAATAAATGTTGAGCTATAAGATATGGTTTGTGAACGTCATTGATCATGCTTGTGCACCATGATTTAAACTACTCACAATATTTGTTTAATATATTTTGAACCATTGACAAAACGTCATAACTTTATTTTATTTTATTTTTTAAAAATAGTATAAGCTTAAATTTATTGTTAATCCTTAAAATTTAGCCAATAAATCATTTTAGTCCATTATATAACTTGATTAAACTAAAAATTAATACATCATTTTATAGGAACAAAAACGACCACAATAATTTATTAGGAACTAAAATCAAATTTATTGAAGAGTGAAAGCGATTAATTGAATTTTTTTTTTTTTGACACTAATTAAAAGCGATCATTTTAAATTTTAAAAACTATAATCATTTTTTTTTTTTTAAAAAGAAGAGGGTATTTTGACCCACAATGTACTGCCAAATCATGGAATGGCAAGGTATACGTTGACGGACAAAAGAGAATAATAATTAGAAGAGCAAAAAGAAGGAAGAAGGCCAGCAGTGCAAGGCACTCTGAAATGAGAAAAAGTGCCGACAAAGCATTCCTTTATTCTAAAATCAGCAGATACCCAAACAGATAACACCACTTTCTTTTTACCTTCTCCTCTTCTTTTTATTTCCTCCCAACAAATCTAAAACAAAAATAGAATAAATTACTAATTTTTTTTAAAAAGTCAACTTACTAAATCACCCACGTCTATTTTTAGTCACAATTTACTTGATAAGTCAGATGATTTATATTTAGCTAATACGTGTAAAAATGTAAATTACATCTATTAAGTTTCGTCATTTATTATTTTAGTCTTTTAAGTTTCATGTTTGTTATTTTGGCTTAGGGCATGTTTGGTAGACTCTAATAGGCGCCGTAATGTAATAGTTATTCTTGTGGTTTAGTTATTCTTTAGTTTGGTTATGTTTTTATTACAAGGAATAATCATTCCTTATGAATTGCTATTCTTCAAAATGAGGAATAATTATTCCTCTTTAAAAGGTTGTATTAGTTATTCCTTTGTAAGTGCAATAATTTCAAAACTTAATATATTCCTAAATAAACAAAATTTCCATATACATTTAACAATTATAAAAATAAACAATCATAAAAAATAACACATATCTCTCGTAAATTTAAAAATAACAATTTTTAAAGAGATATAATTGTATAAGTAAGAAATTTCTTAAAATAAATGTTAAGTTTCATTCTAATGTTATAACTAACAACCAAACTAATGAATATGTTTAGTTATTACATTAAAACACATTTTATTCCTAGTAATAAATATTACAATTCATGTCGTAATCCTCATTCAGTGTACTAAATATACCCTTAATAAGTTTTCATTTTATGTCGGTGTTAGTTCGTCCTTCATTCTGTTAAAAATGTTATTATTAAGAAAGATTGCTTTTTTTTTTTTTCAAGAGGATATTTTAATAAATTTTTTAGTCTTAAAAATTTATCAATTTATAATAAACAGGAGAGAGAATAACAAAAAAAAATGCGAACTTACATGACCAAAATACAACAAACAAAACTTAAAGAACGAGAATGAAAATTAACCAAACTTAATCGTTGTAATTTGCATTTTTACCTAAATATCTTCGTGAATCGCCACGTAACGGGTCGAAAAATTAATATAACCTATTTTAAGACGTAAAAAGAAAACGTGTATTGTGCGTGGTATAAGTAATTTAATCCCAAGTGTCAATAAAAAAAGGAATGTAAAAAGGAAAAAACAGAGAGCCACCCCGCGTTACCTCTCTGTCTTTTTCCTCTTTACATAAGTTTTTGGTTTTCTTTCTTTCCCAAAAGTCCCAACACTCGTAACCAAAACATAAAAACAACTTCTCTCTCTGCTGCTGCTGTTGTTGTTGTTGTTGTTGTTGTTATTGCTGTTGTTGTTGTTTTCTAAAAACGCAATCTATAGCTGGAGAGACAAAGACACAGAGAGAGACAGAGAGACAGAGAGAAACAAAAAAAAGGTATATATTTATTGTTGTTGTTTTTTTGATTGAGTCCTGTAATTTCGGGTTCTGATCTAAAGCCTAATTTGGGTCCTGTTTTTTTTTTCCAATCTGTCTATTCTCTTCGCCATTAATTTCTCTATTTTATCCTTTCATTCCCAGTATTCAATTTATTCCCTATATATGTTTTGCTAATTTTGTTTAATATTTCTCTCTTTTTTTTTTCCCAAATTTGTTGAGTAATTCATCAAATTTGGGATCTGGGTTTTGCTTATTTTGCTTATAATTTTGGGGTGGCATTGTTAAATTTTTGAAATTTGATTGTGGGTGTTGGTTTATGGAGCGTGGAGATTTTCAACGTCGACGTGGCTTAGTGGTAAGGATTAATGGGTCTCTCTTTGTTTCCTTCTAGGAGATTAGGAATTTCGAGTTTCTATGTTGCTTTTTGGGATTTTGATTCTGTGTTCAAATTTCTGGGTTGTGAATGATTTGTGTAATTTGCATTGATGTGGGAATTGTTTCCTTATCTTGGGTTATGTTTTTGGAAAATTTTCACTTTGTTTTTGTTGTGCTTTCCTTTTTTCTTTTTCTTTTTTTTCTTAATTATGGGAACAAATCCTATGATTAAATCCTAGCTAGTTCAATAATTGACCGGATTTATATAAAATAAAATTAATATGATTAATAATTAATTCCTAATCATTTCTGGGTTTTCCAGATTAAGCACATTATTGCTCTGCTTTCCCATGTTATATAACCTTTTTTTTTTTTTTTGAATTATTATTTTTGTTTTTATGATATTCAAATAATTATTTCTTCTGCCTTTGATGTGTTTGTTGTCTCCGTGTGATACTATTAACAAAAACAACTTGAAGAGTGTAAGAGACCATTAAATTTTTTCTTTTGTTATTTTTGTAATGTAATTGTGGTAGATTGCATATTGGCTATTACCTGTATTTTGTTAAATTATTATTTTTAATAATAAATGAATGTTTACACAACCAAGGTGGATTTATCGATTTTTTTTTTTTTTTTTTTGACAAACAAACAAACACACACACATACAAGGGAGAGGGAATGAGGTTCTAACACAAAGGCTGTAAGATAGGTTGTTTGCGTGGAATTTAGTCTCTTTTGAATTTACATTTTTTAAGTTTTCTGCTATCCAAGCTAATAACCCAGTCTTTTGGATTAAATAATTCAGCAGTTGTAAGCCGACACTGTATACGACATCATAAATTACTGGCCTTTATCCTTTATCACCATTCTAGGATCCCATTGGCACATTGTTCAATATCATTTGCATATTTATTTTACGATATGATTGTTAAATTAAGATGTTAAATGTTCAGTGAATATTTGTGGCACCATGCAGGCACATGCGCCTCCTCCTGGTTACTTTGTTCGTCTGGATACCGCTAGTGCTCAAGACAGTCTAGATCTGAGGAAGAGAGTCAGAATGCGTAGGTGGCTCTGTTGTACTTGTCAAGCAGAGGAGGCTTACCAATCAACCGAAAATGAGCGTTTGAAGAGCCCCAAAAATTATGCAGATGGTATACTGTTTTTGACTCTCACTCTATGCTTGTATAAATTTGACCAATGGAAAAAGCAAAACAGTATATGCGTACTGATTTGGTTATAGTAATAGAAGTTAAGAAGTAAATTAATTATTGGTTCCATCTGAAATGTCTTCGTATATCCTATTAATTGTAACATGTGAAGATATGTTTCTCTTTTCAACAGTAAGTAGAAACTGGAGGCCTGAAATATTGATCTGAATTTTGGGAATTGTAAATTTGGTGGGGCTACCTAGAAGCTTTAATATATAGAACTAATAATGCATTTATGCTCTCTAGGCCACAGCCACAGCCACAGCCACCACATAGCTTCTGTCACCATCATTTTTTTTTTTTGATAAGTAATAAGTTATATTGATATAAAAAAGGAACACCCTAGTACACAGGGAGTGAACAAGGGATAAGAAATCAAATACAAAAATTGCAAGAGTCTAGGAAATCAATAAAAGAAGGGAATGATTGTTTTTGCAAAGCAAACAACCAATCCCTTAAAGTTCTAAAAAAGAGTAGCTTGAAGTCCGCAATAGATCTCTCAATATCTTCAAAACATCTACTATTTCTCTCCCTCCAAAGACACCACATTAAGCAATGAGGAATGATAGACCAAATATAACCATTTCGATGACGACCAAAGCTGCCTTGCCAACACCCTAACAGCCTCAAAACAGTGTGCGGCATAACCCAAGTTACTCCAAATAGACCCAAAACCATAGACCATAGATCCATAGCAAAAGGACAATGAAGGAATAGATGGTCAACTGATTCACCATTTCTCTTACAAATGTAGCACCAATCCAAAATCCACACCTTCCTTTTTCGTAAATTATCAATCGTCAAGCATTTTCCTAAGGCAGCAATCCAGACAAAGAAAGCTACTCTAGAGGGAATCTTCTGCTTCCAAATACTTTTCCAAGGAAAACCATAGAAAGAGTTGCCAACTAAAATTCTATAATAATCACTAACCATGAAACCCTTATCTTTGCTAGGAATCCAACACATTTTATCCTCGATTGCTAGTTGCATTATTTGAATACCCTCTATCAATGTGATTGTTATGGGAGGTGAACACCCTCTTTGATAAGTTGCTTGACTGCATCATTAGTAGTTTTAATAGTGAAGTAACTTGTATAGATTGATTTGCAATATTATGAATTTTATGTGGAATGAGATATAAATTCATTTGTAATAATTTATAGTCTCTATTTATCAAAAAATAATAATAATAATAATTTATAGTCTCTGCCATGCGTACTCACTTTTGACAGATCAGTAAATAATATGTAATCTTATGTTCTTTACCACTTGTATCTCATCTTCTTTGATTTAGGGCACCTAAAAGCCTCTAGGGTGGCAGCTCCTGTCAAACCTGAAGTGCAAAAGCCAGCACCACCAATTGAAGTGCCTGCATTGTCTCTGGATGAACTGAAAGAAAAGACTGATAATTTTGGATCAAAGGCCTTGATTGGTGAAGGCTCATATGGAAGAGTATATTTTGCAAACTTGAGTAACGGAAAAGCTGTGGCAGTGAAAAAGCTTGATGTTTCATCTGAGCCCGACACAGATTCTGATTTTTTGACACAGGTGTCTTTAACATAAATATAGAATCAGTATCTTATCTTTATTAGTAAGCAACTTAGTTTTATTTTTTATTTTCCTTTTAGTTTGTTGACATATCTGGCTGCATTGATATTCTTCATAGGTTTCCATGGTTTCAAGATTGAAGCATGAAAATCTTGTTGAGCTCCTTGGTTACTGTGTGGAGGGAAATCTTCGTGTGCTTGCATATGAGTTTGCAACCATGGGATCTTTACATGACATATTGCATGGTAGGCAAACGCCAGCTTGTCCTATTTCAAATCTACAATTGGCTTTCACTCACCTGAATTAGTATTGTAGAAAATATGATTTTGATATGATTAGTATTAAAAATTACAGGTAGGGAGGGGGTGAGGGTATCATCTACTTCCTTAGTAGATTTTATGGATCTCTTTACATTTTAATTTTGAATTCATTAGGAGACTCTATCATTTAAGAGTACTCCCCCACACCCCCCCCCCCCCTCCCCCCCTTTTTTTAATAAAATTAATTATGACTGTGTACAAAATTACAGGTAGGAAGGGAGTTCAAGGGGCACAACCTGGTCCGACACTTGACTGGATGCAGCGGGTTAGAATTGCAGTTGATGCAGCAAGGGGATTGGAATATTTACACGAGAAGGTTCAACCCTCCATAATACACAGAGATATCAGATCTAGCAATGTGCTTCTCTTTGAAGACTTCAAAGCCAAGGTTGCAGATTTTAACCTTTCAAATCAGGCTCCAGACAATGCTGCTCGCCTCCATTCTACCCGAGTTTTGGGAACCTTTGGTTATCATGCTCCAGAGTAATGTTTCTGAAACTCCATTCTCTTGTGCTTATACTTTCATTATTATTTTCCATGAAGTTATTGTTTAGATAGTTTAATGCTTTGGTTATATGATTTTTGTGTACATTTTACCGATTGATGCAACCCCAACATAATCGCGAAGGATCAGTTTTCAATGTGTCATCAGGCTTAAACCATACTGTTACAGCTGTTAATTATTTTCTTTCCTCTTTTGTTGTAATTTTTTCATTTTAAATGCTCTAACTAATGCCAATGAGCTCTAATTATAAATGGCACCTTCTCTTCTTGTTAGAAAAATGTGAATGGTAAGATCTTGGGTTCATGATCATCAAGTGTTGGTGTAATTTACCAATTAAAAAAAAAAAGAAAAAGGAAAGAACTGTTAGGTTGGGAAATGTTTTTCTGAAACATGAACCATTTAGGTAATGCTTGTCCTGAATTAATGCCAGTACAGCTGTTACCGTGAAAAGCAAGTCGAGCATCGGTGCAATGGCAAGTGCCTTTGAAACATCTAAGGAATAGGACAGCCTATTAGCCCAGCAGAATATTCTAATAGAAGGCAATTACAAGGGATCAAATTTTGTTGGTTGAGTGCACCTTAGGACCACGCTTATGGGGTCACTTGTTAAACTCTCCCCCACTTCCTTTTTGCTTAGGAGCACAATCCAAAAGAACATAATAAATAATAATATTTATAATAATCTACTTTGTTTTTATTCCAATAAACAAAAAAATATGTATCAAATACAGGTAATGCTAAAGCTTTTTTTGAAATTATCTTGAGAGAATTCTTTGGGTATTCAATTGGTAGTTTACATTATGATGACACTTATTCAAAATCAATTTGGTTGTCATATTAAAAGAGCCCAATCACTTGATGGTGTTATGTAGCATAAGTTAATTTTAAGAATGTTTTGAATGGCTTTCAGTAGTCCAGACGGGGCATTTATCCTATAAACTTTATACTCTCGTAATAGTCATATTCAGCACGCTGACATTGTGTTGGATACTTGCACAAGCTGGAAGGGCTATATTTTTCTAATAAATATCTCTCTCATCACGGATCTAATTGTTAGTTTTGGCAAAGTTTTAGCCCTCCAACTGTTCTTAAGTGTATGAAGCAGCTGGTTTTCCACACCACAATGATATTTTTAGGCGTTCTTAGTATATTAGTATGATCACCATGCAGATTACTTTTTTAAAAGCATTACATGGAGGTAGAATTGGTTATGACGTAAATTCATGGCTGCTTTTCGTTGTTTATTAGAGAGATAATATTGGCTATGAAGGATTTTGTATAATTTGTCCTCTTAAAATGATTTTGCAGGTATGCAATGACTGGACAGTTGACTCAGAAGAGTGATGTATACAGCTTTGGGGTTGTTCTTCTTGAGCTTCTAACTGGGAGGAAACCTGTTGATCATACTATGCCTCGTGGACAACAGAGTCTTGTGACTTGGGTGAGTTTGTCTGCCTCGTTTCTTTCAGTGCGATTATTTTTATTCTGTTTCTCTGGTATGTCTTGTCTACCTGCTCTTTCAAATTTGGTATGGTTTTATCATGCAACTCTTTTTTATAGGCTACTCCAAGGTTGAGTGAAGACAAAGTTAAACAGTGTGTGGATCCAAAACTGAAGGGAGAATATCCTCCTAAAGGAGTTGCTAAGGTCTCTCTCTCTCTCTTCACACACACATCTAAGCTCAAATCTAATTTTCATTTATAAGTGGTAGCTTACAAATGTGATCATGCTTTTTGTTTGGGAATGCAGTTGGCAGCTGTGGCAGCATTGTGCGTGCAGTATGAAGCTGAGTTCCGGCCAAATATGAGCATTGTTGTCAAGGCTCTCCAGCCACTTCTGAAGCCGATTGCCCCAGCTCCAGAAACTTGAACAGATCAATTCAGTTTTTTCCTTGTGTTGGAATTTTCTGCCTGTGCACAGTTTGGTTTCATTTGTTTTCTGATTTCGTCAAATTCTATATTTATCTTTTTTTTTTCTTTTTATAATTTCTCGTATATGAGATCGGATGTGTAGGATTGGACTTGCCCCTTCATGCCATTACTAACTGCTGTCCGTTGCTGGTATGCACCTGGGTTTTGAAGTCTATGTAGTCATAAATTGACTATGGGGTTGGGTGTGGAAGATGTGTTTCTCACTGGATATTTTTTGCTGCCTGTTCATATTTGTGGTATAAATGGGCTCTCCTTGCATGTATTTGTTATCCTATACGGTAATATGGTTTGTGTCTAGGCTTGATTCCAGTTGAGCTATCCATATTAACAGTCTCTGCTTATTTCTCACTTCTATACACATTGGATGTGAAACGTATGTTTAAAAAATGACCCAGTTGCTAGTGTCAGAACGCCCGGTGCAAATACCAATATATGCTCTAAAGCATAATTAATGTGGAGCAGTTATATATGGATAAACGAATCCTGTATTCCTATGTGATAGTTTAAGAGCCTCATTTAGCAGTTATGTATGCTTATAAGTTACTGTCCTTGAGACTTGCTTTGCTCTTGAACATGATTTATGTAAGCGCGAGAACTGAGGCAGGTCTTAGCAGCCATTTTTTTTTACTCTTTCTGCTTAGAAATCTTATTCTAGTTGCCTTTCCGTTCAGATAATAATCATATATAGTTTCTCCAGACAAACCCTCATAAGTCATGACCCGGCAGGTCCATTAATTAAAGTTATTGCATTCGAATTCAATCAAAGAAAAAAGAAATTATATATATATATATATATATATATATATATATATATCTTTCTAACCTGTAGATGTTTTGAGGGGAATGATTTATTCTGGAAATTAAATCTTTCTTGCTCCACACCTTGTTGAATTGGAGTTCTGTTTTTAATCTTTTCTATGTTCTAATTTTCTAGAAATACTGGACCTTTGTAATTAAAGAGTTTAATGTATTGTTACCCTGTACTCGATCTTTGATCAATACAATTTCGTTATTATTATTATTATCATTATTATTATTTAAATTCTTACCTTTATAATGGTTTGGGAAACAAAAGTATAGAATAAAAATATATTAGATTAATTTGCATTTTGCCCCTTAAACTATAGGATGAACTTCAATGTCTACAAGGGTTCGAGCAATAACTTTATAGAAATGGTATGGTTCGAGCAATAACTTTATAGAAATGGTATTTTTTGATCAGGTGGGGTTAGTTACCTGTAGGAGTTTGATTAACAGTTAGGAATTAGAATTGTTGTACAGTATGTTCTACGACGTGCAACCAACCTAAGTGAAGTTCTCATGTCATAAAAATAAAAATAAAAGATGGCCCAAATAAACAATTAAACTAGCCTTTTTAAATATAAGTTTGTTGAGGATGTGTTGTGACAAGGGCCAAAAATGCAACAACGGCCAAAACCTCCCCTTGGGTTCATTATAAGTGATTATTTGTGTAGAGTCAAGCCCAAAATCTCAAATATATAATGAACAAAGACTAATAATGCTTTAACAAAAGAGAGAAAATTGAAATACCAATGGCATATGTAGAAAAATACTTAAAAACAATAGGTTTGAAATTTCGATCCACGGATAGCAGAAAGATGAAATTGAGAGAGGTCGTGAGGGAGAGGAGAGTTCCTCTATACCAATATTTCCACCCCAAGCTTTAGAATTGTGAAAATGTCTACTAGCTGAGTATGCTTTTACTCTAAAGTTTCAGCTCTACGAGTAAAACGTGATTTGCTTGTTTTGAATCTGATTGGGGCAATTTGTATTGAATTTGGGGTGCTCTTAGTGATTGATTTTTGGTCAATAGAAGAGGCTTTGAACCCCAAATGTATCAATCAAAGAGGTTATTGTTAGATTTGCTTTAATTGTATAAGAGAGTTAGCATGTTTTTTTTACATAATTTGGGAAATAAAATGGTTTGCTCTCTTTGGTAGATTTAAATTAGCCATTTTAGACTATTAGAATGCTCACCTAACTAAGGGCTAGCAGCTAAAGTTGGGCAATGAAAGTCAACCATGTTTTAGTGGCAAAAAATGTCAGTGCTGAAAACTTGGGTTACAAATAGTAGGAGCATAAGACCTCATTTGGAGTGGAAATTTTAGACACAAGCCCTCCTCCATGAGCTTGAGGTGCTACCAATGTCCCAAATGGCACACATGTACTTTACTCATGCAAAAAATCTGAAAGAAACCGACCAATACCCTCCAAATCACACACCCTCAATTCCCTAATATGTTACACAGGGTTGAACCATGCTTAAAAAAATAAAATAAAATACTAGCCTCATCAAATGCGCTTCTACACAAAATCCACATTAACCATTTATTGCAAAAATAACATTCTCCCATGGTTCCACCCAAATTGTAAAGGAGTATAAACTGAGTTCTTGAAAGGAAAAAAATGAATATGCCAAACCAAATCAACACGTACCTAAATATAAACATAATCACATTGATGTTAATGATTCCTCTCCTAAATATAAACACAATCACCTTGTTGGTTATGATTTCTCTTCTACATTTAACTTTAAAACTGTGTAGAAGACAAATGTACACTTTCAAACCAAAACAACTAATAAAATGACTTCTAAAAAAACCCTAATAAAATGAAATATAACCCAAAAAAAAAAAATGGAAGATAACAACCTGCCTATATCTAGCCTCAACCCTTACAATAATAATTTCAATGTGTCAAAGGAAACAAACCTTTTTGAAATTGGAGATGGTGATGAAATGAGTAAAAAGTTGAGACAATCCAAAAATAATTCTATGCAAAGAAACTAAAAGGATACATGTGAGATATATTTATATAGATATTTGCTTCTGAGCACACGCTCATATGCGTAGTCAGAGGCCCTTCTATTTTTTTTGGTAAAGGTTAATAATTTTTCATCTATTGTAATTTAAAAATATTTTTTTTTTCAAACAAATAAAAATGATAAACTTTAGAACTAAGCAAAAACTGTAATTTCGTTTTTGAAAGTAGAGGGAAAAAATCCTAAAAAAATTTAAGAATTCTCTTTTTGAATTCAAAATGAAAATTTTTATTTGACATTTATGACCATATTTCTAAATGAAGTTACCCTTCATTAATGAGGGTATTTTTTTATCACATAAAAGTCTAGTTGAAAGAGGGAAATCCTCTTATATTTATAGTATTAGCCTCTGAGCATGCGCTCACGCGCGTACTCAAAAACTCTTTTATTTTTTTTGGATAAAGGTTAATAATTTGCATCTATTATAATTTAGAAATATATATTTTTATTTTTCAAACAAATAAAAAGGATAAACTTCAGAAATAAGCAGTAACTGTAATTTCTTTTTTGAACATGAAGAAAAAAAATCCTAAATTTTAGGTGTTCCATTTTTAAAACCTAAATTTTGGTCTTATTTTTTTTATTTTTTTGAAAATCTAAAATTTAGGATCAATTCTAACGGGTAAAATGTGGAATTGCAATTTTTTAATTAAGCTAAAATTTAGAAGTTTTTAGATTGTTAATTTTACATATCTAACCTTATTAGAAGTCCAAACATGGGAGCATTTAAGGGTACTTTGGGCATACAAAATTAGGAGTCCAAATAGAGGAAATTCCTTAAATAATAGTATAAAAATCTAGCTTCTAAGCATGCACAACGGCTCTTCTATTTTTTTGGGTAAAGATTAATAATTTATATTTATTATAATTTGAAAATATTTTTTTTTATAGAAGTAATTGTTATTTCTTTTTTGAATTTGTGTTTAAAAATGATGTGGTGATATAAAGAAAAGTTTGGATAGGAAAAATAAGAAGAACATGAGGGGTAAGAAGACTAAATTTTAAGAGTTCTCTTAGTTTTTTTTTATTTTTTAAATTGGTAGTATTTTACTTTTATTCTGATGATAAAGGAATAAAAAATGCTAAATTTTAGGGAATAAAAAGATGAACACGAAGGAAAAAAAATCATAAATTTTAGGATTTCTCTTTTTGAATTTAAAATGAAATTTGCTATTTGACATATATGACCCTATTCCTTAGAGAAGTTACCCTTCATTAATGAGGATATTTTTGAACCAAATAAAAGTATAGTTCAAAGAAGGAAATCCTCTTCTATACTACTATTTAAGGGGATTCTGTTTAAGTAGGGGTAAAACTTGATAAAAATGCTTGTTTAACTCCCACGTAAAACACTATCTACAAAATAGAACCACACTTCCAATACACTAACGTTGGTTTTCAAACTCAAATTGCTTCTTTTTCAATTCTCAAATTCTCTCAATTCTGTGTTAATCTTCTTTTCACCATTATTATCATTTTTTCTATTTGTTTTGCTCAAATTTGCATGCCCAACAGTATGTGTATGTAAATGTACATTGGTCTTTTCTATTTTGGTTTTCTAATTCATGAATAATTTCTTATATTCTAGAAACAAATCAAATATTTGTGTAAAATAGCCCTTCTATTTAAACCTCACCGTTAATTTCTTTCACATATTTCTTCAAGGAACATGCACTAGGTAATTTCTTTCACATACTTCTTAAAGGACTGGAGCATATTTCTTCAAGGAACGTGCACTGGGGTGTCTATCTTCAAGATTTTCATATCTAAACTTCAAGGAATGTGCCCTGGGGAGTGGATCTTCAAGATTTTCATGTGCTCTGTCCTCCATCTCCAACGGACTGTTTGAACTTTGGACTTGGAAGTGTAGTCAATGGCGAAAATGTAAGTATCTTTGATGACCTCTATTTAGATGCCTTATGCGTGTTAGGTTCTCTGTATTACAGCAAATTACGTTTGCTTTTATGAGTTACCATTCAATTACGTTTGCTTTTATGAGTTGCCATTCACTATTTGCTTTCTTGTATTTGGTTTATATTTGGTTTCCTTACTTTGTTATCATTATCTTTTCCATTATCTTATATCTTATCTTTTTTAATCTTTTCGTTTCTTTTATTTAGTCAGTTTGATGAGTGTTTAATATTTTCTCTAATTAATGAGTCTTTTTCTCTTACCAAAATTTTGGGTTTAATTTTTTAAAAACTTATCCAAACTTCATTATCTTTTCTTAAAAAAAAAAAAAAAAAAAAAAAAATCTAAACTAATTTTTTATCTTACCAAAATTTTTCTGGTTTAATTAACAAAAATTTAAAACAGTAAATTAACAAGAAATTAAAACAAGAAACCTACAAATAAAAACTCTCCACAATAGATAAATACAAAGTTCCTATAATAATAATAATACTTCCCACACGTTACTTTTGTTTTTGTTCAAAATTCAACATTTTTTAATCAAAAAAACCTAAATTCAAAATTTTTGGGAACAAAACACCTCAGTCCTCACGTTACAAAAACTCCCAGATAGTAGATTTATACCCTAAAAAAAATCTCACCACCTATGTACACAACCAAAACTACTCACTTTTCTAAAAACCTAACTTTGTGTTAGGAGCTTTACGAGTTGCTGATGAAGGCATGAGGAATTTGAGTGCTTGGGCAACATCAGGCCAGTCACTTGGCTCTATGTTTTCTCAACATAGCAATGGCTCCTCATGCCTATCTAGTGAAGCTTCTAACTGCTCTTTGAAGGGGACAAGCCTGGTCTCCCTGTTGGATTCAGAATGATAAGCATGATGAGGGGCAGCATGTGGAGGCACCTTGCTCCACATGATGCCCCAAGGCCATGGTAGAGGAGGGCCATGGTGGGCAAAAACGGATTTTGATGTTGGGCAGTAGCAGGTGATGCTGACCCAATGAGATGGTGTATGGCAATGGTGGCTTGACTGATGGTTGCTTTGTGTGTGGGCTTGGTGACTTGAGTGCAAGGCAGTGCTGGGCTGCTGTGATGATGATATGCTGTGCTCAGTGGCGGAGACAGAGGGGGGCGAGGGGGGGCACCTGCCCCCCCTGACTCCACCTAAATTTTCCTTGTATATGTATTCTTAAGGGACTCTGATATAGGAAAAAGAATGGAAAAAATGACTCCCAATGGGTTAAAACTTGAAAGTGACTCTCACACAGGAAAAAGAAAGTAAAAAAAAAGTTTTCTCAAACATCAAATCATATCCCATTTTCACATATTTTACTGTTTTTGTAAGCCTTTGTCTTGTCCCACCTCTGATGCCTATTTCACAATTTTTTTTCTTTTTTAATTTCTATCATTATTTTCACTATTAATGATATATTTTGCAGTATTTTATTGTTAAATGATGCTAGAGATGTTATAAATTTTACTATTTATATCTTACAAATTGATATGTTACTAATCACAAAAAATAATTACAAACATCTATTCATTATATTGTTTAAATAATGCTAATCAAATTTTTACCGTATCAGTTTGTGAACTTTTTATTGTAAATTTTGTAGTAACTATGAATTGATTATTTTTGTTTATTTATTTTAATGATATGAAATATATTTAGTTTCTTATAATTGTTTATTTATTTTGTTATTATTATCAATTAATATTTTTTAGATTAATTTCACTTTAAATGTTGGTCTTTTAATTTTGCCCCCTCTGAATTAAAATTCTGGCTTCGCCACTGGCTGTGCTAGGCATTGGGCTGGTTGATGCTAGCAGAATGCATAGGCTTGTGTGGGTGGGCTAATAGCAATTACTTGATGTGCTACATATAGGCATGCTGTGTAGGCTGTGATGCTAATGAGAAGGGCTTGAGTAGGGGGTCAAGCCTTCTAAAACGTGATGGAACAATTGTGTGTGGGCTGTTGGAGCATGGGCAGAAGCCCCATGATGATGTGCTAAGACATGGGCTGGCATGTGTAGAGTGTGCAGCAGCAGTTACCAAGCAGTTACCAAGTAGTTCCTAGCTTTTTGGATGTTCAGACCTGCTGTGTAGGGGTTGGAAAAGTGGAGAGCAGGCCAAGACAGCATCAGTTGAAGGTGTCATAAGTCAAACCACAAGTGGTAGCAAGCCCTGGACAAAGGTTGGCAGTAACTGCCGTGACAGTTATTTCTGTGCATTCATCATAGGCTGTTGGGCTGTCAACAGCAGAGTATGTAATTTTGGCTTAGAGAATGTCGTGTGTATTCTCCAGACTTCCTTTGTACTTGATATTGAGTAATAAAGGTTGGGGTTGGTGCCCTGTAAATACTGTGTGTGCTGTGTGTGTGATTTTCCTTGATAATTCTGTTCTGAGTGTTCCTACAGTGTGTGTGTGTGTGGAGTGTTGGTTGAGACTAAATCAGGGACATAGTGCCATCACTGGCAGAAATTTAAAAAAAAAATAAATAAATTTGACCCTGTGACACTTTGTAACTTCTAACCCCACGCACATGATAGTTATAGTGGGAAGTTACATGTAATTAAAACACTCCCCCGGTTTATCATAAAAATAAATAAATTAATAAAAAAACACTCCCCACATTTCCCATCCGCTACAAAAAAAAACTTCCCAACAGATGAAGTCCTCGTTAACAAAAACTCTTCTCAATAGATTTTTACGTGTACAAAGGCTACTATTCCTAATTGAGATAGAACTCTTGTTAGGCGGTGCTCACAAACGTGTACAAGGATTACTATATCTATTCCTAATTGAAATAAAATTTTTGTCAAGCTCTTTGAGTGCAACATCCATAGATGGTTGAAGTATTCACTTCCTTTTGTTGCACAGTCTTTGCACAAACTTTCTTCTGGGATGTGCAAAAGATTTGTGTACAATTCTTTCTTAATTTCATTAAAAAGGCATGTAAGTTTTCTTCAAAGCATTTTTGTGTGTGTTTTTTGGATGAAAAATTCAATAATGAATAACACAAAATTCCTAGAAATTACAACAATTGTTGAACGGCCTTTACACTGATTTCATTCTTGGAGAGTCTCCCAAAAACCTACGTAATGCTTGAGTACTTTCAAAAAGATATGTAAGTTTTTTAATCCATGTATTATGGTTTTTTCTATAGGTTTTTTTATTTATTCTTTTATCATTATTTTTGAGAATTTGTTTATGGTTTTCGTTCTCTGTGCTTTATTTATCCTTTTAATGAATGTATTTCCTTTGTAAAAAAAAAAAAAAAAACTAACCTCTACTGTTTGGTTCCTTTTCCTCTTTGCAAAATATTAACCTCCACATTTGGTTTTTTTTTTTTTTTAAAATATAATCCTGCTCGGTCATTTTATACTTGGAACCAAATTGAAATTAATTTCATAATATATGAACTAAATTCTACCGTGGACAAAAAATTTAAAATAAAAAACACAGCAACCATGTATTTGTTTCAATGTCCACCAAAAAGAAAACAAATTTAACTCATATCCAATTTGGTGTTAGTTGAGTTTAGGTGAGAGAAGAAGTTAAAACTTGCATTCAATCATACATAACTCCTTAGTGATTCTTTGTTTTGTAAAATAAATAATTGCCTTATTATGCCTGAGTTTATTGATATTTGTAACACTTAAATTCTTTAATTAGCTTATTCTAAGCTATCAAAACACCAATCAGTTTTGGTGTAGGTGGGGATTAAATCCTAGATTTCTTATACAACCATTAAAGACCTTACCAGTTGAGCTATTATTAGTTCTCTTTTGGTTGTTAAGCTCTCTTCATATATTATATCTTTAATGGATGTCTTTCCTATGTGGAAAAAAAAAACAACTAATTTCCATGTTTAATATTTAAAATTATCGTTTGCTATTTAGAATATTTAAATTCCATTTATTATTATTTTTTTAAAATTGTTGCAAATCCAAATAATATTTTGAGCTCTACCAACAAATATTTATAAACTATCATAAAATATATCAATTTTGATGTGCCTTAATTCACTAATGAAAAGTATTGATTTTAAATTTTAATTAAAATTGTATTACCTAGGTATGAGTTCTGGAAACTAGTCTCATCGCACATGCTTTGCGCGTGCATGACGCTTTTTATTTATTTTTTTTGGATTTAGTGTCATAATTTCTATGAATCCCAATTTAGTTTAAGTGTTTGTTTGCTGGGGTGGTGCTACACTATATTTAGGGGGTTCAAATGAACCCCTTGACTCTGAAAAAATAATAATAATAATTTATATATATAAAATATATATTTTTTGGTTAGTTTAATACTGTAATTTATTTTTTAAAATATTTTTGCACACCCTGACTTAAATTTTGCACACCCTTATTACGAGTATTTCCAACTCTTTTTTTTAGAGAGTTTTAACCTATGACGTCCGTTCCTGATAATAGTTCTTTCTTATCAGACCAAGACACTAATAAGTTTTTGGTGTAAGCGGGAATTGAACCCCAGATGAGTGTGTCTAATATTGATTGTGTGCATTACTTTTTGTTATAATGTTATTTGTGTGGATGTTTGTGTGTACAATATAAATGTAATATAAATTTATATAATTTAATAATTAGGAAGTATAGATGGTTTGTTACATGTGTGTGTATTGTTATCATGTTATAATAAGTTTTTGTTATAAAGTTAGTAACATTCAAGAAAAAATTTGTAAAGTTAGTGATTGTCCAAGCATTTAGTTGGTTAAGTAGACATGTAGTGTATAATTTTATGTATGAATGAGTGTGGATGTGTGCATCAATAATTAATACAAAGCCAATGAGTTTAGCTTAGTTATTTAGTTTAAAATTTTTTTATAAAAATAATAAAAAATAGATAATAACAACTGCATAAAAATAAAAATGTTAGATAAACTTAACAAAATAAAATGGTCATAGGCTCAAAGCTACCCACATTGGCAATAGATACTCATAATGAACTATTATATAACAATTCAAAATTTGAAAACTTGCAGAAGAAAATTGTAAAACTTCATGTATTAATTTTTTTTTTGTCAATAACTCGATATATTCAAATTCTTTTTTTATTAAAATTTTTTAATGACCCCCTAAACAAAATTCCTAGAGCTGCCATTATTTGTTCGATAATATTATGCTCATGAGAACTACTCATACAGCCATGAGTGTCATTTGGCTAGCTCCAAAAAATGAACACATTTTTTTTTTCATCTCTCTATTATTAGTGTCATTTTTTGGAGCTAGCCAAATGACACTCATGGCTGTATGAGTAGTTCTCAAGAGCATAATATTATCAAACAAACACTTAAATCAAATTGTGATTCATAAAAAATTATGACACTAAATCCAAAAAAAAAGAGCCTCATGCATGCACGGAGCGCATGCGATGAGGTTGGTATAAATAGTATAGATAGAATTTATAGATAGATATAACCAAAAAAAAGAAAAAATAAAAAGAGGATAACAACCTGCCTATACCTAGCCCAAACCTTTACAATAATAATTTCAACGTGTCAAAGGAAACAAACCTTTTTGAAATTGGAGATGGTGATGAAGTGAGCAAAAGGTTGAGACAATCCAAAAAAAGCCTATGCAAAGAAACTAAAAGGATACATGTAGGATATATTTAAATGAGTTTAAATTCAACTAGTCACTTACCCATGCAATGCACAGAATAGTTGAACAAATTTTTAAAATTTCCACTTTGCTTAAAGTTATGATCACTTGAAAAAAAAGAAAAAGAAAATATACATAAGAGATTACTACTACTAACAAAGAAAACCTGTTTTTTCCTTCAATTCTATGCTTGCAAATACTTGAATTAACTGCTTACTAATAAATAACATATATATGGTGAGACCATGGGCCTTATCCACCCACCGTAAAAGTTCTTCTATAGAAATCTCACAAAAATAAATAGAATGTAGGGAACACTCAAAATTTATAAAGCAACTGATGAACCATATCAATGGATATATCAATTACCAACATAGTGTCATATTCATCATCCCATGTCTTAAGCGCAGGAAGTTCATCATTGTGTTGTTCAATCAAATTAGCAAAATGCAAAAACATCATTTGTCTTTCCTGGATATTTATTAGAATTAAGCAATAAAATCAATCTTGAAATTTGTAGACAATAACATTTTTTTCTACATCACATAAAAAGTGATAAGAAATACAATAAGGAATGGTTAAAAGTGATAAATAGTAACCGCTACCTAGGTTGGGATTTCAAACGGTGTCATTTGGTAAGTTCAATTTTGAGTGAGACTTTTTGTCAAACACGTGTGTACATGTTCTAAATGGGAATAAAAAAGAATGTTTTATAGTGTGAATACACCCCAAAAAAAAGCACCATAACTAAGCACACTACAATTGAACATTGAAAAAAGTGAAAAAAAAAACTTCAAAATGATCTATATAACGAAAGTTGAACTAGTTTCAAATTTCACTGTACCATTTAGTTTGGGTAAAGCAACAATCCACTCTCGCCTTCAACATGAACAAAGTCAACAACTAGGATTATGCTGTCTGGCTTCTTCATGGTTGTTGTGCTAGGTAAGGATGAAGGGTTTGTCACGGAGAGAGAGAGAGAGTGTATCGGGTACAATGTAAAAACTTAACCTAAAAATTTAATTAATTAATAAAAAAAAAAAGTGCTGACATGTACTTGTAGCATGTAAAATTGTGAAACCTAGGTTGTCGAAATTTCAAGGCCAACAAGGTCAAAGGTTTTGGTTATATAGTATTTATAGATAAGGATGTGGTGTAAAAGTGTAAAACTCTTATTTTACACCATTCAATCGTCCACATCAACTATCCCAACATGCCACGTCAACATGAATGAAGTGTGACACATACAATCAAACCTCATCAAGCCATTAAGCTTCGTTTATCACAGATTTGCTCTCTCTCTCTCTTTCTCTCTCTCATCCAAAATCTCTATGATTTAAAACTTCATGGCCGACCATGAAAGCTACTGTCCACCACCACCATCACGGTGGTCCCCAAGCTCAAACCATGAGAGAATATAATGGTGGTTCTATTCATAGTTTTGAGCCAAAATGTTGAAACTTGGTTTTGAGCTAAATGCAAAAGCCATGACCACTTTGGTAAAATGCTTCCCTTAACGTTAACGGTTTGAACTTGGGGACCACCATGATGGTGTTAATGAGCAGCAACTTTCATGGTCAGCCATGGAGATTTAGATAAGAGGGTTTAGGTGTGAAAATTAGAGAGGGAAAAAGAGGAGATGAGTATGGTAGCCACTGCTAAGGACGATGGCGGCTACCAATGATGTGTAAAGCTTTTTGTCGGTTAGATTTGAGAGGGAATGATAGTAGACTGTGATGGAAAAGCTTGTGTTTGATGGGGATATATTGATTGTGTGTGGTACCTTGAAAAAACAGAGATTTTACACCAAATTCTTACCAAATTCGAACTCTTTTTTATTAGATATGATGTGTGCTAATTTTTAGGAAAAATATTATTTATATGTGTATACACTAATTGTTGGGAAAAAAAGATGTGTTAAACTTTTAAAATTTAGATATACTAGTCGCTAACTCGTGCTATGCACGGGAACCTATCTATTTGTGAGATAGACTAAAATAATTTTATAAAAAATTTAATAAACACCATTGCATGATTTGCTCTTGTATGACTTCAATTTGTATTACAATTTGATGAAAAAGTCATTACTTGAACGTGCAATGCCTTACAAAAAATTTGTCAGGCAGTTTCAGATATTGCAAAAAAAAAAAAACTCAAAAATTCAGATATTAAAACTTCTGAAAGACCAAAAAATATTAAAGAATTAGATGATTCACTACTTAAAAATTATTGAAACAAAACAAAATATATATGACTAAACAATAGAGAAATATAAGAGAAAGATGGGTTACATATGAAAGAATAATTTCAATTATTGCAAGCTTTTTTATCTTGTAAAAAATGGCTAAAGAGAGTTTGGTGGTTTATGTACAAAAATTACCTTTTAAAAAATACATGAAAAATCATAAAATAAATTTTTTTTTTTTAACAAAATAGAGGAGAAGAAAATAACATAAGAAGAACTCATACCTCTACTCGGCTTAAAAAAAAAAATATTGGGTGTTTGCTTTACTTTTATAGTGTTTATGATTAACATCACAAATTTGGAGATAAATTATCAATATTTGAGTTTGAGTTTAAGTTGGACTTGTTAGAGAGATAGAGTTTCACTCCTTATTAAGTTTGAATTAAACAAAAATAATTTTGTTTAAAAAAAATGATAATGATAATTTTGAGTTTAAGTTGGATTTGTTAGAGATAGGGTTTCACTCATTGTTAAGTTTGGACTAAACAAAAATAATTTTATTTAAATAAAATAATAATTTTATTTAAATATTGTGTTGACATGGAAAATTATGAGAGTTTCAGAGGTTTTGGTTTTTTTTTTTTTTTTTTGAAGCCAGAGGTTTTGGTTTATATATATATATATATATAGATTAATAGGAAAAAAAGAAAAGAAAAAGAAAGACCCTGTAAGTCTTGAAAAGAAAAAAAAGAAAAGAAAAGAAAAAAATTGTGTCTTAGTGGGAAGTTAGGGAGTAGTAGTTTTTTTCTTTTAATCTAAAATTTAGGACCAAATCTAACGTTTAAAACGTGGAATTGCAATTTTTTTTAATGTAGCTAAAATTTAAGAGTTTTTAAATTGCTAATTTTACATATCTAATTCTATTAGGAGTTTAAACATGAGAGAATTGAGGGTATTTTAGGCACACAAAATTAGGAGTCCAAAAAGAGGAAGCCCTTTAAATAATACTTCAGCATCTATCTATACTATTAATAACATGATTCTTTATTTGGGTTTCAACATTTTGCGTACTAAAATATCCTCACACAAATTCTTAAACTCTCTAAAATACTCATATCTTTTAGCTAAATAATTTTAAATTTAAAAACACAAACTTGTTAAAAAGAGTAATTTACTATTCTTAAATTTTAGGCATTTTCCTTTATTTTCTCCATTCAGCCTATAAACTTAGGACATTCTCAAAAAAAAAAAAAAAAAAAAAAAAGCCTAAAACTTAGGACACTATCACTATCTCATTTTTAAATATTATTCCATGTTGGCATGTTACCTTACCTCTTTCTTAAAAAAAAGTACAAATGGTTATTTGTATATCACTTTTAAATATTATAAAATTAAACCAAAAAAAAAAAAGAGTATTATTGCACGCGCAAATTGCGTGTGATGAGTCAAGTACTATCTATAAGAGGATTCCCTTCTTTGAACTTGACTTTTATGTGGTTCAAAAATACCCTCATTAATGAAGAGTAACTTTTTTTAGAAATAAGGTCATAAATATCAAATAACAAATTTCATTTTGAATTCAAAAAGAGAACTCCTAAAATTTAAGATTTTTTTTCCTACACGTTCATCTTTTTATTCCCTAAAATTTAGCATTTTTTTTCCTTTTTCATCCAAATAAAAGTAAAACACCCCAATTTATTTTTTTTTTTTTTGAGAAAAAACACCCCAATTTAAAAAATAAAAAAATTGTGAACCCTTGTCGCAATGGTCACTCTACAAGTATAAATGCTTGAGAGGTGTGGGGGTAAGAGACATGGTTCAAGTTTCCAAGATGGAGTTTCACATACATGTATACTTAGGCTAGAGTAGAATATCTATCTTATATATATATATATATATATATAAACAAAAAAAAAAAAAAAACTAAGAGAAGTCCTTAAATTTAGCTTTTTTCCCCCCTCACGTTCATCATATTTTTCCTATCCAAACTTTTCTTTATATTACTACATCACTTTCAAATACACGTTAAAAAAAAAAATATATATATATATATATATATATATATAGTTACTGTTTATCTCTAAAGTTTATTATTTTTATTTGTTTGAAAAATAAAAAAATATATTTCTAAATTATAATAAATGCAAATTATTAACTTTTACCGAAAAGAAAAAAAAAAAGTTTCTGAGCACGCACAACATGTGTGCTTAAAGGAGAATTTGAAGGTACTTTGGGCATACAAAATTAGGAGTCTAAATAGAGAAAATTTCTTAAATAGTAATATAGGTATAAATAGATGATACATGAATTGGGTCCAAAGGTCAAACTCGGTTAAATCGGACTTGTAGAAAATGTGTCGCGAAAATAAATATTAACAAGGTTTAAATTTTATTTTTTTTTATCTTATTTTTACCCAAAAAACTATAAAATATTACAGGATGTCCAAATTCTAGAATTTTGATCATGACCTGTTATTATTTAGTCTATTTTAAAAGGAAAATTAAGGTTCAAATTATCATTTGCAATTAAAAAAAAAAAAAAAACTCTACCGTTCAAACTCCACACCCGTAGTGCACAGTTACCCGCACGTGCAAGCCAAACGTGTCAGGTGCGATCATTCAGAGCTTGTATATAAGGGGTTAAGGCAAAACCCCTTCCGAGACTCTAGACCTTCAAAACAGACCAAGAGCGCTCTCTCTCTCTGTCCTCTCTCTCTCTCTCTCTCTCTCTCTCTCACTGTGTTACAGTTTAGGCATTTTGATATGGATTCTGATACTTGCGTTGGATTCAAACGAAGAATCACTGATATCGGAGACAAACAACAGACTCTACCTCCACCACAGTCACCGCCAAAACCCTGTACCAATCCCAAGGAAGAGGAAGAACTTGAGCAACATGTATCTGACAACAACAACAACAACAACAACAACAACTTGAGTTTCCTCTCTGACTCCAAGAAACCCAAGTGTTCTTCTCATTCTGAAGCTCCTTCTTCTGAGATAATAATCAATGAACAAAATCAAGAACTGGGTTTTTCTTCCGCTGCTGAAACTAGTCCAAATGTGTTAGATTCTTTGCCTTCTGGGTGTGGCTCTTTTGTGAGAAAGGTTGAGGATTTTGGCCAAGAAGAGCCAAAGAATGAGAATTGCGAGGTGGGTTTTATCTCTGATGGCGAGGCCAAGCAAGAAAAGTTTGATTTTGGTGAAAAGATTGACAATGGAATCTTGGTTTCTGGTTCTGCTGGCAAAGAAGAGAAGGACTCTGCTATTGAAGGGAATGAGGATAAGTTGGGGAAAAAATTGGAACCTGAAAGTCTCTTGGAAGTGAAAAAGAAGAAACTTTTGAAGGAGCTTGAAGTTGTGTTGATGGCTGAAGATAAAACCAACGCTGAAAAGGTCTCTGAATTTGAGGGTTCTTTGAAGATTGAAGTGATTGATGAAACGGCATTGATTGAAGTGAATGATCAATATGCTGCAGAGAAGAAAGGGAACAAGAATGGGAAGCAAGAAATGGATGGAAAGAAGGCGAGGCGGTCACGTAGAAAGGCAAAAAAGGCTTTGGAGATGAACGGAGGAGGGAGGCCTAAGAATGTTCTTGTGAGTGGTGAAACAAAGAAGGGTGGTGATGGAACCAAGAAGGTATACTCGAGGAAGGAAATGGAGGCCTTGAGGTTTGCAAACATTACAGAGCAGCGCAAGATTTGGAAAGATATATACAATGGGCTTGGGGCTGTCGTGGCAAGGGAGTATGAAGACTTGGCCAGCTCTAAGCATGTCCGCTTGAATTTTGATCATCGAAACCGCCTTGGGATGAAGGCAGAGGCTTCTCCCATTCTCGGTAAGTTTTGTTATTTCTTTCACTTTCTTTGTTGTTACTTATGGATTTTTAGTTCATAGAATTTTATTTGATTGGTGCAACCGCCTTGGGATGAATGAACTTTTTGATGTGGATCTTTGTATTAATTCCCCAAATAATTCATAGAATTCCTTTCTTGTATCTTGTGACATTTGAAGTCTTTATTGTTCGGAAGAGTCTATGCCATCATTGCCAATTTTGCTGGCTTGAAGAATTGCGAGGATTGTGGTTTCCATGCAATATCATCATGACAGTGAAAATTCACTAGCTTGAAGAGTTGTACCAGATTGTGGTACAGTTTGTGATTAATTGTCTAATAACATTTAGAGGTTAAAGTAAATATATGCGATATAATGTATTCCTGGCAGCACACTTTTAAAAGAAAATTTATTCTTGGCAGTATCAAGAATGTGTACTTGGTTCTCCTTTGCTTTCTATACTCATAAAAGCATTACAAGCCATGTTCAAGAGATGACCTTAGATGTCTAAAATCTAATAGTTGCTCATAATTGGGAACACAGTTAAATTAAAAAAAGCATGTATGAGATAATCTTTCTTCTCTATTTAATGTAAAGGAACATAGCTTGCTCTTGAAGGCCCAAGTTTTTTTTTTTCCTTCTAAATATTCTTAGATATCGTTCTCTGCTGTATTGTTGTAAGGTATACTATTATATTAGTTTCCATTTGACGTTAAAAGAATTTCCTGCATTGCCTTTAATTTTCTTGGAAAACTTTTATTCTAAATTAAATCCGTTGTGATATTGAATTGATGCAAAGGAATATCACCTGGTTTTGAGGCCATCCAGTGGTCCTATATTTACTGTTGCTTGTGTAGTTAGTTTCAACATGATGCTTAGGCAAGGGATCTATGAAACATGTAGAAGTTTGGGCCCCTTGTATCCTGAACATGCTGGAAGTTTAAGCCCCTTGTATGCAATCTGTTTGATTGCATTGGGCATCCTTTTGTTTGAGTAAAAACATACCTGTGTAGTTTGTGTTTGATTGCTTTCAAATCCCTTTCTTTTTTATTAGTTTTGTTGTCCTATGGATTTTTTATTTTATTTTTAAATCCCTTCTGCCTCCAGTTCATTTTGTCTTTTAATTAGTCATCATTTTATATTTCAATTAATCACATAGTGATTTTTTTTCCTGGCTTATTTCAAGAAGAGAGTATATTTTGAGAATTGCAATCAAATGGGCTGTTATGCATGTTATCTGTAATCAACATTCTACCTTCTAATTTGGCTATCGATAAGAGATGCAAGTAGCATTCTCCATCAGATTGTGTTCTGGGTAATTGGTGTACCATATAACTGGTAACCAGTTCCATTCTACCTTCCACAATGATATGTCTTCTTGGTAACACACACTCCATTTGTTTTGGCAGAAATTCCACATTCTTTTGGTGTTTAGTATGATGAAAAAATTCAAATCAATGGTAAAAATATGTTTTAGGACTGAAAACGTTTTATGGAAAGGTATAGAGTCAATGGGCCCCCATGAATAAACTACACTCCACAAAAAAGCTCTTCAAAGGATGTGTGCTCTCTCTTCTCTTTGCGCCCTTTCTCTCCATGGTCTAATCCTTGACCGTCGTTGACAGACAACTGATTTTTCCCCAAATAACCTTTTTTTGCTCAAACTAATCGCTTCCCTACTTAAATTTTCGTGTAGATTTTTTTTTTGGGGGAGGGGGGGGGGGTGTTGGCTTGAGGCTCCCAAAAATAAAAGAAGCTTTTTTATTTTTTTTCTGTTTGGAGTCTCTCTCTTCTTATTTTTGGATGAGAGTCTTTGTTCATATAGTTATTTGGATATTGGATTACAAAAAATACGAACGGTTTTCCATGCGTGCCAAACAACAAGAAATGTTTCCTGCCGTATTTTCAAGGTTATGACTGAATATAGGAAAACAGTCATTTTCCAGAAAATGTTATAAATTGAAGTACTCAGGTGTTCAAAACAAGTTTTAGAACTGGCTGCCCTTTTTCTTTTTTTCTTTTTTTTTTGGGGGGGTGTGGGGGGGGGGGGGGGGGTTGTGGTGGGAGGTTGAGTTTAAGGTGAACTGGATTTACTTCACCTTGTCATGCACCTAGGTGAGCCATGGAGTGCTCATTGTGAGACTGGAACCAAAAGCTGCATCGTGCATGTTATGAATCTACCTTCTGCTTGATTTAATCCATAAAGTGTAGCCAAATTGATGTGCTAATTCCAGAGGTCTTTGTCAAAGTATTTGGATCTTTAATAGGGTTTCTAGTGGCTTCATTTTTGCATTTACTTCTTGCTACTGCTCAAGTTTTGTAATTGGTTCATTTCTCAAAATATCTTTTGGGTTTTGTTTTCACTTAAAAAAAAAAAAGAAGCAGGTTACTGTTTAGGATCTTTGACATTTATTTTTTCTTTGATCATGATAATGTCATGGTGATTTTATATTTTTATGAACAATCCCTTCTCTTTCCATTCTTGTATCCCATTCTCTTAATTATGCAATTGCTCGCACACTATTTGTTGTGCATAACCAGCTTGTTTTTGGTCTGCGTATGCTAAGAAAGTTAGTCTTTCTCTGAAATTTTCCTCTTTCCCGAAAGACACTATCAGTATATTTTTCCCTCTTAAAAACATGTTGAGAGTCGTAGACATTTCTAAGAGCTTTTCTTCATTCACCCTTTCTCACTTGGTAGTTGGCCCTAATTGTGTCGATTTGATGGTTCTAATTCTATTGTGCACAGGCGTGGTTGCTGCAAGGGGAACAAATCACATCTTCGTGCTTTGAAGAATGGCCTACAGGAATCTGCAGAAGACCTTATGTGCAACATACAACATTTCCCACATAGATCCCTTGATTTGTACATTTGGGAACATTATGGTTGTAGTATACTGCTTGTGTACAGTCTTGTACATTGATATTGGAAGATTTAGGTTTTAGTCTCTAGAAAACATACTTTGGTCATGTGGATGATAATATGTTACATTCTTTTGTAAAGGAAAAGTAATAAAGTGAGCTCAATTGTATGTCTAATTCATAGATGAATTGCAGATGATTTACCTGTTCACTGTTAGTTGCATAAATGTCAAAAGTTGAACACTTCATTTCCCCTTATTTCCTCTAGACAAGACATTTTGGTTTTCAGAACTATGTGACATTGCTAAAATTTTATGATGCTTTCAGGGGAAGCATGTCCTGAAAATATGGATAGTGATATTAAAAAGATGGAGAATATGGAAACAGAAAGTCTGTCTCCTTTGGATCCTGCATGTAGTCACATAGTTAGTGGTGAAGATGGTTACACAGGTCCAGAAGAAGAGTGCAGTGAAGATGATGACAGTGATGAAGATTATGCAAGCATTCAGAAACCTGCCTTTTTGGTTGAAGGAGAACCCAATTTCGATTCTGGTCCTCCAGAAGATGGATTAGAATATCTCAGGCGTGTCAGGTAGATTCTCTCTCTTTCTTTGTATTTTTTCTCAATAGACTCTTTTTCTTTGAAAAGTAAATCAACGCTGATACCTGAGCATTGATTTGGAGCTGGTCTGTGGTTGTGGTCAAAAGTGGGCCCTGCATTATTTGGTGTGTGCTATATTTCTGCACCACATGGCATGATATGTTCCAAATTTGGCCTCATATTAGCAGATGCGCCAAGTTGATTATGAAAATATCACAGACATCCAAATATTTTCAGTCTCTCTCTCTCTCTCAGTCTCTCTACCTCTCGTTGTGTTTGGAATAAGAGGAATTGAAGAGGAATTGAAGTATTTTCAATTTTGTTTTTGCTCTTTAGGGGAATTGGTTATTTCTTTCTTTCCTTTTCTGTTCATGGTTAAATACGAAGGTAGGAAATATTAAAATCATAATCTTTATATGCATTAGCTGCAATTTACTCCAATGGTGGATGCTTCCTCCCAGATCTCATATAAGATCAAATCCAAATGAAATTTTTTTACAAATTCTTTTTTTGATAAAAAAAAAAAAAGAATTTGTAAAAGAAAGAAATTTTTTTACAAATTCTTGCTGATGCTAGTGTAGGAAATGGGAGATTGCTATTTCTAACGAGTCATGAGCCATTTACCTTATTAAAAACCTTAGTCCAGAAAGGAGGCCAGAGAAGGAAGGGAGGCTTGAGGGGAGCTGAAGGGGCTACATGTTTTTACCTTTTCATTTAATCAAGCTACAAATTTTAGCTTTAGAAGTCAGGGACTTATTTAGCCAAAACAAAGTGGGAAGCCTTCTATCATTCACCTGAAGGTGGGAGGATAGGAAACCCCTATGTACATACATACATTAATAAATAAATGCAATTGCTTGGAGAAAGATGTTGGTTCTTGATGAGGGTCAAGTGAGATATTCAATATCTAGAATTGTAGCTTAATATGGCATAAGTGGATGAGGTTTAAGACACTGTTCTTATGTGAAAATCTATGGCTGCGGTGTATGGAGAAGTATGTCAAGAGCTAGTTAGTTAGCAAAGGAATTCAGATTCAGTGTTAGTCTTTGGGTGGATTCTTGTAAATGATAAGGGGTCTCTCATTTGGAATTTTTTCTTTTGATAGGCAATGTAAAATATTATTAAAAATGTAGCCAACCTAAGTACATTGGGGATGTACTGTGGGGGCAAAAATCAGGAACCAAAATTACAATAATTAAGTACAACAGGAAAGGAAAAACAAGAAGAATGAGACCTAGCTACACTCCAATCAAGGAGAGTTTGCAAGAAAAAAAAAACTTAATCTCTAGCATAGAATGTTCACATCCCTCAAAAATTCTAACATTCCTTTCACACCATATACACCACATCAAGCATTGCGGCACAAGTCTCCAAAAGTCTATATTGCAATGTCGCCCAAAATTACCTTGTCAAGACTCAAACAATTGAATAACCTTATGTGGCATAACCCAGTGAATTCCAAACAAACAAAATACCAATGACCACAAATCATATGCTATGGGGCAATGAAGAATAAGACAATCCACCGACTCCCCACAACTCTTACACATATAACACCAATCAAGAACAAGAATATGCATTTTGCGAAGGTTATCTGTTGTTAAAACCTTACCTACGGAAGTAGACCAAGAAAAGAAAGCTACTCTTGGAGGAACCTTCGATTGCCACATCATTCTCCAAGGAAAAGAAATGAGTGTAGGAGGGTGAAAAGAAAGATAAAATCCTCTCATTTGGAATTTTTTCAAGACATTGGAATGATGCAATCATGTTGTGGCTCTTTCTCCTGCAATCATATGGGATTCGAGATTTACAGCTATCAATTGGTGTTTATGTTCTTTTTCGACATATTCCTGTCTGCTGAGTTGGGAATTCATTTTTGAGTCATTCTTTAATTTGGCACGTGCTCATGGTGTACATCTATCCTGGACAATACAAGATGACTTCCAGCACATTATTTGCCCCATGGCTGCCCGAAATTTTTCTTTCATTTTAAACTCTCACCCCAACACTGGGTTCTTTGCAAAGCTTAAACCACTTTTCCCAAGGTGCATTCCTATACACTAGTGACTGATTTGTGCACTCCAAATTGGTTGCTACAGGTGCACTTAATGTTTTCCAATTTTTTTTTTTTTTTTGAAATTCCAAAATTTTTTATTGAAAACAAAACAGACCCAAGCACACTGGAGATGTACTAAGGGAACAAAACAATCAAGAGCCCAAATTACAAAGACCCTGCAAGTCAGAAATTGCAGAACATGAAAATGTTTGTAAAGCTAAACTCCACTTGAGCAAAGTATGAAAGAAGAAAGATTTAATCCTGTGAATAGAATGCTCACATCCTTCAAAGCTTCTAGCATTCCATTCCCCCCAAATACACCACATTATGCAATGTGCACAAATCTCCACAAAGCTATATTGCGATATCGGCTGAACTGGTCCTGCCATGAACATAACAACTCAACGACCTTTTGTGGCATAACCCACTAGATTCCAAACAAGCTAAACACCATAGACCATAACTCATGCTATAGGGCAATGAAGAAGCAGATGATCTACCGATTCCCCACATTTTTTGGCCATACAACACCAGTCTATAACCATAGTTCTCCTCTTCTGAAGATTATCTGTAGACAAAATTTTACCCAAGGCAACTGACATGAAAAGAATGCCACCCTAGGAGGGACCTTTGCTTGCCACACCATTTTCCAAGGGAATGATGTGATGGTAGAAGGGGATAAAGTGTGATAATATCCATGAACCTTAATCCCTCTATTCTTAGGATACTAAGATTAGTTGTGCTGCAACTAGGATTTCCCAGCAAAACTTTTCAGCATCTTGAAATTTTTAGAAAACAATTACTTGATTATATTTAGTATTTGTAAGACACTAGTCATGTTGAAAATTCTGTGGTTTGGACACTTTGAGGACACCATACTTGAGCCCAATGTTTGTTTGGATGATTATAATTTGGGCCCTGAGTAGGAGCTAATTTGAGGCCTACTGGCTGGAGTTTACTATTCATGTAACTGTAGCAAACAGTGCCACAGTGCTGAAATTTATATGTTTAATTATTGCGGGTACATCAGTGAGGGTTTTGGGGCCTTCTAGTAATATTTTACTTATTAATTATGCATGGTCCAGATTTGTTTATATCAATGATCAAGATTGAGTGTTATTTGGCTTTGTAATGGCTTGTATTGTTATCCATGTATTATCTGAATTGTATGGCTGCTTTTGAGTGTTTTGAGCCCTATAAAGTGCAATGTATTCTTTCACTAGGATTTACTTCTAACCCACTAGTGTGATGCTAGTAGTTATCCTGTGCTTTTCATTGTATTTTTATGATTCCAAGCATGTGTAATCAAGTCTGTAATCCTTTAATTTGGCCAGCCAAGATTGCAAATCTGAAATCCTCTACAAACCCTAACCCTAACCCCAATTTCCTAAACGCTGGATTTTTGCCTTAACATCCTATGTCACATCCTTAGGATTAAGATCCAAATTGAGGTCATTGAAAGTGAGTGTGGCATTGTGCATGTAGGGGCTATGCCTGCCGTATGAAGATTGTGTATAACAGTGGTTTAATGCCTGGCATGGTGCATTAAGCTTGATTCTAAGATTGAACTAAAGGCTAGAAAGTCCATTGATGATTGGTATCCTTTGTTGCTTGCTATAGTTTTCACTCTTAGCATGTTATGGCTGCATTGTGGGGTCCGTTTGAACGTTGGCTTGAGGTGGCTGACCTGTCAATTTGAGATGCCAACTTATTAGAAGAATTTTTGAATTTCTAATATAGTGTGATTATTGGTTGAGGCTTGTAGTTGTGTTCCAATGGTAGCACTTCTTTGTGGCGTGAGTGTATTGCAAGTGACTACATGAATTATTATGAGTAAAGTATAATGCTTGGCTTGGTGTAGGAATTCCTCTGTCATTGCTAAGGTTGCACTAGTGTGGCAGCTGGTCCTTGTTATAAGGGAATTTGACATGGAGTCGCTCTAATTAGCAAATCATAGTAGGAATTCCTGTTTTAGGATATTATATAGATTAAAAATTTATGATCTTAACCTCAACTTGGTTGAGCAATGGGAAATGATTTGTTCCCCAATCCAAGCTGGTGGGCTTAGGAGTTTGGAGGCTTCCTCAATCACATTCAAAAGGGTTGAGTTCTTCCCACTTTGGGGGAGTTGGTACGGACACAAGATATAGGCCTTCAGTTACGCATACTTATGGACATATATACAGAGTGAGGACGGCCCAATTTATAGCCTTATGGATAGAGGTTGCTAATAATTGGGCCAAATGTGTAATCACTTAATGTTTAAGATTTATTTCATTTATGTAATTGGTTATTTTCTTTCCTATTTGGTTTAGGAATTTAATTCAAAATGTTATTTTCCATATCTATTAGGGTAATAAGTTTGGAACTAATTATGGAGCATAGGGTTTGTATTGTTTTACAGTTTGATTGATTAATAAGATTTCTTTTGGATTTTTTTCCCAATGGATTGGGCTGACTCCAAGGTTATCTTTTATTTTTTTATTCTTCAATCATGTTAAAAACTGATGTAATACAATGAGCTTTGATAAGTGACAAAGGGCAAAACCAAAACAATATTGAACCTTGGCATAGAGTTCCAAATTTTCTTCTCGAATAGAAAATAACTTTACTTATTAAGAAAAGTAATTAAATTCTTAAACCAAAAATAGGAAAAGAAAATAACTAAATACATAAATAAAATAAATCTTCAACATTAATTGATTAGGCCTTAGGCCAAATTATTAGCAATCTCCATCCAAAAGGCCATTGGTTGGGCCATTTTCTTTTCGTGTGTAATGAGAGATCTATATCTTATGGAAGGTACATAACATATAATAAAAAAAAGTTATAAAACTCTACTGGTCATAATATTTTACTTATGAAAAAAAAAAGTTATAAAACTCAAAATAGTATATTTTGCCTATTAACTCAAATGGATTGTATAACTGCACAAAGTTTTTAAGTTTGAATTTTACATATTTCAATTTCTTAAAATTTTATATAGTAATTGTGAAAACAATTATCAATGGGATATATGATAATAATCTAGTCATATAAAGTTTAACATAACATTTTATAAAGCTCTCTTATGATTTATAATAAATAGCATTACTATGATAGCTATGATCAAAATAAAGTATTTGGTTCAACAAAAAATTGTATAGTTCAACACCTTAAGAATAGTGTTTGTAAAATAAGTCATTAGTTCATGTCATTTTCCTTAAGATCGAGGGGTTAATTTTAATGATTCATATATTTTAAGCCTAAAAAAAGTTATGGATCACAAATTGGTGTTATATGTGCAAATGTAATGGTGAATATGTAGATAACCTATTGCTACATTGTCCTATTGTTTCAAACTTGTGGTCCATGATTTTGGGTTTGTTTGGAGTTTATTGGGTGATGCCAAAATCTATTGTTGAACTTTTAGCTTGTTGGCAAGTTCAATTTGGTCGTCATTGAAATGGTCATGTTTGGATGATTATCCCCCATTGCTTAATGTGGTGCCTTTGGAGGGAAAGGAATAGCAGAAGTTTTGAAGGTACCAAGAGATCTATGCTTGACCTCAAGTTATTCTTTTTTCAGAACGTTATTGGATTGGTTGTTAGCCTTGAGGAATCTATCTTTAATTTCTATTGTTGATTTTTTAGATTTATGCGATTTTTGTAATTGATTTTTTACCCTAGATTCCAGAATACTTCTTGTACACTTGGGTGACTGCTTTTTGATTTATATATATTTTTATTACCTATAAAAAAAAAACGCATGCCTAGTTGTTCTTTGTGCTTCTTAAAGAAACTCTAGAAAGCACGCCTGAGGTGTTCTTCATTAACAAGCTTCACTTTGGTCTAGGAAAGTGCTTAGACCTTGCGGCTTTGAGCATGCTTTTAATAACATTGTTGTTAGAGTGGAAAATCAAAGCTAGATGTATTGAATGCCATCACTCTGTGTATTAGGGTCTATTTTGGAAAGAATGCAATGCTTGATCATTTGATGGGACTAAAGCATCCTTGCTTCATTTGAAATCCTCTTTTCTTACATCTCAGTTTGAGTGGTTGAAGAATGCTGGGGATGTCTGTTCTTTTTTAGAGTTCTTATACCTATATAATTTTAGGTCTTAGTTTTTTCCTTGGCTCTTGTATATACTCCTGTGTACTTAATCTTTGCATTTTTTCGTTCTTTTTAATAAAATGTTATTTTTTGATAAATAATGTAAAAATATTATTAATAATAGAAAAATTGCCAAACCGAGTACATTGGGGAGGTACTATGGGGGCACAAATCAAGAAACAAAAGAACAACGGTCAAGAAAAGTAGAAAAGGAAGAACAAGAAAAATGGGAAAAGACCACACTCCATTCAAAGAGAGTGTGTAAGAACAAAGACTTAAGCTCTAGCAAAGAACATTCACAACCCTCAAAGCTTCTGGCATTCCTTTCACGCCAAATGCACCAAATCAAGCAATGAGGCACCAATAAAATGTTATTACTTGTCCACAAAAAGAAAAAAATTGATTGAGTGCTGTGGCTGCTGGTTTGATTGCCAAAATATGTGCATTGTTAGGATAAAAAAAGGAGCAAGATCAGCACATGGGAATACACTTCCAATCGGCAGTCAGAGTGACTTCATCACTAGTTTGCCAATCAACATTATGAAATCCAATGGGTCGCTTCTTTTGAGGGAAGCTTTCTCCAGTTGTCATACACATGTTGGAATCTTGATTGATTGAGCATGGGCTTAGTTGTAACTAAAACACATGTTGGATTGAGTTGGTCACATGTCTTGGAGTTAGTTAGGGAAGTTGGTTACTTTCAGCGGTTATTAATTAGTTGGATAAGCTTAGTTAGGGTTAAGTTCACAGTAACACATTAATCACATGTATATTCTTTAGCTCAATTAGTGGGCCAATGGGAATGAGCCACGTGTGTGGCCAATGGGAATAGGTATGAGGTATATAAATTGAACTATTTTTCCTATCAAAAAAGAAAAAGAAAAAAAGAACCATGTAACCCCTCATTATCATCAATTAAAGAATAATGAAAGTTGTTGCCTTTGCGCATGTTTTCTCTTGGAGGTAGACATATTCTATTACTTGGAGGTGGTGACTCTCTTGAAGTAGACATATTCTCATGCAATTATCAATCACTCATGCAAACCATCATCCATCCAAAACCCTAGATCAATCCTAAACATCCACTTAATCAATCTCTAACCCTAAAACCATTATCAACCATCAAATCCACCACTTTAACTTTAAGGTCATACCCGAAATCCTATGGCCTTAGGCATCAAATTCTAGCTTCTCAATCATCAAGAATCATCAACAAACCCTAATCCCTAATTGTGTTCCTTACATGCACATGCTTTAATGTGTGTTTGAGAGAGAGAGAGAGAGTTTCCATGGTTCCTAGATCTCAAATGTTCTGGTCTGGGTATTCTTTTTTTTGCATGCATTTGGAAATTCAAGTTGCTGCATATTTTGTTTGACAACAAAAAAAAAAAAAAAAAAAAAAAAAATGAATGAAGGACAGGCCAGAACTTCCAAAAATGAAATTATATTTGCTTGTGGGGACAGCATGGAGTACCCTTCTTTGGGTCATCTTCTGGGGCCATGGATAGGGGCACGCCACCACCTCTCTACTTCCCTCTTTTTCCTTACCCAAAATGAAGAATATGTAGTCTGACTGTTTTGGCTTTGCTTATCTTTTTCATCTTCTTCCTCTTGGACAAGTGAGCAGGCATACAAGTTCAGTTTCTGTAGGAGATTCCACACAGTTCAGTTGAGCAACCTAAGAGGCAGGCACTATTTAAACTTGTTGGCATCTGCATTAGGTGGTGATTAGTTGACCATGTAGACGATAATCCATTACTAGTATGGATGGCTATGTATGTTTCTTTTGAAGTTTTGTCTAGCTCCAAACATTTTGGCCTTTGTGGATCTGGTTTTTAATTTTGATCACTGCCAACCTGACTGCACATCTTATTGGGGAATTGGCTTTGCCAACTTTTGGAGGGAAATTCAATCTAATATTAATTATATTGAGCTTGGATTTGAGTTGGATCTAGTTATACACTGAAAGAGGAAGGTGAAGTGTGAGGTCGGGGGTTAAGACCCACTGGTTGCGTAACTATCCAAAAAAAAAGTTGAAAACTAAAAGTACTGTTTAGGTCATTAGCACAATTTATTGTTCAAGCTGTAAGGGAGGGGGCCCTAAAATTAAAAAATAAAGCACCTAATCAAACATTCACAACCCTGCCTTTTTCTGCTTTATTGAATATTGATCATCCTTGGTCAGGGAGTCATTTGGAGAAGTAGCATCCTCTAATTTGTCCAGAATTTGGGACACATTCCATCAGAAAACCCTTGTTGGTCAGAGAGATTTATTGGATCAAGAGGTCCACCAAATTTATTTATTTATTTGTTTTTTTGGGATGGATCTTATATGTTATATGTTGTTTAACAATGAAATTATATCAAGCTAGGCAGTTTTCTCTCCTGTTTAGGTGGGAAGCTGCTCAGATTCCGAAAGTGAAGGTGGCAAAGCTTGATAGAAGTAAATTTAGCAAAGAACAGAGTGTTTATATGCCCCAGATTCCTAATATTGCTGAGTGTCCAGACCATCTGCTACCGCTGAAACAATGGGAGGATGCGTTTCTTGCTGATTTTACAGAGCTGCGGCTGGTATTTTTTTTCCCTTGCCTCAAGTACACTTAGTGTTCGGTTGATTGTGTTGTTTTCATTTTTGTTGTGCGTGTAACTAATTATTCGTATGACAACATTTTGCTTCAAGTTGATGCCTGTATCTCTTTATTTCTTAATATTATGTGATAATTACCATTGTAAAACACTGTTGGGGTTAACTAGAAGTTACTCTCCTGTGGTTGGGGGAAATTAGAAACACCTGCATAAAGTTAGTAAAACCCCCAGAGTTTTGAAGTAAAATGAATTCATCATATTTTCTGTTCGAATTGATAGGTTTTACAATTTCATGTGCATGTTTCACATTAAACACGAAATTTAGCCCTCAGTTAGCTCTTTGAATAGACAATGCCATTACAGAGTTGGCATTGAGGCCCAAATGAATGATAATTTTGTGTTTGAAGTGACGTGTCACAGAGGAGAATCCATCAATTGTGACTAAAAGTATGAGGATTTTATTTCTGATCCTGACAACAGTTTTAGTGATTGTTTCTAAAAGACGGGAGGTAATTTTTATTTGCTCCTAACTGCAGGAAGGTAATTTGTATTTTTCTTAGATATTTTATTTTATTTTATTTTTATATTGTGCAATATGGCAATTTGGGTAGAAAAGACTTGCCTTTTCAACAAACTCCATCCGCACATGCAGCGTTCTATCTCAAGTTGGTTTTTGGAAATAATGTGAGGAGATTGCCTCATATTACTGAAGGAAGTGAACAATTTTATCATATTCTTTCCCCTGTTTCTGCAAACACAAAAACTGCATTTTTGTGTGGAAATATTTGTAATAGTTAAATACATGTCATTGCTTAAAACTTATACATAACTCGTAACTGGAAATTCTCCTAATGAGTTTTAGGTATGAAACTGCTACATTGTCATATCTATGTGGAGAAACTGACATTTTTTTTAATGCTTAATTCTCTTAATATCAGGCCCTGTCGCATCTTGAGGGTTCCAATGAAAACATTTCTGGAAAGTTGCAACCAGCATTTGTTGTCAATGAAAAGTGTCATTCCCGCCAGCAATTTCAGGATATGGTTTTTGAAAATTTTGATAACCTTGTGACTGAGACAGTCCATTCCAAGCAGCCTCATGATTGCTCTGGTTCCCAAACCTCCATTGATCAGCCTACTTTGTTAAATGTAGAGGACCAAGCTTCCTCTCTACCTTTGGAGCATTCGGGCCCAAAAACTTCTGCAGATGAAAGTTCTGGCCCTTCGTTGTCAGCAATCTTAAGAATGGACTCTGTAGCTCGGGTGTCAACATTGAGGAAACGCATAAGCTTGGTGGAGAACATGAATACTCTGTCAAGAAATGATTGTGTGTGGCTATTCGCCCTATGTGCAGTAGTTGATACTCCACTAGATGCTGACACTTGTGCCTCTCTTCGAGGCCTGCTTCGAAAGTGTGCTACAGTACGAGCTGCAAAGTCTGAACTTGATGATGAGGTTGTAATGCTAAATATTTTGGCTACAGTTGCAGGCAGGTATTTTGGGCAGTCTGGAAGTTAAAGCTTCCTGGTTAATTGTCTCTGCTTCATGAATAATGGACTTCAATTTATTTATCAAGTAGAGAGGAGAGATGATATATAAGAGAGTTCACTTGTATCTTAACTGGGGAGATGTGTGACCTTGTTAAAGGAACTGAGGATGAGGCATTTTGTTTTCTTACTCGGTTTGTTTGTGGATGGAAAAAAAAAAAAAAAAAGAATATTTGTTGTCTGCGAAATGCAGCAAGTATTAGAATGTTTAAACTTCATACCAAAGAGGGCATCCTAGAGGACACACATGGAGATCGTTAGGTTCACATTACACATCTTTGACCATATGTGGAGTCTCAATGGTTTTCCATGGTTATTTGACAATACTATGCCTTGTAGCGAAAATAATACATGTGGCCAACTTTCTATTGAAGATCCATAGCGGACTTCAAAAGCCGATAGATGCTTCACAAACCTACTTGATATATTTTCATTTTTTCCCCTCTTTTTACACTATGCAACATTTGAAATAGCAGTAGCATCTTCCATGACATGCTCTACAATTCGCGTGCTCACGTTTCCTGTCACAATTTGATGAAGATCTTTTTTTTAAAGAAGATTTTGATGAAGATCTACATGAACCACGCCTTGTAATAGGGCATCCAAGAGCCAATCCTCTCTCTGCATGCATGTACAGTAAAATCTCATAAAACAAGAGGGATATTAGTCTACATTAAAAAAAAAATAATTGGAGTGTTATATATTAATTCCTATAAAATAATTAGCAATTAGCAAACACCTTACAGTGCAAAATTGTTCAACAACAATATGATCATCTTCGTTTTGAATTGATTTAAATTCATACCACCATATTATATAGTTACTTGTGAGAACTATACAAATTTATAAATCAACTCACCCACATTTGAAAAAAGGATGGAGATAATGAAGACGAAAGAGATTGAACCAACTCTGGAAAATTTGAATTACTTCTTTTAGTCACAATAGGTCATGTAACTACGAATATCTGTAAGTGATTTTATGATCAAAGGGTAGATTTGAATAACGTTCTTTCAAACGAGTTTAGAGGTAAATTCTGTCTTCTATCCCTACATATTATAAAAATCTCAGATTCTCATGAAAAAAAAGGGGAATTAGGTTATATTAAATGAAATAATTAGAACATTCTAGTGCTTTATATATAGATTCTTGCAACATATAATTAGCAAACACGTTACAGTGTAATTTAGCTTAACGACAGCACTATCCCCTTCATTATGGATTGATTTAAAATCAATACCAAGAAATTTGGGAGAACTATATACAAACGAGTTGGCTGGAAAAACGGAGATGATTAATACGAAAAAGAAGTTAACAACTAGTCTACCCATGTATTTTGCATTAATGCCAAAAACAAAAGACTATTGTTGATATTTATAGCATACAAGTTGTTGTGATTAAAATAATACGAACCCAAATGTAAATTATCAAAAGTAATGATATCTCAATGAGTTTGAGTTCGAGTTCGATCTATAGGGAAAACCAACACTAATGTAAAAAAATGCAAGGTTGGAAGGAGAAATTGCTATCCCAAGCAGGGAAGGAGATCATGATCAAGGCGGTAATTCAATCTATTCCAGCCTACACAATGAGTGTCTTCAAGCTCCCGGTAAGCTTATGCAAAGACATTGAAGCAATGATTCGGAAATTCTGGTGGGGACAGGGAGGGAAGAAGAAGATCCATTGGGTGAAATGGAGTACACTGTGTAGCTCTAAATCAGTGGGAGGGATGGGTTTTCGCAACATTCAAAATTTTAATAAGGCTATGCTAGCCAAGCAGGTCTGGCGTTTGCACCATAAAAGGGATACTCTGCTGTACAAATTTTTCAGCTCCAAATATTTTCCGGATGGGAACATTATGGAGGCTTCTGTTTCTTCAAAATGCTCCTATGCATGGCGAAGCATTCTGCAGTCTAGGGGGTGATCGAGAAGGGGGCGGTTTGGAGGATTGGGGATGGTCGTTCTGTTAGTATTTGGGACCACAACTGGTTACCTGAACCTGGTGGGAGAAAGGTGCTATCACCGAAACTAGGGGGAGGGTTGGATAAAGTTTGTGATCTTTTTTACCCAAACACCAAGTTATGGAATGTTGAGTTGCTAGAGACTCTTTTTTATCCTTGGGAAGCGGAGGTGATTCGAAGAATCTATGTGAGTAGTCTGTGCCATGAGGATTGCCTAGTATGGCCTGGATCACCTGATGGAAGCTATTCGGTGAAATCGGCTTACCAAATGCTTGCAAACGAGGCCCTTAACCTGTCTCCTTCTTCATCTGTTGGGACGTCAAAGAAGTTTTGGACTGATATTTGGAAGATAAAAGCTCCTCCAAAAATTAGACATTTTATCTGGAGAGCGGTCACGGATTCCTTGCCCTCAAGACAAAACTTAGTTCGGCGGCAAATTAAGGTAGATGAGACTTGTTCCCTCTGTAATGAGCACCAAGAAACAACATTGCATATTTTGTGGCTGTGCGACCATGCTAAGGCAGTGTGGCAATCGGTGCTCTGTTTTGCGAAATTGTATCAGAGGAATTTCAGATCTTTCATGGATGTTGTTGAGGCTGTAATGGAGCAAAGGCCAGCATTCACAGTGGCGTTTTTCTCCACCATTGCATGGAGTTTATGGGAGAGAAGAAATAGAATTAGAGAAAACCAACCATCGTGGCCTCTTCATGAGATCGGGAACAGAGCAAAGGAGATGGTGGTGGAGTTCTTTGATGCTCATGAACAGGTCTCACGTTCAGTGCCACGGACTCCTCGGGTTCGATGGGCACCGCCTCCAGTGGGTTATTACAAAGCAAACTTCGATGCGGCCTTGCTCGAGGAGAGAAATTTTGTCGGGATAGGAGTGGTTATCAGGGACTGTATGGGTGAGGTTATTGGTGCTCTAAGTCAGAAGATTCTGCTGCCCCAGTCCGTCGAACATGCAGAAGCTTTAGCGGCGAGCCGAGCAGTGCAGTTAGCGACGGAGCTCTGTCTCTTTGATGTTATTTTTGAAGGAGATAGTCTACGAGTTATAACAGCCATTAACTCAGCTGAAGCGTGCCGTGCTATGTTTGGGCATATTATTGAGGAGATCCATGGTCGTAGTTTGTCTTTAGTAAGATGTCAATTTAAGCATATTCGTAGGGAGGGCAATTCCTTGGCCCATGCCTTGGCTAGAAGAGCAATTCTAATTGCAGATACTGATATTTGGGTAGAAGAGCTGCCCATTGACTTGGATGATGTATTCCAATGTGATTTAAGTTAATAAAAATTTGCTTACCTTTTCCTCAAAAAAAAAAAAAAAAAAATGTAAAAACTTCTATCATTAAGCAGAAAATAAAAATATATAGTTGTTTGTAGGGATGACAATTTTTCCCCGCCCCACTTAACCCGTCCCTTCCCGCTTTTCCGCGCGGGTTTTCCCCGCCCCGCAAAGGTGGTGGGGCGGGAATGGGGCAAGATTTTAGCCTCGCACCACGGGGCGGGGCAGGGTGGGGGTGGGTTTAAACTTTTTAGACCCACCCCGCCCCGCCCCTCCCCATCCTCGCCCCGCCTTGCATTACTAAGGTTATAATTGTAAAATTTTCATATCCTAAAATCCTATTATTTAAACAAACATATCAATATTAGCTTATTTTATTCTATCCAATATGGTTCTCTGCCTTTATTTTGTTATGTGTTATATTATGAGATTTTTATTTTTATTTTTATTTTTTGAATGATTGTCTTGTTAAACATTTAGATATATTATTCATTTTTTTTTAAAAAAAATTTATTTGATTTGACGGGATAAATTTAGTTGTAATTTTAAGTATATTTTTATTAATGAAATAGGTTTCATTAAAAAAATTGTACTAGTTGTTAGGCAAATTAGCAAAAAGTAGAGTTTTACGGGGAGAGGCAGGGCTTCGCAGAGCCCCAAGGGGCGGGGATGGGGTAAAAAATTTTTCCCCGTCATGCAGGGGTCGACGGGGCAGGGATGGAATAAGACAAAACCATGCGAGGTGGGGACAAAGACCCCATCCTTCGGCCCCGCCCCGCCCCATTGCCATCCCTAGTTGTTTGTGTATTTTTCATTCAAAAATGAAGCATGGTAATATTAAAACTACAATTAGAAATAGCAAAATAAATTTGAGAGAAATTAATGGAGAAAACCACTAGGTATTCAAAGAACCACCTAATTCTTTGTCATATGAACTTGAATTATTTTCAACTCAATTTGGGTAGAGTGCCAACTCGTCTAATCAAAAGATAAAACAATAAAATACTCAAACAAAGTGTAAAGTAGATTGAATGTGAATTGATTGAGCAAGTAATTCCATTGATAGGCTACAAAGGAGACCAAACATTTAATATATTCTCAAATCATAACTGATGATGCCGAAAATCTCACCAGTGAGTTGCACAACGCTTGTATGCTCAAAACGACACCTGCACAACAAAAGAAGGAGAAAACCTCACAGAGAGCACCGGTGTGGTGCCGGCCAAATAACCTCCGAAGGTCAAGTTAGAACTTTTTTTTAACTCTAGAGTGCTAGAGAGAGAAAATTATACGTACCTCGATTTGTGAGGGTATTGGGGCTTTTATAGTAGTCGAAAGTTGACCTTTTTTACTTGGAGTCGAAGTCTTTTCCTTATAGGACTCTTCTTTGTAGAATCCTAAACGTGATATACAAGGTTTTTCCTTGTAGAGAAGATTTATTATGGAACTCAGAATCCTTTTTGTGCTAGAACTCCATTTAGGTCCGGATTCGATGACATGCGTCGCAAGTATCCAATCCACAATGGATTGGGTAGAGGCTGGGCCTGTCCACTATCGACCCAGGCGTGACGACCGTCAGGCCCATATCTATCAGCATAATTTTTTCCTCTTCAATAACAAATCATGGAGTTCAATCATTCTATATATTTAAAGCTCATATTAAATCTTAAGAACTTTTCAAACTGCAATGATTTCAAATAGTAAAACCTCAATCTCAAAATTCAATCATCAATTAATCCATATAAAGTACATAGAAAATCCAAAGAACTCATAATAAAAAATGTTAGGTTTCATCTCTAATCCTAGCTAGAGATTTAGCCACTTATAGTTATGTAAGATAAATCCAAAAAAATTCCAAACACCCAAAATAAATAAACAATAAGATGATAAAAAAATGTACTAGGTTTTTTTTTTTTGGCCTCTATAACCTCAGTCTTCTCCAAAGAAAAAGGGGGAATCCCTCAAATTTGGGATGTCAATCCCTTAATTTTGAGTTTTTTTTTTTTTTTTTTTTTTTTTTTTTTACTGTCAACTTTCAGACAACTTTTGACCTCAAAACGTTTGATTCCAAATTTGTGGTGAACTATAATGTCAACCTCCAGGATTTTTTCCAACTTTAGCTTGAACAAATTTTTTTTTTCTTGCCTTTTTTTTTTTTTATATAATTTTTATTTCCACTCATCTTTGACTAGTTAAATGATTCAACAGCCATGTCTCAATTGATCTTGACCATTGGATTCCCTTATTTGCTTAATGTTTGCATGATTAGCTGATTATTTTTTTAATATCATACAAAAGGAAATTACATGTTTATGAGTATGTTTTAGAGAAAAATTTCAAAATTCCACATTTATGTGGAAGTGCAGGAATAAAGCAAAACTATATGTGATAATGCTTACTAAAACTAATATAATTGTATAATTTTAAGCAATTATCCCTAATGATTGAAATTTGAAGAGAGGAACATCAAAGTAAGCTATGAACATGTAATTTATGAATAAAAAAGTTCTTAAGATTGTATTTTCTGTGTGCCACAGAACCAATCAATTGCAAGCCAAAATTTTGTAAGTTTAAATAACAAAAAAAAAAAAAAAAAAAAAAAACCTAAAGTAAGCTGTAAACATGGACTATGTTGATGAATAATGCTTAAGATTGTGTATTATCTTTGTGCTAACTTTAGTTTTGAATGCTTATTTGCGATGTAGTTATTCGTTAGTTCTAAATTATATTTGTTTGGTTTTTCATATTTCAAATCAATTAGGTTAATACCTTCTCAAAAAAAAAAAAAAAATCAGTTGGGTTCATACTAAAATTTAAATATATATATATATATATATATATATATATATATATATGTCATGCCCCAAACCCAAAAAGGTACAAAGCATGAGAAAAACATCTCAAAAGTACCTGTAGATTTTTCCTTTTTGACAATTCAATCCAATTAAATCATATCAAGTACAATATCAAGAGTTATCATAATAATTTCATTAAAGATACTCCCAAAGTAAGTCAGGGTTCTATGCAATAATTACAAGGACCATTGGTCACAAAAGAATGGAGGTTTGAATAAATAATTACACACCATTAACTTATCCCATCTGTGGAAATAAAGTCATAATCACTATCATATACAAAAGAATGAATCAAGCCTACTCTAGGATATACATCATCTAAATATCTCTATCACAAAAGTCCAGCCTCCATTAGTAGTTAGTCTAACTATTGGTAGCCACAAAAACCTGTCTCAAGCCTACTCTGAAAAGTTTGTAAAAGAATGGGATAAGACAGAATCCAATAAGTAGTATAATTAACGGAAGTGGGAGAAATGCAAGTTTCATGATAATTAGCATTTTACAATACATGCTATAATTTGGAAATTTCCATTCAATTTATGCAAAATCAATTTTATTAACAATGCGACAAGAATGATAGAAATAATATAGCACCTAGCTTCCCAAAATAACTATGAAGCTATATTTTATTTACTGTGAGCCATAAAATCCAATACCATTTCAAAACCAGAAACCTCACCCAAGGTGCCACAAAGACGAAAATGTCACCAAGACATCATACCGCCAAAGACAGGTTAGAACCCAAACACATTAGCATGATATGTACCTCTTTTGGCACGTGGTCTATCGGCCCTGCTGGCCTTACCCACACCCTTAAGGATCCACACATGCAAGGATTTACCCGTGTCATGCAAAGTGGGAGCCTCCGACCTAACTTGTCGTCACAAAGACGGGGTAAGCACCAACATCCCAGCACAGGGGCAAACCCACATTAAAAGCTCACACTCATTGAATTTGGGCATTTTGGGTTAAGTGTGTTTCCATACATTATATGTCATACCTATGATTGAGTAAGGGTTCAACACATTGTGAGTCAAGGCAATTGTGTATTGGTAACTCTTGTAGTTGTGCAATGAAACTCACATGTCCATCCCAAACATGATTGAGTAAAGGGCACACTATTGGTGCAACTATAAAAAAGTCAGAAGGAATTCTTATAAAAATAAATAAATAATTAAAATTTTTGAAGGGGTGCCCAATATATTTTACCCTTTTCAACATTCAACATCTTTTAGAGCATTTACAATTCACAGACTAACTTTGTTCCAAATTTTGATTAGCCTAATTGATATTCATAAAATCAAATTTATTAAGCGTTTTTTATTCATAAAATCCATCTCCATAACTAATTTTAATTTTTTAAAGTTAAATATACACAAACTTAACATGCAATTGCCTTTTTTACCAACAATCTTAAGCGTTTTTTATTAAAAAATTCCATGTTCAAAGTTTATTTTAATGGTCCTCCCTTTGATTTCTATCACTAGTACACTATAAACATCAACGAAGATCTTTTGTTTTTGGCATTAGCGCAAATCCCACGGGAAGACTAGTTGTCAACTTTCTTTTCGTCTTAATCATCTCCATCTTTCCTTCAAACTCAAGTAAGTTCATTTACACATGTATTTTTATTTTGATAATTCAAAAATTACCACAGAGGATGAGAGTTTTTTTTTTTTGAATAAAAAAGATGAGAGATTTGAATCTTGTATATCTTCATTAAAAACACCATAAGATACCAATCAATTGAACTATAAAACTCTTGGCATACTCATTTGTATATAGTTCTCCTGAATTTCATGATATTGATTTGGGGTAACTACAATAAACTCACATGTTGTTAGGCCCGTTTTCACGTTGTCGACCTTTGGTTTGAAAGTTTGCACTTTTCTCACATAAGGTCCCCTCCATTAAAGGCTCCATAACCCACCTCTGTTAAACACGGGGTAAATATGTATTTTTTTTCCCCTATTTATGTCTCCCTCCTCCCAAAAAAAAGTGAAAATAAGATCTAGAAGTTAGGGTTTTTAAAAAATTAAGAACAAAACATAATATGTATCCCATTTCAACCTTCTCCCCACAACTCATTTCAATTTTTTTATATCTTAACCTTTTTATTAACTTTATTAACTCTATGTTTCTAATTTGGTCTATTTCGTAAGGATTCATAGCCTTCCCCAAAACTTAGGATTAAGGCTTCTTGTCGTTATTATACCAAGATTTTAGGTTCCTCAAACACATCAGCGAATTGGTAGGAATTCATTCCGAAATTATCCATAAACAAAATCATTAACAGTCTCTCATATAACATAACTTAAATCTATTAAAACACAAGTGAGAACAAGAAGGAACCCCAAAACTGCAAAACGTACATTGTAAGATGTATCATATGCATTGTCGTTGTTGAGCAATTTTACACTTCTAGGTTTTTGCACTGTAATACTTGAGCTTCATGGTCTCTACCGACCTTATGGGTTTCGTCAATAACACTTGGGCTGCAGAACTTTCATTTGCAGAAGTTTTTGGGCTTGAATGCTCCAAAGGCAGCGAGGAAGCACAGTCTTCTTTAGTGAATTGTCAACAAAGAAGGCTGAATCGGTGTTTGAGGATTTTGGTCAATAAATCTGTGCAGCTAAAGATTTTGCTTGAGGCTTTTGTGGTATGGATGGAACTTGTGAAGAAATGGATCTATGTGGTTTGGATGGAGTTTTTATATGTAAGAAAGAATTAAAATATATATATATATATATATATATATATATATATATATATATATATATATATTCATATTTTGATAAAATTGGGAAAAAAATATAGAGTGGAGGGTGTATCTAAACATTTTATCATTAACGCTTCACTTGCTTCTATAAAAAATATATTGTGGAAAATAATTCTTAATGGAAAATTGTCTTATTTTCTTATATTTGATTGCAACTTTGAAAATGAACTAAGAGTCAGTTTTAATAAGTTGTTCTAAAAAATGCATTTTTAAAAAATAGCATTTTTAAAACGAGTATTTTGAAAACACAGTTTTTAAAGTTATATTTGAGCGTTTAGTAATACATGTTGCTCTAAAATTGCTGTTTTGAGAAATTTACAAAAAAATGACCTAACAGGCTACGCTGTAATGATAATAATAAGAGTAATAATATATATATTTTTATTTAATAATGTAATAATAAGAAAACGTCCCATAAAAAATTAAATAAAGAAAGTAATAATAACAATAATAATATTATGGCTCTATTCAATAGTGAAATTTATTTTTGTTGTTATAATAATAAAAAATTACACAAGGACACCTAATTTTTATCTTTTCCAATGTCTAGCTATCTCCTACAACCACAAGCTTCTTCTTCACTTGCTGAGTAGCTGGACAAAAATCCTCTACCGCCAATCACACGGTCCGCATCTAACCTTAGTAATTTCTAAAGATATTCATTCAAATGCATCCAAGTTTCTCCAAACTCATCTTCTTTGCGTCACCCACACTTCATGCCATACCAAAGTAATTTTTGCTTGCGCTCCAATTTTTGCATACCTAGAATATTCAATTAATGAAAAAAGCTAGAGAGAAGAAATTTCATCAATGCCGAGTAGAATTAGATGGTAGCAAGGCGTAGTGGAGATAGATGATAGCAAGGTAGTAGGCAAGATATTAGTATTTGTGAGGATATTTTAGGAATTTCAAACTTCAACCGTAGAAAGTGTTTTTATTTTGTTGGATTTGTTTTCCATTTACCATAGAAAGTGTTTTCTACAGATTTGAGTTTCTGTCCAAGCCAAAGACTAGAAATGTGGAAAAAAAATTTTCGTTGAAAAAGCCGGGTGTAAGAAAAAAAAAATGGTTTTAAGTAAAATAAAAAGTAAAGGGAAAGGGAAATAAAATGTTAGAAACAAAAGATGGATAATCCAACTTGAACTTTATCTTTGTTTTAAGATTTCACCTTCTGCTAAGTGCTTTTTTGTTTTTTGTTTTTGTTTTATTCGATAGTTAAGGGGGGTATTTGAACCTAGGACATCTCTATTGCATACAAAAATGTTAAGGTCATATTTTTCATTAGTTGACATATCTTTTGACAAAATGCATTTAATTTGTATTTGGGTGGTTCTAAGTGGATTCTAGAATATTATGAAGTATGTCTTATGAGAAAAACAAGTGGTATTATTGAAGACATGAAAACTGTGTAAAGAAACTAGTGTGAAAAGCTGAAAAGAGTGGACATCGACACAAGCTCAATACAAGCTTCTATTGAGGCTTAATGAATCTTGATACAAGCTCGATATCTCTCAATTTATCTAGCTTCACAGATCCACAAACTCCGGATCTGTTTTTCAGCCCATGATGACTCGGACTTCTAGGGTTTCATTCACTAAACTTCCTAAATTATATAAAATGATTATTTTAAAGTTGTCATCATGTACAAAGACTAAATTAAAGAATCCATACATTTACTGTGAAGCTACTACGTTCTTACGCACTTTAAGGTTTTGTGACTAAGTGCTTCATTTTTTTCAAGTATATTGAAGAACATTGCATCCAACAAGCAGCTTCAAGTTGCTAGGAGATAGTCACGTATTGAGATCCGTGCAAAGGGAAGAAGTCTCTACAAAATCAAGACCAATTGGGGATTGGCGTAAGATTCCTTGAACTTGTAATCTCTTGGTTTTGATTAGTAATTCTTGGAAGTGGTGACTTGAAATTCACTCGATAAGGTTTTTGCCTTGTGAGGGTATTTTCCATTAGTTAACAAATTACTGTGCCAATTTACTTTCCACTGCACTCTAAATTATTTGGTGATTTGTTCTTGCTTCCACGATATTGCATGTAATTTGATCTTATTAATCAACTTTAATAATTGAATTAATTAACTAGAGTCAATCTATAACCCAACAACAGAGAAGTGTTACTTGAGCAGTAGACTCTTTGCGTAAGAGCTTTTGTTTTAACTTAGAACATTAATGAAAGAGCAATAAAATTTGTAGTCTTGGCAACTAGTTTATACGATATTTTTTAATTGCCAGTGCTACCTTTCATGCTCAATGAAGTTAGCGCAAAGAGAATATAAATCTTACGAATTTTTTATTCGGAAATTCCAAGTTCATAACTTTCTTTATATTTTTTATTTAAAGATACAAAACTTTGACACAATTGAATGCTTTTTCTGCCCAAATAAAATACATAATCTTATTCATTTTTTATTTATGAATCTCATGTTCATAGTTTACAGCTTACTTTACTGTTCCTCCCTCCAATTCTGTAGCTAGTACATATGCTATAAAATATAAATATCAGGAATAGTCTTTTGTATTCGGCATTAGTGCAAACCACATGGGTAGACTAGCAATGCGATGTATGTGATACAGTCTTGAATTCATTGTAGACGTTTAAGCACAACATAGCATTGTGCATGTTTAGACTCAATTCACATGATGAGTATAGACAATGTTTAAAAAAAAAATTAAAAAAAGAAAAACCAAAACAATGACATTAATATCAATTTTATAGCTAAATTTTGTTCTATTAACCTATGACGTCCGCTTTTGATGATAGCTCTTTATCATCAGATCAAGACATCAATCAGTTTTTGGTGTAGGCGAGGGTTAAATTTTAGATCTCTTATACAACCATCAGAAATTTTACCAGTTGAGCTAACTAGAACCCAGTTGTCCTATCAATTAGGACATTTTTCCCACCATAGAACCCAATCCCCTCTCTTCTTTCAGCCTAATTCCTGCTATTCAACACCCACATCATCAAACCATACTCCTTCAATAATCTCAGCAATGAACAAAATTTCTCTCTAACTTAGTTTGAAGAAAAACTCTTCGAACTTCTTATATATTTCTTTTTTTGTTATAAATTTTGAAAATATAACCGTTAAATTTTTATATTCTTATGTTCTTACAATATATATCAAATTTCATTCAAATAAGATATTATTCACTATTTCATCAATAAAATTATTTTTTATACATATTTTTAGATCACAAAAATTTTAAATTAAATTTTTTTTATAGAACATTTATTTGATAACATAGCAATTTATCTTTAATCTCCTTAAAATTTTGCAAGCATATAAAAAATATAATAAGACATACAAACCAACTATTAGATTTTTAAAATTTACAACTAATATAAAAATGAGAAATGATATGTCCACAACATTTTTACAACAAATTCTAAATGGCAGTTTGTTACTAGTTATTATTGGTGAGGCAAAAAAGTAATCTTAGTATTAGTTTCAAATTTGAACCAATAATAACTAATCACCTGTGATTTATTAAAAAAATATTATAAAAATGTTATAAACTTAGTATCTCACTATAAAAATAGATAAATTTAAAATTTAAATGGTTTCTCTAAGATCAGCAACTATCCCCGCCACCGTATCAAAATTAACACCCAGCAACTTAACTCTTCAAAATAAATACCCAAGTCCAACCCGGTTGCCCATACCGATATGTGGGTATCCAACTAGTCCGCCATTCTGCAATCGCAGTCACAGGCAATGGTGAATACAAGATCAAACTCGGTCTCTGCTAAAGCTCCACACCCAAATGTATCACCAAAACCGGAAATAAAGTATGAGAACCCCTCGATATCCCGAACCCGCACCACCTCCATCGTCTCTTCCTCACTCTTCAAATCTGTAAGTATCTTTGCTATTTTTTTTTTTTTTTTTTTTTTGGGCTTAAAATTTGTTGTACAGGTTTTACTGAATGATTGGTGGCTGGAGAAGCCTGCTATTGGCAAGGGTTTAGCTGTTGGAGGGTTTGCATCTTTAGAGTAAGAGGCCTTTTCACTTTTCACTTTTCTTTTTTTTTTTTCTTTTTTTTTTCATATAATAAAAATGCTATCTTTGTGTGATATTTGAAGAAATTTGAGAGAAATGAAGAGAACCCAGATGGGAATTTGGATGTTGTTTAAGTTTTTAGAGTAGTTGTAGTTTGAATTATGGATTATAATAAATAAATAAATAAAAGCTCTCATCATTGCCAGTGAGAAAATGACATTCTTATTGGATTATTAGGAAAGAACAAGAGGGCTCTCTGTTTTATATGATTGTTCTTTAATAAAGTCAATTGGGAATTTTTTTTTTTTTTTGGTTTCTTTTTTGATTTTATGATTCTTTGTTCCCTTAGAGATGTTTTATATGGTTGGTTCCAGTTAACTTAACTGGTAAAGTCTCTGATGGTTGAATAAGATATTCAAGATTCAATCCTCGCTTATATCAAAAACAGTTTGGTATCTTGATCTTGTGATAAAGAGTACAGTTATTAAAAGCAGACATCATAGGTTGAAACTCTATTATAAAAATAAATAAAAAAGTTTTATGTGGGAGAAGGAAATACAATTTGGGTTAGAGTTTATTGGCGATTTTCATCAGAAAAGTAGATATTCTGTTGATACTATAAAATTGAACAGCCCCACAAGAGATTTACACTTAAAAAAAAAAAAAAAATAGTTTAGTGGATTTCCTCTGCCTATGAATGTTGGCTAATCATATCATAATTGCAAAATTATTGTTATTTTTTAAATTGTTGTACAAACAATCCCTTGTTTATTTGATTATTTTGAAATCCTTTGAGTTCCTTTATAGGAGAGTAGGAACAAGAGTTTTTCGCTCTGCTGCAATTTCCAAGAGACATGATACCGTCAACCTTGAGACAGCAGATGGCATCAGCATTACAATCTGTAATTTCATAAATAGTTCTCGAACGCATCAAAATGGCTTTGATTTGAAGGTATGTAATTCCTTGTTGTTACATTACTGGCTGCATGATATGACTTTCATCTTGGGTATAATTACTGTTTGAAAATTGAGCATGACTCAAGTGAGATGAAGACCTACTTGGACTAGTATTATAGGCTGGTATGAAAGGTTTAATATTAAGTAAAAATGGAACCATGCTATTAAGAGTTAGACAGTAATTTTTTATTTTTTCCCCTTGGCTATATATCTGTATTATTATTTATGTCTGTAAATGTTCTTGCTAACATGTTCTTTTAACATGAGTTCAAATTCTTAATTCTGATGTGAAAGGTATGCAGTCATTTCCGGTCTGGATTTCCTTATAACTGGGAGGAGTACGCTGTTGGTTGTTCTGGTGACAAACATAGGGCTTCGGCTTCTAATGAGTTCAACATGTCTTCAGGTGACAGTGCAAATAAAACTTTGCCATTTTCTTTCAATGATCTCCCAGTGACCAGAAAACATGATCTCTTACTGCCCTCTTTTGGAGACCCAGAAAATTGTTTGCTAACAAAGAGCATTTTCAATGATATACTTGGAAAATCCAAGGGAAAAAATGTGGATGCTAGGTCAGATGAGACCCCAGTTAATCAAAAGGAGACTAAGATAGATAATAATTTCGACAATGATAATAGTATTTTGAATTCAAGGGATCTGACAAAAGAAGAACATCAGAAAGCCAGTTGTCATTCTGAGATGGCCACGAATGTCCTTGCCTCAACTAGAGGTGTTTGCACAAGAAGCATGACTAGATTGAAGAATTCTGGGGTGAAACATGAAGTTGTTTCATCAAAATCTCATGGCAAGAGTACAAAAAGTGCTTCAAACGCGAGTCATCCAACCAACTCATTTGGAGAAGATAGTGTAACCTTAGTAACTGCTGTTAAACGTAAAGTAGGAAGACCAAGAAAGAGTCTGGGCTATCTGAACAAATGATCTGTAAGGAAAATTCTTAACCAGTTACTGAGAGCTATTAGCTGAATTCAGTTTAGTCAAAGGCGAGCCGGGCGCTTGCCTAGGTGCCCGGGTGAGGCAAGGCGCCACTAAGGCGCCTCAAAGACTCTAAGGCGAGGCGCCTTTAGTGAGGCGCTCGCCTTTAGAGCCTAGGCGAGCAAGGCGACCGCCTTAAGCCATGAAAAAGGCGCTAAGGCGAGAGCCTCAAGTTTTTTTTTTAATTTTTATTTTTTTATTGAAGTTTGTTGTGAAACCTATTTTTAGACTATTAATTTCAAAAGGCTTGTTATAAAATCTATTGTTAGTTAAATTAATTTACAAATTTGTTTTGTAAGACTTATTGTTATATAGAAGCTTATTGTAAAACATATTGTTAGAACTAACTAATAGAGCCAAAACCATTTTAATCCTATTTTGAAATAATTTGATAGACCTAATTTCTTCATGCTACACATTGAAAAACACTTAATTATAATATTATAATACACTAGGTACATATGATTTAAGTTCTATATGTATAATAAATATATTAAGAATTTGGCGCCTCGCTTTACTCGGGCTAGCGCCTTTTTGTCGCCTCACGCCTTGGGCGATACAAGGGCTTGGCACCATAAGGTCGCCTTTCGCCTTTGACTACCTTGGTTGAATTACTTTGCAAAGACTGCTGCAAATGTATAAGAGAATCACACCTACATATCAGTTAGTAATGTAATGTAATGTTTCAGTTAAGATATTATATTATGTTTTATTTGACTGCTGAGTTTTTTGCAGAAAATACTGCAAGCTGCTTATTTTTATTGTCTTTTCATTAGTTGTAGGATGGCAAAGACTTGGATGTTAGTCATTTTTTCTAGGATATCTTGAATGGTCTTAAAACTTCATATTTTAGCTCATAGGATGTCATTCTTTGTCATTTCATTGTACAGGTTTCTATTATCTGGTTGATGAAGTTGTTCACCATTGTTTTGATGGAAGTTCTGTCTTTGCCTTTCGTTTGCAATAATTGGCAAGTGTTGATGTGGACAGGACATGATATTCATTTTACCAGTTCCCCATCAGCATTTAAGTCTTCTAAGAAGGAAACACCAACACATTTAGTAATGAACTATGCCCAAACGGAGGAATAGTAACTTCTTATTATAATTTCCTAAACAAACATTTTGTGGGATTCCAATGTCAAAATTTGTAGCCTATCTAATGGTTTATTAGGTGTTCAAATAGGTGATAAAGTTTGTCAAGACCCTACTTTGTTATATCGATACACCAAAACCCTTCAAAGCAGATGCAGCACCACAAACACTAGCATTTCTTTTTCTTGGCCATTGACTAGCTTTCTGTGAAGTCATGAAAGTAATAATATCTTAAATAGTTCACTTTGTATAAAATTGAGCAGTTTTTACTGACATATTTGCTGTCCCTTCAAAGTACTTCGCTATAGAACATATTACAATTTATACTTGGAATCTCCAATGTGCAACAAAGCCTAGGTCTTAGGAAAATTAGAAGGGCAATTACTGCTAGATTTATGGAATGGTTTAAAATTTTCCTCAAGCCATAATCTGCATGGTCTCTGAGATAGAATACGAAGTTATTTTATTCTAGAAAACTTTTGGCCAATCAAAGATGCATTACAAATATGGTCCTAGATATGACTGTGTAGGCAGTTCCAGCTGGTATTGAGGCTTATATGAGTCTACTTGTATAACATTATGGTTGATGCTAGAGCTTCTCTTATGCATTGTGAATTGTGGTTATCAACTTCTCCAAGGGTCTAATTTTGTTGATTTTAGAAATAATCAAGACTGATTATTGATTCATTTGTTAGGGAATTTGAATGTTCTTGGCATGGCTAATTGGTTGCTAAGAAACCAATGGATGATCATTTTTTTAAGTAAATAAGGCTTTAAGAAGAAGAAAATGTAGGACTTAAATCAAACAAAAACATGTTTGCGTGGAAACCTTCTTTGTCTGAAGAGGGAGAAAAGCACAGGTTCAAGCCAATCGAATAATCTGCTATGTTGTTGAAAATGATTACAAAGGTGTATGTGTTTATGTGTGAGAGAGAAGGAGAGGTAAGGAAAGTATTAGAGGGAGATTTAGTGTATAGCAAATCTGTGTTGGAGCTGGTTCTCTTCGTCATCCTATAAAGATGTGCTGCGTTTTTATTAGACGTTGTTTAGTCTTGAAAAAAAAGGCACCATGGACATAGTACTCCATGCACACGTCTGTGTATTAGTGGTCTTCGATAAGAGTTTGAATTTAATAAGGATAGTGTAAAACTCAAATTTAAAATCATTGAATAAGAGATTGTCATATAAAATTTTTACATAAAATTCAATTTATCGTACCACACTTAATAACATCTCAATAAACTCTCAATTTGGTTGAATTTATATGAGTATTAGAATTGATTGGGTGTGGTTATACTTATTCTTAAATATGGAATAAGATGATGTGACATATTAAAATTGAAGAGTGTAAACTTGAGTTTTACACTCCATTCTTATAGAATTTAATCTCATTAAAAAAAAAAAAAAAAAAAACCCTCATCATATGCTAACGTAACATATCTTTAACCACATATGGAATCTCAATGGTGTGTTGTAGTAATTTGACAACACTATGCCTTTCAACAAAAATACAAAAATAATACATGTGGCGGACCTTATTATAATGGTCCATAGCAGACCCCAAACTCCCTGATACATGCTCCACAAACCTACTTGAAACATTTTCAAATTCCCACCCCCCCACCCCCCCCCCCCCCCCCTCTTTTTACACACTCTATATTCAACATTTGAAATAGCAATTGCATCTAGCGTGAATGAGCCCCTCACAAATTCCACAACGCGCTTGATCAAGGCTCCTGCATTTCCAGTCACAATTTATTGAATTTCTACATGAACCATGCCAATGTTGGCTTAGTTGCGAACAATTGAGGCCACTCTCACATACAGGAGGCAAGTATTCCCCTGTTAAGTGCTATTTCATAAAACAAAAGGGATTTTATATTAGTTTACATTGGAAAATAATTAGAATATACCAAGTGTTATATATTGATTCCCACAAAATAATTAGCAAACACCTTACAGTGCAAAATTGTTTGACAACAATATGATCACCTTTGTTTTGAATTGATTTAAAATCATAGTATAGCTACTTGTTAGAGCTATACATATTTATAAATCAACTCACCCATTCTCTATTAAAAAAAATAATAATAAATGAACCCACCAACGTTTGTAAGAAGGATGGAGATGATGAATACGAAACAAGTGTAACCGACTCTGTCCATGTTTTTCACTATTTTGCACTAATGCCAAATAAGAAAGACTAACATAAATTACTATGTTTCATCCTTAAATCTAACTAGTCACAGAAATAGGCGTAACATTTTAATAAGCTATTCACGGGAAGTTCGAGTTATATATCAAATGTACTCTTAATTTTTTCCCCATTTTTTTATATAATTAATTAGTTTTACTACATTGCGAGAGGGAGAAAGCATGGCTCTTTACAATTAGCTAGTTTTCTTTAGCCTTATAAATTTCTCAAATGTCTTCAAAAGCCACCGATGGGTTTAAGGCCATTCTCATAAGTGGGACGACACCTTTTTTCGGGTGGTTTGCTAGCAATATTGTTAATGAGAATTTTTGTTCCCTAAAAATGGAGTATGAAAAAGTCAGACAAAATTGGCCTTTGCCCCTTTCTATCAAACAATCCAGCATTTTGCTCCATTTTCTAAACTAATTAGGAAAATGCTACTCTTTTAAAACTCGATTTTCTCAAAATCGAGTTAAAAAAAAAAAAAATTTCTGGAGCCCTATAGTGGTGTTTTAAGGAACCTACAGTAACGTTTTAAGCACTTGTGGTGGCGTTTTGGAACTCGAGCTTCATGAACTCGAGTTCCATGCAAGTTTTTTTTTTTTTTTTTTTTTTTTTTTTTTTTTTTTTTTTTCCCTATAACTCAAGTTCATGGAGCTTGAGTTCCAAAATGCCACTATAGGCTCCTTAAAACACCACTATAGGCTCCTTAACTTGATTTTGAGAAAATCGAGTTTCAAAAGAGGGGGCATTTCCCTAATTAGTTTGGGAAATTGGGCAAAATGCGGGATTGTTTTATAGAAATGGGCAAAGGCCAATTTTGTCCTTAAAAAGTCTATAATTTTTTCAATATTCGGTTAAGGTAACCTTGCAAAGATGTTGAAGGACAATATCATTGCCCTTCTAATTGACATCATATGCCATCGTCCCCATGACAGACCCAGACTTTCATATTCTAGACTCAAATTAGTTACACAGCGTTGATATTATATTTTGTCCGACCCCGATTTACGCGTCAAAATATATGCCAAAATCCAAAAAAAAAAAAAAAATCGAAAAAGTGCAAAATGCAAGTTTCAAAGCCAAAAAAGGGGTAATAAATAAACACAACATGATCGGATAGTGGATCAAAGGGTCACAACATTCAAAAGCCCTCTGAGAGCAATTAAGACCAAAAACCCGAACCATTAATGGTTAAAAAGTTGACTTTTTGATCTAACCGACGATCGAGTTGAATCTTAGACCAGCTTGAAGTATGAGGTTTCTATCATCCCTCATAAAAAGGGCTCGATGATATTTGCCACAGATTAGAAAGAATAAACTTTTTTAAGGAAAACATCACAAAATTTCTTATACTATGTCACCTCCCTTCCAAATGTGATATCTTGAAAATCGTAGCTCCAAATCTCACAAAGTTAGAACTTATGGGAACTATACATTCATAGATTTCTGGGATATAAAGTTTAAAGAAAACGAAGCTCAGAAAGATTTCAAAACAGTCACACGAAGATTGGACTAGAAATGGGGAAAAAGACTAAATAGCTTGCGTAGATGGCAAAAATGGGAGGCTATGTAATGGTGTACCAAAACACCATCACATAGCCGCCAAACACCTTGGGCAGCTATGTGATGGTGTTTTGGTACACCATCACATAGCCTCCCATTTTCTTGGCTCATCTATGAATACCCCAAATTTTTTGTAAAAAATATAAAGAAAAAAAATAGAGTTTTTGGGAGAAAAAATAAAAATAAAAATTAGAGAGAAAAATACTAGAAAAAATTGGAAAAACACTGGAAATTTCTGAAAAAATTTCTCTCTCCTCTCTTTAGGAAACCCACCACAAAATTTTAGCCTCTCACATTTTATTTGTAATCTTTGTGGGTAAGGTGTAGGGATGGGTATAGTTATTAAAATAACTATACCCATCCCATTTCTCTCTACTTCTTCCTATGTAAACATCATCTATTTATATATATATATATATATATATATATGAAGTTCCATTTATTTACTTTGTATCTTTACTTTGTTGCTTTAAATTTCTAGCACTTTATTGTTATGATTGTGTATATCTATCTCTCTTTTCCTTTATGCTTATATTTATTTATTGTTGATTGTGATGTTATTGTTATGTTCCTAGATGGGTATTGAACCATCACCTAGACCTAACATGGGTAGTATCCTTAGGGGGAAGAAATCTCGTTTCTTCTAGGCATCTAGAGACTTTTTATGTTCTTGCTTATATAATGTCATCCCTTTTTATTTTAATACTATTCCCCCTTCCCCTTTACTTTAGTGTCATCCATTTTATTTTAATGCTATTCCCCTTCCCCTTTACTTTATTTCCCTTGTTCACTTTTTTATTTCCCTTGTTATCTCTCTCTCTCTCTCTCTCTCTCTCTCTCTCTCTCTCTCTCTCTCTCTCTCTCTATATATATATATATATATATAGACACACACACTATACTATCTAATTATCTTAGAAAAAAGATTTTCTATCTATCCCTTTTAAATGGCTTTTAAACCTTAAGTAAAGCACAATATGGAAATGTTGTCTTAAGGATGGTTGACAACTTAGAACTCCCATCTATTTTTGACAAAGCACCTATAAGGCTTGAAAGAGATTAAAACTTATTTAAGAGGAATCTCTAAAAAAAAAAAATCTTTTTAATGAACCCTCACATTTACTTGTCATTTAAATTCAAGTTTTTTACTTTTATTGTCATTTAAATTTCAGAACTTTACTTTTTCTTATCATTCAATTTTCTAGTACCTTTATTTGCTTGCCTTTATTTTGCTTGTACTTATTTACTTGTCTTTAAGTTTATAGCACTTATATTGTTGTTGCTCTTTACTTTTCTTATTAACATTGTTGCCATAAATTGATAGCTTGGGTGGACAAATTCATTTAGTATGCTTTTTTAAGGAAGTGATTTTTCCAAAAAAAAAAAAAAAGTTTTATCCCCCTTTTAAAGTTGTTTCTTTAAAATAAAATCCTTTCTTTACAAATCCTCCCTTCCTTTTTTTTTTTTTTTTTAATTGTTCTTTCAAACAAAAAAAAAAAGTTTTTCTTCCTTTAAAAAATGTTCTCCTTCCTTTAATTGTTCTTTATTTTACCATGTTGGAAACTTTTTTTTCTATAATATGATGAAGAAAATCTTTTGAATGCAAGCAAAGTTTTAAAATGAATACTTCTTCAAAGTCATGGGATTTTTGGAACCCAAACTTTTTCTTTTGAAAATAAAAATCATGATCTTTTTTCTCTTTTAAAAATCTTGTGTTCAAAATAATTTCCCCCCCCCCCCCCCTCCCCCCACAAAAAGTTTTTCAACATAAGCCTTTTTCTTTACAAAAAAGTCATGGCAATTTTTTTGTTCAAATCTTTTCAAAAGAAAAACCCATGAATTTTCTTAAATAATAAAAGAGTTTTTTAATCCTCCACTTTTATAAAAATATTTTCCAAAATAAAGCTTTTTCCTCCAAACCTTTTTCTCAAAAAAAAAAAAAAAATCATGGGATCTTTTAAAAGCTATACCCATTTTTTTCCTAAAAAATAAACCCATAAATCTTTTTAAAACTCCCTTTTTTATAGTCTTTTTAAAATTAATGCTTTCTTTTCTTTTCAAAAAAAAAAAAAAGATTATTTTTTAGAAAATTGCAAGTCCCCCAAACTTTTCGGTTTCTATGGTATTTTCAAAAAACCCCTTTCCTTTAAAAATGAAGATTTATTTTCAAACCTCTTCTTGTTCAAAAGAAATCTCTTGTTCGAAAAATAATGAAAATAGCTTCTCTTTTTTTTTTCCTAAAACTTCCTCTTTTCAAAGCATAATCTTTCTTAAAAATTGTGTTCTTCCCAAACCTTTCTTTTAAAAGAAAATATAATAAGACTAACGTTTTCAAAAAAAAAAAAAAAAAAAAATCTTTTTCAAACTTGCTCACGCATTTTTATTTAAAACTTTCTTTAGGATTGCATATTTAGGGATTTATGCCTATGGTTCAATTCCATTGAATCTATAGGCACCAATCAAGCTTACGTAGTCCATTTCTTTTCTTTGTGACTAACACATTTCCATTGCCATTTTTTTTTTACATTGTAAAAATGAGAAAACCAGGTGGATGACAGCAAGTGGCTTTCCTTCCAACCCTCTTCTCTTATTTTTACGTTGTAATTTATCATTGTATAATCTTTAATATTCACATGCTAGTTACATAGTAAATAAATGCTCACATGTATGTATGTGTGTGTGTGTGTGTATACACACATACATACATGTGAGTATTATTTACTTGTATATATATATATGTATGTATGTATGTATTGGTTAAGCATAATGTTTTCAAAAAATCAAAATGCCAAGTATCTTGTTTCTTAACCAAAAGATAATGTTTGAATTAAATTAAAATGAGGTACTATCTTTTGATAGGCATTGTGGGGTGTCTAACACCTTCCCCACACATAACCAAACTTCCGAGTTCAAGATCTTTGGTTCGAGTCTTTTGGTTTGCCTTAATTAATAAACCCTTAAAATTGGTTTAGTTAATTAGATAACTTAAAAAGAATTAGACAAATAGGTGACCAATCACACCTAATACAAAACCAATGGTTGGTGGCGACTTCTAAAATAAAAGTATGAAAAAGGGACTCAAAAACACACACCTCACTCTAGAAACACAAGCACACAAAGAGTCACGTTGCTAAGGATCCAGTGTGCGATAAACCAAAAGAAATGGGGAAAATGCCCTAAACGGGCTTTTCTTTTTCCCCTCTTTTGTCGCGTCCACACATAACCAAACTTTCGAGTTCAAGATCTTTGGTTCGAGACTTTTGGTTTACCTTAATTAATAAACCCTTAAAATTGGTTTAGTTAATTAGGTAACTTAAAAAGAATTAGACAAATAGGTGACCAATCACACCTAATACAAAACCAATGGTTGGTGGCGACTCCTGAAATAAAAGTATGAAAAAGGGACTCAAAAACACACACCTCACCCTAGAAACACAAGCACACAAAGAGTCACATTGCTAAGGATCCAATGTGCGATAAACCAAAAGAAATGGGGAAAAAGCCCTAAACCGGCTTTTCTTTTTCCCTTCTTTTGTTGCGTCCACACATAACCAAACTTCCGAGTTCAAGATCTTTGGTTCAAGACTTTTGGTTTGCCTTAATTAATAAACCCTTAAAATTGGTTTAGTTAATTAGGTAACTTAAAAAGAATTAGACAAATAGGTGACCAATCACACCTAATACAAAACCAATGGTTGGTGGCAACTCCTGAAATAAAAGTATGAAAAAGGGACTCAAAAACACACACCTCACCCTAGAAACACAAGCACTCAAAGAGTCACATTGCTAAGGATCCAATGTGCGATAAACCAAAAGAAATGGGGAAAAAGCCCTAAACCGGCTTTTCTTTTTCCCCTCTTTTGTTGCGTCCACACATAACCAAACTTCCGAGTTCAAGATCTTTGGTTCAAGTCTTTTGGTTTACCTTAATTAATAAACCCTTAAAACTGGTTTAGTTAATTAGGTAACTTAAAAAGAATTAGACAAATAGGTGACCAATCACACTTAATACAAAACCAATGGTTGGTGGCGACTCCTAAAATAAAAGTATGAAAAAGGGACTAAAAAACACACACCTCACCCTAGAAACACAAGCACACAAAGAGTCACGTTGCTAAGGATCCAATGTGTAATAAACCAAAAGAAATGGGGAAAAAGCCCTAAACCGGCTTTTCTTTTTCCCCTCTTTTGTTGCATCCACACATAACCAAACTTCCGAGTTCAAGATCTTTGGTTCAATACGTTTGGTTTATCTTAATTAATAAGTCCTTAAAATTGGTTTAGTTAATTAGGAAACTTAAAAAGAATTAGACAAATAGGTGGCCAATCACACCTAATACAAAACCAATGGTTGGTGGTGACTTCTAAAATAAAAGTATGAAAAAGGGACTAAAAGACACACACCTTACCCTAGAAACACAAGCACACAAAGAGTCACGTTGCTAAGGATCCAATATGCAATAAACCAAAAGAAATGGGGAAAAACCCCTAAACTGGCTTTTCTTTTTCCCCTCTTTTGTTGTGTCCACACATAGCTAAGAGAGAGAGCTGACTTGCTAATCAAAGCAAAGCTGTCGACTTCATTGATATAGAATAGACAACACAAGCATTCTTGGAGTAGCGAGGGTGTCAGAAATCATGGCGCAAGATCAAAGGGTGCTAGTAAAACTCATTAAGGCGACAGTCTCAGAATTGTATGAAATTTGGAGGGTTGAAGGGAAATAATCTTCTAATCAAGACTCGAATGCAAGACAGTTATCCAATTAATAAAAACTCAAAGTTTTCTCTATTCTCTCTAGTGGATTCCAAACCAATCTTTGTGTGGATTCAAGGAATCCCTCGTAAATTCAAGATTTACTACCATAAGCTAACAATTTGGTTTCTATTCCATCTAAGAGAGGATCGTGTGTACTTTCTTATAGTTTCATCGATATCAATCACTGAGGAAAACTCATGGCCACAGTGTCACTCTTGTTAACGTTGTTTAAGTAAAATGAAATTAGAGATTATTTTTATGTAATGTATCGACCTAGTTAGGAATTTTAATGATTAAGGATTTTTTTCTATTGTCTTTGAATGGGTTATTTTGTTAATAATTTGTTCATTTTATGTTATTTGGACTAATCATGTTCTTATTTGGGCTCATTTTTATTGTCATTATTTGGAATTTTACTTTTTTGTTTAAATGGTAGCCCAATTTAAAACCAATAACAACTAGCCACCTAGGATTTATTGTAATTTTTTGTGACAATTGTAAACACCTCATTTTATACCCTTTACGACTTGAGCCCCGTTCCCCAATGATGATAACACTAGAAGTTCTAGGGCCTAAATATGGAAACTCTTTATTTGAAGGATGCTTTTTGGAAAGAGAAAAACCTTGCAAAAACCCTAAGGGTGTGTGCGTGGCCTTAAGCCTGCGCATCCTTAACCCATGTGTACGCAGCCATGAGCATGCGTACACACCTAGGGTTCCAGATTCTATATAAGGCAAGTTTTTATGAAAATTAGGGCAGAGGCAATCTCACATCGCTTGGAGTCACCTTCGCCCCTTCTCTTTGAACACTATAAAAAGGCCCCATGGCCCTTTTCCCAAAAACAGATAGAATCTACTTCAAAAAAAGTGCTTCAAGAGAAACTTTTTACTTTGAAAAGCATCCTAAACTAAAGTTTCTTGGCTGAGACTTATTTTAGTCCAAAGCCTCCTATTTAAACTTACTAGCCCTCTAGATATTTTATTTTGTAGATTGACTGAGGGGAATGGTCAAAATCAAGCTTTAGAAGCTTTTGTGTTAATTGCTTGTTCTTGCCTTTATCTTTTTCTTTTGTTGTTGTTATACCTGTTTTTCTACTTTAATATTCCTCTGTGTAGTTTAGTTTTGTTGATTGTCGGTTTAGGAAGCATGCTAGGTTGTTTAGATTAGGTTTTGATTGGTGAGTTTCTAGGTAGGGTTGCGTACATAGGCTTGTGCATACATACACATCCCCTTGATCCTGCGTACGGAGGCTTTTACATGAGTACGCAGGCTTACTCCAAAAACTCATAATTGTTTTGTTTTTGCTTTTTTCCTTGTTTAATTGCATATTTTGTCTTCTGTTTAGTTTATTTTTCACATGTTTAGGTCTTAGGTCAGTAGTATAACATGCTTTAATTGTATTTTGTTTAGATTACATGATTAAGATTTTATAATTGATGAACACTATAAACATGCATTAATGCATAAATGCTATGGTGCAGTGAGGTAAGTCATGCATAAGCACATAAACATGCATTTGGTTGATTTTTTTAATATGAGTTTAAGCCAGATGAATAAATTGATGAATGCTTTGTTTAAATGCTATGATGCCATGCTTGAATGTTTACTTTATTCCATGCTTGAATGCTTTGTTTGATACCATGGTGTTTTTACTGCCTTGATATCTATGCTACCCTTGGATAAATGAATGAGAATGACATGATAGATGAATACTAGGTTCTTGGGATAATATGTCGCGTTAGTGTGTGTGCGTGCATGCGTGTGTGCGTGCGTGTGTGTGTGTGTGTGTGAGTTTGGAATAACCTATTAGAAGATCTTTTGATGGGATTAGGATTCAGAAGACAATGAGTGGAGGCCAACCCACGGGTCGGGTGGGGCTGAGTGCCTAACACATTTCCATCCCCATACCTAAACTCTAGACACGTGTGTAGACACCTCATTTCATACCCCTTACAACTTGAGCCCTTGTTCCCCAATGACAGTAACATTAGAAGGCCTAGGACTGATCTAGGGCCTAGCTATGTAAACACTTTAGTTGAAAGATGCTTTTGGAAGAAAGAAAAACCTTATAGAAACCCTAAGGGTGAGTATGCAGCTAAGGTTCCATAAATCTTTGTAAGACAAGTTTTTATGAAAATTGCGGCAGAGGCAATCCCACATCACTTGGAATTGCCTTCACTTCTTCTCTTTGAATACTATAAAAAGGCCCCACGACCCCTTTTTCCAAAGACACATAGAGTCTACTCAAAAAATAAATAAATAAAAAAGTGATTCGAGAGTAGCTTATTCCAAACGATTAGCTTAGTCCAAATAAATTGTTTGGAATAGCCTCCTCCCCTTCTTAGCTGAGACTTATTTTAGTCCAAAGCCTTCTATTAAACTTACTAACCCTCTAGGGATTTTTTTTTTTTTGGTAAATTGACTGAGGGAAATGGTCAATAACAAGCTCTAAATGCTTCTTGTGTGAAGTACCTGTTCTTCCTTTTATCTATTCATTTGTTTGTTTTTATACCTATTTTTCAATTTTAACATCTTCCTATGCAGTTTAGACTTGTTGTTTGGTTGATTATAAAGTTTATTAGGTTGTCTAGATTAGGTTTGATTAGTGTTTGCCTGCTGTGTTTCACCCTCTACCCAATCCACCCTAGGCCAAGGCGTACTTCTCACGAGGAGAGATCCCAAAACTTGTCACAAGCGCTTGTGTCCATAGTGGCAATTACACTAGGGATAGAGAAGTTTGACTTCAATGTATTCCATTGCCTAATCCTAACAAATGCTTTTTTAATATGGTTTTTGCAAATACTATCACTTGGTTCTTTGTCCCTTTGCCATGGTTGGCGATGAGTGGGGAGGTGGAGGCTCCATTTAGGGCCAAGACTTTCCGAAGTTCATCCCACCAACTCACAATCTGTGTCATTGCCTATGATGGGCATTGAGTACAATATAGGTTTGTTCAAAAATCCATATGGGGTCCATTTAGGCCCAAGGATGGAATAATGGCCCACCTAGTTTTGAGTGACCTATTGATCTACCCCTTTAGCTTTAAGGAGCTTACCCACACATAGAGAGATCCTAAATCTTATCAAAGGAGGGTACGCTTCATATATCTTGTTCGTTCAACCAAAACTCTTGTGATCACATAATTCTAAAGGAAAAATAAGATATTAAAATTGGGAGGATGACCCAAAGGTTATGGCATACCCTAAGATTGTGGGATGAAAAGAAAAGAAGTATCTCACATATAAGAGGCTTATCCTAAACCCCAAAGGTATATCTTTACTTGAAAGGTTCATAGGGTCATAGCCGATTTGCTATCATAAGCCTAAATTGGCGTCTATTTGACAAAGAAAGTTATAGGCCTAAGGTAACAAATATGCTATAGGCCTAGCATCTAAGATCCTACAAAGTCAATGAACCTCTTTAGTCTTAGGCCTCTTTGTTGCATGTAAAGGCCAAGATGATGCAAGACTCATTGACCTTAAAAGGAAGGTCATAATGTGTTCTAGCTAGACAGCTACTTCAAAAAAACAAAAAAAAAAACTAAATGAAATGACAAATGAAATGAATGAAAAGAGAAGAGCCCAAAAGTGATGAATGTATTATTGGCCCATATTTGAGACAAAAGATTGGAAATCTACAAGCATATTTGTGAGGGTCCCTTTTGGACGGTATCCAGGCCCAAGCTAAAGCAAGGATCTTGGGCCTTTGAGTTGTAGTTTAAAGGGATTGGGCTTGGTTCACTGCAGCTAAATGGGCTGTTTACAAACCAAGTGGTGCACAGAACAAAAATCTTACAATACGTACATACTAGCAAGCGAGAATATATGTATTGAACAGCAAGAAACAGTAAAGGGACAATGTAATAAAGAGAGAGAGACAAAATAAATGTTAAGGATCCTTAAAACGTTGGGAAATATTTCATTACTTTCATTAGTTGTAATTTACAATGTGCTCACTAAGATGTGTTACAAGGTCCAAATAAGCTAAAAAATTACAGACTTAGATGACTATCTAAGCCTCTAAAACCTGCAAGATTTGAATCCCTTTAAATCCAAGTATGTTCTATAGTGGCTGTTTCGGGATACCGGACGATATTTCTCTTTCTTTTACTACTTTCTTTGTGTTTTTGACAGAGTTTTCTCAGTGATTCTATTCTGATTCGCTCTTATTGAATGCCCCTCCAATGTTGGTTGCTTCTCCCTTTTATAATGTCATTCTAAGGTTCCGGGGTACCACTGATTCCTCTCTTCTATTCCCCTGGGTATCAACACTTATGTTGTGCCAGCCACTTCGGTGGCTGGTACATTCCTTATTTTCTCATAATTTTCTTCTTTTGATGCCTTTTCCCCAAAAGCTCCTTGCTGCCTTTCCTCTCTGGGGTGTCCCTAGAGAGCTGACTTCTAATCTCTCTTCCTTCAAGACTTTTACACCTCACCTTTTCAGATTTAGCTTTTTGGCTACCTTTTCTTTTGTCATTTTTCTTGAGTGAGTTGATTCCTTCTCTGCCAGATTGAAAGTTTTCCCAACTACTTCCCTTCGTGGTTCTTCCTTCTGGGTTCCCCGAGGTACCAGCCCTTTGTTCATAAATTGTTAGTCCCAAGCTTTCTGATCCCATTCTGCAACATTGGGCTGTTGAGAAGGACGTATTTGTCCTTCGTTTCTTGTGTTTCTTGGTGCTCTTTTTGAACTTTCTCAATCTTATCCTAGCTGTGTTGCACGCCCCGAGGATTCTGAGCCCCTAGCAACCTCTGGGTATCCCGACCTAGTTCTTCCTATTGGACTTCCTTTGATTTTCTGATCTTGGCAAGCTGGGCCTTTTTCCTTTCTTCCTTTCGCTTGTTTCTAAGGCCTATCCTTTCATGGGTTCTGGGCTTTAAATCCTTTTTTAATGAATTTGGGCCTACCATCCTTTTCTTTTGTGGTGAGCTCAACCCTTTTATATGGAGTTCACCTACTGTGCCATTTTTGGTCTTGGTGTTATAACTTTTTAGACCTCAAAAATATTCTAATGAAAGCCCATGAGTGTAAGATCGGAGCATATTGTAAGTGGACCAAGCCCTATGAAACTATGGGTAAGGCCTATGAGAGGAAATAGAGTGATTTTGTAATTAGGCCCTCATTAAAATGGATTTAAAAGATTTTCTTAAGAACATCTAAATAAAAGAAGCTTTTAAGTTGGGATATGTACTTCATATAAAAGGGACTTCTTTTTAGGCACCATTGTATCACTAAGACAAAGTAAGCACATCCCTACCTCAATTTAGGTTCAACAAAGTGACGGAAGACGTTTGACCAAGTTTGACATTGCACCTCAAGAAGAAATGGCCATTCCAAGTGACATTGCACTTGAAAACAAGATAGCTAAGATGGTGGAAGACTAAAACAAGGTACTTGAGAAACTGGGAGCTCACCTCACTAAGTTGGAGGAATGTAAGCTCAAGAAGCCCATAGTGATGGAAGAAGAGGAGGAGAAAAGGGAAATTTGGGATGAAAAGGATAAGGCCGATTACGAGATAAACAAGAAATTTGAGAATTTCATTGCAAAAATCGTTGCCATGAAAGAAAAGATGGAAAATATGCTTTTAGACTTTCGCAAGGCCCAATGGATGGATGATTGTCTTTACAATGTGGGTAGTTGGGTGTTCAAACCCCTATTCCATTGCCTCCCAAGTTTAAGATTTCTAATGCTGAAAAGTTTGATGGTACTGGGGATCCTAAGCAACATGTTACGAGATACAAAAGCATAACTAAGATGAAGGTTTTGGATAAAAAGCAAACTTTGCATGCCTTCCCTCTATCATTAAAGGGAGGTGCGTCAAGGTGGTATTATAGTTTGGACCTAAGCAAGACCAAGGTGTGGAATGAGCTAGTAGAATTGTTTGTAGACCAATTCATCTTCAACACAATGATTGATGTGACCTTAAGGGACTTTGAGACTACCAAGCAGGGGGTTGGAGAAACCTTTTCCAAATACGTGACAAGGTAGAAAGGGAAGGTCTCCAAGATGGTCAATAGGCCAAATGCGAAAGACCAAATCAACATGATTATCAAGAACTTGCTTCTTACATACAATAGTAGGCTTCTATCATTGCCTATTACTTTTTTTATGCCTTAGAAGACCTTTTGGCTTCATACTCACCATCACTCACTTACTCAATGCACCGCTTTTCCATTATAATTGGAGTGTCTTCAAGGAGCTTCTACAATATCTTTTTGACTTTATATGTATACGCTACAATTTGTCACTATGAAGGCTTGCCCTTTAAATATCCAGGTACAAAATACACATGGGAGCAATTTTGCAATGTGTCAGATGTATGTGTGCTTACAGAGCAACAAATTTGGGTTGCAATTATGGATGGTGCTCAGAATCAAGCCTTCAACTGAACCAACGGTGATGTTTTTACGTGGAATAGCTTATGGAAGGTGCTTTGTGAGGCGTTTGATGTTGATTTTGTGTCGTTTGATGAGAATGAAAAGTTTGATTGGGTTGGGATGATGAAGAAGAAAGAAAGGGTGTGGGATGAGATTGTTGAAAAGTATGGTCTCTATAAGACCAACATGGTGGAGATTGTTTCTATTGAGGCAGTCGATGCTATTTTGCATTTTGGTTTTCAACTTGTTAGTAGCATGAACAAGAGTCTTGAGTTTGGATTTTTGGGATATGCCAATACATTGAAGAATATTGGTATGTGGGTGGGGCGATATAGAGGCATGAAAATAATACCTTAATAACAAAATCATGAATATTTATAATGTTTTTTTTCCCCCTCAAGAAATGGAACCAATAATTAAAGGCCAAATGGCCAAATACCATTATTGGCTAAAATTTTTTAAAAATATATAGGAAAGTACCACTTTTTTGGAACGAGTTTGTGAAACTCGAGTTTATTATGTAACTCGAGTTCCATAAAAATAGCTACTGTGACACCCACTAAGGTAGATTTTTTAATTAAAAAAGGCTACGTGGAACTCAAGTTCCTTGTAAAACATAACTGCAGCTCTTGAAGTACTGGAATCATATTGCTCTATATTCAAAAAGTAACCATCATATTGGCTATTTTATTCTTGAAAAAGTACTGGAGCCACTTTCTGCATATCCTCTGCACTCTTCTTGCCTCCAACCATGGCTGCAACCATTTCCCACCGATCTGGGTCCTCTTCTTCTGCCACTGCCAAAGCTAGCTCAAACAACTTGTTTTCCTCCCAGCTCCACCCACACAAGACCTTTGGAAAGTCATTCATATTACTAGCACTGAAACTAGTCTAGACCACACCCTATTGATCACTTTGATTCTTTTTTGAGAAAAATAAGGAATACCCAATAATTCAGTTACATTCTAGTATACATCAAAAAGAAAAAAAAAATATGGGTTAAGAATCTTTTCTTCTCATCTCACTGATAGAAAATATTAGTAAAGGAAGGAAGAGGAAAATTGGGCATTTCGGTCTTGTTGTAAAATGTCCATTATTTTATGCTTTACTGTCAGTTAGTGATGCGTTATCATGCTTTAGAGCATTCGCATCAGGAAATGTTATCCCTTCTCATTTTATCATCCTAAAAAGTTATTTTATTAATTATACCATAGCATTTTACAACACACCCGACATTCCAAAATTCCATTTTTTCCCATTTTATTTAAATATTCTATTTTATTCCTTTTTTTACTATTTCTCCTTTTCTATTCCTTTTCCTCTCTTTCTCACTCAACCTCTAGCACCAGTTTCAACACACAGAGCCATACACACACACAGAGACCCATGATACACTGATACACTGATCCACCTATCCAAACCCATCACCACACACACACAAACACAAACCATCAAACCAATCGGAGCCAACAACAACCACCACACCCACCACCTGAACCACGCTGCCAATGAAACCCACGCCAAAATAACCCGCAGCTCCAAAGAAACCCACCACTGACGCCTCGTCGGAACCCAGCTCGCCACTCACGACCTCGCCACAACCCACCTCCACGCCAGCAAACCCACGATCCACATTGTCACCTAACCCACACCCATGACCCACACCGTCACCCTCAATCACCCATCTCCACCACCAGGGAAACCCTCCACCACATCAAACCCTTGATTCAAGGGAAAATAGAGAGGAAAAAAAAATGAAAGGGAAGAGAGGGACGAGAGAGGGGGAGGGATTGAATGAGTGAACTGGAAAAGAAAAAAGAAAAAAAGAGTGGAGATGAGAGAGAGAGAGAGGAATTGATAAAGTAAGAACTGAATAAAATATTAGTTTTTTTGTTTTTTACAATACTGCTACAATGCAATTCTACCTTTAGAATTGCAAATTTTGTTGCAATACTTGATTTTTACAAGTCCGAATATGGGGGGGGGTGGGGGGGGGGGGGGGAGGGGGTTTGGGCCTTTATGTTAAATTTTGCCTACATATGGCATATGACATTCCCAATGTGAATGCTCTAACAAGGAACTCGAGTTTAAACTAGAGTTCCATGTGGTTTTTTTTTTAAAATAAAAAAATCCACCTAAGCAGGTGTCATGGTGGCTATTTTTATGGAACTCAAGTTTCAAAAACTCGAGTTATATAGTAAACTCGAGTTTTAAAGAAGTGGTATATTGCTAATTATTTTGCAAACAGTGGTAAATTGCTAAAAATTTTGACCAACAGTGGTATTTGGCCATTTTGACCAACAATTAAATAGAATAATGTGTTAAGTTCAAGTTCCACTCAGTGTAAGATTCTAGTAATGTTAAATCATCCAAAAGTGAAATGAAATAAAGCTAGCTATTATTAATTTTCTATAATATTGTTTGATGCTTTGCTTTTCTTGGAAAATGCTAGGGTTCACTTAAATGTACTCTATAGAAAATGCAGTCCTGTTGGTCTTCTGTTGCCTTAAGCATGGGACTGCATGTGCAGGCTGTTTATGCAAACCATGGGCAATCTAGTAGTAGCATGGTAGCTGACTTTTGAGAGATTAAGGTTGTGAACATGTGTGTGTGTACGTGTGCAACAGAGTGAACAAGCTTGTAAACATGTGCATTACGACTACGCTTATTGTAATTGTAATTGAGTTGTTAGTTTAAAAGGCATGTACCTGGTTAGAGAAGCTATTAGGTAGTCAGAGGTTAGGCCCCATAATTGAGTAAAATCACAAATGTAAAATGAGTGTAAGAGAATATCTTCTAATGATTTTCTTTCTTTTTATTATTACCGTAAGATCAAACCAAAACCTAACCCATCCATGAAGTATTTTGTAAATGAATACCTGGCCAAAGGTAAAACTAAATCAATGGGTGATGTTAACCGCAAATTGTGTAATGCTGCCTCTGAAAACATGTTACATGTCCTTAGTCCTTGCATTTATAAAGGAAAACCCCATGTTAGAAAAATAATGTGGATTTGGATTCAATTTGGCATGATGTATGTTAGAGATATATATTAGACATATTAGCCCAATGTAATAGGCCCAAGCTCATTCCTGCTTGTACTAGTAGTCTAGTATTTAGTCGCCTATATATACTCATGTTATGGTTCATTGTAATACAGGTTATTGTACCACACTCTTATACAATAAAGATGTAGCCCTTAAGGGATTCATTCGTGGATGTAAGCCAACAAGGCTGAACCACATAACCCTCGTGTTTTCAATGTTCCTATTCTATGTTTTCCCTTCCGCATCTACTCTAGCATATACAACATAGTATAATACATCGCGTTGCTAATAACTTATTTAACATGGTATTAGAGTCAGGTTCGTTCTTGGCATCAAACAAACATCTCTACACAACAAAGAAGATTCTCACGTGCATACCACCATTTGAAGTCACACATGTTTGTCTACTGGATCTAGACTCCACAGCATCTCGCAGCCTCCATGGCACTGTGCTATGTCAAAATTCAACAACCAAGCAAGCCGTGACTTAACTTATCAGATCTGCGCAAATCAAGTCTTCACCTAATGAAACCAACAGGACAGACATGCTCCTCAGCCTCCCGTGAGGAAAACCCAGAAATCCGGTCAACTGAAACCCAGCCACGCGCTTCCACACGCTGCAGTTGTCCCCGAAAAATCTCCCACGCGCTGACTCAGATTCCTGACTTCCAAATCATCTTCTTGGTACACGCGCCGCCCTGACGGCCTCCTCGTGCATTGATCTACAGAATCTGAGACTCCGGCCATCATCTGAGCTAACACGCGCCTCCACGCACCTCCCTAGCTTTTGGCTTTTCCTCCACGCGCCAGTGAAAATCGCAAGCTCTTGCTACGCGCGAAAACTACTGCTGATGTCATCTGACATCACATGATGACATCATCACTCCACGTCAGCAGCCACCTAAGCAGCCACGTCAGCCCTAGACACATCAGCTCGCCACGTCAACAGTGTCGTCTCGTCAACACCACTTCACCTTGTTGACTGTTGACCCGAACCGACCCGACCCGACTACCTGGATCTAACCCGTGAGCACTGACGTTGACTTTGACCAAATTCGTTGACTTTCGTTGACTTTGACTTTTGCGTTGACTTTTGACCAAAAGTTAAAATTTCCGAAATGGCTTGTCTTGCTCAGTTTTTCGCCTAGATTCCAATTTTGGACTCCATTTCTTCATTTGAAGCTCCAAAATTTATCAATTGGCACATTCTTCATTGTGGTTTCTTCAAAGGCATTATTCAAGGCATCTCCAAGTGATCTTCTCATGCTTATCCAACCTCAAGCCTTCATCGAGCTTCCGCCTTGAGTTTGAGGGAGGGTGTTAGAGATATATATTAGACATATTAGCCCAATGTAATAGGCCTAAGCGCATTCCTGCTTGTACTAATAGTCTAGGGTTTAGTCACCTATATATACTCATGTTATGGTTCATTGTAATACAGGTTATTGTACTACACTCTTATACAATAAAGATGTAGCCCTTAAGGGATTCCTCCGTGGATGTAAGCCGACAAGGCTAAACCACGTGACCCTCGTGTTCTCAGTGTTCATATTCTATGTGTTCCGTTCCGCATCTACTCTAGTATATACAACATGGTATAACACATTGCGTTGCTAATAACTTATTTAACAATGTATCTAACAACTAGAATTCATCTGTAAAGTGCAAACTTGAATAGCACAACCTAAGAGTTTCCTTAGATAAGTCTGTTGTCACTGTCAGTTAGGCTATGACACTTAGGTTGTGGGGTTTACTGCAAAAGGCAACCTGCTAGAGTAAGAGTAAGCTGTGAGGAATACAAAGGGTTGAGAGTTAAACGGGATAGTTTCCATGTTAGCAACAGTTAACCTGTTCCATGTATTCAACATGGGACTGAAATTAAGCACCTACAAATATGGTAGTGCCACCAAATGCAGACTTGTCATGATGGTTGTGCAAAAGCCCACTATTGTCACAATCCTACAAAAACACTGGCCACAATGGAATTATATCCAAAACCAAAAGTACTAGTCATATTACAATTAGGGCTCATTGTAGTCATTTATAAAGCTTATACTGAGTTAATACACTCCTAGCGTGCGACTCGATCTAATCTAAACCATTCATATTATCACCATCTCCTCTACTTCAACTCATGACACCCTCGTCAGAACTCTTGTTGGAGAATAATCATAAGTTTTACACTCAATAGAAAACAAGAAATGAAGCTTGGAAGGGTATGACTGAAGCTAAGCATGCAAAAAGCATAGTCTAGAATGGCCATATATCCTCCAAAGTGTTTTTAAGTGTTGTGGGTTTCCAAAGAGATGGATCAAGTGGGTAGAGCAAGGTGTCAGAACGTAAACAAGATTCAGGAGACTATTAAGCTGGGAATTACTGAGGATCACTACATATATATTAAACCCCTAAACTTATAATCAATAAACCAAGCACCAAGCTAAGGGTGCACCACAATTAGAGAAAAGGTATGGTCTTAAAATGGACGATTTCCACGACCTCTCTGACCAGCCAATTTCCAATGCCACTAAAATGAACACTAATAAGCTGAAGCACTCCAAATTGGAATCAGTTGCTTAAGAAAGCAGAGATTTCAAACAATAGAGAAACCATGAGAAGAAACAATAAAGATTCCACTTTATAAAAACTGTATGTTCTACAAAGTAAAACCCAATCCACAATTGAAGAAAGAGCATAAAAAAGAGTAGAACCATCGTGATTATTATTTACAATCAAACTGCAATCCCATTAATTTGTTCAATGACACTCATAGTTATATATGTAGGAAATGGCGGAGCCTCGTTTACACAATACTTTAGACACTGCCCTTTGCAGGAAAAGGTGCATTATAATCACCTACGAAAACCTGACCTTGTTCACCTTCACCATCCTTTCCTGTTTCATCAAAGTAGTCCTCTCGAGCATTGTCAGCTAACATAAGGCAAACCAACCGGAAGAGGGATGAATCAAGGGATAAGAAGGCACCACCACCAAGGAGGCCAGTCTTGGCAGTCGGGCATTCGGCATCAAGATTTCTATAAACATTGCGCACTTGGTGAATTTGCTCTGTGATTGTTGGCCATAACAGCAGTGTTGCAGCTAATCCAGTAGTAAACCTGTGTAATTTCACAAACGAACAGATGATTAAAATGAGATAAAGGCAGTCAAGTAGAAACAGGTTTCATAGAAAACGATCTAAAATTTTACCATCACAATGATCAGAATACATACGGGTTGTACACGCATTGCATGTGTCCACTACTAGTTAATAGTAAAACTGGTGAGTTTACTTGAACAAAAAAAATTAAATGGTGGACAAAGGAAATATTAAGCAATGAGGTTTACTGGCTTTGTGGTACAAGTAATTTGAAAAGAAAAGAAAAACTGAAACCAAAAATAAAAAAATCTTTTACATGTGAAAAAGATTGCCAACACAAGGCCACTGCAGGTTAGATTTTCCAATGGTTTGATGTAAGCAGCGAACAAGCTGTGTGACTGTTTCATCAGTCTAACCATCATGTCTGGTATGTTCTCATAATATTGAATCTAATGGCAGTATAATTCACCTTTTTCTATTTTATAATTTTCATATTTATAAAGAGAATATATACCTCCAAAAATGAGAAAGTTTGACTCCAAAAATGAGAAGGTTTCCTTAAGATTTCAAACAAATCCAGACTTTTTTTCAGTTGGTAATTTACTCACACCTCCAATTAAATCTTAAACCAACAGCCTTACTCTCTACCCTATTCTTATAGGGGAGAGAGTTCCATTTAAATAAGTGCTCATTGGCCAAACATAACCAGATTTACTTGCAAGAAGCTTGTGTCCAAACTAAGCAGTAAGAAAGGGGCAAAGCCGTTCCTCTCATTTAACCTAGAATTAGTCATTTGGCATGCCTTCCCCATAGTCTGGCAGTCACAGGCTGCATAGATATTTATTAGCTTCCATAACCATCTCTTGTCTATATAATAACAAAGCCTACAATCATTGTTTATTGAAAGTTTAAAACTGATACCAAATGGGCAGGCTTTCTTTTCTTTTTCTTTTTTTTGATAAGTAGAGTGCGCTGGCTTAATTAAATGGCCACAAACATCCATGTAAATATTGGAAAAATAACTAATGTCCCAGTTACTCGAGTTCCAAGTGAATTATTTTCCACATCAGCTTGGAACTCGAGTTTCTAAGACTAGATTTTCCTCTAAGGCTTAAGATGCTAGTTTGCTAAAATGTTTCAAAAACATACTAACTAACAAAATAGTTGCTAAAATAATGCTAAATGGAAAATTTCCACCGTAATGGATTGGGAAAAGTAACTTCAAACATGTTTCAAGCTAAAATTTGTAAAATTAGACTAAAGCCCATTAGAGAAATACTAAAGAATTTAGATGTCAAGTTATTACTAGTGGTTACTGGTGGACAAAAAAGTAATTTTAGTGATGAATTTAAATTAGAACTTATAACAACTTACAACTTACAACTTAGAATTTGTTGTGAAAATAATACCGACCTATCACTTTTCTAACTCTAACCCATTAACCCAAAAAAAAATACCTGACTTGACTTGAGATCTTCTTACTTAGACTAATAGGTCAACTTGACCCAACTCGTTTAATGTTTGGGTCAAAAATACATGTGCGTCATATGAGTTGACACTTTTTGAAACAATTTAATAAATAAATAACCAAATGGTCAAATGAGAGTAATGCTAAGACTACAAATTTTATCACAATTTTGCCATAACTTATACATATGGCTAGTTGTGAGTGGTGGAGTTGTGGACTCACCACTTTTACTCCACCACTCACAACTTGCCACATTGACAAGTTGTTACAGAAGTTATAAGTTATGGCCCTAGCAGTTTTCAATGACAATTCATAATTGACAAATCCACACCTTAGCACTTCTATTGCACACTTAATATGGTCCACGACATTTAGTGTTTTTTTTTTTTTTTAAGTATTTTATTTATTTATATTTTAGTATTTTGTTAATATAATTTCTATTTTTATTTTTATGTGAAAAAAATGAGTTGACTCATAACCTAATCAATTTGTCCTTATACCTTGATCGATTCTCATAACCTGTTTAGGAGGTTCATGTTTACACGAATCCAATTAACTTGACTTGTTTGCTTCCAATTGACCCCATTGACTAGATTTTTTTGCCATTTAACATAATTTTAATAACTATTTCATTAGTAAGCAAGTTTTTGAAACAATTTAGTAATCTTACATCTCAAGTATCTAAGACTCGAGTTCAGACTGTTCAGTGAACAAATTTTAGACTCAAGTTTAATGTTCTGGATCTATGAAATAATTGCAATGTGGTTATGCATTAAACTACATTATGGTTTTGCATTAAAGAACTCAAGTCTCACAAGCTCGAGTTCTTATAGTGAACTCAAGTCTAAAAGACTTAAGATACTAGTTTCTTTAATGTAAGGTTGAATTTATTCAATCATGTGTTAGCTTTATTCTGTGCCAAATTTGTTTGTAATTTAGCATTTAGATACCCTGTATTTATGTGGAATTTATGTAAGGGTTGTTTGTGAGAGAGTGTGAAGAAAACTCAAGATGTGTGCAATCAAAGGAGTCTCGCGACTGGATCTTGTGACTGACTTGCGACTGGCAAGTCACCAAAGTGGCACATGTGTAAAACATGCAGGGGAGCTAAAGGGTCACGATAGCGGGAGCAGTACAGTACAAAAATTTTAGTTTGGCCAGGCAGTTAGCTCGCGACTCGTTCCAGTCACAAGGTTGAGTTGCCAGAATGCCCTGTTTGGATGAAAACTGACTTTTCGCATTCCTCATACACACTACTATAAATACCCTTATACCCACGAAATGTAGAGAGCTTCTAGAGAGAATTTTGAGAGAGAAACCCTAGAGAAAAATAAGATTGACTCATCCACGATCTTTATCATTTGATTCTCCAAATTCCTCTACTCTCACCCTCTCCATTGACATATCCTTGAGAGGTACATTTGCCAAATCCTTATCTCACCATACCCATATCAGTGAGGAGGTGTTTTAGTGCTTGGGAAGCAGTTCAGAGAGGACCAATTCGTTTGGTTGATGTAATGGGCTTATTGCGGGATCCGGTAAGCTAAAGAAGACAACGTTCGGCGTAACCCTGTTTGAGTAAGAAGCTTGAAGGGTTTAGGTGCACTGGGTAGATTAGGCTTGGAGGGTCTTCTGTTATTCATGTATCCCAACTATATTCTTTAGTGGATCATTTACCGCTTGGAGAGCGGTAGAGAGGTTTTTCGCCAAGTACTTCGGTTTCCTCTTCGATAACACATCGCTGTGTTATCTTTGTGTTTGCATCTCTCTTTCCTTTCTCTTTACCTTTTAATTACTGCTGTGTTTGTAATTAATTATGGTTTAGAGTGTGTTACCAATTTGGATATAGCTTATATTTCATATTCCGCACATATACTGTTTGTTTATAAGCTTGTGTTGGTATTTTTGTAATTGGGGGTCTAAACGTTCATTGGTATTTTATACGCTATTTTGAACTTTCAATTGGTATCAGAGCAGGTACACTTGTTGTAGTTTAATTACCTAAGTGTGATCCTAGACCCCTTAGCTATGGATGAAGCTATGGAAAAGGCTATGTTGAATTGTGGTTTAAATGTTTGTGATAATGACTCTATGAATATGTTTGAAGATTGTCCTAACAATGAACTTCTAGAATTATTAAAAACAAAGAAACATGCTAGAATGTTTGTTCACATGCTGAAATATTTTGAAAATGAGAATCATATCCTACATAATAGTCTATGTGAGTCAAATTCTTTGATTAAGAAGTATAAAAGAAGGAATAGAATATTGTGTGATAAGGTTGATAATCTTAAAAAGAAAATTCAATCTAACAAGAGTGTGGAAAATGAAGGTAATTTTCTATTTGAAGGTCAAGAGTGCTTGTCCCATGCTTGCTTATTTGTGCACACTTCTAAGAAGGTATTTAATTCGTGTTTATGGTATCTTGATAGTGGGTGCTCTCGCCATATGATAGGAGCTAAATCACTGTTTAAGTCACTCAAAGAGAAAGTCGGTGACTATGTGACATTTGGCGATGGAAGTCATGCTCAAATACTTGGCAAAGGGGTTAAGGCAAATCTCTTAAGCATCACTCAAATATGTGATGAGGACTTCCTTGTTCAATTCTCAAAGAATGGGTGTGTAATCATTGATGAAGAAGGGATTCAAGTGTTGAAGGGAAATAGGACTATCGACAATTGCTACGGAGTAGTTCATACGTCAAAGATTTCTTGCAAAAGTGCTCGTGTTGACATGTTGGAACTTTGGCATCAAAGATTTGGGCATGCAAATTTCAAACAAGTGGCTAAAGTATCTAAACTTGAAGCTGTTGATGGACTTCCAAAATTTGGAAAGGTGGAGAAGACCATTTGTGGTGCATGCCAAATAGGGAAGCAAACAAAGGCAAATCATCACAAGGTGAATGTGATTGCTACTTCATGTTGTTTAGAGCTTCTTCATGTTGATCTAATGGTCCCCACAAGAACTGAAAGCCTAGGAGGAAAAAGGTACATCATGGTCATTGTTGATGATTTCTCAAGATACAGTTGGGTGGAATTTCTTAGAGAAAAATCAAAAGCATGTGAGACAATGAAAATTCTGTGCAAGAGACTTCAAAACAAGAAAGGGGCTCCTATTGTCAAGATAAGGAGTGATCATGGCAAGGAGTTTGAGAATGCAAGATTTGAGTCTTTTTGTGAGAAGAATGGGATCAAAAAGAAATTTTCAGCCCCTAAAACTCAACAAAATAGGGTGGTTGAGAGGAAAAATCGGGTGATTCAAGAAATGGCAAGAGTTATGCTACTCAACAAGCAAATTCCTCAAAAGTTTTTGGGAGAAGCCGTGAACACTTCATGTCACATTGGTAATAGAATATTCTTCCGAGCAGGAACAAAGAAGACCACATATGAAATTTGGAATGGAAAGAAGCCAAAAGTGAAGTACTTTCGAGTATTCGGAAGCAAGTGTTACATTCTAAATGATCTAGAGAACCTTGGAAAATTTGATGTAAATAGTGATGAAGGCATCTTCCTTGGGTATTCTACTACTAGCTGGGCATATAGAGTCTTCAACAAGAGAACAAAGACAGTAATGGAGTACATCAATATGGAAATTGATGATGCTATAACAAAAGTAGAGATTGATGATGATGGAGAAGGACCAAGCTCCAAAGAACCCACCGTTGAGGTCGAAGCCCAAGATATTGAAGGAGAAGGGCTTACACCAGAAAAGGAATCGACTCCCGTGAACTCAAGAATGGAAACAAGGTCAATGTCTAGAACATCAAGTCCTCTCACTCCTTCAGAAGTTCATCCTCCTATCTCCTGGAACGATGAAGTGTCCACCTTAAAGAAGCCATCATCAAGAGTGGTTAAAAACCACCCAAACAGTAACATCATTGGGTCTCTAGATGAAGGTCTTCGCCTTAGAAAGGGAAGTATACTTCTGGCCAATCATGTAACATACCATTACTACCTTACCCAATTTGAGCCGAAAAAGGTAAAAGAAGCTCTTCAAGATGAAAATTGGGTTGATTCAATGCATGAAGAACTGAATCAATTTGTAAGAAATGATGTATGGGAACTTGTTCCTAGGCCTGAAAATGTTCATGTCATTCGCACCAAATGGATCTTCAAAAACAAGATCGATGAAGATGGAGAGATTATACAGAATAAGTCTTGGCTAGTGGCTCAAGGATACACTCAAGTGGAAGGAGTAGATTTTGATGAATCCTTCACTCCCAAAGCAAGGCTTGAATCTATCTGCATTCTTATGTCAATTGCATGCACTATGAACTTTAAACTCTACCAAATGGATGTGAAATGTGCATTTCTCAATGGATACTTGAATGAAGAAGTGTTTGTTGAACAATCCAAAGGTTTCCAAGATCCTCACTTCCCTGATCATGTGTTGAGATTGAAGAAGGCTCTTTATGGCTTGAAACAAGCTCCTAGAGCTTGGTATGATTGGCTTACACATTACCTCTTGGATAGAGGATTCAAAAGAGGATATGCCAACCGGACTCTATTTGTCAAGAATGATAAGGACTACCTTATCGTGGCTCAAGTATATGTTGATGACATAGTATTTGGAGCTACCACTGATGCTTGAGCCATAGAATTCTCCGAGGAGATGAAGAAAGAATTTTAGATGAGTATGGTAGAGAAGCTTACATTTTTCTTGAGCCTTCAAGTCAAACAAAAGAAGGAGGGCATATTCATTTCACAAGAAAAATATGCTAGAAATATTGTTAAGAAGTTTGGATTAGATTCCAAAAAACATGCCTCCATTCCCATGAGTTCATCTACAAAACTTAATCTTGATCCTTCCGGGGTAGAAGTGAGTCCAACTTTGTATTGGAGCATCATTTGGAGTTTACTCTATCGTACGGCTAGTAGACCGGACATTGCTTTTAGCGTGGGAGTTTATGCTCAATATCAAGCTGCTTTGAAGGAATCCCACCTAACTGCGGTGAAGCGAATCATACGATATGTCAATTGCACTCCAAATTATGGCTTGTGGTACTCAAAGGATTCTAATGCTTGCCTCATGGGTTATTCAGATGCAGATTGGGCTAGAAGTGTGGATGACCGAAAGAGTACCTCAGGTGGCTGCTTCTACCTTGGGAACAATCTTGTCTCTTGGATGAGCAAGAAACAAAATTTCGTGTCCCTCTCTATGGCGGAAGCAGAGTACATAGCTACTGGAAGTTGCTGCACATAACTTCTCTGGATAAAGAAGTTACTTCACGACTACGGGATTCCTCAAGATACAATGTGTGTGTTCTATGACAACACCAGTGCTATAAATCTCTCTAAGAATCCGGTTCAACATTCAAAGTCGAAGCACATAGAGATACATTACCACTTCATCCGAGATTTAGTGGAAGATAAAGTTGTGTCTTGAATTCATACATACGGACAATCAAAAGGTGGACATCTTCACCAAACCTCTCAATGGTCCATGGTTTGAATCACTTCATAAGACCATCGACATTGATACAATTCCGTAAATCTCATGTGTGATGTGTGCTTTACTTGTTTATCTTGATTTGAACTTACTAGTGTAGAGCACACACTACTTTGTTGGTAACTTGTATAGCATGTTTTGACAAATTTTTGTTTGTTTGTTTTGCTTTGAATGTTTTTATTTTTGATCAATCTTTGTCAAAAATCCAAAAACACATAAAAAGTATAAAATCCAAAAAGTTTGATCGGCATTATTGTGTTCTATCACACGCATGTTTTGCCTTATACCTTCGTACTAATGGCTTTATGCATTTATGAGCGTAAATTGTTCTTTATGCACTCATATCATTATGGGAAAAATCTTGACATCTATGTGATTGTTGTAAATAGATCTTCAAACGTGTCATGAATGATTAGTCAATGGTTTTGTTTATCTTGAGACTTGCATAGACTTGTGCCTATATATCTTCCCACTTTTTTAATTTTTGCTTAAAGAGCTCAACTAATGTAAATCTCAAAATGAAAAGAAATAATGAGTTGCAAAATCTATCGCACAAACTAGTATTCGACTAAGAAAAAGGGAAAGCAACGTATATGATAATATATGATGCCCAAAAAGCCAAAGGCTTGTTCATCTAATTGAAATATCAAAATTTCAAGCATCGATCTCAAAATGAGATGTACTGATTCTAAGTGATCAAATGTTATGATGTGTATGAAGCCAAATGAAAAGCTTCAAAATTATGTAATCAAGTTTTGTGGGAGGTCATATATGCATACTTCTATAATTGAAATTGGTCACTTTTCCTCATGCTAATTGTGCATGTCTTGGTTGAATTGATCATTGAAGCTTCACATTGGACTAAGGACTATCTCATCTTTGATACCCACACACATCACACATGTCTATGTTCAATGAATGTCATATTCATTCGTGTGATTGTACTCGATTAAATGTGTTGCACTTACTCAATCATATGCTGATCAAACACAAAAAGATTTTTGAAAATTTTAATTGTTTTTGGAAAGTGTTTTTGTTTTGAAAAATTTTAAAAATTTCAAAAATTTTGCAACTCTGTTTTGGCGACTCACTCTCGCGAGTCAATCCAGTCACGAGCCCCTAGTCGTGAGCTTACTCAGAAGCTTTCGCAACTCCTTGACGGGTCAAGCCCCCAGTCACGAAAAAGACTTAGAAAAAATTCAATTTTTTGGGTTTTTAGCATTTTCGCTACTCACTTTGGTGACTAGTTCGCAAGTGGAAGCTCCAGTCGCGAGTTTTACTAAGAATGCTTCGCGACTTACTTGAGAGTGGACCTTCCAGTTGCGAAAAACACTTAGACAAATTTTTCAAAATTTGTCACACGAGTTTTTGGTGACTTGTTCGTGACTCATTCCAGTCACGAAAAATGCATGTTTTGCATAATGAGGGTTATTTTCAGGGCAGTTTTTCAAAAACTTTTCATTTTTCCCTCGCATATTGTAACTGTTCATAGTCTTGTCCGTCCCTCCCTCTTCCAAAATCACCTTTCTCACTCACAAAGCCTCCATTTTCTTCATCATTTCTTCACCAATCTTCAAGAAAAAGGTATGGGCTTTGTTCTTTTCTTAATGTATTTTCTGTTTCTTGCCCTAGATTTCTTGGATTGTGTGTTTTTGTTGAGATTTGATCATATGATGTTTGAATATGGTTTGTGGATATTTTGTTGAGTTTGATGTATGGGTTTTGTTGGTTTTGGTAGTATGATGCCTATAATACATGCTTTTCATGTTTGTTTCTCATTTTTGAGTATTATACCTTGTCTACGTTGTTTTGTGCATACCATGCCCATGGTAAAATCTCTCATAGACATTTTCTTGTGTTTCTGAGGATTTCATGGAATACAATGATTGTAGGGATGACCTTGCTTCACTGTTTGTGAAATTTTCTTTGGTTATGTGTTTTTGCACTTTGCCCTAGGTTGTACATGGTGATATTTGTGCGCAAACACACAACTTGATATGTTTGGGGCCTAATGCCAAGACTCTATTGTGCTTTGATGCTATATGTCCTCTTATGTCAAGTTGTTATTGAATTATGCTTTAGTTTCATTTTTTTAAGGCATAATTCTAAGTCCATTTCATTGCTACTAACTTGTCACTAATTATTTGTGTTACCATATGTTGTGCTTTGTTTTTTGGTCTTTGCTGCTATGTTTTTGTAGATGACTCCAAAGAAGAAGACTACTGCACATCGTGTTAACAAAAGGAAGAAAATGGACAATACTCGGTTCCGCTTTACCCAACACTTTGAAAGATACAATCAGTTCTTTAAGAAGGCTCCAATCATCCAAGAGCGATTTGTGGACTTGGTTGATTTGAAGGATTATTTTATCCTAGGCTGTTTTCAAGATAAAGGTTCGGACAAGCTCCTTGGTGATCTCCTTGGGGTGTGTGAACCTTTGATTTGTGAATTCTATGCCAATGTCATTTTACGAAAGGATGAAATCGATTGTTGGATTAGAGGCCATGAGTTCACCATTGACATGGAGGATATTAATGACGTTCTTGGCTTTGAGGACCTAAAGCATGATTTCACTCACTACAAGGACAGAATGCTCTCCATAGAGATGGTTCAATCACGTATCGGTGGTGTTAGAGAAGGAAGATGCCTCAATACAACTGCTATTCCACCGGATCTGAGATGTCTTACATTAATTATGATGTTCAACCCGTACTCGGTGAAGAAGATGACCACCATTAGTAATGCTAAAGCCGTTTTTCTCGTGGAGCTTTGGGAGAATACTTACATTGATATTAGTGCTCATGCCTTCTCTATCATTGCTAATGAAACAAGGACAACTTAAAGGGCAAAGCTGATTCTCCCTAATCTTTTCATGAGGCTCTTTCGAGCAAAAGGTGTAGAAATTCCTCAAGACATCAATCTCATGCCTACTCCTCCTGCTATAAATGATCTAACAATTGCACGAATCAAAGTTCTTCTCCTTGGTGATGAAGAGGAGGGTGATTAAGCTCAACGAGAGCCTAAGGACACCGAGACAGAAGCAAAAGGACAACCTTCAAGGTCATGAAGCCATGGTAAAAGGAGCAGAGCTTCATCATCTACTGAAGTACCTCCAGATGCATTTCAGATCATCCTTGAGAGGATTGACGGCCTACGAGATGTCTGAAATGAGCAATCTAACAGGCTGACTGCCATCCAAGAACAAATTAATTTACTTTCAGCCAAGTTTGATAGCTTTACTGCACAGCATTAGCCCTTTGGCCATTCCAGTCAAAAAGGAGGAGATATGGAGTAGGAGTAGCTCTTGAGGGGGAGCATCATTTTGAGGGGGAGAAACTTTAAGCACTTTTAGTTTATATTGTTTATGGTTTATGTTGTTTATGTTTGGATTTAGTTTCAATTATGGGTTTTCATAGCACTTTGTTAAGTACTTTGGTTTGAACTCTATAATTCTAGTTCTTGGTTTTCTAATACTTGACTATGGTGTGTTGTGAAAACTTGAATGCTTAGCTATTTAAAATATTTTTTTAATGTGTACCCTTGCTTTGTAGCTTAGTACTTTTAGTTAATGTTATGCATTTTCTTTAGTACATCACTCTTGTGCCTTTGTTGGATTCTATATCCTTGATGCAACTACTTTGGTTTTTGTATCAGTTGAGTGTTGGACATGCAAATGATACTTTGCATTGAGCTTATTAACTTACATGTCCGGATGTTCATTCCTTGTGTGAATGATCGTTGTGATTACTATTTATAGTGATTGTTCTTGTTTGGTCAAGCCATGCTTTATTGCGATATTCTTTACTACTTGATCGCATTGTACTTGTTCTATATGCATTTCAAGATTTTTGCTTACAATGATCGTCTTGTGTTATTGTTTTCAGGAAAAACTTGTTCGTATAGTTCAAGAGTTTCACAGTTTCTAGAGTTAGGGGTGAATGAGTTTTGGTAACTGTTCCCAACTCACATGTTAAGTTTAGAGTCTGTTTTAGGGTTTTGTCACGGAATAGCCAAAGGGGGAGATTGTAAGGTTGAATTTATTTAATCATGTGTTGGTTTTATTCTGTGCTAAATTTGCTTGTAATTTAGCATTTAGATTCCCTGAATTTATATGGAATTTATGTAAGGATTGTGTATGAGAGAGTGTGAAAAAAACTCAAGATGTGTGCAATCAAAGGAGTCTCGTGATTGGATCTCGAGACTGACTCACAACTAGCAAGTCGCCTAAGTGGCACACGTGTGAAGCATGCAGGGGAGCTGACGGGTCACAACAGCTAGAGCACTACAGGAAAAAATTTCAGTCTGGTCAGGCAGTTAGCTCATGACTCAGACTCACAACTCGTTCTAGTCGTGAGGTTGAGTTGCCAGAATACCTTGTTTAGATGAAAACTGACTTTTCGCATTCCTCATAGACACTACTATAACTACCCTTATACCCACAAAATGTAGAGAGCTTCTAGAGAGAATTTTGAGAGAGAAACCCTAGAGAAAAACAAGATTGACTCATCCACGATCTTTATCATTTGATTCTCCAAAGTCCTCTACTCTCACCCTCTCCATTGACATATTCTTGAGAAGTATATTTGTCAAATCCTTATCTCACCATACCCATATCAATAAGGAAGTGTTTTGGTGCTTGGGAAGCAGTTCAGAGAGGACCAATTCATTTGGTTGATGTAATGGGCTTATTGCGGGATCTGGTAAGCTAAAGAAGACAAGATTTCGACGTAACCCTGTTGGAGCAAGAAGCTTGAAGGGCTTAGGTGCACTAGGTAGATTAGGTTTGGATGGTCTTCTGCTATTCATGTATCATAACTATATTCTTTAGTGGATCATTTACCACTTAGAGGGCGGCGGAGAGGTTTTTCGCCGAGTACTTCAGTTTCCTCTAACACATCGCCGTATTATCTTTGTGTTTACATTTCTCTTTCCTTTCTCTTTACCTTATAATTGCTGCTGTGTTTGTAATTAATTATGGTTTAAAGTGTTATCAATTTGGATATAGCTTATATTTCATATTCTGCATATATACTGTTTGTTTATAAGCTTGTGTTGGTATTTTTGTAATTGGAGGTCTAAATGTTCATTGGTGGTTTATAAACTATTTAAACTTTCATTTAATAGTTTAAAAATCTGCTAACTAACGAAAATGTTAGCAAATTGGTGTTAAAAAAAAAAAATCCTCATTGACTAACGTTAAAGACTTTTTGGGTGGGCACTCCGCAGTCCTCACTAGCAGTGAGAAATTTCGAGAGTCAATTGGAAGAGGCATATGAGTTAAAATTAGTGAGAGTTTTTTTCTAATTTTTTTTTATTTCGATTAGTAACTATTAGTAAAACTGGTCGAAGATTAGCTTTGGTCAAGAAAAGTAAAACAGATACCATAGATTCTGAAGGACAGCTAGAAACCGCGGATTCATTTCATACTATACCTTTGGATTGGACACCACATTATTTTGTTGTCAATCTAAAATCTCAGCTATATTGCAAGTGTTACCCAATTCTCCCCACCTGCAGTTTGCATAAAACAAACAATAACTAGCGGGTAACAACAACAGCAACTCAACCTTGTTTTGTTTTTAACTACCAGTCCACAAGGAAAAAAACAGGCAAACACAAACCCAGGCCAAGATAACCCAACAACCACGACTAGCATCTGTGAGTTTCTCTCTCTCTCTCTCTCTCTCTCTCTCTCTCTTTACCTTTTTTTTTTTTTTTTTTTTGATGGAAAAACTCTCTCTTTACCTTTATTCATGGTGGTGAGTGTAAAATGGTGGTATACATAACATTTAGAAGAGAGAGAGAAAGAAATTGATGGAAGTTTTATCAGAATTTTGTCTTTAATAAAAGGGATAATGTTAATTGTATTTGCCTTAATAATTTGGCATCAGGATTTGTGTTAGATCAATTTCAATATTTATATTAAATATTACAAATCTGAAAGTGTATCCAGTGCCATTTCATTTAAAATCTTTATAGGGAAATTCGGCAATATGGGTTGTGCTCAATCAATGGAAAGATGAAATGTTTGACACAACTTTAGCTCTAACTTGAGGGTTGACTTAATTTTCTAGTATTAGTTGAAGTGCTTTTACTACTTGTGATGAGAGTAAACTTTATATTTATTGATTTTTCAGATACATTCTTGAACGTCTCATATTACTACTAACATGTCTGATTAGACAAAGGATGATATTATAGACAAGAAAATGCTAATATTCTAAGCAGGGGCGAAGCCACCTTATACTGGGGGTGGGGGGGGCCATGGCCCCCCCAAAAATGTTCAAATTTTTTTTTTAATAGTTGGTAAAAAATAGGCCCTAAAGAATTTTTGTCAGATTTGGCCCCTTCAAATGAAACTGATTGGCCCCCCCAAGTCTCCTTGATTCATTCAAATTTATTCAACTATGTTGACCTTTTGTTAGTCTTTCTCCATCTCTCCTCCCCCAACATGTCATCACACAAGCCCAACTTGTATAATTTTTACTATTGGGCTGTAGCTTCCTTTATAGAAGGTTATTACTTAACCTTTTCAATTTATATTTTCCATCTACCTCATCACTCACAGTGAAAGTGTTCCTTAATCTCTCTAGTCCTCCATTTCTTCTTCTCCTTTTTCATCTCTATTTTACATCAAATTCTATTCACTTTTATCTAAGTTCAATTTCTATTTCTATTTATTTATATTATGGTTGAAATTTTTTTTTCTCCCTCTTATTTATTAATCCAATTGATAGTCTAATTTATTATTTATATTTAGTATTTCATACTAACATACTAAGACAACCATATATAAGTAAGCTTTGGTATGACAAACACATCTAATACTAGATTAGATGCATAAATCTTCATAGCCCAATACATGGTACCAGTAATTTTATTTGAAAAATCTCATACACATGCCAAAACTAACAAATTTGTCTGTGTTTGACACATTTGTCCAGTAATGAATGGGTCATACACAGATACATAGATACGCGCGTGCGCGCGCGCACACACACACACACACACACACATATATATATATATATATATCTTGTTAATCAGTATGATCATTTAGCCTTGGCTCCCCCCCCCCCCCCCCCCCCAAAGGAAAATTTCTAGCTCTGCCCATTTCTAAGGTGAAATTCCCTATGGTGTTAATCGACATGCATTGCATTGCACTTGCACTACCTCTCACTTATTTATTGTAAGGTTGAATTTATTCAATCATTTTGTTGGCTTTATTCCGTATCAAATTTGCTTGTAATTCAGCATTTAGAAACCCTGTATTTAGGTGGGAATCATGTAAAGATAGTGTGTGAGAGAGTGTGAAGAAAAACTTAAAAGTGTGCACTCAAGAAGAGCCTCGTGACTGGATCTCACGACTGGCTCGTGACTGGCAAGTCGTCAGAATGGCACATATGTGAAGCATGCAGAGGGAGCTAAAGGGTCATGCCAACTGTTGCATTACAGGACAAAACCTCCAATCTAGCCAGACAGTTAGCTCGTGACTCAAACTCGCAACTCGTTTCAATTGCGAGCTCGAGTCGCCAGAATGACCTGTTTGGTTGTATCTGACTCTTCACATTTCTCATACACCCTACTATAAATACCCTTATACCCACGAAATGTTGAGAGCTTCCAGAGAGAATTTTGAGAGAGAAACCCTAGAGAAAAACAAGATTGACTCATCCACAATCTTCATCTTTTGATTCTCTAAATTCCTCTACTCTCACCCTCTCTATTGACATATCCTTGAGAGGTACATCAGCCAAATCCTTATCTCACATACCCATATCTGTAAGAAGGTTTTTGGTGCTTGGGAAGCAGTTCAGAAGGGACCAATTCATTTTGGTTGATGCAATAAGCGATAGCGGGATCCGGTAAGTTAGAGAAGACAACGTTCGGCATAACCTTGTTGGAGCAAGAAGCTTGGAGGGCTTAAGTGCATTAGGTAGATTAGGCTTGGAGGGTTTTCTGCTATTCATGTATCCCAACTTTATTCTCTAGTGGATTATTGACCGCTTGGAGGGCGACGGAGAGGTTTTTTACTGAGAAATTTGGTTTCCTCTTCTATAACACATCGCTGTGTTGTTTTTGTGTTTGTATCTCTCTTCCCTTAATCTTTGCCTTTTAATTACTGTTGTGGTTGTGATTAATTTCGATTTAAATTGTTTTACCAATTCTGTTTTAGCTTATTATCATATTCCGCACATACATTGTTTGATTATAAGCTTGTGTTGGTAATTTGTGAATTAGGGGTATAAACATTCATAGGTATTTTACACACTATTTGAACTTTCATTTATTTAACGTATTTCTGTTACTCGCTTGTCTGTCAGCTATGCGGGTCCATAACTCTGGTAAGCTGTTCCCTGTGTAATCGATAACATGGCTGGGGCCTTGGTGGGAGGAGCATTTCTCTCTGCTTTCCTTCAAGTTTTGTTTGATAGAATTGCATCTAGCGAGGTTGCTGACTTTTTCCGGGGAAGAATACTCAGCGATGGACTACTAAGGAAGTTGAAGATAGCATTGCTGTCTGTGAATGCAGTGCTTGAAGATGCAGAGGAAAAGCAAGTTGCAAAGTCAGCTGTGAAAGAGTGGCTTGATGAGCTGAAAGATGCTGTCTATGATGCAGAGGATATTTTGGATGAGGTTGCTTCTAAAGCCTTGCAACGCAAGTTGGATGCTGAATTTCTAACCTCAGGATGTAAGGCACGAAGCTTCATCTCTGCTTCTCTTAATCCTTTTGCCAAGGAGATAGAACCAAAGATTCAAGAGGTACTTGACAGACTAGAATACTTAGCAAGACAAAAGGATGTTATAGGTCTAAGAGAAGTTGTTGGAGGAAAACCGTCCGAAAGATTGCCTACAACTTCTTTGGTTGAAGAATCTGATATTTGTGGTAGGGATGATGATAAGGAGGCAATAGTCAACTTGTTGCTCTCAGATGATGCAAGTGGCAGTGAGATGTGTGTGATTGCCATGGTTGGCATGGGGGGAATTGGCAAGACCACCCTTGCTCAGCTTGTATACAATGACCCTAGGGTGAAGGAGCATTTTAACCTTGAAGCATGGGTTTGTGTTTCAGAAGAATTTGACGTGTTTAAGGTAACGAAAACAATTCTTGAGGCAGTAACTTTGTCAACTTGTGATATTAAGGATCTAAATCGGCTTCAAGTTACGTTGAAAGAGAAGTTAAAGGGGAAGAAGTTTCTACTTGTTTTAGATGATGTTTGGAATGAGGATTATGTTGATTGGGAGGTCCTAAGGAATTCCTTTAAATCTGGGGTTCAAGGAAGTAAGGTCATTGTAACAACACGCAATGCAAGTGTTGCATCTGTCATGCGCCCTATTGCAACTCATCATCTAAAGCAGTTACCAGATGAAGATTGCTGGTCATTATTTGCAAAACATGCATTTGATGATAGCAACTCTGAGGCACATCTGGAGCTAGAAGTAATAGGTAGACAAATTGTGAAAAAGTGCAAAGGCCTACCTTTAGCAGCCAAGACAATTGGGGCTCTCTTGCGGTCTAAACTAGATGTTGATGAATGGGATAAGATATTGAAGAGTGAATTGTGGGATTTGTCAAATGATGGGGGCAACATTCTCCCTGCTCTTAGATTAAGCTACAAATATCTCCCCTCACCTCTAAAGCAATGCTTTGCTTACTGTTCAATATTCCCAAAGGATTATATTGTTAGAAAAGATCAATTAGTGTTATTATGGATGGCAGAAGGTTTCTTGCAACAATACAAAAACAAAACAATGGAAGAAGTGGGTGATGAGTACTTCCTTAACCTAGTTTCAAGATCATTATTCCAACAATCAAGTAGTGATAAATCACATTTTATAATGCATGATCTCGTCAATGACTTAGCCAAATTTGTATCTGGGCAATTCAGCTTTAGATTGGAGGGTGACTATTCTCACAAACTTGTGAACAAGACTCGCCATTTGTCTTATTTCAAAACAAGATTTGATAGTTCTAAGAAGTTTGAGGATCTTTACAAGGCTAAGCGGTTACGCACCTTCCTCTCTTTGACATTGCCACCGAGCAGTGAGACCTTTTTCTTAACTAAAAAGGTAACACATGATTTGCTGCCAATGCTAAGATGCTTACGGGTGCTCTCTCTATCTCATTATAGTAATATGACTGATTTGCCTGATTCAATTGGCAAAATTAAGCATCTACGCTATTTGAACCTTTCTTTCACTGCAGTTAAAAGGCTGCCTGATTCCATATGTAAGTTGTGCAATTTGCAAACATTGAAGTTATTGGGTTGTCGATTTCTTGCTGTGTTGCCAAAAGATATGTGGAGACTCATTAATTTACGTCATCTTGATATTACTGAAACTAGCATAAAGGAGATGCCGATACAACTGGGTAGACTAAAATGTCTCCATACATTGACTACTTTTATCATTAGCAAACATAGTGGGTCTTGCATCGGAGAGTTGGGGAAACTTTCAAGTCTTCAGGGAATGCTTTCTATTCTGGAGCTTCAAAATGTTGCATCTCCTATGGATGCTTTGAATGCGGGCTTGAAGGATAAGAGGTACCTTGAGGAGTTGGTGTTGGAATGGAGTGCTGATACTAGAGTTATAGAAAGTGAAAGAACTGTACTTGACAGTCTCCAGCCCCATACAAACTTGAAAGGTCTGACTATGAACTACTATAGTGGTAAAAGTATTCCAGATTGGGTAGGGCATCATTCATTCTCTAACATAACATGCATGCATCTAAAAAATTGTAAATGTTGCTTTTGCTTGCCGCCACTTGGGCAGCTACCCTCTCTGCAGGACCTCTCTATTGTTGGGTTTGATGGAGTTGTTAAGGTGGGCACTGAGTTTTATTGCAGTGGCTCTTCTTCGATTAACCCTTTTGGAGCCCTAAAAGTTATAAGGTTCGAGCAAATGTTGAGGTGGAAGGAATGGTCTTCTTTTGCTTCTGAAAATGTAGGTGGAGCTTTTCCTCATCTTGAAGAGCTTTATATTCAAAACTGCCCGGAGCTAATGGGAGTTTTGCCCATCCATTTTCCTTCTTTAGCCAAACTTGTGATTATTGAGTGCCCGCAGCTGGTGGCTTCACTCCCAAGAGCTCCTGCTCTATGGGAAATGCAGTTATTACATTGTAATGAGGTTCTGTTAAAGGAATTGCCATCTAGAATGCAGAAGCTCAAAGTTGGAGGATTTGGTGCACTAAAGTCCCTACCCAAGGGAATGATGGAAGGAAAAACTTGTCTTCAAGAGTTAGAAGTATGTGACTGTTCCTCGCTTATGTCCTTTCCCAGGAGTGGTATACCCTCTACATTAAAAACCCTTAAGATCACAAACTGTAGGAAGCTAGAGTTTCCAATGAACCAGAATTTTTCATCCCTTGAAAGATTCTTTTTAATAGATAGTTGCGATTCTCTCAGTACCTTTCCATTGGACTTGTTCCCAAAGCTTTATGATATCATAATCAGGGGGTGTCGGAATCTAGAATCTCTTTCAGTTCCAAAGGAATATCTCCATGATTTAATGACCTTGCAAATTCAAATCCATGATTGCCCCAATTTCGTATCTTTTCCCAAAGGAGGGCTACCCGCCCCCAACCTAACATGGTTTTGGGTCACCAATTGTGGGATTCTAAGGTCGCTACCTGAAAAGATGCATATATTCCTTACATCTCTCAAGTATTTGCGTATAGAAGATTGTCCAGAAGTTGAGTCATTTCCTGAAGGGGGTTTGCCTTCCAATCTGAATTTGATTTCCATCCTCAGTTGTGACAAACTCATTGCCAGCTGCAAGGGGTGGGGTTTGCAACAACTCCCCTCTGTTAGAAAATTGTCAATCAGTGGTAAATCTGAAGATGTGAAGTCCTTTCCTGAGGAAGGGTTTCTACCCACTAATCTTACCTTTCTTTACATCTCTAAATTCCCAGCTATAGAATCCTTAAACAAGAAGGGGCTTCAACGCCTCACTTCTCTTGAACAGTTGTGGATCCAAGATTGCCCTAAGCTCAAGTACATGCCAGATGAGGGGTTTCCTGCATCCCTTTCTTTCCTCCGGATCAATGAGTGTCCTTTGCTGAAGAAAAGTTGTCAAAGGAAAAAGGGAAAAGAATGGCGCAAGATTGCTCACATTGACTGCGTGATGATCGATGAAGAATTGATTGCATGAGGAGCCCCCACCTCCTGTTCCTATGTTCTTACAACAGATGGATAGTGAAATTAACTCAGGTTTTACAGTTAGGTACTTGCTCTATGCCCAGCTGATTAACTATGTAATTTACTGTCTGTTTTAAATATTATTAACGCTGATAATGATGAAACAGAATGCTTTGTTGCTTACCAAATCTTCCTCTGCTTCATCATTCTGGCAACAATAATTAAACTTAGTATTGATTCTTTCTCATTTTACTGTCAGAAATTATGGTGCTGTCTGTACAAAGCAGGAGGTGCTCTACAATTCTAAAGGTTTGTTCAGGTGATTTGTGCTTCTGTCGATCTCCATTTCACTGTCTATGCTCAAGTTCTTTTGGTCCTTTTGCAGGGTTACTTTTGTCCCTTTTGGTATCAGAGGGACCTCCCATCTCTCATTTCTTTACATATTATGAGGCATTTGAATTTTTTAGGATTTTTTTAGAAAATAACTATAAAACTCAGACTATATTATTAGTTAAGCAACATTTCAAACTAATTTGGTTTCTAACAAATCGAGTTCAAAGGACTCGATTTTGCTGTGCGAAATTGCACTGGAAGTCGAGTATCTCACACTCGAGTTTGGAACTTGAGTGTGAGACACTCGATTTCCAGTGAGCAAAATCGAGTCCTCTGGACTCAATTTGTTTATAAACCAAATTAGTTTAAAACGTTGCCTAACTAATAATATAGTCTGAGTTTTATAGTAATTTTCTAAAAAAATCCAATTTTTTATCTTTTACCTGAGGACTGCTCCTCCTGAATTTGACACAGATTTTTATCTTTAGTTGTGATGACTTAAAATCACTCCCTGAACAGGTACGCCTTTTCCACCCATTTCTTGGGGGTTTGGAAATGTATTCTGTAACAACTGAGGGGATTTGCACTTCAATTCAAAAAAGCCTCACATCTATGCAAGCGACACTGATTGCTTTGATGCCAGAGGGACTGGGCTCAACACTCCACTCTTGAAAAATAGATAATCTCGAACTACCTTAAGCTCCAATCTATGCCAGAAGAGGGACTGCACACCTCTCTTTCTTATCTATGTATTCTGGCCTAAGATTTCTCACATCTCTCAACAATCTCTTTTCTTCTAATGATTTTCTCTCTTTTTATTACTAATGTAAGATCAAACCAAAACCTAACCCATCTATGATGTATTTAGTACTTTACCACCTAATAAGGTGTTGAATACTGCTGATGTTAAAATGCATAAGCATAATAGAGGAGAGGACCTTGAATTATTTCTGAGAAATTTGCTGAAAATATTAATTAGGCTATCCTTTTGTCAAGGTAGGACTCCAAACGGGACTATATGTTAAAGACTTTCAACTTCTTTACAACATAATTGGTGGTGTGAGTTCCATCGTGTTTAGAGAAACCGATACTTATGTGTGTTTGCCATGTGTTCAAGTTAGTTAAATACGTTTTTTTTTTGTTCTTGAATAAGTCAATAAATAACCGAAGTTGAAATTCTGCCTACACTAAAAATCAATTGGCATCCTAATTTGATAAAAAAAAAAAATCATGGACCAGACATGATGAGTTTAAATCCTATTGTATTTAACCAAAAATAAATTGTGTATTTGCTTTTCCTAGCAAGTTATAACTAGTATGTTCTTGTGTTTAGCAAAAATAAATAAATTAAAATAACAGCGTGTAAATTCTTGTATCTTGTCCTTTGCTCCCGACAGAAAACCAACAAAAATTTCAATTTTGTAAATGAATACTTGGCTGCGAATTATGTAATGCTACCCCTGAAAACATTTTACATGTTCTTAGACCTTGTATTCTTTAAAGGAAAAACCCATGTTAGAAAAATAATGTGGATTTGGATTCAATTTGTCATGATGTTGTATCTCACGGCTAGAATTCATCTGTAAAGTGCAAACTTGAATAGCACAACCTCAGAGTTTCCTTGGATAAGTTTGTTGTCACCGTCAGTTAGGCTATGACACTAACATGTGGGATGGAATTAGGTTGTGGGGTTTACTGTAAAAGGCAACCCGCTAGAGTAAGAGTAAGAGTAAGCTGTGAGGAATGTCAGTAACCATCAGTGGCGGAGCCACGTTGAGGCTGAGGGGGGCCTTGGCCCCCCCAAAATTTTTGAAAAAAAAAAAGTAGATATACTATCTATGAGTCATCTAAACCAAATTTGAAAAATTTTAAGCAATAGATATGCTTTGGCCCCCCATATTCCAGTTAAATTTGTTTCTATTTATAAACAATCCTAAAATTACATATAACTTTCTTTCCAAAAAAAAAATTACATATAACTTTCATTTAAATAGGTTATAGTAATTCTATTTAAAAACATCTAATAGTGATAAATGGATAATATAAACAATTTACAATATATCTTTCTCAAATTTATAAAAAAAAAAAAAAAAAAATTGCAAGAACCAAACATTCACAAACTTACAATAAACATACAGATATTTTAACAATCATCTCACAAAATAAAAGAGAGAAAGAAAAAAAAAATGGTTTCTAGCTTTTCATCCATCGCCGCAAGTCCACAAGAATCTCATTCCAACGTACCTAAAGCAATAGAGCAACATACGCATGATGCAACAATGGCAATCATAACAAGTGAGTCCACACTTTTCTCAGCCTCTGGCATCCTAATCTGATCTGCTTTTTTTTTTTTTTTTCCTTCTGTTTTTCTTTTCAATACTTCTTTGGTTCTTCTGTTGTTTACGAAGTAGAGTACTAGAGTGTTACATTTTGCTTTACCAAGAATCATTTATCAATTGACTGTTGCCTCTTCCACGTGTATGGTTGAAACTTGAAGTCTTCAAAAACAATTGATAATCCCCACCCAAGTGGTTAGGTATGGGCCATACGATTTTTCCTTTTCATCCTTATTTGTTGTTAAAGTATTTTATATTATATAACATTATGAATGAATATAATGTACTATAGTATATCATGTCTAAAATAAAAACATTTAATTAGTTGTATTTAATAAGGTTTTTTATACATTTAAATTTTTTATGAGCATTTTAGACATTGAAATTTGGGGAAAAAAAAAATTGTCTACTATTGTTATTTGTTGAATCTCAGTCATTATGGGTTATAATTTAATTGATAATATGGGCAAAGTTAATAATCATTAATTTATTCTTCGAAAGAAAGAAAGATAAAAATTCAAAAAATAATACACTTTTAGGTTTTAATGTTAAAACTTTGACATCAAATAAGTGTTCTTCTAAATTTTTAGAGATTGAACCAGAAGAGTATCATTTTGGATCGTCAATGGTGGAACTTGAATAGATTAATTTTAAATCTCAAATGATTTAATTATTATCTCATATCTTATTCGGCCCCCCAAAGGTAAATTCCTAGCTCCGCCACTGGTAACCATGTTCCATGTATTCGACATGGGACTGAAATTAAGCACCTACAAATATGGTAATACCACCAAATGCAGAACAACTTGTCATGATGGTTGTGCAAAAGCCTACTATTGTCACAATCCGAGAAAAACACGAGCTACAATGGTAATATAATATATCCAAAGTACTGGTCATATTACAATTTACAAGTAGGGCTCATTGTAATCATTTATATAGCTCATATCGAGTTAACACACACCTAGTGCGGGACTCAATCTAATCTAAACCATTCTGATTATCACCACCTCCTCTACTTTAATTCATGACACCCTCGTCAGGACTCTTGTTGGAAAATAATAGCGTCATTGCTCAAGAAGTTTTACACTACGGAATACAAGAAAGGAAGCTTGGAACGGTATTGACTGAAGCTGGGCATGCAAAAAGCATAGTCTAGAATGGCCATTTATCCTCCAAAGTTTTTTTTAAGTGTTGTGGATTTCCAAAGAGATGGATCAAGTGGGTAGAGCAAGGTGTCAGAACGTAAACAAGATTCAGGAGACCATTAAGCTGGGAATTACTGAGGATCACTACATATATATTAAACCCCTAAACTGAAAATCAATAAACCGAGCACCAAGCTAAGACTGCACCACAATCAGAGAAAAGGTATTGTCTTAAGATGGATGATCTCCACGACCTCTCTGACCAGCCAATTTCCAATGCCACTAAAATGAACAATAATAAGCTGAAGCCCTCCAAATTGGAATCAGTTGCTTAAGAAAGCAGAAAATTCAAACAATAGAGAACACATGAGAAGAAACAATAAAGATTCCACTTTATAACAATTGTATGTTCTAAAAAGTAAAACCCAATCCACAATTGAAGAGAGAGCATAAAAAAGAGTAGATCCATCGTGATTATTATTTACAATCAAACTGCAATCCCATTAATTTGTTCAATGACACTGATAGTTATATATGTAGGAAATGGCAAAGCCTCAGTTACACAATACTTTAGACACTGCCCTTTGCAGGTAAAGGTGCATTATAATCACCTACGAAAACCTGACCTTGTTCACCTTCACCATCCTTTCCTGTTTCATCAAAGTAGTCCTCTCGAGCATTGGCAGCTAACATAAGGCAAACCAACCAGAAGAGGGATGAATCAAGGGATAAAAAGGCACCACCACCCAGGAGGCCAGTCTTGGCAGTTGGGCATTCAGTATCGAGACTGCTATACACATTGCGCACTTGGTGAATCTGCTCTGTGATTGTTGGCCATAACAGCAGTGCTGCGGCTAATCCAGTAGTAAACCTGTGTATTTCACAAAAGAACCGAAGATTAGAATGAGATAAACGCAGTCAAGTAGAAATCAGTTTCATAGAAAACGAACTTGGTCGCTCTAAATGAAACTGCTCCCAACTGCTATCTAAATTTTTACTATCATAATGATCAGAATACATATGGGTTGTACACACGCATTGCATGTCCACTACTAGTTGCCAGTAAAATTGGTGGGTTTACTTGAACAAAAAAAGTTAGATGGCGGACAAAGGAAATATCAAGCAATGAGGTTTACTGGCTTTGAGGTACAAGTAATTTAAAAAGAAAAGAAAAACTGAAACCAAAAAAAATTTTAAAAAAACATTTTGTACATGTGAAAAAGACTGCCAACACAAGGCCACTGCAGTTTAGATCTTCCAATGGTTTAATGAAATCAGTGAACAAGCTGTGTGGCTGTTTCATTAGTCTAACCATCATGTCTGGTATGTTCTCATAATATTGAATCTAATGGCAGTATAATTCACCTTTTCTATTGTATAATTTTCATATTTAAAAAGAGAATATATACCTCCAAAAATGAGAAAGTTTCCCTAAGATTTCAAACAAATCCAGACCTTTTTTGAATTGGTAAGTTACTCACACATCCAAATAAATCTTGAACCAACTGCCATACTCTCTACTGTATTCTTATAGGGGAGAGAGTTCCATTTAAATTAGTGCTTATTGGCCAAACAAAACCAGATTTACTTGCAAGAAGCTTGTGTCCAAACTAAAATGGAAAGCAGTAAGAAAGGGGCAAAGCTGGTCCTCTCATTTAACCTAGAATTAGTCATTTGGCATGCCTTCCCCATAGACTGGCAGTTACAGGCTGCATAGATATTTATTAACTTCCATAACCTTCTTTTGTCAATATAATAACAAAGCCTACAATCATTGTTTATTGAAAGTTTAAAACTGATACCAAATGGGCAGGCTTTCTTTTTTTTTTCTTTTTCTTTTTTTATAAATAGAGTGTGCTGGCTTAATTAAATCACCATAAACATCCATGTACATATTGAAAAAATAACTAATGTCCCAGTTACTTGGTTTGCTTTATTTCAAAGATACGACTCTAGTGTACTTCATTTTGACACATCCAACACCAGATTTCCATTTAAAGAAGGTTTCAACTTTCAACGCAAAACACCTTCACTTAAGTCTACTGGAAAATTGGCTGTGTACACATGTGTGCATATGCGAGCATGTGTATACATATGTAAAGGATGACAAATCAGCATTGTAAGAGGAAATTATGGGAGAATAAGAATTTAAGAAAGTATGCTTACAAAGCAATGTTGAAGAATACAACAAAACTAGTGCTTCTAAACATAGCACCCTGAGGAACAGATTTTCCTTTGTAAGGATAGAACAGAGACAAATACCCAGCCACAGTGGTTGCAATGAGAAATGCAACAGACAAATACCCCAAAACGACAGTTGGATCTGATGGATACTTGCAGGTAACAGAACTTTTCCCTATTATCTGAGTTCCAGTTGCTGGCTGAAGAAACAAGAGAGAACAAGATAAAGAATTTAGACAGTAACCAGGAGACAACCATTAAAAGAATGGAGAACAAATATAGAGATAGCATTCAGTATAGTTAGCTACTAAGTGCTCCATTGCTTGCAACCCTTTGAGAAATGTAAAAAGAAGTGAAAAATAAATAAACAAAGAGGACTAATGGGGCTAGAAAATAAGAATTGTTAAAATTAAAATAACAGTAAAAGGGAATTAAAAGAACATAAATGCCTTGTAGCTGTAGAAAGATCATAAAACCAATGCAATGGAACTATTAGTGAAAAAGGTGGTAATCAATGGGTAAAACTTAGCTACAATTCCTTAAATTTCATACCTTAGATTCCTCAATTAAAGTCAATCACATGGTTGTATTAACTCTTTTTTCAAGAAAAATAAATTCAAAATGTGCTTTATTAATCTATGCAACAACATGATTGAATTTAATTGGAGAACCTACGGTACAAATCCTAAACCGTACCAAAATTTTGTCCATCATAAAAATGTCATCTATATTCAGAAATTGGACATTTATAAAAATTCTATTGAATCAAGTGTCAACAACAACAAAAAACCTTAAATCCCAAAATTTTTGGGGTCAACTATGGATCCTCAGCAAAGATTAGTTAGGGCCGGCAACATGTATTCTTTTCCTCAATTCTATTCTATCGGAAATCATAACCTCTGTTACTTCCTCAATCAAATCAAGTGTCTAGAATTAAATTTAAAAGAAATTCAATCATTTCGCGAAAATAAATAACTAACTAGTAGCAGTGGTTGCAGGAATGAAGGAATCATATCAGAATACTAGAAATATTTCTACTTTAAGTACTAATTGATACAATAAGAAGATGAAAAACTAAATCTTGCAAATAGTGGTGATTTAGTAAATCCTTGTATAAATAGAATTTTACTTTTTACTAATTTGTTACCTTCTTATTCTCAGCAACAACTCCAAGTATAAAGGAGATCACACCACAAGTTGCAACTGTCAGAGACATTAGTTTCATAGTAACAGCCATTATAGCTTTGCCCCCAACACAACAAACTTTAATTTACTGCAACAAAACATGAATAACCATAAACCCATTCAGTGAGTCCCAAACTTTTTAACAACCAAACAAAACTAAAATAAAAGGGATCGGATTAAAACAACATCGGAATTAACAAAATATAGAAAGAAAAAATACATATATTTGTATTGCATAAAGAAGATGGTGTTTGGGTAAGTGGGCAAGACCTGTATGGAAGAGGAGGAGAGCTCGAAATTGATTCAGTGGCAAATGGGTCTGAAGAGAGCAATAATTGAAGAGATGGGTTGCTCTATGTGTCTCTTTCTACCGCTCTATTTGTGTTCAGAGAGTCCAGAGACAACAAGAGTGCATAAATACAAATGCACGTACAGTACACGGAGTCACCTAAAAAACTTAAATAGTCAAACTCATACCATTAATTAATGGACAAATGGTGGTATAGCTAACAACCGCCGCTAAAACTAAAAAGTAGTATGGGACCAAACATGTAAAAAAAATTAAAGTAAAAACTAAAAAGTTAGATTTTAATCGTTTGCGAAACTCACACTATCTGCTATGAGAGAAAGTGTCCTGTGAGATAATAGCGCATGCGCCTGTCTCACGTAAAATTTTTTCCTACTATTAGTAAATAATCACATCTGAATATATCATTAACTTTTTCCTTTATCATTCTCGGAGTCTCATTTATTGTACCCCTTTCGTTTGGGTACGGTAGAATTACCCTTCACTTTATTGCATTGGAGTCGTGACAAAATTTGTGACACAAGTTATTTATAGACTATCTTGATTTCTTTGCATAAAGTTTCTAAATTAATGTGATAATATGTGATTTATGGATTTCAAAATATAATAAATGCACATCAGAATTAGGTTATGGCTTCAGCTACTTAATAAATAAACTTTTTTTTTCTGAGAAAGTAATAAAATTTAAATGTATATAATAAAATTTATAATATTTTTTTCAGCACTCTTAATAAATTATTATGCTTCATTTGTTTCCTATAATGCAAATAAATATTTCTAAATATCAATATATCAATTTTTAAATTATAAAAACAAATGGAGCAAAACGTATAAAATATGTACATATAAAAATATATCTTTTTTTCAAATAAAAAAAAAATTGCCACCACAAAACTAAGTCAAGAAAATATTTGCAATTGTTTTTATTCAAATTAAATCAATAATATTTCTTATTATTATATATAATTCATGGATGAAAATTTCCATTCACAAAAAATAGATCTACATGAGAAATATATACATATTATAGTTTTTTTAATTTTTTGGGTTATATAGGAAACAAACTATTCAAAATCTAACCACAAAAATAAAATAAAATAAAATAAGACTAGTTTAAGTGTTTAACACCCCCCCCCCCCCCCCTCCAAAAAAAAAAAAGAGAGAGAACAGAAAGATATTATCCTTTACATAATTTTTTGGTGATTTGAAGTTTATTTGCGGTGATCTCATGAGAATGTAAAGAATCAGAGAATATTTTTCATTGATTTCCATTCTATTAAACTAGTTTTTAAAAATACAACAGAATTTCAACTTATAATGTATACTTTATGATGATTGCTCTTGTCCTTAGATTAAAATGCCAATTAATTTTTTATGTAGACAAGACTCGAATCTTAAATCTCTAATTTGAGAGATAAAAGACTTCACTAGAACCCACACCTAGACTTCACTAGAACACACACCAGAACACACACCTACCAGCTCAAGATAGTTTTTGTTTTAAAAAAATTTCTTGTAAAAAAAATAGAATTGATTATTTAATACACGTCTAAATCATTTAATATTCACATGGAATGTATTGTCCGAAGAAGTAAAAAAGAGTGCTTCTTTTGGATCTATTTGACTATTAAAAGTGTAATTATTATCACACACTTCTTCTTGCACAGTCTTTGCACACACACTACCATATGGGCTAAAATATTGTTTTCAAAACAAGATTTTAATTAAAATTATAAAATCATGTTTGTTTTGATAATTTCACAATATAAAAATACGTTTTCAAAGGAAGTGGGAAATAGCAAGTGTGTAAGGATATCTTACCTTGTTAAAGTTAAAACTGGTTTTCCATTGTCTTGATCGTTGAAGTAAAGTTGTGACTTGTGAGTTATCTTAGTAAAAACGGGATATTACCACACATGACAAAGTAACGCTGAACACTTGAACCTAATGTTTCCATTACTAGAATTTGGTTAATTAGTAAACATAGTAAACGATGGTGCTAATTGAGTGGTATTAACTAGCGGAATTTGGGTTTGAATCTAGTGGCGGAATTAGAAATTTGTGATATTTTTTTTCTTTTTATGTATAGGATGAAGTTTCAACATTAAACTCAAAAGTGTATTATTTTCTGGTTACAATCTTCCTTTCTTTTGAAAAATCAATCAATAGTTTTAAACTTGCATAGGAACCCAGATTTTCAAATTAATTTATAAATTTATAATTAAAAACAAAACTACAAAATTAAGGATTGCTAAATTGTAGACAAACAATCCTTGAATGCACTCAAAGAAATCTAATCAAATAACCCGCTACACATTATATTGCTTATTTAATTTATGTGATATATGATATATGGTACTATATTTATCAATTTTAATAGTATTTTATTATATTATATATTTATTAATTTAATTCAAAATAGATGAGAAGAAAAGTCATACTTGGGGTGGATAACCTTGCTTTTGTTTCTGAAGACTTAATGTAAGCCATATATACACGTGGTCTAGACGTGGAACAGGAAACTCTAATAAGAATAGTAAAGAAATATTGTGGCTGGGATGAAAAACTAAAGAAGGGGAAAAAATGAAAAATATATCACACCAAGTGAACAAAACGGGGAAGATAAATCAGAGGAAGAGACAAAGTAATCATGATCGAGATCCTATACATATAGTATTTGTTAGAGGGTTTCATGAATCCGATGGGGAATCAAAATATTTTACTTTCCTGTAATTAAAAAAAATAATGAAAAATCATTAGTAATGATAATATATGTTAAAAAAATCTTAAGAAAAATGGCAAATGTGACACAAATTACTCATAAAATGTATTAATTACTTGGTTGTAAATTGCCAATATATGAACAAATGAAAAGTTTCAAATTTCAAATTTACAAGTTCCAATACCAAAAATATACATAAAGTTCCAAATAAACAAATCCGTCATTGGCTACAAAAAGAAAATTCATCCAAATTCTAAAGTTGCAAAGACTTTGCAAATGTTTCAATTGTATTAAGATAATGAGAAATGCCAAACCCTTGAAAACCTATTACAACTTTATCAATAGGGCTAGACAATCCAAATTTCACCATAAATAGACATTATTAAAAATAATTATAATGTTCAGTCAAAAAATAATAATTATAATGACTTTCATAGATGTCGATTTTGTTGTGCTATATGAACAATCTACATTTATCCAACTTGATTCTATGGGGTAGGATGTTACATTCCATTGTCCAGGATTGTGATCCCATGTAAATCCTACCCCATAAAAGATTCTACACAAATTTGATTCATTTTTATGGGGTAAGATCAAGATCTTAGGATTCTAAGATCCAAGATCGGGATTCTAACAACCATAGAAAGAGAGGCATGTTGTTATTTGCCTAGATGCAAATCTATGGGAGTTTGTAGCCTAGTGGTGATGCTTTGCAATTACCGGTTGGTGTAATTGTTGAAGATGAAAATGAAGACACACGTTGCTACTTGCTATCAAGTTTGTTGCGGCAAAACCCAACCTCTTTCCACCACCAACCCCAAAGGTAGAGAAGTTTTTCTTTTTCTTTTCTTTTTTTTTTAAATATGAGGAAGGAGAAAAAATTTGAACTTTTTTCTCTTTATTTTTTGAGATATTGTTTATAAGGAAAAGTTAATGGATGTCTTAAGAGTATTGATTTAAGAAATATTTTTAGAAATTTTTTATGAAAAAAGAAAAAAGTAATTAATTATGTTGACGGCTTTTTGTTTTTATTCTTATTTTTTTGAGAAGATTTTGACAATTTTTTATATTTTTCATGAAAATGGTATCAAAACTTTTCTAAAATTTTTTGTTAAAAATTTTATATAACTATGCTTTTTATCATAACTTTATTAATACCCGATTGATTTAAGTTAGTGATACATACAATTTATCTAGTAGGATTGTAAACCTATTCCGATAACTTTTTTTTTTGGGGGGTGTGGTGGGACAGAGATAGAAGTAACTTTAAACTTTCTTCTTATAGAATTATATATTTTTAAAAGGTAGATTAAATTAGGGGATTGGGTTTGGGCCCGAAGCATACATATACTTTGAAAAAAGAAAAAAATTGCTAGGATAAATCACATACTAGTTCATCTATTAAATTTAAAAAATAAAAATATAAAAAAATTTGTAGGGTAGGAGTGGTTGGCTCCGCCATTGCCAAAACCCAAAAACAAAAATCTTTTTTTTTTTTGGAGAAATCTTGTATACAAATAAAGTGGATCAAGTAAAGTACTCATTCCTTTCTCAAAAAAAAAAAAAAAGAAGAAGAAGAAGAAGAAGTAAAGTACCCATTCTATATTTAGAAACCTAATTAAAATTAATGGTGAACTGAGAATTGAACCAACTCCAAACTCATCCATAAGAGTCGTCCAGGTCAAGAAGACAAGAATGGTTGTACCTAGCAAAACAGTCGTCCATAGACATATGGGTTGTCCATGAGGAAAGCACCTGGACGACCCCCCACACTTGGAAAATTCCATAGAGGTTTATCTATAAGAGCTAGTAAACTGAACCACATGTTATTATTTCGAGGCATGAGTAAGATTCTGGTTCATCGCTATAACTTCCTACTCAGTACTTAACTTCCAATGACAGTTATAGAAGATAAAGATAAAATATTCTAACTCCTATAGCGGTTGTGGAAGTTAACCTTGAACCCTCTAGCCTCCCCAAATATAGGAGAAGTTACGAGACAAGTAACCGCTTCAAAAGCACACTATATAAACACTCATTCACATCAAATGAAGGTAAGTTCAGACGATTCCCAAAAAAGTGGAAGTTCTTGAGTTTTAAGAGAGAAAAACTAACTTAAGCATCGGAGGGTTCTTAACCAGTTCACTCGAGTCTCCTTTGCTCTTGTGTTTTTTTCTTTTCAGACCTCCCAAACAATCACCATTCCATTGAAGTCCGAAGCATTTAGCCAACTAATTTTCTTTGCATCATTAAAAATATTACACGCTCTCATACACACTAATTTTGTCCCCAAAAAAAAATCAAAACTATAAGAGTCATATTCATATTGGAGATCAAATTATGTAATTGAGTCCAATTAAGTCTATCATAATGTTACTCACAAGTATGTGGTATTAGTGAAAACTCAAAACTACTCAAGAAATTGCCCAAAAAAAATTGAATCTACAAGGCTTAATACTTGTCAATCTATCATTAATGAATCTCGATACCAAACTTGACACCTCTTAATCTATTGAGTTATGGGATTTTTAATACTGACTGCAACGTTTTATTTAAGTGACGATTAATTGTTTGTGGATTTGTGTAACCTAGTAAGAGAGTCTATTTAAAGGCTTATTAAGGTCCTATTTAAATAAGGTGGTAGAGACTGAAAACCTAAGGCTTACATATTTGAAACCCTAGCTTCCACCTATTGAACCTGTGAGTTCAGAAAACAAAAGGAGATATTGTTGCAACTCATATGCGCCTTTGGATTTGTACTAAGAAAAGTCTCTAACTCCAATAATTGAAGATCATATTGGTGTTTTGTGTGAAGTTGTTGAAGATAGCAACCACCACAAACTTGTTGCTATGAAAAAAAAACGTTCAAGAAGTTCTTGGAGTCAGTCGGAAGTTTTGAGTGTGATTGTGGGTGCTGCGTCATCCGTAAAGGTGTTCATATATCAAAGAGTTTACAAGTTCTCCAAAGTTTTTTATTTTTTATTTTTAACTATGAAACTAGTCTATTTTATTTTGGTTTTTCTCAATTATTATATCTTGTCTTATTTACTATTCTATTATGCATGATATTAATGTTTGTTTGTTTAACCAATGATTATTTATAATTTAACTAATTAATCACTTGACTTAAAATTAGTTAATTTTATCAATCAGGGTCTAAAATTTCCCAATAAAAACTACAAACTCTAGCACCATGCTTATCTATTCCCCTTGGGAAAGGTTCAACTAACCTAGAAGCATTAGGTAAATGGAGGCTCGAATTGCTGCTTCTTGTTATTGTTTTTTCTTTTTTAAAGAACCCCAGGAGGACTCTATTTCAAATATTATAAAGGCTTGGCTCTCCATCTGATTTAGGAAAGCACATAAAAACATAAACTATCATAAAAAATGAAGATAATGGTTAAACAAAACAACATGCCCTTTACATCAATTATATATATATATATATACACACACATGATAGAAATTATACTCTAACTTAATATAAATGTATATGTGGGGTGAAACTCTTTCTTGGAGATTTGAACCTCGACTCTTGTCCCCCACACCCCATAAACGCTTAAGGCACGTTTGGTAAACTATAATAAACATTGTAATGTAACAGTTATTCCTATAGTTTAGCTATTTAATAGTTTGGTTATGTTTTTATTACAAAGAATAGTCATTCCTTATGAATAGTTATTCTTTAAAATGATTTTCTCAAAAAAAAAAAAAATCTTTAAAATGAGGAATAGCTATTCCTCTCTAAAATGGTTGTAATGGCTATTCCTTAATAGATGTAATAATTTCCAACATTAATATATTTCCAAATAAATAAATTTTCCATATTAACCTAACAATTAAGGAAATAAAAAATCATCAAAGTATAACTCATCTCTTTAAAATTTAAAATATATTATTTTCTAGGAAATATAATTGTATGGATGAGATATTTCCTAAAATATCATAAGTTTTATTCTAATGTTACAACTCACAATCAAACTAATGAATAGGTTTAGTTATTCCATTACAACACATTTTATTCCCGGTAATAAAGATTACTATTCCTACTGTAATCCACATTTAGTGTACCAAACATACCCTTATACTTATGAAGTGATTGTCACGCTAAGGGTGCGCAGTAGTAATTATCTCATTGATGTGATGTGACTAACCATGAGGTTGGAAATAAATTTCCTATAACAGTAATTCCATCATCAACTCCTATATGTTAGTGGATGATTTCTATATTTACTATCCATTACACTATCTTTTTTCTTCTTTTTTTTTAAAGAAATAATTACAACATGCTGCTAACCCTATAGCTCAAACCCTTTCCCCCCTAGGCTCCCAAACACTTTCCCCCCTAGGCCCCCAAACACTTTGTACATGGGGAGGTGCCAATTCAGTTATAAGACCTTTGGCACATTACACTATCTTTATGCTAGGTTCAACCGAGCATATATGCTCTGATAAGGTCACGAATATTAATATGTAGATAATATATAAAACTAATTATTATAAAGCTCAGACAAGTTGGAATATTTTGGCATATTCCTTTTTCTTCAAAACTTTTATTTTAAACAAACCAAGAAAAACTATATATATATATATATATATATATATATTCCTTATTCTATCAATATTTTCTAAATACTAGACTTATTTGTTTAAAGGGTTTATAGTAATAAAATTATATTCACATTTTTCAAAAAACAATGGAACATAAACAACCTAAAATAATAGGTGTAGGGACCGAGTTTGAGCACTCTTTCTTGGATGAAGTTGGCTCAAACCCAGCTATCCCGATACAATGAATTTGTAGAATATGGGTTCAAGAACTAGGCCCTAGTAAGAGTTGCAACAACTAAACACAGTAGTAAATGGGTTGAATGATAAGAACATGGACTAAAGCCTAAAATGTTACTCCTCGGCCTTCCTCTTAGAGGCTGGGAGTTCTTATTGCTTCTTCAGTGCTTAGTTATAGAGATGATGTAAGGGCTGTAGTATTTTCTACTTTTCGTCCTCCCTCTCTCTGAAGGACTTCTTACACCTATTCTTTCTCATGGGGTGCTCTAGGAGGCTGCCTGTGATAGGGCGTTGACTCTCCCTCCTCTGGCTGGGGTTGGCCGAGGACATAGTTGTCCTCGGCGGTCACCCTGGGTGATCCGGACTTTTCACGTCGTCCTCGGAAGTTTTCTTCCTCCTCGGCGTGGGCCTTGGGCTTGGTACGAAGTGGACCGTTGTAGCCCAACCCCTTGGCCTCACAATAGTATTTATATAATCTCCATAATTTGTCTATATAATTAGGGATACGATCCAAGTTTCTAGGATTAATGAAAATTGGATTGAATGTCCTATGTATAAACATATGCATATATATATTGTAAAAAATAGAATCCCATCCCACAAAAAAATAAAAAACTAGAATCCCACTTTCTTGACACGTGTTAAACAAATCACTACTGGAACTTTTTTTTTTTTTTTTTTTTTTTTTGAGAAACAAACTAACTATTAAAAACACACACATACTTAATTACACTCTCACCAAGCTCAAACACATTACTTAACCCAAAGTACTACTACAAAGGGCCTATCACTACTAGCTAGAACTTTAATATCCAATCTTAACGCTTCCAATTTACCATATGTTTAGGACTCTTTAGCAAACATATGTAATAAAAAGAACAAATATATTATTTTTATTTATGTACGCCAATAAACACAAAACTACTGGATTCCAAAGAGTAAGACATATTTACTAGAACGAAAAATGATATTAGGGTAGGTGTCTTTTACCTAACCTATCAACCAAGAAAAGACTTACCAAGGAATTGATTGCAAGAGCACTAATATAATTGCAATTGGATTTTAGTGTTGATTCTAGAGTACTAATATATTAGAATTGATTTTGAGTTTCATAACCAATTAATCATCAAACAACGGTTTTGAAAATAATCAAGGGCAACTATATTTTAAATCAATAATGATCACAACATCAGAAGGTTAATATTGATCATATTTAATTAACATATGTTTATGCATTTATTTCTAAGGGCATTCTAAAATTAGCTCTCCATTTGTTTCAGGAAAACATATACAATTTTGTGTAATCATTTTCGATTTGGGAGTAAGCATAAACTGTTTGTTTAAACTGTAAACTAAGAACCACATGATTTCATATATATAATGCTTTTTAGAAAAAAGAGACGTGACAGGGAGCCATTTAGGAGATTCTAAAATTTGATGTAATGCACCATATTTGCAATGTGGGTAGCACCATCAATAAGCCCAATATAATTCATCAACAAATTTTTTTTTTTTTAGGACAAATTCCTCAACAATTTATTATCCAAAAAAGAAAAAACTAACCTATTATAGGGTTGTACAATTTATTTTATATAGCATTATTATGATACATAAATTAAATTACTTATATTTGTTAAAAATCTAACCATAGGAAAAAGAAAAGCAGCACAAATAAGATGTGCTGCTTGTACATTACTCCGAAGAGATTAGTGACAACCTATAGTTGAAGCTCATAAATGTATGGCACTGATAATAAATAAGACCAAAGAAGCCAACCCTAAGCCAATTCCAATAAAGGATTGGCCCAGAAATATAATTCCTACAAATAGTCAAATAGTAAAACACCTATGATAATTGACCCTAAAATTAAGAATATGTCCCTAATTAATATCTCTTCTTGCATCCAAAATTGGTCAATCAAATAAGTCTCACATAATGCACTAAAGATACACCCAACCACAGTATATAATGTGTTCATAAGTGACATATAGACCACATGTTTAGAACACTATAGTGAACATATATAACAGAAATAACAAATATATTATGTTTATTTATACCTAACATAAAATTAAAATGAATCAAGTAAAATATCCATTCTATGTTTAAAAATATAATATATATATATATATATATATTCCTTTTTCTTTTAATACATTCTAAAATTTACCATGATTTATCTAAAGCATTTTATAGCAATAAAATTTTATTAATATTTTTTTCTAAAAAACAATGGAACATAAACCACTTAAAAAATAGTTATTACATAATATCCATAATTTGACCATATGATTTGGTTGGGACATGACATATAACTAATTCTTTGAAATATTGTCCAAGTTTTTCAAGATTAATAAAAATTGAATTGAATGTTTAATGTATAAACATATGTATATGTATTATAAAAATTAGAATCCTACTTTCTTGACATGATAGTGTCAAACAAACCACTAATGAAATTTCAATGACCAACATTAACTATTCGAGCTTGCCACATGTTTAGGACACTTTAACGAACAAATGTAACATAAATTAGAAATACATTGAGTTATGTATGCCAGGAAACAGAAATGTAGCTATTTTAGTCCATTAGTTGATGTGCTCAAACTAAAAACTGACATATTTTATTCCATATGTATAAAAGGTGACCACTTTGGTTTGTTCATGAGTAAAATCAATCACATAAATAGTTTTGATAATTCAATAGTTATAATGGGGTAGGGAGGTTTTGAATTCTAGATGTCACGAACACATTAGAAGATGACAACCAATTGAGTTACAAGGTTCTTGACCCAATGATTAAAAGTAACAAATTTAAGTGTTCTATGGATTAAAAACAATAACTTTAAACTTTAGAGACTAAAATTGTTCATGGACTAAAATTTAGGGACCATCAATATATTTTAACCTAAAATAAATAAAATTGTCCCCCAGAAATTGGTTGTGTTCAAGTAGCTCTTTGTTCAACACTTCTAGTTCTCAAGCTATTTGGTACTTGATGATGCCAAAAATCGTCAATGAGTCACACGGTCCTCACGCGCTTAAAAAAACACATGCACTACACAGAAAAAAGAAAACTTCAAGAGAGTACCAGTGTGGTACCGGCCAAATACCCTCTGAATGTCAAGTTAGAGAACTTTTCACAACTCTAGAGTGCCAGACGTGAGGTAAATTATGCGTACCTTGATTTTTGAGGGCTTTTGGGTTTTTATAGTAGTGTAGAGTTGACATTCATTCCTTGGCGGAAAGGGTCTTTCCTTGTGAGAAAGATTTTTGTTAATGCGCGTATCTTATGGAATTCTTTCCTTATAAAGACCCCCTTGGTTAGGGTTATTCATGGGGAACAAGATGTTTCCCTGTATACTCATTCATGGAATCCAAGCAAAGCCATATTGGGTCCATCAAGGGCTCCTTTATCCCCATCAGATTCTTCTCATCAGCTTCCCATCTTGTCCGGGCGTTCTAGTCGTCAGGTCCCAAATGCGACCTTCCTGGAAGTGGAGTTGTTGGGTTAAGATGAAGTTGTTGGCTTTGAAGGCACAGATGTCGGCCTTACGAGGACCTCATCTTCTTCATACGTATACAGTATGGCTGACGGGTCTATTCAGACCGTCGGCTCCATCTAGTGAAGATGAGTCTTAATACCTTTTAAAATTACCCTTATCAGTATTATATATTTACTATTGGTTTGGGGAGCCGAATTACACATTGATGTATCAATACAGAGAAATTCAAAATACATGCATGCATACAATTACATTTAATCTACACGAATTGCCTACTTTGCAATCAATATGTAAAAAATAAAATAATAAAAAAACCATAATTTTATTGTAACTTTTTCACATCTCTATTTTTTAAATAGTATCACTTGCTAAGTGCTAACATTAAAATCTTCTTTATTTAGTCTTTTTTTCATTTAAAATTTTGAGTCTAAATCAAGCATTGACAATAATTGGAACTTAACAACAACAATGAAAGGCTTAGTCTCAAATTAAATATATAACAAATCCACCAAGAGAAAATTGATAAATAAACAACAATGAACAGCAATGAAGTGTTATCACCCCGACCTTAACAGTAGATCTCCCCTTTGTAGTTATTTTATTTAACAATAACAACAACAACGATTGGCTTAGTCCCAAATTACTCTCAAATTAAAAAAAAAAAAAAAATGTAGATAAATCAAGAATAAGTAAATATAGAAGAAGAATCTCCCAGAGGAAATTTTCTTTATTAAATACGGACTGGTTGAACTCACGAAATAAAAGGGAAAAAAATTAAGATGGAGAAACATTATTATAGTAGTACTTTTTGTGTTGAAAAATGGACGATTTTTTTTAACAACTAATATTTTTAGACCATTGATCATTTGTTCAATTTTTTTTTTTTTTTTTTTTTTTAGGGAGGGGGTGGGGGGAAGCTCTTATTTTGGGGAACTCTTAATATTTGGGTCTAATATTTGAAAAAACTCTAAAAATTATTGTAATTAAATCATTGATGCTGTCCAATTTTCTAAAGGCAGTATTTGGGTTAAAACTTTAAGTCTCTCTTCTCCCACTTCTTGTAGGAGAAAAAAAAAATCCTCTTTTTTCTTTTAACCTGATACATTTTTATGATACGTTATGGACCTTATTTTATTTTATGTCTTTTAAGACATCTACAATCAAGAATAAAAATAAACAATTCACCCTCAAGAATTCAATATTTATTATCAAAGTAAGACAACAATCAGTTTTTTGTGTAGACGGGAATTAAACTTCAGATGTCTTATTCAACCATCAGAGACTTTATTAATTGAACTAACTAGAACCCACTACAGAGTGTACACTTGGTTTGTTGTAAGTCGTAACTAATTAACAAGACAATTTGAACTTACAATTGGCATTACAGTGAAAAATTCAATTATTTAAAAGAATAAAATATTCAAAAGAACAATAACAGAGAAAAATGACAAATATTGATGATAATTACAATGAAAGTATAAAATTAATTCTCTAGCTTCCTGATGATAACTAATCCCCAGCTTGCTAAGCCTACTTCATGTAATAAACTAAAACCAACTATGTTAATTTGATCCTTAAAAATGTGGTCACAAAACAAGAGCCTTCTTGTCATTGTATTTGTGTCTACATTAGCTTCGGATAACCCAATGTATGCTATATTTATTATTTATCTTTCCTTCCTCGGCCAACTTCTGGAGGACCCCATCTACAATGCCAAAATTGGTTGTAGATGAAACATAAATAAATCAAAATTGAATGCAATACATTGACACATTGAAATATTTGAAATTAGTACGTATAATAAAGTCAAGAAGACAATATCTTTCGCACCAAGGTGCTGATAGTACACATCGATGTAGTCTATATCAAGATATTGACTCTCTTTTTTTTTTTTTTTAATGGACTTTAGGATTAGCTACGCACACCAATAATACCATTGCCTACGTACATAATCGGGCTCCCCGTGACCCCAAATGAACCATCATCTGAAATAGTTACACAGAATTTTGTAGGTAGCTAATTGAAGTTTTCTTTCAAAGCCTAAAAGGACAAGACAATAACTTTGTCTATCAATGTTAGAATATAGTTGGTTTTACAGGCTAGCTTGTTTATTGAATGGAAAGCTCATCCAAACAAATTAGAATCAACTACTTGGCAAGCAAATGAGACACAAGCTAAATTACATTTTTCATTTCAATAGGATAAGTAACAGTAAATAGTTGTTTTCATGTAAATTTAAGGCCGGTTGATCATATACCTTAAATTCTTCCCAAACCTCAGGCCAATCTCTCTCTCTGACTAATACATACTTGCATTAAACAAAGAAGGAACCGTCCAAAACACAAGAAAATGAAGTATCACCATATCCCCTAATGAGGGCAAAAGATTCAGGGATAAGAGAAATGTATCATTCTAATGAAGTTTCACAAAAGAGTCCATGTGCCAATATTGTGGACAACAAAATTAGCTTCTCTAAACGTATAGCTAACAAACTATTTAGAGAAAGATTTTAAGTAAAGATCTAGCTTCTAAAATTAAACTGTCAATAGCCTAGTAGGGTTGGGAAGAACGACTCTAAAATGGGGTTATTTATGTTCAGTACACTACTCACTAAAATAACTTCCTTCTTGCAGTATCTCTCAACAGTAGCTACGCATGTCTTTTCTTCTCTAACGGATGCATCAAAATTAACCTTCGTATACAGGGGAGGGGGATCCCATTCATTATTTCTTGATTTGTCTCCTCCTGTAAATTCCCAAGAAAATAAATGATCAGTGTAGATTTTGTTAAAGGGCCTTTAGGATTTGTTTTGTTTCAATATAAAATATTTTCTTTTAAAACATGTTGCAAACTGCTTGTTTTAATAAAATTCCTGAAAAGTGAAAATCCTTTGAAAACATATTTACATATTTTGATGTTTGGCACAAACAAAAAATCACAAATTTTCTTATATTTTCATATAGATATCTATATCATATTTAAAATTTGAAGTATAGCATTTATTGTTACTATCCTCTTATTGGGCCACATTAGCGTAGCGCTTCGGTCTACTTCGGTCCATTTGGTTCAGTTCCATTCACTTCAGTCCAATTCGGTCCAAACTAGAAGTGGCTGAACATAACTTTTAGGGTTGGCAACAGAGTTAACTAAATCCCCTGCCTTTCTCATTTGAAAATTAAGCAATCAACAAAGTTTATCATACACAGAGACAATACCTTATGCACATGCGGCTACATAAGGTTGAGGCATCAAACTTGCCACCGATGACCCAACATCCATTGAAAAAGCTTCAAATAAAAGGTAAAGAAAAGAAGCTTCAAACGGCCACCCTTCAACCCAACTGGAGTAAAATACTGAAAATAATTTTATTTTATTTTTCTAATAAATGTAAAAAATGGAGAATCATTCAAATACAAGAATCTTTTTTGCAATCCAACAATTAACATAATCATTTGATGTAAAGAATGAATTTGGATAATTTATATCATAATACTCAGTCTAGTTGTGTTAATAGTCTACCACAGAAGCCAACCTACAGTTTGACAAAACATAACGAACTGACCTTATTTACCTTGATACAAATGGCAAGATTACTAGGAAGGATCCAATCCATGGAAGCTGCCTAATGTGGATCACTGATTATTGGAAAAGTCACCATAATTTCAGGGGCAGGGACATCCTGTGTCACTCCAGGAAAGCTAGACATCATTGAAATGCCATGAATCAAGGTTCTAGAATTAATATTATAAAATGATCATAAAAATCACGTTAAACCAAAATGATAGTTCAACCACAACACTACAGTGGCCTAATCCTAGTTCACCAATCATGGATAAATGATTACTACCTCAAACCAAAAAAAGCTTGATAACAACACTGGATGATAATAGTTCAGCAACCCAACACCTACATATGAATGGCAAACAGAAGTTTCAGATAACAAACCCTCTATTTCTTACCATCTTCAAATTTAGACAGCTCTGGTGTCTTGCATTCAGTGCCGTACATGACCTGCAAACACAATGACACCAAAGAAATTCATTTGAACCCACTTCAAAAAATCAAAAACTAACCTATCTTTAAAAACCAAAATAATTATAATGTTAAAAAAATTTATCTCAAAATATCTCGTTTCAAACCTAGAAAATGTAAGAAACATGGAAAAATTATATCTTTTATTGGTCTTGAATCCAAAATTGTGACCTTCACCTTGTTCATACAAGGGAAGAGCTGCCATATAAACTAGATTTCATTGGCGTGTGAGACATAATAGGATATTATGACCTTAAGTATCATGGACTGCCAGCATAAATCTCTACCTAACAACCTTTGATGCATTTGAGTTGAATATATAGTTCATTCAAAATGAAAATGACAAAAACATGAAAACCAAAACACTTGTGACTTCTTCCTTGTACTAAAACTTTCCAGCAGCCATTAAAATGCAACATCAGCAACAGAGTGAAACCATCATATCACATTGAAAGGAACTCAGAATAAAATTCAAATTCAAAATCTTAAAATGATTCATTAACCAACAAAGGACACGCATCAATTCAATAGGAAGTCAATTCTAATATTAAAATATCAAGAAGCACATGCTTAACCGCTTCACTACCCAATTCACTGAAAAAAGAACTGATAATAATAACAAACAAGTTTCATTAACTGATTCACAAAAATACAGACCTTGAAACCCTTAAAAACAAGACCCTTCTCAAAGGCTTGGAAAAGACCCACCACACACTCTCCATGAGGCTCAAGTCCATAGGCCCGTACTCATCCTTGAAGTCAATCCACTGCCCTATCCTCCACACTATCTTCTACCACTCCTCCACATACCTATCAATCCATCAACCCAAATTAGAATATTTTTAAAATTCAAATAAAATAAATGCAGATTTAACACCCAAAAAAAAAAATTAACTTACAGACCTGGTGACAATGATTCTGCACTCTTAACCAATGGCCAAAACCAACAAGAAGCACATCATCAAACTGTATTACCATTACATGCATAGTGAAAACCCCATATCTTACTTAACACTCATATTCTATTTTTTGTTACACCATCAATTTATCTTCTTTTTCTTCTCTTCTTTTACTAATATCTTCAATACCACAGTAAAATACAGATGGAAACAGGATTACTGTGATTGAAGTGGAAACAGAACACAAGTTAAACAAGGCAAAAATTGAAGTAGATTACTAATATCTTTAGGCTGCATCTCCCAGCCAACCTGCTTAAGGGCTAAGGAAACTACCACTATTAGTATCTTATTTAACAATGAAAATAAAAAACACTAAAACAGTAAACATCGAAGAACCAAAAATGCAAAATTCTTTATATTTACTAAATCAATAGTATACAAATTCTGAAACCTAAAAAATAAAATAATAAAAAAATAAAAAAATCAATTACAATGAAAAAATGATTTACAAATGCAAACAAAATGTTTGCTATGTCTCAATTGGCACAAACAGTAAAAGTGACAGGAGGTTGGCAGCCCATGATTGCCAAAGGATGGATCTGTCTGTAACATGTTCGCTTCGCTGCAGCAGGGATGTCCTCTTCTTCCTCTTCAGATGATGAAGAAGGAAGTGGTATAAAACTCGGCAAAGCTGAAGGAGAACAATGTGATTGAGGTTTTACTCCCAGACTCTTCTCATCTGAAACTTTGGCCTTTTCTTGAATGTATACTTCTTCACCCTCATCTGATTCTAGTAAAAAGATGTGATTCAATAGCTCTGTAGCCGTCAACCTCTTCGCAGGATGCCTCACAAAACAACAACTCAAGAAGTTTTGGGCTGCTTCTGAGATATGGGGTGGAATCATTGGTGAATCAGTAGCTATCTGAGACAAAAGTTCAGATTTAGGTGTAGCAGCCCACGGCGGTTTTCCCGTAAACATCATCAGCACACTACACCCAAGCGCCCAAATATCTGAAGATGCTTCCTGAATTCCATACCTCACCATCTCAGGAGAAAAGAACAACTTTGTGCCTCTGATACCACTAGTATCTCTCTCATGGCGCCTCTTTGCCAACCCAAAGTCCGCAATTTTAGCAACATAACCATCTGCATTAGGCACTAAGAGGACATTGTGAGGCTTGATATCACAATGTACAAATCCACGGTCATGAACTTCCTTCAATCCAATCAAAATAGAACGAGTATAATTCCTGACTAGAAACTCAGGCATCCCAGTACCAGAACCAGATTTCTTGATGAAATCTGCCAAGCTTCCTGAAGCAAGCTCAAGAAAAACGTTGTAGATGATATCACCAGAGTTGGTGGTTGTGATGTCTGATCCAAAGCTTTGAACCACATTTGGACACCCTTTTAAAGCCCGAATAAACCGTTCTTCATTCAAGAGTGAAGATGACCCAGAAGCAGCGTGTTCTGATTTCACAGCAATGGTCGGAGGAAATCCAAAACAGGGTTTCTTCAATTTCGCAACAAAAACAGACCCAAATCCTCCACGGCCAAGCAATTGACCTCTGCACCAAGACGGTGCTCCGTAACCCAGAGAAACCTCACCACCGGCAGTGTAGTCCTCTCTGGTTCGCTTCATCCCTCCAACGATACAACCAGAAAATTCTGAATTTCTATTGATTGTGGAACAATGGTTGTATCAAGCAGTGGGGTTCGAAGAGAAACAAGAAGTGGGTTATACAAGATGGTAACTTTGCTGATAGTGGGTAATAATGGTAGAGAAAAAAAAAATGGTTTGAAGAAGTGGGCTTGAGGAGAAATAAAAGTGTGTTGTTTCAACGCTGAGTATATATATAAGTCGGTTTAAGGGCTGGAGTTAACGGTCGGATAATTTCAAACTCGAAGTACTCAGAATCTGTTTCGGAAACTTTTATTTTTTATTTTAAATTTTAAATAGCTAATAAGAATTTATTTCGGAAAACTGCGTTGCTTTTTCTACACGCTGAAAGCCTGAAACTAACCAAAGTCGGTACCAGGAGGCCTAGGATAAAAAGTCTTGTGAATTTACTTTAAGGAAAAAAAAAAAAAAAAAACCTCTTTTATTTTATTTTATTTTTTTTAAATGTAGGTATAGCCTTATAGGTACTTTTAAAAATTTATATTTTCTACATTAATATATCAATTAATTATAAAATTATAAATGTAAGGACAAATAAATATAAAAACAAATTTTAAAACTAACCAAAGTCGGTCCAGGATAAAAAGTCTTATAAATTTTCTTTAAGGAAAGGAAAAAAAAAAATCTTATCATATCAAAAATATAAATGTAGATAGTTTTAAAATTTTTATATTTATTTCTTACATTAATAAATTAATTAGTTATAAAATCATGAATCCCTTTTTTTTTTGGGTGTTTAAAAAAAATTAATTTAGGGTATGAGTCGGGTTATTAACTCACTAATTGAACTAGTTGTCATTGATGGAATAGTAAGGACAAATAAATATATAAAAAAGTTTCGAAATTCTAAAAAATATTGATAATTTACTAATTTTACAAATTTTATATTTATTTTTACATTAATTAATTTTAAAATTAAACCCCTCATTGTTTTTTTGGTTACTTTTTAAAAAATTAAAAATAATTTTGAAAAGCTATTTATTAATCCAGTTAAGGAGTCGGATTATTGGATCACTTGTTGAACAAATGATCTCTCATCGAACAATATGGTCAAATATAAAATATATATATATATATATATATATATATATATATATATAAAGATAAGTATGAGAAATTTAAATTAATATATATATATATATATATATATATTATTTTACCTTTTCAATTAATGATAAAAATAAGTGGATTATATTCATTCAATTGTATAAATGGTCAAATTAAACAGCGAAACCAAAATAGATATTAAACAAGATGCTGTTAATAGATGAGAACAATAAATGCGAAGGTGATGACTTTCTTTATTCAAAAGCCACTTTTCTCAAGTTGAATGATTTATTATCTAATAAGTAGTCCACGGTTATTACAGAAGCTCAGACCGATATAAATAATAAAATGGTATACCCCTTTCAAATGTATCAATATAATTAATAGGGTGTTCAAGGCATGATGCCACACACCTTGCTTAAGGATGCAAATTGGGTTCATAATTGTAGATGGAGCATAGAGGCCTTCACAAGATCAAGCTTTCTAGGGTCTTTAGACTTAGATTATTTCTCCGAGACAATATTTCAAATTGACACTAGCTCGTGTCTTTGAAACATGATTTTTGTTGATTCAAAAAAGGAGTGCAAAGACTACGGGCCGTTTGGTAAAAGAGTTTGAGTAATGTTGTTTAAGTGAATTTGCTCACCTAAATATTGTTTGTTTGAAAAAAAAAAAAAAAAAAAAAAAGCTTTTTAACTTTTTGATCTTTGTCTCTTTGTTTTATTACAATATTTAACAAAATTAGCTTTTTTTTTAGAAAATAAACTAACTTTTTGTCACATTTAACATAAAAGCTATAAAAGAAAAAAAAGAAGAAAAAAAAACTCTTTCTTTGTATCGTACTTAAGAAATAAGCAACTAAAGCTATGAGATACCTAAATGCACACTAACTCAAAACTATATCTGGATTGAAAAAAAAAAATGCATTCTCACAACTTAGCTTTTTAGCTTTTTTTAAATCTTACAACCATATTTTAACTAGCTTTTAACAAAATACTATATCCAAAAGCACTTAAAATATAAATTGACTTCTAATTTGGGAAGTACATAAATTTCTTAACCAAGTATAAACGGTCTAGTCAAGTGCCCTGTGGTTCAACTAGTTGGTATCTCTTAGTATTTTTAAGAGAAACATTCAAGATGCAAAATCCCCCTAACCCCAACTATCAATTTATTGAAAATAAAAAAAAGAACTGCCCAACTTTTTAACTGGATAAGTATAGAGGGGTTTATTAAATATATCAAGTTAAAAGAATCCTAATTGGTGGGATCAAAACCATAAGGGATACAAGTAATGTTGACTCTACGGTTGGGAGAACTTATCTTACGCATGCATCAGTTGCAAGCAGATGCCACATGCCTATAGATCACACGTGAGACATCTGTTGCGAAAAGGGTACAAGATACCACCTGCAATATTGGAGAGGATATTAGTTCTTTTTTGTTTTTTTGATGAATTGTTCATTTCTACCTTAGGTTTGATGGCCATTTAATACCAGCTTTCATCCACATTTATTGATGGCAGCAAGTATAAGCTGAGGTGTTGCAATTTCAATCAATTTTCCTAATAAATTCTGCAGAACTTTTTATGTATGGTATGATAACTCACTTGAATGGAAACCTGATGGGCAGAATATTATTGCTTATTTAAAACAACTAGTGTGGCCATAATAGTTGTTACAAGGAAGATTATCCTCTAGTTAATTAAAAAAGAGGAAAAAGAACTAAAATGAGTTGAGATTGTAAATTACAGAGTCACAAATGGCATTAGAATAAGATAATTGATCACCTATCCTCCCCAACCCCATCCAAAAAAGAAAAATGCAGAAAAAAAAATACATACATACATATATACATAAATATATATATATATATATATATATATATATATATATTGCAGAAAACAATGAGATATGAACTGAGCAGATATACATATATATACCCATGAAAGAATTTATTCAAAAGAATTTACAATTCAATGTGTTGCTACATACTTTTCATGTATACTTGCATTCCTGCCCATCGCCAATACCTTCTTGAGAGGGCACCTACAAAGGTGAAGGTGAAAAGGTTCAGAAAAATAAACACGCACGCACAAGAAGAAGCTGCATATAGAAACTCTAAGAAGCTGCCTGTAGAACTGCTGACTTTCCAAACTGGCAAAAGAAGAGTGATGACGACGGTGCTGAAGATATTAGTCTGTCATTCTCAAAAACACTTAACCTAATCTCCTAAAAGAGACCCACTCACAGGATACATTAAAATGCATTCATGGAATTTGGATTGGTATTTGAAACAAGTTTTGAAGATGAGTTCCATTCTCATTTCTGCCACTAGAGCCCCAAAGTGTGGCATTTCTGAATGGAAAGTAGCCTCTCTCTCTCTACCCCCACCCCCCCCCCCCCCCCCAAAAAAACCCCTCCTTTCTCCCTCCCCAGCTCCCTTTTCTCCATCAACTTCATCGGTTTTGTGTTACTCCTGCCTCTATTTCTAACACAAGATATTGTATTTTTTGTCAAAATAATTTAAGTTATACCAATAAAATACATGTTCCCTAAAATTTAAAATTTTCTATTTGTTGAGAGAGAAATATAAGGATGTACCAAACCAAGAGCTTCTGTTGCACTTATACGACTCTCTTCACCACAAACCCCAACAAGCATATTCAATAGAAATAACCTCTGTTCCACTTTCAAATGTTTCTCCAAGCCTCGAGCCACCATCTCCATCTCAGGCTGCAGAAACACATTCAAAGTGAATGACACAGAAACCTAGAGGTGATTCCTCACAAAATCACTGCATGCACAAATTAAATGAATCCTAAAGCAGTTATACCAAGACGACCATGAAATTTTTTATCTAGACTGCATTATTATATATGGATTGGTCATAAGACATTAACCTATATGACTCCCATTCAAAAGCACACAAATTTGATTTTAGACAAATGGCCCAGAGTCCATATAAAGAAAATGGTTAAGAAAACACACACAAACTTACCCAAAAAAGAAAAAAAAAATCAGCCTTTTAAAAGTGCAGCCATGATCTCACTGCTCTGTATTTGATTAGCCAACAGTATGGCACAGCAATCTCAAGGATCACCATACAGACCATTAACGAGAGACTAAATAGACCATTCAACAAGCTGTCCTTAAAACCAATATTTCTACACCTATGCTCACTAAGCATCTACACTATTATAAGAACCTTCACGTTCAACCAATTAAAGACCAAAAAATCAAAGTTGCTACTACAGCTTCAACTCTGGAAAAGCTCAAGAATGGGCTTGTTTAGAACCATATCAAGTTACCAAACTGTGGACACAAGCAAGTACAAGATATTGCAACTAGTACCAACTAGTTTATATGATCTAATCATGTGCATAGAAGACCTGCCAAAGAACTATTATAAAGACTGCTACCACAAAGGCCAGGTAAACACAGCCACAAGTGAACTTATATATAACAAGAAACTGAGCAGAAATTGTGTGTGTGTTCCTAACTACATATGAAGTCAGAGACACTTTCAACTCAGAAAATACAAGAAGAAGAATGCTTTTCAATATATCACCATGATAAATTCCACAAAAATATTTCAAAAAGAAATAATTATAGAGTGAAATATCTAAAATTCATAGAGTAAATATAGGAAAACCAAATCACATACAGAGGACTCCTCGGGAGGAAATATACGCAGCATAAGGCATATCTTTGACAGTTCTAATTTTGCTTCAGCATGTTTGCCTTGAATTTCCAAAGCCTGCAGTGAAATGGATATCACATAAAACGTTAATTTAACGAAGTAATAAAAGGACTATAATTGGTAGTTATTTGTTATTATTTATTATAATAAAGACAAAAGGAAAGCACAATTCTTTACATAGGAACTGCACAAAAGGACAAGAATGTTGAGGTTAAAAAATGTAGGAATTATAGTGAGGCTACCACAAATACTTTAAGATTGACAGGGAGTATTGAAATTTAGGTTTCCAATGAAAAATCGCAACAATAATTCTTAAATGATGGGATATTAATCACTGTGCTTAAGTCCCATAATTTTTAAAAATCTGTCTTTTGTACCCAAGCTTTTAGAAATAATATGATCACTATATGGAAGATTTTAATAAGCCATTGCAAGCATATAGAAAAATTCAAATAAATATAGATAAAGTATACCATTTCTTTCCCTCCAAATCAATCAATCCCTCAAAGAACTTATTACAGTTGTGGTAACAACAAAGAGGAAACAGGGTTCTCAGTTCAAAACACAAACCAACCAAGACTTGGTCCCAATTAATTGGGACTGATTCAATGGTCCTCATAAACTAATTGAAGTCAACCACATGTGCTTCTTTCCCCATCATTCAGCCTATCAACTAATAGAGATCAACCACATGATTTGCCTCTCTACCTCTTTTCACTCTGTCAACTTATATTAAATTACTCTTTCTCATATGCATTAATCAATCTCCCCACACATGAACAAACCATCAATATGACATCTGTTCCTTTGTCCATATGACTGAATTCATTATCATATTTTTCCTATTATTCTTAAACAACCATGTCAACATTCTCATCCCAGCTTAGTTTAAATGAATGAAACTTTTTAAGAAAGAGTGAATTAATTCAAGTTAAGAGAGCGATAAAGGGTAGAGGAAGACCCCAAATAATAATAGTAGTAAAAAAAAGACATGTCAATTAAAAAAGTAACAAATAGTATAACTTCAAATAAAATAGATTGGAAGAAAATAATACACATGGCCGACCCTAACTAATCTAGTGAGGATCCACAGCCAACCCAGAAATGGGACTAACATATTGTTGTTGTTACCATAGATCATAACAGGCCATGAAATGATCTTTTAGATATTTCACTAAAACTTTATAGATATGCTACTTACATAATACCTTCAATACATTTCTCCACTTCCCCACCAGCTCTTATTCTATGACCATATATAAAATTGAATCATAAGAAGAGCTGAAAAATTACCCACGCCTGTAAAAACCGTGAACGAGTACGTGCGGCAACAGCTGCTGACACAATTATTGCAGCACGAATGTTTTCAAGTCCAATGTTTTCAGCAAGCCCAGCAACAAATTGCCGAGCATCTTCACCATCAATCTGAACAGAAGTGCAATGACTTGGGGCCCTGCAGTATTCCTGAACAAGTTACAACACCAGGAGAAAACATGTGCAGATAAATACTGGAAGTAGCATATATTTAAATTGTTTCATTTATGCAGGTCTAAAAACACACCTGCTGCAAACATTTAAAACAAAGTCAACAGAAGCACGATAGAAGGAATCACGTGTATTTATTGTGTCAAAGGAGACCCGTACTCCAGATGTCCTGCATATTTGACGTAACTGCTCACCCATACAGGCAAAGAAGAGTTCAATGCATTATGGAAATATCAGTTACTAAAAGCAAAAAATTGTAATTACATTTTACAATAGTAGCAAATAAGTTACCTCATTAATCAAGTGAAACTTATTATGCAATTCTTTTCAAATTCTGCAAAATAAAATCAAGAGAAGCACATTGTTTGATGTGGTGGTGTCTATGGCATGAAAGAAATGCAAGAACCTTGGGGTGTGAACGGACTATTTTAGACTTGAAGAAAAAAATTTTAGAACTCTATTTGAGTGGCTGCTGGCTTCAGGGACATATCTTCTCTAATTTCTTAGATTTTATGGATCATTGTACTCTTAGATCATAATGTGGTGATTCATCTAGTACACTTCCTGTGTACCTGATGTTTCCGATTCAATAAAACATATTATTTATATAAAAAAATTAAATTAAATCATGAACTTAGATAATAGATATAAAAGGTTGAAATCAGAGATATAAAGCACCTCCAATATATTCATTAATTATCACTTGTCAATATATATATATATATTCATTAATTATCTTGTATATGCACGTTAGTTTTATTAAGAATACCTAATATTTACAAAGAAAACTTGCATTCTGCCACATCACTAAATTCGTCAAAAAATTACAAAATCAATGTGCGGCATCATCTTTGCAAATGATACAACCTTCTCTTGATCCTCATAAAGCACCATGGTATCAATTATTTCCACTTCATCAAACTTTGTCACTTCATGCACCATAGATGGTTGACCAATAGCAGATGATTCAAACTCACTTTTTACAACTTGTGTACTTAGTAATTTAACTTTTCTCCCCATTAAGAAGTGGATAGTCTTCCTTCTCAGCAGTGAGCAACATATCAGACACTTCAACAGGCTAAATTAAATCTAGAACACATTTTAGGTAGGGCAAGGATTTGCTGCAAACATGGTTTTGAACAATCGCTGCAATGGCGACTTTTTTTAATCTGTGGAGTTTGGCAGAAGCTTTTGTGGCTGTGGTTTTTATGGTGTCTCACTATCTTGGCAAAATTGGGTTTGAGATGTGGTGGTTTGGGATTTCGAGCAGCGGTGAAGGAGTTGGGTCAGGCAAAGATGGCCCATATGGGTACTGATGTGTGCAATGGTGGCTGGGTCAGGCAGTGGTGATTTTATTGAGGCTGATGGTGGCTGGGTACTGGCGTGTGCAAGTGTCTTAAACTGAAATGGGTATGGGTTTGGCTGGGGCAGTGCTTTTAGCGGAGTGGGGCCGGTGGAGAGCAAAGCGGCAGGACTGGGCAGTGGCACGAAGGATGAGAGACAGAGGGCTTGGACAAAGAGTGAGAGAGAGACTGATTAGAGAGAGAAAATGGTTTTAAAGCAAAAACTAACACTGTTAGTCATCTTAACTGGTCATGTGCAATGCACATGACCTAGGGACACTTGCCACTCCCACTAGTCGCCACTTAATCATGTATGCTGGATTTGCTGCAACCATGTTTGCAGCAAATCCTTGCCCTTTTAGGTATTCCATCAGGCTGTGATAGTGATGCAATATGCTTTTCTTGTTCTAGCGTTGTAGCAATATCTATCAGTACTTGTACTTCCACATCAACACTACACCACTATTGCAGAGTGTGTGAGTTGGAATGCAGGTCATCTTCAATGGGATATTACTTTCTACCTAGCCCCTCAAAATTGGGAGTTGGATATGCAGGCAGAGTTCCTTAATCTTATCGACCCACATAAATTAGAACAAATGAAAAGGAAAAGATTGTTGGATGCCAACAAAAAGTGTTGTGCTTATTTGGGGTGCAGTTCAGTGGGTTATGCGTAAAAGGGTAGTTGATCTGATGGCCTGTTGGAAGGGGCAATTTTCTAGGCACCATAATGGTGATACTTGAAATGCAATCCCTTTGTGCATCATGTGGATTATTTTGAAGGAATGGAATAACCAAACATTTAAAGGTCTTGAACAACCTATGGTGGATCTGAAAATTTTTTTTACGCATTTTATATGATTGGATAGCTGCTTTAAGTGGCCATTCTTTCTCTAATTTACTGGATTTTTTTTATTGTTTTATTTTTAACTGAGTAGTGATGCAACTTTAATCCCCAACCCATGTACTTGGAGGTGACTTCTGTTTAGTCAATAAATTTTATTTAGTCATCAAAAACAGCCAAGAGTATTGATGACCATCAAAAGTACGTGCCTCTGATATAACCATAATTCAACCAAAAATAAAGTTCCAGACAAAAAATTGTAACAAGAACCAGGACTGTTGACCTGGGCTGTTGATTTATGTATTATGGACTGGTCATTGTGTGAGCCTTGATGAGCATTCAGCAAGTGCACATATTGAAGATAAGGAATTTAACTGTGTGCATTAGGGGCTGAGGTGAGTGGGCCTCGTTTATTTTTTAGGTAATGGGTCAGACTGAGTATTGGGATGTCTAGGCTGTCTTTTTTCTTTTGACTGGGTCAAGTAAAAGTTTGTGTTTAATAAGTTGGATTTGGGTAGAGTTTGATTGGGTTTCCATTCTAGAGTATCTGATAGGTTAATAATCTGTGAGAATGGTTGACCACTGAGTGGCTTCTTGACAATGGCAGCAGTTGAGGGAATGGGGTTGCCGCTAGGCAAGTGAGGGCTCACTGAACAATGAACGAGAGCTAAAAAGTCTTGTGATATCATGCGATGGATCAGGTGTAGTCTGAGCAGCAGAGTTGGGTGTTTTGGTGGTGGCACAATGCAGTAGTAAGGTCTGGCTAACAATCCTATGCTTCTTTGTCACTTTACAATTGAGAACGAAGGGCGAGTCAGCGATGAGATGCTTTCAGTGAAACTTTAGTGACAAGGCAATCAGAGCAGTAACATGATCAGGGCCACCCAACTCAACACAATGAGGGCGAAGACCAAATTGAGGCTGAGGGACGAAGATGAGGCTTGTCCATTGACACAAGGAGTGATCAAATGGGGCTCTCAAGTCATCAATGGCAACAGAGATGGGTACTTAGGAAGTTGTGTGGGGTCACCAGCATGGCTGGGCTTCGATTGTTTTTTTTTTTTTTTCGCGATGCATGACAGTGCTTGAAACTAATTAATCAGATATTTGCTCAGATACTAAATTTGACATAGGACAAAATCAAAACAATAACAGAATAAAATTGAAAAAAAAGAAAAATAAAGAATAGCCAACCTAGAAGTCAGCACCTAGGCTTGCTTGGAATCAGCACCAAGCAGGAAAGAATAAACCTCTAGAAGTTAGCATCTAAGGTTCAACACTAGACCATTAGAGAATTCCAAGAGACATTTTATTAATCATCAAACTAAAATTTAGAGTACAATGTTATGCTTATATAGACTAAAGACTTAACCCTAACACTATCTGAATTGGGAAATCCCAATTAAATTTTTTTTTTTTTTTAAATAACCTTACTCCAGAAAAAAAAAAAAAAAAAAAAAAAAAAAACCAATTAACTATCATGACCTAAAATAAAATACAATTGACTCTCCAAAATTAAATAAAACTAAATTTCAATAAATACCTCTTTGCACTTCCTGTATCATATCATACGCATACACAGGCATGCTTGTGCATAAACATAACCATCCAATTATTTTTTTGATAAGTTAAAAACGGCATCCATTTATCAATACTCAGACATGTAATTGCATTTATTTATTTAGGTATTCACTATCCATACATCCACACATCTTTATCTCACATGTGTGTCTTACTGGACAAACCAAACAGATTATCTCCTTTTTTTTTTTTTTTTGAACTTTATAAACTCGAAACAAATTCACTGGTAAAAATGGATAAAATTTTATGCCTCTAAAAGAATTTTTTGATGGAAAAACTGAGTGAAATTATATATGCATATATTTGACAATCAAAGATATCACATAAAAGAAGTACTGACTTGAATTATATCATCCTCCACTATGTCCCTCCCGTTGATTCTATTGTCCGTGATCACTGGAAATCAAGTGGATGAGTTGCAACTTGAAGAAGTATAGAATGACCATAACAACATGAAAACTTGAGAAATGCATTTGTTTACCTACAACAAAGGCAAAATTCCAGCACTAAGACCAAGCTTGTGAAAATATTTATACACTGATAGACATAAAACCATAAGAGTTATATCAAATAACAATCAGAACAACAAAACACATAGGCAAGTTAGGAAAAGAAATTAGCATAAGTTTGAGGCCTTAGTTTGGCCTTACTCATTTAGGGCTTTTCCTATTGTGTAAGGGTCTTTGAAGGCAAAAATGTAAACCAAGTTCATTCTTCAAGACTTCCGCTGAAGAAAGGAGAGTGAAAAGCTGAACCTGGCCCCTTCTTAAACACCAACTACCCCTTTCCCTTCCCAACCTAGTCAAATAAGAATCACTCTGCAAGCAACTGGTGCTAAGCCCTCAACAAAGCAGGAATGCCACATTGGAACTTCGTCAAGAAATGGGACAACCACAATGGTCACTAAGGATCGTTACCCAGTGCTGCTCCCACTTAAGTGGAGTCCTAAGAATGAAAGTTTGGATAATGTTCCACCATTCAACATTTTTTGCATGAAGTGACTGCTCAAAAGACTTGAAATGAAACATCTGTGCTTGGCAGCCAAACATTTTAAAATTGTTCTGGACAATGACCTCTTCTAAATACACATGATACATCTCCTTTTCAATTTCAGATATCAACCTACCTTTAAGTAGAAAAATAGTCATACAACAGTAACCCTCTTTGGCATTACCCACTGAACTCCAAACATAGCTAAAATGAAGGCCCACAACTCACAAGTAACTATAATGAACTATCAAATTGTTCACTGTCTTGCTACTACATCAATTCATACAATCCAATCTCCAGAGTGATAACTCTTCCAGTCAGATTCTCCCCCATCAGAATCTTCTCCAAAACTGTAGTCCAAAGAAGAACTTTCTTTGGTAACTTCGTGCATCATATACTCTTCCAAGAAAAAATTACATACTTGGCCCCTCAAAGGACTTCATAATAGGATTTGACATCAAACTCACTGTTAATTTTAGGTGTCCACCTCAAAAGATCATGAGCACAACCGCAGGATTTTGGAATAAAGAGTGTTGAAAAAAGATTAACTTATTCCAATTCCCAATCACTGAACGCACATACAAAACTGATGTTCCATGATAGAGACCCTCCTTGAACCAGATGCTCCAAGGAAGAGTATAAAGTATAAAGATGCATCTTTTTCCACTGCAATACAGTACAAATCAGGATATAGCTCTTATAGAGCACCATTACTGCACCATTACTGCACCATATATCATGCCATAGTCTTAACCTATCACCATCCCCAACCACATAACCAGTACAACTCGTGAATGCATCACATCCCAATCCTTTACACTTCCTCAGTGTCCAAAAAGTAATTGCCTTCCTCTCCAAATCTCCACCACCAGTTCCTCAATAAAGTAACTGGTTTATAACCCAATACTTGTCATGAAGAGAAAAATAAATAAACAGTGTCATGGTCCTTGTTTAAAAAATTCCATTGGATTCAGTTCAACAAGGTGCAATCTTCACTCAAATATGAGTAGTTAGTTGTTTCTTAGAGATCAAACAGTAGTCCATACCATTCCTCCTAATAGTATTGTATGTGAAGTTTAATAGGATAATAAGACTAATCTACTAGTGAACACAAGAAAAAAGTGAATTTTTTTTTTAGCAGCACGTTACTAAGCAAAATTCATGTTTATAGCACAACATTACTCAGCACAATCAGATAAGCAGTTTAAACAATTCTAACATATGTAAATTAGCAGTAGAACTAAAAATTCATGCCAATCATAGCACAAGAAATCCCAAAATCACCACTAAGCACTGACCTTGAATCAACCAGTTGGCTTCCCTCTGATACTGCTCCGCATTCAGCACCAACCCCGGCTGCAGCACAGAAACCGGCCACCATTTGGGCAACTTCTTCTCCCGGGGCCGAACCCGAGTCCCCAAAACCCTCTCCGATATTCCCCCATTGGTTGCCGAAGCTGCCACCGCCGGAGACAACGGATTGCTCGAAACCCTAGAATCCCTCTTCAAATTCTCCCTCTCCTTGACCTTTCTCCCAACGCCAACAGCAACAACAACCTCTCTTCCCCCCAGACTCCGGTCCCTCCGCACCACGACCGGCCCGGAATCCCCGAACCCGGACCGTCCCCGAATAAGCCATAACCCTAATTTCCCCAAAACCCTAAAAGCGAAAACGAGAACGAAGCTGCAAAGGACCAAATTCCCGGCGAAGACAACAGTCGAGCGGCGACAGGAGACGAGGATTCGGCGGTTATCGTCGAGAGTGATTAGGGTTTGTAAGTCGTGGTAAGCGTCGAGGGAAGAGGAAATGAAGCGTTGGAAGTTGGAGTGGAGGAACGACGTGGTTTGGTTGAGGTCGATCACGGTTTGGAGCGTTGAGTTGTCGGAGGAGGAGGAGGTGGTGGCGATAGTGGGGGTGGTGGTGGTGAAGGGGGAAGAGAGTTTGGGGTTCCGGCGATAAGTACGGCGGCGTTTTGGGGGTAAAGAAGAGCAAGAGAGATGGAGGAGGAGGCGGTGGTGGTGGTGGTGGTGGCATTGGTATTGTGAGAGAGAAAAGGGAGTGTAGATGAGTGTGTTTGCAGAGTTCATATATGAATTTGGTATAGAGTATAGAGTAGTAGTATATGTATCAGTGTGAAGGTTTGGGGTTAAAGAGATTTTTGTCTGAATGAGTTGTGAATTATGGGAGCTCAGTATGGACTGTAACTGTATAGGTAGAGATTTTTGTTGTTGTTGTTGACTTATTTCCCCCTTCATGGCTGGAGGAGGAAAAATCTACGTTTGTTTGCCTGGAGAAAGGTAAAAAATCCCTCAACAATATCGTTAGTTAGCAATATTTTTAAACTATTTACTAATTTAGCATCTCGAGCTTTAAGATACTCGATTTTGCCCTAAGAACTCGAGCCTAAGATACACAATTTCAGTGTTCTGATATAGATGACATGGTTTTTTAATCCGCCTGGAACTCGACACTTAGAGGCTCAAGTTTGAAATCGATCCTTAAAGGCTCAATTTCTTTAAGAGTAATAAAGGCTCGATTTGCAAAGTCTGGTGGATATTAATCCACGTGGTTTTCGATGGGTCCCTATTTCACATAAAGCACACTTTAGACCCCAGCTCCTTCTCATATTGGGTCTCTCGGGCAGTGAAGAAGTTTCTCTCTTCATTCTTGTACTCTCACTCTCTCATACAATCCTAACACTCATAACTCGTAAATCCACATTACAGGTAAGGGCATATATCTGCACTTTAGAACTTCTAACAATTTCATTGATTTATTGAGTGAGGTTTTTAAGATATTATTCTAAATACTGTTCATATTTATTTAGTTGTTAGTGTAAATATTCACTAGGTTTTTTATAAAAAGTAAAAATTCTTTAAGATATATTAGTATTGTTAGGTTTTTATCATGAGTATGTAATGGATCATGACTCTTTTTTTTTTTATTGGTTTGATATTTTTCCTTATCAAAACTTATGTTAGAATGATTGAAATTCACTTGCATCTGCATCTTTAGTTTTTTTTGGTTTTTTTTTTTTTTTTTTGGCAGGGTCTGTCAAAGTTTCTTGTTTCAAATGAAAGACCCAACAAGGCATGTAAAATTGTAAACCCAATCTGAGTATGAAATGATAATGAGTGTGTTTTTATGTGATATGGGGTGAGTATATGCAAATGTGGGCTGTGTTTGTATATGCATATGTTGTAACAAGTTGTAAGTTTTGTATTTTGACTAGATAAAAGGTTTTGTAATTGATGTTAAATGAAAGAGATAAAATATGTCACTAACATATTACACTTAACTCTAATAGGTTCACAATCACAACTGAAGATAATTTATATAAATATATACTACAGTGGACCCCTTATCAATTCTAATGAGATTGATGGATTCCGATTTAAAGGGCCAAGTATGAAGTCCTATTATATGGTGATACGTCGTAAGTTGAAGACGTTGAATAATTTGAAGATGAAAATTGTGGAAGAATTGAATTTGAACCCTGCTTTTTATGACAGAAAGATTATTTACCGTTACTCACAAAAAGTCTTTCATGAATGGATAAATTACAGGTATAGGACGATCAAAGAAGATAAACATTTATTCCTAGAGGCATAAAGAACAACGAATAAGTGAATAACAATGAAGCATATTCATTTAATATTTTCTTTTCAAAAAAATAAATAAATTAAAAAAACAAGAAAACAAACGTAACAATGAAGCGAGTAACTTTTATGACAAGCTTTTATATTTCTCATAAAAGTAGTATTAAAATGTTCATGAAATGATCCATTAACAAATATTTTAACGGCACCTATTACCCGGACCTTATTCTTAAATCATTCTAGTGGTGGTAAGAATTATGAGTAACATTGAAGTAAGCTATTAAAGTGTCCTCTATGACGGTAAGATATATCATCTTTATCTTTAAAATGTGATGAAGAGGCCAAAGATTATTAATTATATTTGTAGCATAAATGGTAATGTTTATTCTAAATCATTCTAGCAATAGAAACTTTCTATTAAAAAAAAAAAAAAAAAAATCTAGCAGTAGAAAGAACTATGACTAACATTAAAGTAAGGAATTACGGGCCTTTATGATCTATATCATATCATATAATATTATCATATTATATATAATAAAAGTTGGGCATAGACGTCGTGGTTGCGCCACGTGACTTCACAAAATTGTAGAAATTTTAATAAATTTTTAGATTTTAAGAATAGATATATACATATTTTTTGGATAAATATGACAAATCAAGTAATGAAAGAAAGTAGTATTTCATTTATAACTGTAACAGTTGTATCTATCTAAGATGTTATCAACAAAACCTAAAATCATTAAAATAGAATTACCTAAGGTTAGAATTTAAATAAAAAAGGGAGATAAAAAAAAAACGTAAAAGAAAAAAAAAATCGAATTTGCATTTTTTTCCTACGTTTCTTTAAAAAATGTAAAAGGAAAAAAAAAAGATACAACTTGCATTTTACAGTATTAACTAGTTAAAGGCCCGTGCGTTGCACGGTTTTATCATAAACTTATAGAATATACATTTTATTTGATAAACAAAATCTCCCAAATAATTATTATAATAAAAAAAGGAAAAAAAATTGGTATAATAATTATCAAATATAAAATGATAACACCTAATAAAATTATTATTTTGTAACCTACCAATTGTGCTTGTAGGGGCTCAAAATGTAATGGACCCCTAACAATAAAATTTGTAGAGAAATGGGTAGGAAGGACTAGGTATATAACGGGCAATCGACGAATTTTGGGGCGGATCCCCCTATACGAACTGGACTTAGAGGTTTAGGTAAGAAAGATCCTCCCTTCGTTGTCATTTCGGCCAAGTGTTTGTAAGGCTTATTGATCTTCGGCTCTGGCCGAGGATCTCCCATTTCTTCTCCAGAGGATCCCCCCCCTCTACCCTTAGAATCTTACTAGTTATATAGTCTTATTTTCGTTGATCTTGACCATCCACTTGTCAATTATCTGATCGTCGTGTACAGGAGTTTGTCACATCATCTGTATTTTACAGGCTTTATGTTAGGTCAAAGCCGCCTTTGCAGGCTTTATACTAGTTGAAGTGACTGATGCCTTGGGTTTTCAGGTCACTTCGTCATTAAAGTAGTCAGAATGTTGGTGAGATATATTCAAAGGATATGGGATATTTTCCCTTTAGTGAAGTCGGTGTGCCTGAGGACATGTCATCCTCGGCGCGGGCCTTGGACGTCCTGGGTTCTCTCCCATTTGTCCTCGGCCTCAGCATTGTCCTCGGCGCGGGCCTTGGACCCTATGTAGTGGGCCGGTGCGGCTTGTGCATTTAGGGCCCCACAATAGCCCCTCAAAATTCTGCTGCACGTCCCCTTGGGCGGGGAGGAGGATTTTGATCCCCTCGGCACGTTTTCTCGGTTGGTTGGGTTCTACCTTATCGTCAGTGTTTATTGCGATTTCAGCCGTTTATGCAGCTTTCTTTTTGCGCAGAGTGTCACCCGAGGATGGTTGGGCTTGGGTCGTTTGTACTATAGTACTCAATTTCTCATGGCTTTGCCTCAGTTTTTAGCTCATGACCCGTACAAGAGCCCTAGTTTCGATCAACGTTTGCATGGCTTCATAATGACTGATTCCCATAGAGGTTTAGGTCTGAAGTTTGTACAAGACCTCGATTTTTCTTAGCGTTCATTTTTTACGGGGAGATTTTCTTCCCGCTGACCTGAGGTCTTTGACCATGCAATGCTTTAAGCTTTACTTAGTGCTCGGTTTTCTCATTTTATGCTTGGTTTTCCCTGAGGCTTGGGTCCGAGGACCATACAATGCCTTGGTTTTGCTTATCGTTTAGCTTTCATGATGACATGTTTCTCTTGCTGGAAGTATCGAGTTTCTCGATCTCATTTAGCTATCTGAAGTATCTGGTTTCCCCATGAGGCTTGGGTCTGAGGACCATGCAATGCCTTGGTTCTGTCCAGTACCTAGTTTTCTCATTTAATAATCATCTGAAGTATCTGGTTTCCCCATGAGGCTTGGGTCCGAGGACCATGCAATGCCTTGGTTCTGTCCAGTACCTAGTTCTCTCTTTTAATAATCATCTGAAGTATCTGGTTTCCCCATGAGGCTTGGGTCCGAGGACCATGCAATGCCTTGGTTCTGTCCAGTACCTAGTTTTCTCTTTTAATAATCATCTGAAGTATCTGGTTTCCCCATGAGGCTTGGGTCCGAGGACCATGCAATGCCTTGGTTCTGTCCAGTACCTAGTTTTCTCTTTTAATAATCATCTGAAGTATCTGGTTTCCCCATGAGGCTTGGGTCCGAGGACCATGCAATGCCTTGGTTCTGTCCAGTACCTAGTTTTCTCTTTTTATCATTTATTCTATCTATTTATCCGTAGCCGTTTTAATTCTTGCCGCGTTTTACAATAAGCATTAAATAATTACAGTTTTCAAGCAGAATAATAATTGTAGTAAATGCTGGAGTTGGTGGAGGATAATACCTTGCCGTGTTTTACCTCTTCGTTTGGTGGAATTCTTCAGATAACGAGGCGTCTTTTGGGTTGTCTAGGTAAGGCGTTCTGACGTTTCGGTGTCTTCTCGTATAGTGAGGCGTCTCCTCATTAATGCTGGCCATGGATCTACGAGGATCTAACGGTTGGCAAGCCCCTTGGAAGTTGGGGCGGCATCATTGCCTCCGAAAATCTCTCCCTAGGATTTATGGCAGATTGGCACTCATAAATATCCCACCATCTATATAAGACGGTTCCAGGGCAACCTTCTCCTTCACACTTGACTAAAGTCCATATCAAATTTCTCCCACAAACATCTCCCAAAAAGGCTCCGCCAAACATAGCCGCCTGAGTCCCTTTGAATGAGTGGGCCCTTAAGAAGGGCAATCCTGGGGATGCACAGCCCCTATCAGGAGCCGAGGATGGCATTCCGACCCTGGCCGCTACGCTGGGATGGGTATCTGGGAGATCCGAAGATTCTCCTTCTTTTCAACCTAACCAGAGGAGGAGCCCTCCTCGCCGTCAGGAGGAGGATCCAGGAAGAACGTAACCACCTTCCCTTGGGTACGGGTCATTGACCCCCCAAGTCGGCTGCAGCGGGGGTGGGAGGGAAATCAGGCGGAACCCAGAAGTGGGGCCGTCCTGTGCCGCAACCCCTTCCACCTCCTCTGTAGCTCTTCTTCCCTCTAATCCTTCTTCTCTCTTCTCTTTTTGCTCCTCAACGAGCCTTCCTCTTTTCTTTTTCTCTTCTCTTACTTATCATCCAGCCTTCTTTTCTATCTTCTGTTCCTCTTCTGTTCCTCTGCCAACTTTCTTTCTTTCTTTTCCTCCTTTCTTCCTTCACTTCTTTTCCACCTTTTGTTCTTCTGCCAACTTTGCTTTCTTCCCTTTGTTCTTCATCTCTTCCTCTACTCTCTTTTTCTATCTTTTGTTCTTCTGCCATTGTTGTCCAGCATTCGCCTTTTGTTCCTCTGCCAGCTTTATCAAGCGTCTGCCAGCTTCGTCAAGCGTCTGCCAGCTTCATCAAGCGTCTGCCTTTTGTAGTTAGCTTTCAGACAAGCCCCCTGGGCATTACTTGTAAAAGATGTAATCTTTTTTCATATATGAATAAAAGAAGTAGACTTATTTCATGTATTGTATATTTTATTTTTATTATTATTTTTTTTTTTTGCACTTGTTTCTTGTTGTTGTAAACTGCCGAATGAATATTGTTGCTAAGAACTGTATGGATCTGCATCTTTTCTCGATTGATTTGTCGTTTTGTTTTCTTTACGTCGTGCCGCTAACGCACAAGTCCTTCGCACAGACGGCGTCAATTGTAGGGGCTCAAAATGTAATGGACCCCTAACAATAAAATTTGTAGAGAAATGGGTAGGAAGGACTAGGCATATAACGGGCAATCGACGAATTTTGGGGCGGATCCCCCTATACGAACTGGACTTAGAGGTTTAGGTAAGAAAGATCCTCCCTTCGTTGTCATTTCGGCCAAGTGTTTGTAAGGCTTATTGATCTTCGGCTCTGGCTGAGGATCTCCCCTTTCTTCTCCAGAGGATCCCCCCCCTCTACCCTTAGAATCTTACTAGTTATATAGTCTTATTTTCGTTGATCTTGACCATCCACTTGTCAATTATCTGATCGTCGTGTACAGGAGTTTGTCACATCATCTGTATTTTACAGGCTTTATGTTAGGTCAAAGCCGCCTTTGCAGGCTTTATACTAGTTGAAGTGACTGATGCCTTGGGTTTTCAGGTCACTTCGTCATTAAAGTAGTCAGAATGTTGGTGAGATATATTCAAAGGATATGGGATATTTTCCCTTCAATGAAGTCGGTGTGCCTGAGGACATGTCATCCTCGGCGCGGGCCTTGGACGTCCTGGGTTCTCTCCCATTTGTCCTCGGCCTCAGCATTGTCCTCGGCGCGGGCCTTGGACCCTATGTAATGGGCCGGTGCGGCTTGTGCATTTAGGGCCCCACAGTGCTCTAATGAGAATTTTGTATCTTTGGGAGATTGTTGAATACTTCTTTGTACACTATATCCTTGTTCTTGTTTGTCATTGTTCTTTATTATAAAAATTTTACGATTGATAAAAAATCATGTCAAACCATATTTAATGATTGATAAAAAATGAAAAATAAAACTAAATGGATAGATTGACTTCTTTTATAGATCAAAGTGTACAACTCTAATAGTTAGCCAAAGCTATTTCAATCAGGAAAAAAAAAATCAAATTGTTATGAACAATTTATAATCAAATTTATATCAAAACATGCTTAATTGTAAGATAAAAAGAAGATTTTTCTCTAAATCAAAATTGAGAGGATGAAAGAAACATATCACCATTAGAACCCATGTCATAAAACAAAAAATAATTTAAAAAATCATGCCGAAGCATATTTAATAATTAATTCTCAAACCATAATCATATAAATTGTATAAATCATAAGCAAATTAGGTTAAACGAAAAACAAAAAAAAAAACAAAAAAATACACAAAACCTATTCGATTTAATAAAAAAAATTAGAGCAAACAAATACATACCTGAAAGGTTGTAGGTAGATGAAGAGAAGTATAAAAAAAAAGAACCGTAAAGTACATATTCGTTATAAATTATTTAGTATATATACACTCCACATCGAAGAAATTGATATGAATAAAAAGTTTAATGTTAGTCTAATTTGTGGGAGTGTAAAACTGAAGTCTAAATCGTAAAAAAAGTGGCAAGAGGAAATTCAAAGAATTTAGTGTTTTATTTAAATACTAAGAGTAGTTGCTGTTTTTTTTTTTTTTTACATGTACTACCTTGCTGATTTTTTAAAGTGTACAGCGTTGCTTTATATATATATATATATATATACACGTGTAGTAATATAATTTAAATTAAAAAATAAGGATAAGTTGAAGATTTTGGATTGTAATCAAATTGATATTATTTATCAACTTATAAATTATAATAAGAAAATGATTAGATGAAGAATTTAGATTGTAATCAAATTATCAACTTAGAAATTATAGAAGAAGAAGATAAGAACAAAAAAAATATGTCTATTTTTAAAAAAAATCTAACAAAATTTTTGCAATTTGATAGAGAGTGAGAGAATTTTCAATTGTGTGGAAATTAGATTTCTAATCATTTTAGGAATTATAAGAGAGGAAGAACTAACATAGGACGTATGTTTATCCAAAATCTTCATCTAATACTTTACTTTTTCGTGTACTATGTTGTTTTTTTTTTTTTTGTTACATGTGATAATATAATTTAAATTAAAAAAAAAAGGATTAGATGAAGAGTCTATTGATTTTAGACTTTGTTGATAACATTTTAGATAAACACAACTGCTATAGTTTTAAATCAAATACTACTTTCTTTCATTACTTGATTTGTCATATTTATCCAAAAAATATGTATATATCTATTCTTAAAATCTAAAAATTTATTAAAATTTATGCAATTTGGTAAAGTCACTTGGCGCAATCATGGCGTCTAAACTCAACTTTTATTATATATAATATAATATGATATGATATTCAGTCCCACCCACCACTCTTTTTTTTTTTTTTTTTTAAACAAAGATTAACAACGTAGTCTCTCTACCATACTAGGACTCTCTCTCTCTCTATATTTCTGCAAAACATACCTTTTTCCTTTTCCAACAGCCGAGACTTTATCCTGAAATATATATATATATATATATATATATATATATATATATATCATAAACTACTACTTTTTCAATAGAATAGAATTATCTAAGGATAGAATTTAAATAAAAAAGAGAGAATTTGAGTTTCACCTAAACTACTTCTTTTTGTTTATATCATCTTCTTCACAACCTAAAATTATCACTATATATACACAGAGTTTTTTGGTGTTTCATTATTTTTGCTACGTACTTTACAATTATTTGCTATATTCTTCCTTTCTCCTCTCTGCCCTACCTAGAACCTTGCAGGTAATTTTTTTTTTTCATCAAATTGAATAGATTTTGTGTATTTGTTTCCTTTTTATTATATATAATATGATTTTTATCAAGAAGTTTTATAGATAGGTTGAAATTATATGTTTGATCACACATTTTAGTGTTTTTTTTTAGAAGTCAATATAACAAGCAATATATTTGTATTTTTTAATTTCTTATTACATGATTATTTGTTGTTGACATCAATATTTTATAATGGATTTAATTTGCTATGGCTTTTGTTTGGTGCTTTGTTCCATGTTCTGTATTCTTTAATTAAAAGCAAAATTTGCTGTCAAACATGAAATTGGATACGAGAGAATCCACTCGTCCAAATATCTATGTAAATCTATCTTTACTTAACTCTTTTTTTTTTTTTAATTAAAAAAATTCGTTATTTTTTCATTAATGAATTGAGGTTTTGGCTTAATTTTGTTTTCAACCATTTCAATTATTGAATTCATTATTTTTTCATGTGTAATATGATTTTCTGTGTTTTTTTTTTATGATAAAAAAATAATATATGTGTTCTTAAATGTTAAAACACAATACAATTGCAAACATTACTTTAAGTTAGGGTGTTATATTTATTTATTAGTAAGTTAGAATGTTACGTTAAGTTAGAGTATTATATTTTTATGTATTATTAATTTAGAATGTTGCATATGGATACATATGCTGGTTTAGGGTTGATATAACTTATAACCATTTGAATGAAATCAACACTAAAATAAATGATTTAAATATCATAATAAGAAATAAAAATTAAATTTCTTTTAAGTGTACAAGTACAATTTATTTTTTAATCTTAAATTTTGAATTAATTATTTTTTCATTTTATTTTTTTACTAAATTTAATTATATTATCAAAATATTTTTTATCAAACCGTGCATCGCAGGGCATAATACTAGTATATATATAAAACCGAAACCTTTGAAGCTCCCACATGTTTTCACATCACCACTATTTTCTTTTTCTTTTTATTTTAGATTCTTTTTATTCTGTGTTTTATGCCTTATATATTTATTATTTCTCTTCAACATGTAATTATCTTTTCAATATTACAATAATTTAGTTTAAGTAAAACTCTATTAGATATATTTTGTTGACCTCTCTAGAGCTTATCACATCATTATTATTATCTATATATAATATAAAATTGAAGATTAAAAATTAATTATAATTTTTTAAGATACCTCTACATAGAATTAAAAAAAAAATGACTCACTTTAGGTTTCAAAAAAAAAAAAAAAAACTCACATAACACGTTAATTTTTTTTTTTTTTTAAAGGACTCACTTTAGGTTGTATTACAATAATTCAGTTTAAATAAAACTCTATTAGATATATTTTGTTAATCTCTCCAGAGCTTATCACATCATTATTATTATTATCTATATATAATATAAAATTGAAGATTAAGAAGCTCCTACAATTTTTCACGTCACCACTATTTTCTTTTTCTTTTTATTTTAGATTCTTTTTATTCTAGGTGTAGGGTGAGTATTTGATGGACTAGACACAAACTTTGCAGACTGTGAGCCCAATGAACCCCCAACAATAAATTTGTCGAGAATGGGTTAAACAGCTGGGCTGATTATGGATTTAGCAACAGTTCATACATGCAAGTAAGGATAAAACGATCTTCAAACTAGTATTCCGTGAAAATTCTCTTAGATCCGAAGGGGCTTAATATTTATCAACTTCCTCAATACAATTTTCACCCTCTCCTTCTTCAGAGTCCTATTCCCTTTATATATCCTCCTTCTTCCTCATCTTCACCGTACACTTGTTCTTCATCCAAGCATCCACTTGAATATATGTCACATCAGACATTTGCTTTAGTCTGCCGTGAGTGGTAATAGCTGAGGCTGAACTGCTCAGGTGTCTTCTCTACATAAATGCGGCCAAGAAAGTTGCTGCAGTGCATTAAATGCGGTGGTAGCAGCTTTTCCTTTAAGATATTTTATGCTTTTCTTATTCCTAGGCACGCCCAAATTCGCTCTCTACCGTGGGATCAGTTGGGAAGGTCGCTCTGGCCTTCAGTATATTTGCTTGATCAAGCTCCCTAATGATCCGATGAGGGGATCTCTTCGGACAAAAGGGATAGTCTTCGGACGTGTCCCATCATTCTTTTCAAGTGCATTTCCACCAAACAGACTCAGCCCTGATCCTTTTTACCTCTTCGGACAAACAAGGGTATTCAAATTGGGCCCTGGGCCCAATTCGTAGCATTGGGCTCACCCCCACACTAGGTTTTATTCCTTATATATTTATTATTTCTCTTCAACGTGTAGTTATCTTTTCAATATTACAATAATTTAGTCTAAGTAAAACTCTATTAGATATATTTTATTGACCTCTCTAGAGCTTATCACATCATTATTATTATCTATATATAATATAAAATTGAAGATTAAAAATTAATTATAATTTTTTAAGATACCTCACGTTAGAATTAAAAAAAAAATGACTTACTTTAGGTTTCAAAAAAAAAAAAAAAAAAACTCACATAACACGTTTTTTTTTTTTTTTTTTAAAGGACTCACTTTAGGTTGTATTACAATAATTCAGTTTAAATAAAACTCTATTAGATATATTTTGTTAACCTCTCCAGAGCTTATCACATCATTATTATTATTATCTATATATAATATAAAATTGAAGATTAAAAATTAATTATAATTTTAAGATACCTCGCGTTAGAATTAAAAAAAATGACTCACTTTAGGTTTCAAAAAAAAAAAAAAAAAACTCACATAACACATTAGAATTAAAAAAAAAAAAAAAAAAGAATCACGTCAAAAAAAAAAAAATAGTATTAAGAAAAAAAGAGAGAGACTCCTAGTAGAACTCTCTCTTCTCTCCTTAAAACCCTAGCAATTATCATCTCAAAATCCTAAACTTAACTTCACTTTAAGATTAAAAAAAGAAGAAGAAGAGAGACTGACATAAAATTAAAAAAAAAAAAACAAAAAAACAAACAAACAAACAATCGTATGTTCTTTCTTTTTTATTTGCTTTCATATGTGCATGAAATTTTCTTTCTATCTTATTCTTTTGTTATATTTAAAATTGATTTTCTTTTGAGTATTTGGGTTAATCTCTATATTTTGATAGTGTTTTTGTGAGTTTGGTTTTTGGGTTAAAATTTCTAATAATTATTTTATATTGTATATGGCAGATGAAGCATTTTTATTTTTTGGAGAAAAATCAAAGCTGCAACCTATGTCTTCCAGCCGAAGGAGTGGTAAATTTTTGTTTAGTATATTATATATGAATTTTTTGAATTTGAAGGTTTTTGTTTGGTTTTGAAGTAGAATTTGGGGATTCTATAAAATTTGGAAGCTTTAAGTCTTAGAGTTTTTGGCATTTGCGTCTCAGTAGGTTGATTTAAATTCTTTACCTTATATGTTTTTACTTTATTGAGAATTTTTATTTGGGTTCATGTGATTTTTTGTTTTCTTAATTAAAGCTATGGTTTTTGGTTGATTAATTATTTGTTTGGATTAATTTCAATTAATTATTTATTTGGATTCAATGTAAAAGATAATGGAATTAGGTGTTAGATTTGTTTATATCTTTGTAGTTTATTTTAGTTTTGAGTGTGTGTGTGTGTATATATATAACTTTTGGGAATTTTGTTTTATTAATTTAAGAATTGTAAATTATTTTGTAAGTTTCAGTAACTATGCACCTGCAGTGAGATGTTGACAATATAAGCATATATATATGGTATTATCATTTTATAAAAATCTCTCTTACAACCCAATAAAATTCTATGTTAGACAATACTTTTAAATTATAGAAAAGCATAGAAGTTAAATATTTCTTCCCATTGTATTTTATTTAATTATAACAGATTTTTTTTTTAAATGCTAACTAGCAAAATGTCTATAATATGCATATTATTGACCCAATTTTCTATTTTTAAAATTCTTAAATTTTTATATAAATGACTTTTCCATGCATCGCATAGGTTAGCGACTAGTTTTATCAAAAAATAAAAAGTGGCCTTATGATTATAAGAGACGGTTCGTTTCTTCTATATTTTAGGGTATAAAATATTACTTATTTCTTTCCTTATTGAATTATTCCTTCTTCTTTTTTGTCAATTTAGCCTACCGCCTAATAAAATTGCATCAATCCAATCGTTCTCATATAAATCTATTGGCAAACGAAGATGTTTAAAATATTTTTTTTAATTAAAAATTAAACTAAAAAAATACTTTTCTTAGTCCATGGTAATTTTTAATGGAATATGAGGCAAGTTATACTATATAATATTCATCTTGTCCTAGGGATTCGCAACTATTCATGACATTTTGAAAGCTTATTCCTTTATTTATTTATTTATTATTATTGTTATTATCATTTAAGGAATTTCATTTGTTTGTGGTCTTATATTTATACAAAATAATTATTTAAAAAAAAAACTAACTAATGCCCCTTAACAAATTCAAACGCTTAAGCCTCTACTAATTTTTTTCTCCTCTCATCTCGAATTTTCTGTTTCAACTTTCAAACTCTAGCCTTTTCAATACTTTGAAGAATAGAGAACAAAAAGGTTGAATTTAATATATATATATTTTTAAGAGCAAATCAAGTTAGTGTCGGTTTGGGAGATGATAAAAGTTTCAGTTTATTTTAGAATTTTAGCTTCTTTTTGGTAATATTCATAGGTCTTGTTATTTTTTGATATTATTTATGGGTCCTATCGTATTATTCTGCTAGCTTTTAACTTTTTTTTTCCTACACTTTTAGTAAAAATTTTTCATTTTCAGCTAAATAAGTTGTTCCCAAACAAACCCTTAATCAACACATGTATACAACTACGGGTATATTGCTACATTTTTAATACTTTTACATTAATTTATTTTCTCCATTTATTTTAAAGAATCAAATTAAATGTCTAAACATGATATATTCAGATTAATCTCTTGCTTTGATTGTTAGTAAATATGAATTGGTTACTTACGTTTTGTTATTTTGATGAGATGAAATATATATTTGTAATTGATTTTTTTTATATCAATTTTTTTTTAAATTACTTTTTTAATTCTATCTTTAAATCCTGCCCCCTGAATTAAAATCTTGGCTCTGCCATTGGCCTCACTCGTATTGAGCCATATCATTAGCCATGTCACCATTTTTTTTATTGATTTGTTCCTTTAAATATCTTTTGGTAATATTAAATCGTCCAAGATATTATTAGGGAAAAAAAATCATCCAAGATGAATGTGTAAGGTCATTCGGTTAATATATTTAATATTATCAAGAAATTAGAAGAACAAATCAATAAATTAAAATTTTAAATAAAAGAAAAAGAAAAGAAAAGAGGGTGATGTGGCTAATGATTCGGTCCATTAGGTCTAATCTGGTCCCCTTCAGTCCACTTCAATCTATTTCAGTTTAATATGGTCTATTTCAGTCCACTTTCGTCCATTTGGTCATACTTCTGTCCATTCCATCCAATTTTTTTGTTCCATTTCAGTACACTTACTTAAGAATTAGAAAAGACAGATTTGGGTTGAAAGTATCTATTTTATATTTGAATTTATTAAAAAATATAGATGAAAAAATGGTATTATTTTTAATTATTTAATTTAATGATTTGTGTTATTATCTTTTTTTCTTATGCTTTTTTTTTTTCCATCTTAGCTAATATTAGCATTTTAGTTTTTTTTTTTTTTTTAGTGAATTACACAATTTTAGTGTTTTGATATGATATAATTTGAATTAGAAGTCCAATTTCTAAGTCAAATAAAAATTAGAAGATTGCTATAACTATGTTTCTCGTAAACTTTTAAATGATACAACTAAGCAGATGAAAGCTTTTTTTCTATTGACATGTGAATCTCATCTTGCAATGTATAAGTTATTCGATATACCATGACCAAAATTCATTTATAAAAAAATTTATTATCCTCTTCAATCTCTAACAAGAATGATAGTATATATTTTCATACAAGCATTCAAAATAGTTAATATAAAAAATTAAAAATAAAATGATGCAAAACAAGCTCTTTGTGTTGGTTGGAAGAAGAACCATAATTTTTACATAATACAAATTTTTATATATATATATATATATATATATATATATATCTCAACAAAAAACAAAAAACAAAATTGAAAATTGTCTCAATCATTGCTTGGGCCGACGACTAGCGACAATTAAGGGGATGTTTGGTATATACACTTAAAAACTGAAAACATGTGTTTAAAAACATACGTGAAAATACATGTATGTGAAAAAGTGTGTTGAAATATGTATAATATTATTTAAAAACTGAAAACATGTGTTTAAATGAGTATACCAAACAGGGCCTAACACTCTAGTGAGAAGTGGTGCATTTTGAAGAAGAAGGTAGATTTAAGAGAAGGCAAAAAGGTTCAATCAGTAATCTATGACATGTCCAGTTTGGATATCCAATACTATAACTAATTTGTTGCTAGATCATTTACAATTCTTTTTGTAAAGCAGCTCTTACATCGCACGGTGTTTGCAACTAGTTTATACTAATAGCCCATGAAGAAGAGCCCTTACAACTAATCTTAATCAAGCTCTAAAAAACATCAAGAAACAAACCTCTAAAAATTTGACAAACTCCAATTAGTTACAAGTTACAACATATTGAAAAATAGAGTAACTGACTTAGCTAATCTTCTGTTACACATAGTTAGAGTCCCTTATTGTTCTTATTATTAGTGAAAAAGAACACATCTTCTGAACCCATCCCAGAAGTAACTGGGACCAGAAAATATTGACTTAGTGTTCTTATTTCTTAGTGAAAAAGAAACTGTGACCATATATTTGAACGAAGGAAGACAAGGAAGAGGAGAGTGAAGGTGACAAAAATCAAAATGTACTCAATTTAGGATATTTTAGTCACCTTCCCCACTATCCACTCGTCAGGTTGGCCCTCTCCATTCCAAGCATACCCTAAAGGAATTAGTATCCATAATAAGTTAAATAATTTTTAGGGATGCATGATTGAGCCATTGAGTACCAGGAAGACAAAGGGAATACAATTGTTTCGTACAATAAGTTAAAAGGCTAGAACCAGGTACTCAACAAGTCCATTTTGCTCGGTCTAAGCAAAAAGTTAGGACTCTCCCACGTTTTACTTCCTCAGAAGAAAAAGAGAAAAGAATGGGGGTAGCAAGTATAAAATTTTCAATTGTACAATTGAAATATCACTTTTCATATTGAGAATGAATAAAGAACAGTTCTCTTTTTTTTTTTTCTTTTTTCCTGCAGCAGTCTAGTATCAATATCAAAACACTTTCTATATAAAAAATGATATATTGGGAAGAAACGGGGTCAAAAAAATATTTGAAACTCTTAATATTTTTTTTTAAAGTACATTCACCATTAGTAAAAACAAATAGGTGTATTGAATTCTGGGCTGGAATTTGGAGATCCGGGCGGGAAGACAGTTATGTCTCCCTATCAAAATCTCAGAGCAGCAAAAACCCAGGTCACCCACCAGCTTCTATACTGCGCATTCATCCATGAAAAGCTTTACGCCCCAACTAGAAAATCCCATTAATGGGCAAGGGATCCCAAAAAAGTAGAAGGCTATTTTTCTTAATTTTATTTTATTGAGGGATTGGAGACCTGGCTATCATTTGTACCATCCTATATATCCTGCCAAAAGAATTTCTTCGAAGAAAGTTCCTGCAATAACATTCACAATAATACAGCTTGATTATATATTGGGTAGCAATTGAATAAAGAAACAGAAAGCATACCATTCTAATGGTATACATACATCTTAATAAGAGCATCTTCCTTGTAAATGAAAAACAGATTAAAGATCAAAATATCACTAATGTTTTTGTGTACGGTAGCATTCAAATATAGAATCATGAGGGAAATTATTCCCAAGCCTCCATCTCCAGCTACCCATCAGTTCCACCAAAGCAGGCACTACCAAGACAATTTTAGTTGGCCTGTTAAACTAAAATTGCTGGGTAAGGCATAAACTTTCCACCATCCCCTCCTGAGACCAACTTAAACTAGCAATACAATTGGATGCTTCAATGAATTAACCTTTTGTCCCTATTACAAAGTATGAAGATCAGTACATATATTTTGCTCCTGAAGAATACCCAGCACCCGAAATGCACACCCAAGAAAGAAACATAGACGTACAGTCTAAATTGAAGTGTTTGGCTTCAGTCTAAATTCAAAAGATTCCAATATGCATGTTGTGATAGCAAATGTGACAGAGATTAAACCAAGAGCATATAGAGAGTCAGTAACATACTTAAAGAGTAATCTCAGATGGGTAGAAGTGGCTTTCTCTCATCAGATCCTACAAGATGACTTGCCTATAGAGGGGAAAATTAATAAGCACATAGTGAGTAAAAGTATAACATAATAGAATTCGACTCTGCAAAACAAGGACTGCAGGTTCACACCTCCTCACTTGCTCCTGCTGCCATATTTACAAAAGAATCCTTTGGCCTGAAGAAGGAATAATAAATTCATAATTAAAATGTAGAATAAAGAATGTACAAGTCACAAAGTTCCCCCAAATCCCCAACTGAAGCGATTGCCCAATGATACTACTTAAAAATCAAGGCACAAAAATTCAGCAAAAAATGAGCCTGTACCTTTGATTTTCATGAACATCTACTAGTTCAAGCTTCCCATTTTGTTGTTCATCTCTGACTTTAGAAAGGGGTGAAAAGAACTAGAGGGAAAAAAGAAGCAGAAGATCAAAAAGACTGATTAACAATAAAACACTTCTCTCTTTTCTCACTTTTCATCCATCCAAAAAGTTTGTCTCAAATTACCTGGTGCATTGAGATAAATACAATAGAAATTCCTAACAAAAAGTTTACAGTCAAAGTATGACCAAACATCACAGCAGATGCTATGCCCGTAAAGATTGTGGCAACTGTTGATGAGTACTTCTTCAAAATTGTATCTGAAAATTTCATATGCATCTCAATAAGCTCAATAAATATGATTGCTAAACACATACACCCACCTGTGGTGGGTGGATGGGGGGACAAAACAAAACACACACACAAACAGAGAGAGAGAGGAAGAAATAGTTATATACATAATTTTTTTTATAAGTAATAAAGAATTTTATTAAATAAAATAAGTCCTTAAATACATTTAACAAATAGGTAAACATATTATTACCTGCATATTTGAAGAAAAATGATGATAGAATTCCTTGTGCTGCATTGTTAGCTATCAGAAGCATGGTAGCTTTTGAATGACCTTCTAAGATATCAAAGCTACTAGGACCTGAAAATTTAACATTGTGATTTCTGAGGCCCACAGCTTAGTTTGATTACAAAAAATGCAACAGTTTATTGGCAAGGGGTACATTTACGAGTTTGATAAAAATGACTTCATTGTAATTCACATTGTTCTCGAAGACAAAGATCAATTAAAAATCAAAATGGGCTTTTAATTCACATTGACCCCACCCCCACCATTGCCCCTGCACAACCTGACCTGTTGCCATCATTTGGAACTAACAAAATTCCTCCTAATCCCACCTCATCCAATTGCTTTCAAATTCTAAACTTACATACTCTGGATCCCCTTTCAAAGTCTATAATTAACTACTCGCTAATACATTTTGACGAACACTATTTAATTGCTCTGTGCAAAACAGTAACAGAAAATAGAAAATTTATTGACCCAGATTTCGATGTGCTCAGAACATGCATGAAACCCCTTCTAAAGGAAATAATGAAATTCAATGAGGAAATTTTAATCCAATCATCATTCCTCACTAACCCATCCATCAATTACACATGGAACAAAACTCTACAGAGAATAAAACAATTTAGAATAAGCAGAGACTTTATTAATAAATAAATAAATAAATAAATAAGGCAGGGAGTAACTAACAAGGCAAAATTAGAAAAATATGGTCTCATATATATTTCACAATAAAATTTCTACATCACAAACCAAACATTGAATTTCACAACACAGAACCACATAATACCCACCAAGGCACCAACCAAACCATTATTTATCCTAACTTGGCAGGATGTTCTGCAAATCATACAACTCCAGCCACAAACTACGGATTTGAGGTCATAGCCTCATAGGAGTCTTTGGAAATGAGAGTTCTTGGATTTGGGGTCATCAGAAGACAAGGATCATTACCGTTGATGAATATAGCCTCCAAGGCAACGGAGATAGAGATTGACAGCAAGGAGAGAGAGGGGGGAGGGATGGGGGCTAGGTTTTGATAACTAATCAATGGAGAAAGAGAGGGAGAGAGAGAGAGGGAACGAAGGGTGGCTAGGGTTCGTGAATGAAAATTTTAAGCCATAAAAATAAAATATTTAATATTTTTCATATATCAGTTTGGACGCAGGGCAGGGGAGCCAGGATGGATAAGGAGGAGTACACACGACCCACCCCAAACCTTCAACCATTAGGCGTGGGTCAGGATGGGTCTCTGTGGGTCATCTATCCCTATTCCAAACAGAATGTTCAGAAAAAGGGAGCCAACCAATTAAGTATCAGAAGCAGCCATTAAATTTTACTATCATTTTCCATGATGGACTACCATTTTCATTTACATTAATTTCCTCACTTTGGGTGAGGGGTTTGCACGGTAGGTTGACAAGAAATATATCAACACAATTTATTCTCTGCCAGACTTACAACAGGTCATTCTTTTTCCCAAACACATCTAAATGTACCTATCTTTCTAGATTTAGAAAACTGTGAAGGCTAACTAAAGCTATTTTCTACACTAACTGAATATAAGTAATTCCTAAAAGAAGAGAAGGAAACACGAAGATATTCAGCCACAACTAAGCAAGTTAATTATGTAACATAATCAACCAAATGGTAGGGAAGTGAACTGCCGACCACATTACAGTACAGTTGAATAAATTAAACTGCAAAATTTTTTTCTTTTTCTTTTTTTCTCTTTTTATAAGTAAAAAAACTTATTAGAAAAGGAAAAGAGAATGCCACATAATTATGTAAAATAATAAGGCCATGATCCCAACTAGTTTTGCAATCAGCAACATGAAACCTTTTTCTTGACATTCACTTCTCTGATTAGCCTATTCTTTATTCTTCTTTTCATGTGGCCAGATCATCTCAAACAACATCCCACTTTCTTTGCCCTTAATGACACACCAACTTCTCACAAAGGTAATCTGTATCTTTTTTCTCCTTTTTTTATTGCCAATTATCCACCAGCTGAACTTATTATCTGAATATGTTGGATGTTACCTACCCAAAATTTTCATCACAAATCAGTGACGGCCAAAACACCACCTCATAAGATTTTCTTTGTATTTTATTTGGTGCCTTCAATCACACATCACTAGAGATGCACTTATTTACTAATTTACTTGACCCATTCTATTTTGATTGAAATATAATCAAATTATCATTTGTGTGGTTGCCTTCATGGGTAGAAATTCTTGTGTGATAAATGCCATCTGATTGCAAATAGACTGAGTTTAAAGTAAATAGTTATACATAAAGAGCTAGTACTTGTGTCAGGTTCACACGTCCCTTGTCATGACTTGCACATTCTATTGATTGCGTACACAATGAACATTATATACTTGGAAGGACTAGTTTAATCAGGTAACCACAGCCTACTGGGACAAAGTAGGATTATCTTCCAATGATTTAAGTAGGAATTTAGCATTCAGAGGCAAATTAGTTAGTAGATTGATCTTAGGTTCAAATCCATAAAAGCAAAATATTAACACTCTAGTAACTTTTGAACATAATAGGCGTATACCTTAGATAAAAAGATAGATGAATTCAGGTCCAAATATATAAGTTTCAAACATATTTTATAAAATATAACATGATCAGAAACACATATAGATTCAAAAAAAAAAACAGAGGCACTTGAAATTAAGTTTTCATTCCTACAACCCTTTAATTGAATGCACAAAATCAGTACCACTATTTACCAAGAATGTTAAACAAAAATGTTCCTATCAAGACACACAGATGCATTTCCACAAAAACCAAAATTTTGAACCCAAAATCCACCATAAAGGTTGCATCTCTCATAAGGGGGTAGACTCACTCTCATAAAAAGTACTCTATATAGTCTACCTACTTATCTTATTTCCCTTTTCCAAATTCAACGGATATGGCAAATCATATAGAACAACTTTAATAGTATATTCTTTGGAGTGGTTTGGGAGATGATTCAAAACTTCACTTGGTGAATTGGTGTAAGGAATGTTCTCCTATTCAGTCTAGGGGTCTAGCAATTAGAAATCTAAGATGCTTTAATGAAGCATTGTTGGGAAAATGGTTGTGGAGATTTGGGTCCAAGAGAAGAATTATGGAGAAGGGTAATAAGGGTTAAATATGGAAGTGAGGAGGGAGGTTGGTGCTCTAATTGTATTCCATGCTCCTATGGGGTGAGTTTATGGAAAACTATTAGTATTGGTTAGTCTACTTTTTCTCGCTATATTCAGTTTGAGATTGGAGATGGGACTAGAGTGAAATTTTGGCATGATGTTTGGTGTGGGGAGAATCCTTTGAGTGTGTGTTTTCCAAAATTATTCAGAGTCGGCAGTGTCAAGGAGGCTTATGTGGCTGATTTCATGCAATTCCCTAATGGGGTTCATAAGTTCATTATTGGGACTTGGGAGTTCCTGCATGCAATTCAGGATTGGGAATGGGAATCTTTGTCTAATTTTTTGGATGTTATATATGGAGTCTCATTGAGGGGTATTGGTGAGGATAAGAAATGCTAGATGCCTGCTAAGAATAGGGGCTTTGAGGTGAGCAGTTATCATTGGGCCTTGTTGGGTGTATGTAATCAATCCTTCCCTTGGAGAAGCATTTGAAAGCCAAAGGTTCCTTCCAAAGTTACGCTCTTTATTTGGACTACAGCTTTGGGAAATATTTTGACTATTGATAATTTATGTAAGAGGAAAGTGAGGATTTTGGATTGGTGTTATATTTACAAAAGGAATGGAGAATCGGAAGATCATCTTTTATTAAATTGCCCTTTTGTTTTTGAGTTGTGGTCTATGGTGTTCACCTTGTTTGGTATTATATTGGGAAATACCAAAGACAGTGGTTGAGCTCCTAGCATGTTGGCAAGGAAAATTTGGCCGCCATCATAATGGTTTTATCTAGATGGTGGTCCCTTATTGTTTGATGTGGTGCATTTGGCGGGAAAGAAATAATCAGTGTTTTGAAGACTCTGAAAGGACAATAGTAGACTTAAAAAAAGAAATTCTTTAAAACACTATCGGATTAGATGTCTATCATTAGAAGTCCTTCTATTTCTTTGGTTTATGATTTGATGGATGCTGTGTATTTATTTGTTTTGGTCCCCTGCTATATAGTTCTTGTATATTTGGGTGACTCCTTTTTATGACTTTGAATAATATTTTCTTTACTAATCCAAAAAAAAAAAAAATTTCCTGACAACTGAACTCGAGTGAAGCAGAAAACTCTTCACATGGATAGAGTCATAAATAATAACAAAATAGAATGATAGCATACAAGCATGAAAAATAGAGAAAACCCCACAAGGAAAACAGAGGCTTCATTTCAATAGAACTCAAACATCCTCCTTAATTTCCACACATAGTATGTGTTTGGATAGGACTTAATGTTGTGTCGGCATTTTCTATTTCACGTTTCGGACCCTTTTTTTTTTTTTTTTTTTTTCAGCGTTTCAGGAGCTGTTGTGGCTATTATTCATGAACAGTAGCCGCAAATGTTGACTTTTCAACTGTGAACAGTGCACGGGTGCACTGTTCACGGACCCACAAATATCACTTTTTAACAACTTTTTCATTAAAAATAGATCTCACGGTACTACTCACACATTTAAAAATTATTTTGCTACAGTGTATTCAGTTTTCAGTTTCAGTAAAAATAAGCTCTATCCAAACGGACCCATAATGGAATAACAAACCACTTACGGAAAAAGGGAAAAGAAAATGTTGACATAAAAACTCCTTGCATTTCTCCTGACAATTATATTCCTGTTTCTACAATTAAAAAAATATATTTGTATTTTATCAAACCAGATGTGCCCAAAACCTTTTTCTATGAATTTCAGTACTAAAAGATCTAGTTTTAAATCCTGGATATGACCAAGTATCATATACATATTGGGAAGTATCTGCAAAGAGCCTGTTTTTTATATAATAATGATACAGAATACTACTCCTTCATTTAGCTATATTTGTTGGTTATGCCAATATAATCTAAAATGCCATGTTTTATGGTGAATCGGTTGTCCATCTTTTCCTTCATTGTCCTTTTGCTATGGATCTATGGTCTATGGCTTTGGGTCTATTTGGAGTATCTTGGGTTATGCCGCACACTGTTTTGGGGCTGTTAAGGTGTTGGCAAGGCAGCTTTAGTCGTCATCGAAATGGTTTTATTTGGTCCATCATTTCTCATTGCCTATTGTGGTGTCTTTGGAGGGAGAGGAATAGTAGATGTTTTGAAGATATTGAGAGATCCATTCCGAACCTCAAGCTACTCTTTTTTAGAACTTTAAGGGATTAGTTGTTTGCTTTGCAAAATCAATCATTCCCTTCTTTTATTGATTTCCTAGACTCTTGCAATTTTTGTATTTGATTTCTTATCCCTTGTTCACTCCGTGTACTAGGGTGCTCCTTTTTTATATCAATATATCTTATTACTTATCAAAAAAAAATTATCTGAAATGACATGCTATTAAAAATAAAGATTCATGTGCATACCTTTGACGATGGCAGTTCCCAATATTCCTAGAAGGTTGAATATAGCACCATACCCATATAAAAATAAGTTCTGCAAGCCAAAATTACAGAGATTCAAATTGTAGACATTAACTTCCTTTATATACTTTCATTAATTAACAAATATTGCAACTGAAATACAACATATTTCTGTATGTCAGATATGGAAAGAACATTACAAACAGAATTAGGATCTTGTAGATTGAATCTAAGGCCAACTGACCCAAATATAATGGACAATTCCTAATTTATCTCCTTCAAGCCAATTAAGAGTGTGTTTGGGTGAGCTTATTTTCATTGGTTTATTTTGTTTAAAAAAAAAAAGTTGTGTGCAAGTACAGTTGTACATAGAAATGGCGAGGCTTTAAAAAGCAGTACATAAGCTGTCGAAAGTAAGCTGGGGCTTTAAGCTAAATCAAACTGACCCTAACAAACCCAAAAAGACAAGACCAGAAGCTCCGATGAATTTATCACCAGCAGATATGGTCCACACTTGCTTTCTTGACTTCCAACAACAGAACTGAAGAGCCCTTCAACTCTCTTTGGTGAATTATGCTATAACTTAAAACTATATCTCATTTTCAAAAATTTCACTTTCCTGCCTAGGGAACAACCACACCCAAATTTCACTCAATATGCTTTGACAAACATAATGGGTAGCCCCTCCCAGATATTTATAAAAGCATTAACAAACCATTTTCATATGATGCAAGGGGAAAAACAGGCATACTGCATATAACTCCTAGTTTGATAAAAGAGCAATATTTATTATATATCAAGCACAGACCGTACTTGCTATTTTCCTTGATCAAATAATGCAATTTTAACCTCAAATCGTTGCACCAAGTGAAACTAATAAATTAATTATACATGATCCTAGTATGTTACCTGGAGGTAAATGCTTGTATCATATTGACTTTTTAGAGCATACTCATTGTAGACAGATGCCAAAGATGGAACAGTTACCTGTAAATAAAATTATTTACATGAGCCTCCAACATCCACAGATAAGTTTTGAAAATAAGAAACACAATGTAAACAGAGTAGTTTTTCCAAACTTCCTTCTTATCAAGCATTCCAATTGTCCATGTTAAATAAGAGGACAATAAATACCAGAAGTTACTTACAAAGACCAACGTGTACATGTATGCACCCGTTGCGACTGGAAGACCCAAAGCAGTGGTACCTTCAGGCAAAGAACGCAACTGATTTACACTAATTCCAATGAGCAGCAGAGCAAGAGCTTCCCACTGTAACAAAACAAATGAATCAGCAACATACCATACAATTATCAAGGCACAGAGAGGTGTTATCAATAGAGAACCCCAAAGGTGTTAACATTGCCAAGCTCTCATACAACATTGAAGACCAAACGACGATAGAAAGAAGAAACTTTTTTTTTGCTGAGCAAGATGAGGTGCAACTAATATACGATACTAACCTGAATTATGGAAAACCGGCGTCTCATTATAAACTTCAACAAAACAGCAATTACTAAAACCTGCATGTCAATGACCAAACATCAAATCTTTACAAGACTTTCACTATTTCTACAAAATATATATAAAAGACTAAAAATGAACATTAAGACAGTTTTCACCAAATCACTAAACTAAAGTTCAGATTAAGCAACAATATTACAAGGCTTCATTTTTTCTTTTGAGTTTCCTTTTTCCTACTCTTAATGACAAGGGCCAATAGTGGAAGCTCATGATGGAGCCATATGATCCTGTGTATTTTTGTTTCCTTGCTCTCACTCAAACAGACCATCTATCATACCAAGTGGAAGTTCAGCTTCAAAACTAACTTTTTTTTTGACAGGCAAAAAAAATTTTATTGATAACAAAAATGCAATGTGTTTACGATTGTAAACACACGGCAAAGAAAGAATACGAACAAATCAAACAGTAGATCTAAAAGAGATAAGGAAATCAGACAAGGAAATTCAATGCGTGAGGCTCCAAATACGAGACCACTCAAACAAAGTCCTAGCTAGCAATGTAAAAGGGCCCATTGCTAGCTTGAATAAGAGTAAAGATCAAAACTGTAAAAGGGCCAACATAATAACCAAAATCAAATTATAAAAAGCAAGATGCATAATAAAATTACTGTGTAAGAAATTGCTGATACTGTGTACCTCTGATATTGATAAAAAAAAACGTTCAATATCAAAAGATTAAAAATGAATGTTTACAGCCATAACAAGTATTCTTCTACAGGATATTGAAAATGACACTTGACATATATGCCAAAAATATAACACAAGTAAGGAGAATTCTGTTAAATCCAGCTAAACTATTATCATCAGTGGACAATGTAAAATGTAATACAAATGAGCATTTTTTTCACAGGAGGTAATGTTAGTGGCCATGAGAGATACAAATAGCAAACCTAAAAAGTGGCAAGCAATATCACTAAAATACCACTTAAAAAAACAATAAATCTCAAAATACCTTCAAATTGCTCAGCATCTTCACTGTCGCAGGATTGAAATATAGCTGCATAACAGATGACCTTATATCAATCAATTTATAACTTTAGACAAACACACAAGTCCTGAAAATGCCAGTAACAGAATAACTTATGATAAAGACAGTTCTATTCTAAATAAAAAGCAGCAAATGATGTCAAAACACCTAGGAAGCCTGCACACCCAACCATATTTGGTAGTGCAGACTGCAGATACCAGCCTAGGCACGTAACCAGCTGCCATATGTACATAACATGGCATACATAATGTACATTGAAGGAACACCACACATTACATCCACAAACATTGTTTCCAGATATTCACACAAACCACTAATCCTATTCTTGTTGCAATGGCTCTAAGAGCTTAATATTCTGGTCTAATCAGAGCCCAAGGACCATCACAGGAGATAGACCATAGATATTCCAGTCTTAATCATAGTCTATTCACATGGATGAGCATGACCCAAATATGTAGTGGAGGTGGAAAATTATTACATGAGATAAGCTGATTCAAAGGCCGACAAAATAATTTCACAATACTCTCAAATGGAACTTGCTCAAGGAGCTGAAATATTGCTCCAAGATGTATTTTAATAATTTTTCAAGTCATACTCAGGTGTATTTTGGTTTTTTTGTATTGTTCCCAGCAGCTTTAGTTGCGCCTAATTATACATATGGCCAATTTTTCTGGATTTTATTTCTTGATTTTGGTTGATATGTGGGCCATTTTGGATGCACTTTAATTGCATGCTCAATTAACTTTGAGAAACTTGGTCCCAAAGCTGCATAGGTATATGCCTATATATAGTTTATTGATATTTCAGCAGTTAAGAAAAAGGATGGAAAACCCAGCTGCTTGTTTGATACATGATGCACCCATCACTTGGGTGTGATGCTCAAGATCCCTAAGGTGATACCAAGTTGATCTTTCTCCTCTCTCTATTTTCTTTTTCATTTGCTATTTGCAGTAGTCCAGTCTCTTTACTCAGATTATTCTATCTCCAAACCAACAAACCTAAGCCATTGAGGACCTAGAATACTGCCATTGCAGTGCAAACACACCCAGACTTTTAGCCGAAAAAAGACAGCCTAGGTGGCCAACACTTCCAGGCACTGGTCTATGCATGGTATTGACATACAAAGCTTGCAGAATAATCAAGTCTATATTCAAAAAAAATTATTAAATTATATTGTATAGATAGATAATAGATAGATAAAAAGAGAGATAGACATGCTATCTAAAAGCGTAAACATATGGTAAGAGGACCTATATAGGAATCTTACCTGCATTGTGAACTTTAGATAGTTATTAATAGCATAAAGAAGTGCTGGAACAGCAAGAAGCACATTGTTTCGAGCTGCCTGCAAGAATAAGAAAACATCCTTCTAAAATTAGAGGTCTCCAGCTGTGAGATGTCAAAGTAAGCAACATGCTAAGTCAAAAATGGGTGACAAATACACAGGATGAGAATATTTTTTTTACATATAAAAATCCGAATTTCAAATTAGAGACTAAGCAGACCAAACATCACTCAAAATCAAAGTACCACAATATCATGACATGCAAAGAGAGAGAGGGAGGGGGGGGGGGGGGGGTGAACCCTTGCAGAATGAATTAAGCTTGACTAAAGAATTTGCAAGATTGCAGACTGTCACCAACAAGTGATGCTTTTCTCTATTGATGGATTAAAGACTCGTTCAAGGAATCAACTGGCCTACACTACCAGAAGTTTTACAGGACTAATCTACCACAGTTTCATTGCTTAGAAGCCTATAAAAAGGCCCGACAAACAACACTGGCCAATCATGCACAGTTTACCAAACCCATCATCTTATATCCATGTCAAAGATCTATGTTGTTGAGCTTCATATATAGCAGATAGTAAGTGGGAACAAATATCTACAATTTTCTGTGCAGGAAAAATTAAAAGGCACAGCAATAACTTCTTTTAACTCGTAACTACAAAACTGATTTCATCACCATCAAAATGATGCCTGTTTACTTCTGAAACTTGGCACCTAAGGAGTCCAATACAATTGGAGACTGTATAAAAAAGGGAAATCTCATGTTGCCCTTCCATTGCAGCCATATTGAGAAATTCATATTTACATCCAGCAAATATTCATTCACATATCCATTATTAAATATCATTTTAGTTCCCTTGTTAATAATTTGTGAATCCAAGGTCAACCACAATTTGCAGTGTGCAATGTAATACTATATAACACCCCAAATGCAGAATTCTAATTCTAAACAGTTATCTTCTCCATCAATAAATCTGAAACTTGCAAAAGCATGGTTAAATTCATTGTTATTAAAATATTTCACATCTAAAAGCTAAGATTTTTGCAACATATGAATAGCCTTTTTTCAGAGTCCATCTTACTTCAAAATTTTAAAAACATAAATTGGGTGATAACAATGACAAACTATTACCTGCACGAATGTGGAAATTGAGAGAAGAGGCTTCTCCCCAACCTTTTGATTCCTTGCCTGAAAAATCAACAAAAACCTCACCAAGATAAATAAAACCTCTTGCCCTTTAAGATATGTAACATAATGGATTTTCTGAAAACTACCCCCAAGATAAAATAGGCTATGAAAAAGTTATTCCAACTATCAAATCAAACCTTTCTCTCCCTTCCCCCACCCACCAAATCCTCTCACTCTCTCTCACACACGCACGCACAAAAACAAAAACAAACAGCACTACCATCTCCATCATATGCTAGAACCCAACAACATTAAGGAATAACAATAACTCAATCAACTCAGGATCTTCCTGTCAATAAAGTGGTTTGCCTTACTTGTGAAACTCAATATATATATGTTCTTTTTTTTTTTATAAGTAATATATATATATATATATATATATGTTCTTATAGGCATAACAAATAAAAAGAGATAAAGAAGTTTCAAATGTACCTGAATCAAGAGCATAGTAATAGCAAAGAAAACCTTTGTAATCTCTGTTAAAAAATTAACACTAATTGGGCTAAACTTGAAGCTCCCATCCACCTTGGACATATAAACTAGAATAGGCTGCAGGGGAATAAAAAAGACATTAAATATATCAGACAACCTTGAAAAAAGGACAGAGAACTTCCCAAAGGAATCATAGCAAAGTTTAAAGCATTCAATATAATATTCTGGACCAAGATCTCACAATTAAGTACCCTGAAACAATATAAGAGCCCATCAGGTTTTGATGCCAGTATTCTCTTCTTATTAACAGGAAATAAGCAACTTGAAGCATATTGGAACCTTTTATTTTGTAAGAAATTTTATTGGTAGCAATCTAAGAAACATTGCAACCTAGGAACATGGGAAGTGCACTTGAGTTACTACAACACATCATTTGAAATTAAATATATCCTTAAACACACATATTAACTTGACAAACCAACATGTGAAACCAATTCTTGGTACAGGTTTTGCCATATTTTATGGTCTCATCATAAACAATAAGAAAAAGCATCTTAAAGAATTCCTATTGAAGTAAGAAATTTTATTAGCTTACTTTATGTAACATAACTATTCACTACATGTTGCATGTTTGACCCAAATCCCACACCCATAGCCATAAGATGATAAGTGGAAGACAGGTTATTCACACGCTCAAGAGCATAAAAAACATACAATTCAACAAGACAGATTCTTTTCTGTTGGTTGGGTGGGGAGGGTGTGGGGGTGCAAGAGATTTATAAACTAGTATAAGCATAGAACGCATAACTATCAAACATTTTGTAAATTATCAATACGTAAGGTTTATGATAGTAGAAATTCTACTGGTTAAGATAGGAATTTCACCTGTAGACCAACTAGCATACAATCACCAACAACCAAAGCGATGTTGAGGGCACGTTGCTTCGACGATACCCTGTTCTTGTATCGGTCATAAGCCCTTGACACGGTTTTGGTGGTTGGGGAAACCAACTTCGAATGGCAGACACTGCATTCTACCACCCCGTTCTTCATTGATTTTCCCCCAAACTGTCACACTCTACACAAAATTGTACCTACAAACAAAAATTAATAAAAATAATCACCAGCCCTGTATAGACTGAACAAAAAAAGAATACCTCCAAAACTAAAACTATCCAAGGAATAAGCATAGCTACCAACCACAAACTGTGTCAATAAACCTTAAAAGTATAAGTTCTATATGATATAGACTCACATCAAAACAACATAGGAAATGCTAATACCCCATTTTTAACTTATCAACAACAACAACAACAAAAAGCCCATTTGGCTGATTGGAAATGTGGGTTATAAAAATATATCAAAACTTTCAATCTGAAAAAATATATATTTATGGGATAAAATAGAAAGTTCGCAGTCAACTAGACTCCACTCAATAAAAAGGTAATCTTTTTCATTGAACAAAAGTGAAATTCTAAGGTCCATAATCTTTTTCTTTTCCCCAAACAGAGCATAAACTCGAATTAGATTATCATTTATCAATCACCAATAAAAACCCAGATACAAAATTTTGCAGTTATACCAATATTCAATCAACTTTCATTAAAAAACGCAAACACAAATAAACACAATCCACCAGATCTCACTACTGAGACAACAAATATCAAAACGTTTTGATGAAAACCCTAAAACCAAAAATCAAACTGAATCAAATTCTACACACACAGCTCAGATCTTGCTATCTCATCACCATAGTTCAACTCCCACAAGCAAAACCAACACACACAAAAAAGCCAAATTTCGAACCAACCAAACAAAAAATTGTAAAACAATTTACCACACCTAAACTTTCAACCAAAATCGCATTTATCCAAGAAAACTCGTCCCAACTTTTCCCGCCAGATCCGCAACTCCGAGACCGGAATGAATTCAAATTCCCTCTCCTTCTCTCTCTCTCTCTCACACAGAGAGTCTGAGAATTTTGAGTTCTTTTGTTTGTTTGTGTGAATGTGTGGGAATTGGAATTCCGCTTTTCTCTGTTTTTATGGGATTTTGAATTCCCAGAGATGCGAGGAATATGCAGAGAGAGAGAGAGAGAGTTTGGAGTGTTTTAGTTGAAACAGCTTTGGATCGTTTACGTCTAATAAGTCCTTAATTTACTTTCCAAATCCATTTTTTGCTTTGAATTTACACAAACGAAACACACGTTGTGTTATGAGAGGAAGGGAAAACGACTTACTGACGCATGTTAAGGTGGGTAGTCGGTGACGGACCAATTAGGTGTCAATAGACTTGTAGTACAAAGAAGTGGAGTCAAAGTTGGGTTTTTTTATTTGATTGTGATCATTCCTCTTATTATTAGCATTTTTTTAAAAGTTAAAAATAAAATAAAAAAACAAGTTCCATTTGTTTAACGGTAACCGATTCCGCACTCAGTTTCATAACTTGTTAATTTTATGCGATTTTGAGTAGCCGACAAAAAATGGTGGGTTTCCTCCAAAAAGTGCCACCATCATAATACTTGCAGAAGTTAACAAATTATGAAATTTGGTGTGCAGTTGGTTTTGTCTTTTAATTTTAAAATTTTTGCTTTATTTGTCAAGCATTAATATTCTAGATACATAAGAATCCATAAAAACTTATTCTAGATCCACAAGAATCCATAAAAACTTGCCATGTTTGTAGCATTATTTATTGTGAATGGCAAAAATAAAAATAAAAAATACTATATCCACAACACTTTCGCAACAATTTCCAAGTAGTTAGAACCAATAAAACAATAATAACTTACTACCTAATATTTGTTGTGAAAATGGTGTAAAAGTAATACTTATAAAAAAAAAAATAGTACTTGCAGAAATTAACAAATTGTGAAATTTGGTGTGCAGTTAGTTTTGTCTTTTAAATTTTTTTTTTTGTTTTATTTGTCAGCATTAATATTCTAGATTTATAAGAATTCATAAAAACTTATTCTAGATCTATAAGAATCCATAAAAACCTTCTATGTTTGTAGCATTACTTATTGTGAATAGCAAAAAAAAAAAAAAAATACTATATTCACAACACTTTCGCAACAAATTCCAAGTAGTTAGAACTAATAAAACAATAACAGCTTACTACCTAATATTTTGTTGTAAAAATGTTGTAGAAGTAACATTTCTAAAAAAAGTCGTACTTGCAGAAGTTAACAAATTGTGAAATATGGTTTGCTGTTGGTTTTGTCTTTTAATTTTTTTTTTTTCATTTATCAGCATTAATATTCTAGATCTATAAGAATCCATAAAAACTTGCCATGTTTGTAGCATTGCTTATTGTGAATGGTAAAATAATATATATTACATCCACAGCACTCTCGCAACAAATTCTAAGTAGTTAGAACTAATAAGACAATAACAACTTACTACCTAATATTTGTTGTGAAAATATTGTAGAAGTAAAATTTCTAAAAAAAAAATAATAGATCCAGGTAAAAATTTGTTGGTAGAAAGTAACTATTGTTTATAGTATGTTCATTAAGTATGTTGTGAAATTGGAGGTGAAGTTTGGTGTGTGTTCCTTAGATATATCATTTATTTGCACTTTGTTTTACTCATTCATTCCGCTTATAAAATAATTTCAGAGTTGTCTTTTTTTTTTTTTTTTTTTTTCAGGTTGGCTGTATCTTTCGCTTGAATTAGTTGTAATGGCAAGTAAATTTTTTTGTTTAGTTATTATGTCATGTGAAACAGCATTAAACTATGCGAGTAGGAAGAATAATCAAACTAGGAGAATTAGTGTCTTTAATAATTTATTATGCTTATCGTCCTAGTTAAATTTAGAAATGGTCCTCAACCTCACCTATCTAGCCCAATCTTTTTTTTTTTTTTTTGATAGGTTTGATGTGTAGCCAATCTTGACTCCATCCTAGCTCTTGGTGATTAAATTTTTGTCATAATAATAATAATAATAATAATAATAATAATATATAATAGTAATGATACTATTAATAATTAAATTTGTGATTGAAGTCCAAAAAGAACTGTTTTCTTACGCATGAAGTCAATTTTGCAATAGGCATAGGGTAAGGCCCAACATTTTTTTTATCCTTTGAATATCAAATACTATTTTATTAAAACCTAACCAGATGTGGGTTTTTAAAGAAAAACTCGTAGGAACACAATAGAATATTATAACAATTTTATAACATATTTTTGTTTTGATTTATGGCGAACGGTCATCTCAACTGTTATAAAAATATTGTGACATTTTGTTGTGCCTATAAAATAACTTATATTAACCCGAAGATAAAAATCGACTTTCATGGTGCCACTATTCATTTGAAATCTTATCAATAAAATTAAATTAAAAAAAAAAAAGGGGGCATAATGAGGTTTAATTAATTAAAGAGTTGGATTAAAGACAAGAGGGAATAGCTTTTCAAAAAAAAAAAAAAAAGACGAGGGAATAGACTGACAGCTTACTCTATAAACAAAACAAAAAACTAACCACCCAAATTTTAAACAAAGAAAAGAAGTGTAAGACACGTAGGCACCAAACACTGAACCTTAAATATTCAAAAAGGAATATATCAAAATCCAAAATTGAAGTAAAAGCTTGGAAGTCTCCAATAATATTGCAGAGTGGTTTCAAATTTCATTTGTCGGCTGCTCCTCATTCTTGATGATTCTTGAGTTCTTCTCCATCAAAATTTAGTAAATTACAAAGGGGAATATTAATCTATGAATGATAAATTGAAAATATTTCTGCTAAATGATTGAGCCAACAACAGGTATATGCCAAACAATATCAAACAGAATAAGTTCTCACATGGTGTTAAGACTATTGGTAGTCAAATAAATATGTTAGAATATATAAGCCAAAATGATTAGGTGCATGTTTGGCATCTCGTTTTGACAGAGCATTTTTTTTTATGTACAACTTTTTAATCAGTCAGTTACAAAAAGGGAAAAAGAAAAATGAAACAAGCCGACACTAATTTGTCTTCAAGTGAATCAATTGGCTAATGTGGAAATTTTCAGCACATCTGGACACATAGGAACATGTGAATTGAAATTCTCAATTTTGGTTGGAAATCAAATCTATAATAAATAAGGATACACAAAATAATTTCCAAGTTCCAACCCAATTTGATATATGATTGGTCAAATAAGCTTGTGAGTTTTTGAATACATTGGATTAAGGTGGAATTAAATAAATTAGTTAACTGTCACGAGATTTGTAACTCAAATAGCCTCATAATGTTTTTAACAAAAACGTCTTCGAATTATAAAAAATTAAGTAATTAACAGGATCTTAAAAGTAAAAGGGTTATGCATTGTTATCAAAAAAAAAAAAAAAAAAAATCATCCAATAAATATAAATAAATTAATTATAAAAAAAAAAAAAAAAAACCTCATAGTTATCAATATAGTACAATACGTATCAAATCAAGTGACAAAAGTACCGTATCATAGATATGCATCGATTATACTCATGAATCAAATGTGTATCTTTATGAATTGTAGCCCTTAGGGGTTTAGAATTAAAAGAAACCAGGTGAATTCATCTATGCAACTTGTCGAAATCCAAAGGAATGGTTTCTAATGCCCAAGAGAGGTAGATTTTTGGCTTTATGAATTTTTTTCAAGGTAGTTATTAAGAAACTTAAATTAAACAAAATTTAATAAAAATACAACTTGAATATATTAACATAAAAAAAAAATCTCAAATATATAAAGTTTTAAAATTTCCTTCTATAAGTTTTTCGTATTTGAAATTGTTGTATGATAGCTTCATTGTTAATGCTATCAGTTACATCTTTTTCAATACACACAATCAAGTAATTATCAATTACCAAAATTTTGCCTAAATAAGTAACAATAAAAAAAAAAAATGCATCATCTTTTTTTATGATATGTTCCAACCAATATTTTGTATTCTTTCAACTAATCAAAATTAAATCAATGCAATGCTCCACTAATTTCTTTTTTAGGGAAATCATTGTTAAGATGTTGACAAGAAAATCTTTGTAAATATGCTCTATTTATTTTCTAATTATCATTAGGATGAAAAGATGAGACATTTTATCATAACTTAGGATCTGAAAGAAGATTATTTAAGTGAATACAAATTTGCTTAGAAGATAAATTTTGCAATAAAAGTGATTTCCTTATAAGAACTTTGTCAATAGTGCTAACAAAATAATAAAGGGTAAACTATAAGTTCATTCAAAATATTAAACTTAGGCATTAAACCATTATATTAATCATGTTCAAAACCTTCTCAAAAAAAAAAAAAAAATCATGTTCAATAAAGTATTGAAACATTATTTTAGTACATATGCGTATGTACAAGATGTATCACATAAATCCAATAAATTCAGCTAAAGGCTAAAGCAAGTACTAACCAACTAGCTATTAGAAAATATGCATTTATATATATATATATATATATATATATAGCATTTTAAAAATACGTCTTTTGAAAAAATAATTTAAAATATCACAATTAAACATTTGATTTGATCTTTTAGGCTAATTTATTTGTTTGGACAATATTTGAGAAATTTTATTTCCACAAAATTTTCACAACAAATCCTAGTTGGCAATTTTTATTGGTTCTAATTTACATATCACTGAAATTGTTTTTTTGTTCACCAGTAACAACCTACTACTTATGATTTATTATGAAAATGTTGTGAACATAACATTTTTTGCAATTTTTTTGTTCAATCTTTAACTGACCAAAATTTTGGAGAGGTTAAAATTTATTTTTAATAGACTCAAATTTTTATTTAGGATGCTCAAATTTTTTTAGGGTGGTCAAGTTTTTTTTTTTTTTTCTAGAGTGGTCAACAATTCATATTAATTTAAAATTTATTTTTTTAAAGTATAAAAAAAAATTCCCAAGTTCAGGGTGGTCCTGTGCCACCCTGAATCATACATAGCGCCGCCCTTGATTTTTATCATTTGGCGCTTTGGTCCTGGATTCTGTATGGAGATGTAGAAATCAATCCCTCCATGAGGGCAGAGTCTTAAATTATAATAACCTTTGTGCAGGTTTGAAGAAATTATTTTTTGAGCATTGGCAAGTTCTGTGTCGGTGTGGCTAAAATAGTCAATCAACCTGTAGTGGTCCTCTCCGGATCATGGATGGGCTATAAAGTAAATGTCAATGCAACAGGGGACAAATTGTTCTTAAAATTGCCCACCAAAAAAAAGAAGCTAAAACAACTCTCCCTCTCAAAGCAGAGTTTAATTGGCCAACCCATCTAGTGGGTAGTTATAATTTTATAGAGTAGTGATAGAAGGGACTCAAAATTTGCGTGGATGCTTTGAGAAATCCATAATTGCGACCCCATGTATTGGGTAGTTATAATTTCAAAGAGTAGTAATGGAAGGGGACTCACAAAATTGCATGGATGCTTTGAGAATTCCATAAATAAATGTTTTTTTTTTTTTGGTAAAGTCCATAAATAAATGTTAAACTATTGGAGAATTGTAATCATTATTGCTGACGCCGTTTGTAAGGCAACTCTTTTTTTTTTAATGAAAGGTAAGCGGTGGGGTTCAGAGGAGAAAGTTCTTAATATATATAAATAAAAAAAAGTCTGACAATATTGTTTAATTGGGACCCAATGAAAGCAAATAAAACAGCTAACTCTTTTACTAAGTGGTCTCTAAATTTTGCTTGGTTAAGGTGTCTTGATGTTATGTTTGTTCCTAACACTATTGTAAAAATCATTTTGGAGCAACAAATCCCTAGTTGAGGAGCTTGTTCCCTTTGTTATTTTGTTGGTTTTTCCATTAGTTGTTTTAATAAAATATTTTGTCCATTACAAACAATTTTTTTTTTTTTTTTGAAATGTTTGCTTTAACTCAAGTTCAATAAGTTGCTATACTTGTTTTTTTTACACACAATTATTGAGTTACCTTGTTGAACCCAATAAAGTGACACGTTTATGAGTTTTATTTATTCTTTCCTTTCTATCCATCGCCTAATTTGGAACACACTTAGAAATTTTACTTTCAAATTTACAATATTTTTATCTATATTTTAAATAATTTAATAAATGACCGTATTATAATAATAATTATTAATTTTTATAATTGTTATAAATCCAAGAAACTTACCTAAAAATCCAAAAACTTGACTGCCAAGGAAAAAAATAAAGAAAAAGTTATTGAAATAAAAGAACAAACAAAATATATTAATGAATAGATGAAAAATAAAACATGTCAATAGATAGATAATTTTTAAGATTATCAAAATAATGATGACATTGACTTGAACTATGGAGATGAAACTAATTTCGCAAGATGATTTGTAGGGGCATTAGACCTCGGAGTCCATTATTTATGTATATAATGGACCTAAGGCCCAAGCTGAGGACTGAAGGCATCCGAGGGGGGTAAACGCTGTCAAAAGAGCCCAAGTTGGCAAACGGAGAATTCAGTTTAGATCTTAACGACCCAGGGGTTGTGCCGAGGATAAGAGCCTCCTCAGCTAACTAAGGCCGAGGTCCGTAGAGGTGGTCTGCCGTCCGGGGTAATGTCACAGAAACACTCAGTTGATACGGATAAGCACTATGAGAACTCAGAATAGGGAAGTGTCCTAAAATATCTAAGGAGAAAGCTGCTACCTCCGCATTAAATGCACTGCAGCTAACTCCCTGGCCGCATTAATATGGAATGATACCTGAACAGTAAATTTCAGCTTTACAGCTACTACATGAAGACTTATAGGAGATGCTGATGAGACAAGTATCAACACCAACCATCTAGCATGCATGTGGAAGGTAGGGATGAAAAGGAAAGACAGTATAAAAGAAGGAGGGGGCAACAAGACTAGAGGATCGCGAAATCAAGAAAGAAACACTGTAGCAATCTAGAACTAGACTTGTAACCATATTTGAGAGCATTATACAAGAACCAGTCTCCTCGGGCTTTGCCGAGGACATTTTTTCTTCAATTCAAACTTGTCTATTTTCACTCTTTTGTAACCAGCCTACTTAACTTGTTGTTTGACTAACTAAAACCCAGTTTTCTAACCCATTCTTTACAAATTCATTGTTTTTGGCTTTTTGGGCCTAAATCTATTCATATTTTGGGCTATGAATTCAAATCTGATCCTTACAATCGGCACCATCTGTGGGAATTACTGGTGTTATAGTGAATCCAACTTTCAACGATGGTAGGTTCAAGTCCATACCAGACGGAATCTATGGGATCTCAGCGTCAAGATTACTTCTGCAATCTTGAACGAAATAAGGACTGGGAGGGAAGTGTACATACTACCCATACTAGTAAGAGCCAATCTCAAGGTAAATGCCACGTCTCTCATGAGGAGAATGCTAGAAACATGCAAAAGAAGATTGATCACCTTAAGAGAAGCTTGCACCATGAACGGCGAAAGCGAGCTCTATTCAATTCTGACTTCTCTTTTGATGGTGAAGAGGATGGCAGCTATAGGCACAGATCAAGGACTCCCCCTAGTGAGTCTTTTTCATATGATGAGGACTATCATCATAAGTGCAGAAATAGAAATTCGTTCTTGGTAGGCCTGGGAAACGAAGCTATGAGCAAAGCACTCAACCAAATTTCCAGGTCACCTTTTACATGCTGGATTGAGAGGGGGAGACTTCCTCGGCGGTTTACATACCCTACATTCACCATGTACAATGATAGAATAGACCCTGTGGAGCATGTTAGTCACTTCAATCAAAGGATGGCTGTACACTCCAAGAAAAAGCCCTTAATGTGCAAGATATTCTCGTCCAGTTTAAGGCCTGTGGCGATGAGGTGGTTTGATGGTTTGAGGGTAGGTTCCATTGATTCCTTCAAGGAACTTACTCAAGCGTTTGAATCTCACTTTATTACGTGCAGCAGGGTCTCTCGGCCTTTAGCTTCCTTGTTGTCTTTGTCCATGGGGGAAGGAGAAACCTTAAAAATATATTCAGACAGATATTAGGAGATGTTCAACGAAATAGATGGTGATTTTGACGATATAGCCATTAGTACTTTCAAGATCGGCCTACCTGCTGAGCACAGCTTAAGGAAATCTTTGACTGGGAAACCTGTTACCAGAACACACCAACTCATAGATTGGATTGACAAGTATAAGAGGGTTGAAGAAGACTAGCAGCAAGATAAGGGAAATGGCAAGGTTATCCCTTAGGAGAGGAGGGATTTCAGGTCAGACTGCTATAACAATAACAGACCTTGAAGGGATTTTGCTAGGCAACCTAAGCCTGCAGCTCCTAAAGTGGTAAACACTATGTTTCGAGAACTGGTGCATTAAGTTTTAGAGAATATCAAGAACGAGCCATACTTCAAATGGCCGAACAAGATGAATGGAGACCCTTTGAGACGCAACCAAAGCCTTCATTGTCAGTACCACCAAGAACGGGGACATACCACCGAGGACTGCCGAACATTGTGGAACCATCTGCAACAACTGGTTAAAGAGGGGAGGTTGCAACAATTTCTGTACCGACCCAACGGACAAGGAGACCAGTTAAGGTCGAGGGCTCAGGAAAATGCTCATTCAAGGCCCCCGTTAGGAACAATCAATGTCATTTTTGCTGCACTTGGGAGAACTGGTTCTCACCCTTCCAAGTTGATGTCTATAGCTAGACCACCAGCCGAGGACTCCAACTCCAAGCTGAAGAGAGCTAGATTGGAAATCTAACCTTCGTTGAGTTTTTCGAACGAAGACAAGATTGGAACTATCAAACCACATGATGACGCTTTGGTGGTCACCTTTAGGATGGGAGGGTATGATGTAAAGAGAGTAATGGTGGACCAAGGTAGTTATGCAAAGATCATGTACCCTGACTTGTACAAAGGACTGAACTTAAAACCTGAAGATCTGACAGCCTATGATTCACATCTGGTAAGTTTTGATAGGAAGGTTGTTATCCCAAAGGGCCAGATTAGGTTGCCTGTACAGGTAGGCTCAGAGGTAGTAGAAGTGGACTTCATAGTGGTGGATGCATACTCCCTCTACAAGATCATTGTGGCCAGACCCTGGCTTTATACCCTAGGTGCTGTTTCTTCAACTCTGCATCAAAAGGTGAAGTGTCCGTCAGGAGACCGAATTGAGGAGTTGGTAGGGAACCAATCTATGGCTAAGCAGTGCCTTGTGTTTGCAATTTTGCATTAGCCAACAGCTGAGTCCTCGGCCTCGGTTAAAGAAGGCTTATAGCAGTCAAAGTCTCCGGAATTACTTGTGAAGAGGCCAGCCGAGGAGGCCAAATGTGAAGATTTAGAGAAATTTGTCATAGGTGATGATCCGGAGAAATTTTTTCAGGTTAGAGCTCAACTACCACCTCAAGAGAAAGAAGAGTTAGTAAAATTTCTCAAGAGGAACGTTGATATATTCACTTGGAATGCTTACAAAGCTCCGGGGGTGGATCCAAGCTTTATTTGCCATCATCTAAATGCTAGTCCATCTATCACCCCCAGGAAATAACCACCTTCACATTCATCCAAGGAACACTCTGATATTGTTAAAGACGAGGTGATGAAGGTTAAGCAAGCCGGGGCTATTAAAGAGGTTTTTTACCCTAAATAGCTGGCTAACACAGTAGTGATAAAGAAGAAGACTAGGAAGTGACGTGTATGTGTAGATTTTACAGACTTAACAAAGCTTGCCCAAAGGACTTTTTCTCTATGCCTTGGATTGACCAGCTGGTGGATGCAACAGTGGGTCATCCTCGGATGAGCTTTTTGGATGCTTTTCAAGGGTACCATCAGATACCTTTAGTTTTGGACGACCAAGAGAGGACAGCTTTTGTCACTCCTATTGGAAACTACCATTACAAAGTGATGTCTTTTGATTTGAAGAATGCAGGGATTACCTACCAGAGGATGATGACCAGAATATTTGAGCCACAGTTAGGGAAAAACATCGAGATTTATATCGATGATATGGTGGTAAAGAGCAAGGCAAAGTCTGAGCATATTGATGAACTTGGAAATATTTTTGATATTTTGAGGAGACATAAGCTGCGACTTAATACTTCCAAGTGTTATTTTGGTGTCGGATCAGAGAAGTTCTTGGGCTACATGGACACATACCGTGGAATTGAAGTCAACCCTGACCAAATTAAGGCAATTAACAATCTGCAACCACCTCAAAATCCCAAAGAGGTCCAGAGGCTTACGGAGGGATTAAGATTTTCAGACCCAGACCGCTCATTGAACCATAAAAGGGAGAGGTTCAAGGTTTTTAAGGTCAAACCGGGGTCAAACCGTGATGACGTTATAATTAATTTAATAATTATTTTAAATATATAAAAACATTAAATTAATAAAAAAAATAGAAAAATTAACTAAAATAGTCTAATTCACTTAGAGATCTATCTTTCAAATATTTTTTATATCATAACTTTCAAAACAAATAAGAAATGTAAAATCCTTAGCAAACATATATATGAATTACTCAATCAATCCATAAAAGTACAAAGTAAAAATGCATAAACAAGCCTTCAAGTTACAGTATATAACTACACATTGTTTCTTACAAAAATATATAAAACTTATTTCTAAAAAATAATAATAAAACTTCAAACTCCAAGTTAGACACTGTGTCTCACAAAAAGACAAAAATTATCTTTAAAATACAAAATAGAACTTCAAAGTTCAAAAATAATTATTATGATCATAAATCATCAATGTCATGAAAATTATCATGCTCATCATCATTCCCTGGAAATCCAGGAGGAGGGCCAATAGGTTGTCCAAATGTTCCCAAATCAATTCCTTCAACCTCACTGCTATCATCTACAGATTCTACACACAAGTTTGAACAAAAAAAAAAAAAAGTCATTATAATGTTTACACAAGTTTGAAAAAAATAAAAGAAAAATCACTATAGGTTATCAAATTGTTTACATATAAACTAACCTTCAATATTAGAAGAAGGCCCTGCACTTGCTGGATATGCACTCTCTTCATAAATTGCATTCTCTAACTCTTCATAATTAAGATATGGGTCTTCCTCTTCCACATATACCCAAAAATTAGTTTTGTCGATACTTGCATAATCAATGGGGTCAAAATTAAACTTTTTGTTGTAAAGCCTGCATCATAAAATGTCATGCTCATTATTGGAATTTGAACATAATTAGTAACTAACAATTACATTATATAAATGACTTCTTAAAAATTAATATAATGACAAGATATAGCATTTAGTTACCTATGTCTCAATCGCAAGTTATGATGAACAAACACAAGATCATTGAGCCTTTGATGCTCCAACCTATTTCTCCTCTTAGAATGTATTTGGTCAAATAAACTCCAACAATGCTCACATCCAGAAGAGGCGGAATTTTGGCTAAGGATTCTAATTGCCAATTTTTGCAAGTTTGGAGCATCAGCACCCCATAACTTCCACCATTCATCTGATTTTCATAACACAACGTAATCTAATATTAATCAACATAAACAAACAAACTTTCAATTGAATAATCACTTCAGTTATTCTAACTATAGTGACAAAACTAACTTTCAACATGAACAAAAAAACTAAGATTTGTTTATAGTATTAAAGTAAACTAATTACTTCTCACCTGGATGAGTAGTCTTGCTTGTTGACAATGCAAGATCTCTATCAAAGCTCCCAATACGGTCTCAAAAATATTGGGTTTCCTTGATTACCTTTTCTTGGTCACTATCATATTTTGTCCTAACATAGTCCAAAATAGACATATTTACTACTGGTTTCCGACAAAAATTCTCCTCATCATACTGAAAAGCGGGATTTAACCAATATGCAATAGCATGAAGATCTTTACTCAAATGTTTGTCCCAACGATTTTTTATAATTGAGGTGTATGGCTTGTACAAGTGCTTCTTCATTCGAAAGATCTTCTTGATTCCCAACCGTGCTCTATGCATGCCCTCATACACAAATCCTATTGCAGGCCTTTGATCAGAATCAACAATCCGTAACAAACGAATGAGTGGCGATGAAATCTTGACAAGAACATTAATATCATCCCAAAAAGAATTATCCAAAATGATAGAAACTGCTTCTTTTGCCTTTGACTCTCTTGACAATTTATTGTTCACAAAGAACTTGCTAGTCACTAAGGCTTACAAGTGATGCTTATGCACATGAATGCTTCCAAATGAAAGGAAAGTAGTAGCAAATCTTGTTGCTCCCAGACGTATAATATCTGTCCAACCAAGTCTATTCCTCATACCAAGCAATCAAAGCCACATGATTATAAATAAAAACTGTAACTTTGGATGCACGTTTTTTGAGTCTATCCACGTGAGGCATGTGTCCTATAGCCTGCAACACAAGATTCAAGCAATGTGCTGCACAAGGAGACCAACTAATAGTTTTATACTTTTCACACAACAATTTACCAGTAGATACATAATTGGAAGCATTATCAGTAACCATGTGAACTATGTTTTTTGGACCAACCCATGTAACTACTTCATCAAACAATTTAAACAAGTTTCTGGTACTCTTCACAATCTCTGAGGCATCAACTGATTTTACAAATACCATTCCCCTAAGACAATAAATAAGGAAATTAATCAATGACCTATGTCTAGTATCTGTCCAACCATTAACCATAAGTATACATCCAACTTCTGCCCAATGCCTACGTTGTGACTCAACCAGCAACTGAACCTCTTTCTTTTGATCCCTCAACAAAGGGACCCGTACAGCATGATAAGATGGACCTTTATAACTAGGACCAGCAACAGCTACGACATCAATCATCCTTTGGTAGTACACTGAATTCACTGCATTAAAAGGAATGCAATTGTTATATAGAAACCTTACAATAGTCATATCAGCTTGCCTCACTTTTTCTTTGCTTTGGAACACACTTTTAAGACCAAGTTGAGCTCTTGGAGTAGTTCTTGAAGCAAAGTAATTATCCACTGGCTTTGTACCCTTTCTTTTACCTAAAACAGGTTTTTTAGGCAACCCACTACTAAATACTTCTTGAACATCTTCATCTTCTTGCATATCACAATTTGTGGAAGGCACACTAAACATTTCTTCTTGACGTTGTTTCTTGGCTTTTTTCTTCAACTCAAAAATATTCCAACATTTGGTATCTCACATCATGAGAAACCTTTTTACACGATCCAATATCACCTTTTATCTTAGCAAGGTGTCATTTCATCCTATTTATACCCCCACCTTTATATGTTTGCCTACAGTATACACATGTAAAAGTATTATGTCCCTTCTCATCCGCCCCAAGGCTAAAATGTTCCCAAGCTGGATCAACCTTTTCCCTTACTCTTGAGCTAGACTCTAATACATTGGAATCAACTTCATGTGATGGAGTAGACCCGGTCTTTGTTTCCATTTTAATCTAAAAGACTAAACAACCAGTCAAACACGCATAGACCGATCAATTTTTGAAATACAGATAGTCAAAGAATCACAACTTTATACTCAATCAAATTAACAAACTAATAAACACAGAGTCATAGAGTCAAAGAATTACAAATTCACAACTTCATACAATTTCTGAAATAGTGAAATTCACCAATTTTTTACAATAGACCCATCACAAGATTCACAACTTTCACAAGTTAAAGATTGAAGCACAAATTTAAACACATTTGTGCTTGCGAATAAAAATTGTAAAATATACTTATCATGAACCATTTCTCATTCGTCATGTTCACAAATTATAAACACATGCTTATAAAAAAAAATTATAAAATATAAACACAAATTGAAGCATAAATCCTTGCAGCAGCATATTAACAAACTATAATGCACAAGAAACTTGGATTGGATTTTTTTTCCTCTCTCTCTCTCTTGATTATTGTTTTTGTTAGAAAAATAAACTTGATTTCTTTCAAAAATTGGACAAAAAATATAAATTGACATAAAAGAAAGAAGAATTAAAATGGATAAAGTACAAAACGAAGGCGATGGCGACGAGGCGAAGAGTGAGCTGCGACGGTGACGAGGGAGAGAGGCAGAGATGAGTGTGAGAGAGAGGCAGAGAGTGATTGAGAAAGTGAGCTGCGATCTGGGCTGAGCTACAACAGTGACAAGGGAGAGAGGCAGAGACAAGAAAGTGATTAAGAGAGTGAGGAAGAGGCAGAGAGTGATTAAGAGTGATTGAGAGAGTGAGGGTTTCGTTTCAGGGTTAATTTGTTCAATGAGTATGCCCTAAATGACGTCGTATAAGGGGAAAAAAAAAAAAGACGGAACGACACCGTTTTAAGGCTTGAAACAAGGCAGCCATTTGAACCATATGAACCAGTCACGGTTCATAAAACTGGACGGTTCCATGCTTTTTTTTTTTTTTTCGCATGGAACGGTTCTTCACCTTAAACGAACCGTTGAAGTGAACGGTTCGAGGGTTTCTCGGTTGGACTGTACGGTCCAGTTCGGGTTTAAAAACCTTAACGGGGATGACTACTGCTCTAAACCGATTCATCTCTCGGTCAGCGGACATATACATGCCTTTCTTTCAGTTATTGAACAAGTGGAAGGGATTTGAATGGATCGGGAGTGTGCCTTGGCCTTCCAGTAGTTGAAAGAATATCTGTCTCAGCCACTCATCATGTCCAAACCCGAGGTGGATGAGGTTTTGTTTACCTACATTGCAGTGACCTTCTAGACTAGCAACGTCCTCAGCACAAAGCCTACCTCGGGTGATCCTTGTTAAGGATTTATGTAATCTTATTGAGGTAAAAAGAAATATGATTCATGTTCATCAAATAAGGGTGGGTTCTAGTTGAATGGATCCTATTGTACTATTTCTCAAGGAGGATGTTCTGCTCGAGGATAAGTCCGAAGCTGATAAGGTACGGAGGAAAGCTCCTCAGTTCTGATTGTCCAAGGACCAAAATTTGTACAAGAGATCCTTTTTCGACCCATATTTGTTATGCATACACCCTGAAGCAGTGGAGTTACTTTTGGAAGAATTACATGAAGGAATTTGTGGAAGCCACACAGGGGGTAGATCCTTGTCTCATAGAGCCCTCACACAAGGCTATTGGTAGCCAAATATGCAGATGGAAGCACAAGAGTATGCAAAAAAGTGCAATCAATGCCAAAAATTTGTACCAAATATTCATCAACCTGGAGGAGTCCTCAATCCATTGTTTAGCCCTTGGCCTTTTGTTCAGTGGAGACTGGACATTGTGGGCCCCTTCCGTAAAGCAGCAGGGAATAAGAGGTATTTGTTAGTTGGCATGGATTACTTCATCAAGTAGGTTGAAGCTGAGCCATTGGCAAATATCAGGGATGTGGGTGCCAAAAAGTTCATTTGGAAAAATATTGTCACTAGGTTTGGAATCCTTCGTACCTTCATCTCGGACAACGATTTGCAATTTGATAGCAAGGCCTTCAGGAGGTATTGCAGTGACCTGGGCATAATGAATAGATATTCCACCCCGGTATATCCACACAGGAATGGACAGGTCGAAACTATCAATAATGTCATAGTAAGTGGACTTAAAAAGAGACTGGATGATGCAAAGGGGAAATGGGTGGAAGAGCTGTCACACGTCCTATGGACTTACCGGACTACACCTCGTAGGTCCACAAAAGAGACGCCCTTTTCAATGACTTATGGGGCTGAGATTGTTATTCCCCACACTAGAAATAAGTTCTTTCACTCCGAGCAGTAACAATGGGCTATTAGAGAAGAGCTTAGACTTAATTGAAGAACGGAGAGAAAATATTATGGTTCAATTGGTTTATTACCAACACAAACTCAAGTAAGGGTACAATGCCAATGTGAAGCAGAGGCCACTGACAGTGGGAGACTTGGTCTTAAGAAAGGTTTTAGGGGCTGCGAAGAATCCAACGTGGGAAAATTCGGACCTAATTGGGAAGGGCCCTATCGTATCACATTAGTGGCTGGAATAGGTGCATATTATCTTAAAGATTTAGAGGAAAATGCTGTACCACGCCCCTGGAATGTACATAACCTTAGAAGATATTATTATTAATGAAGGTTTTCTTCACCCTATTTGGGTTTATTATATTGCGCGTCATACGTTATTATTATCTATCTAAGTATCAAATAGGACCTTGGTCATGCCTGACTCCTCAGACCATATACATTGGAAAAATTGATAACTTTTAATCATTGTATTAAGTATTAAACAGAACCTTAGCTATGCTTGGCTCCTTGGACCATATGCTTTGGGAAAATTAATACTCCCTGACATCTATCTAAGTATCAAACAGAACCTTAATTATGCCTGGTTCCTCGAACCACATACTATGAAAAAATTGTTATCTTTTAATCATTGTATTAAGTATTAAAATGAACTTTAGTTATGCCTGGCTCTTCGGATCACATGCTTTGGGAAAATTAATACTTCTTGATGTTTATCTAAGTATCAAACAGAACTTTGGTCATGCCTAACTCCTCGGACCACATATCTTAGAAAAATTGATATCTTTTAATCATTGTATTAAGTATTAAACAGAATCTTAGCTATGCCTGGCTCCTCGGACCACATGCTTTGGGAAAATTAATACTCCCTAACGTCAATCTAAGTATCAAACAGAATCTTGGTCATGCCTGGTTCCTTGGACCACATACCTTGAGAAAATTGATATCTTTTAATCATTGTATTAAGAATTAAACAGAACCTTAACTATGTCTGGCTCCTCGGATCACATGCTTTGGGAAAATTAATACTTACTGACATCAACCTAAATATCAAGCAGAACGTTGGTCATACCTGACTGCTCGGATCACAAGTATTTCTTATGGATTACTTAAATGTCAAGTGTGATCAGCTACTCTAAACAACAAAGATCTTCATAGTGGTAACAAACTCAAGTGGATGTTCATGAGCATCACTTAAAGCATTTACAGGCTTGCTTGTATTTGTTCAAGAGTTGATTATCCATTTGCTCCTTTAAGCTTACCAATAAGCAAGGAGTAGAGTAAATTTAAACCTGTATGCAAGTTATATTGCTGTGTATGTTCTTGAAGTTTAAATTACACCTTGCCGAGATGGTGGACTTAGTAAATTAGTGAGAGAAGTTTTACTTCATTACTACTTTCATTAAGTGTGAGATAAAACAGAAATCATATCAACTTCAATATGGGAGTTACAAGTAGAAAGAAGATGACCATAACTTTCATTAATAAAAGCCTTAAAATAAGGCAGATCAAATACAAAGAGGCAAGTTGATTACAAATTGTAAAAAAAAAAAAAGACAACCTATTGCTTCATTTTTATTACGAGTTTTTCTTTTGGATTCTTAGAAGGTTGGGTATCTGCTGCCATGGAAGACACTTGGGCCTTGTTTCTGGGATCCTCTTTTGGGGGTATGGCAAGAGTTTCCAACACCAGTTCCATGCTTTGAGAAGTTTCTTTTTCCTAAGAGAGATCCTTTGGGACAGTTGGAGGTAGGTTAGCACCTTGGACTACTTCTTTATTGACCTCCCCTGTTTTTGTAGTGTCCTCAGCCTACTCTGCCCCCTTTGAAGAAATGTTGATTGTAAGAGGAGCTTTGGGTGGGCTGCCTTGGATTTCACCTGCCTCCGAGGACACTAGGTCGGCCTTAGAGTCCGAAGAGCTTGAAAGGCATATGGCTGGGAGGTAGTAGACACTTTCTGCTTTCTTAAGTACGGAAGAAGCCTCAACCCCGGCTTGGTTGAGGGCTTCATCCCATACCAGGGCACAATAAGTCCTACATACACCGGGGACCTCGGCCCTAAGGGCGTCCTCAGTCTCGACCACCCCAACATCGTATCCATGCTGCTCTGCTTCCTCATTGGCTTTTTTTGCCTCCTCCTTGGCCCTCTCAGCTAGAGCCTTGGCCTTTTCAACCTCCTCCAATTTCTTCTTCATCATAGCAATTTGAGTTTTGGAGGCGGCCAGCTAATCCTCAGCATTACGCAGCAGTAGCCTTTGGCTCTCAACTTGCTTATCAGTATTCTCAACAGCAGTTGCTGCATATTTTCTCTCTTTTTCCTCCTTCTGCAGTTTCTTCTTAAGCTCTTGATTGCTCTTCTTGGCCACGTTAAAGGCCTCCACGGCGGCATTACGCCTTCCTTCCTTTTCTTTCATCTGCTGATGGCAGTAGTTGGTCATCTCCTCTACCCGGAAGGAGGCTTGAACAACCTGCCAAGGAAAGAAATAAGGATTAGGAAAAGAAATTAAAGAATGCAAATTAAAAAAAAAAAAAAAAAGGGAAGAAGACATACCATGGCAAGGTATCTTTTAAGATTGAGGAAAACCTCATGTCTTGTAGCTCGACCATATCCTCGGGGAGTAACAAAGCCTGTTCCACCGCATCGGCCACATAGCTAGCTAAGCCTCCTTGAAAATTCTAGATGGAGGCGTTAGCTAGCAGAGGTTCCCCATTCAGCATCGGGGTAGGATGCTAGGCTAAAGGCCCGACCTGAGGATCTCTTCTCTTCTTAGCGCCCCTCTGCCCCACTTTGGCCTATTTGGCCACCTTCTGAGCCTTGTCCTCATGAGGAGGGAGGGTTTGTCCAGCTCCCACTACATCCTTCCCTTTTGGCTCTCGTTTCCTCTTTAGATCGACTAGTTGGAAGGGCAAGGCAAATGGTGGAGTGGGAAGCTTGGTCTGGGCTGCCTTCCCCGGTTAGGACTCTATCAAATCCATCAAACTAGACTTTGGTTTGTGTTGAATCTCCATCTCATCAAGTATTGGTGAGAATGGTGAGCTGAGATCAGGAATTGAAATTTCCGGGGACAAGGCTTGATTGAAAACTTCAAACTCGTCCTCAGAATCAGGCACTTCAACCACTTTTTCTTCTTCTGTGTTGGTGGGGCGAGACGAAATGGCTATCCCGATTGTCTGTTGTAGTGGCGAAGCTACTTTTGGTATGCCTTTAAATATGGGCTCTATGGTGAGTGTGCCTTTTGGAATAGGGCCAGGAAAAAGATAGCCTGGAGCTGCTACACTGATGCATTGCAGCCGAGGATCGTTTGCCTTGATAACGCACTTAGGCTCTAGGAAACTCTTGGAGATCTGGGTGTAACCCAATATCAAGTGGGCTGCCTTGAGTTGACTGTTGGAGTGGACAAAAATCTCGGCCTTCAAGATCTTGTTTAAGCTTTCCTAATTTACAAGACCGAAATTGGGCACGGTAGAGTGTGGGTTTGCAAGTCCTTCCAAAAAGTCATGAAGATAACATTAGCGAAATGCAAGTCAAAGGAAACTTTAGATATAGACGAAAATCAAAGAAAAAGAAAAACGAAATAACTTTGAAATTGTGAATCTAAGCTTAGAGCCCCACCTGGTTTGCCCTCCCTCTTCGGACAAGGGAGGCCATCATGCCATTCCCCTGATATAATCAAGAAGTCTTTATTTAAGCCTTTATTGAAGTCGGGGAGGCATTGAATAAGCTTGACCTCGGGGTATCTAGACTAAGGTAATACCTCTGCCCAGTGAGGTGGTGGAGATTGTAGATCTAGTTGACATCGTGGTAAGTCAACCCTAAACCCATTTTTTTCATTGAGGGCATTTACACACCCTAGTGTTTTGAACATATTGGGGGCACATTGGGTAGGAGCTAACCTATGGGCCTTAAGGTAATCTCTGGTGATAATCCCAATGAGTGCCTTCATAGAAGGAGGGATTCTTATCCCTCCTTCTATGAAGACAATCATTGGAATTACTATTTCTCCCTTTTGCCTATCTGTGTGCCATTGACCCTCTTTACAGTACTTAGTGCCCGTCCCTGGAGGGATCCTATACTTAGCCCTAAAGTTTGCCATTCCCTCCTTGGTGTCTACTAAACTCTTGAATCTACCCATTTGTAGGAAGGGTTGGAAGAACTAAAGAGATCGAGAAGGGAGAGTGGAGTCAAGGAGAAAAAGAAATAATGTGAAGAGAAGAAGAATGTATAGAAAAATAAAGAGTAAAAGTTCAAGAAGACTTACAGAAAGAGTAAAGGTGTCGTCGGACAGGCCTTTGGTATTTGTAAGGGCTCAGGTGAGTTGAAAAGGTGTACAGGTTCAAGGTATGTGCTCTAGAACAGAATGAATGCTAAAGTGAGAGGAGAAGTTGATTTGATTGGTATTTATATCAAGGAGGAAGCTAGAAGCGGGAAAATTCCTGCTCGGTACCCAACAAAAACATTAGCCGTTGGATTTGCATCATGCCGTAGAACGTAGGGAACAAGAAACCGTAAGAATTTAATGAGGGCGCATCTCGAATGCTGAAGCGCCAAAAACGTGCCTTGGGTAGTTAAAAAGGCATCTTTACTAGCAGAGGTGGGATGCAAAGTGCACAGGGCAACTACAGTGGCGTCGAAATCCTCCTTTCTTCTCGAAGATCCAGAAAGAAGAATCTCGAAGGGCTATCGTAGGGGCATTGGGCCTCGGAGTCCATTATTTATGTATATAATGGACCTAAGGCCTAAGTCGAGAACTGAAGGGTTCGAGGGAGGTAAATGTTGTCAAAAGAGCCCAAGTTAGCAAATAGAGAATTCAGTTTAGATCATAACGGCCCAGAAGGTTGTGTCGAGGATTAGAACCTCTTTGGTTAACCGAGGCCGAGGTCCGTAGAGGTGGTCTGTCGTCCGGGAGAATGTTATAGAAACACTCAGTTGATACGGACAAACACTATGAGAGCTCAAGACAGGGAAGTGTCTTAAAATATCTAAAGAGAAAGCTGCTACCTCCGTATTATATGCATTGCAGTTAACTCCCTGACCGCATTAATGTGGAGGTGATACCTGAACAGTAGATTTCAGTCTTACAGCTACTACATGAAGACTTATGGGAGGTGCTGATGGGATAAGTATCAATACTAATCATCTGGCATGCACGTGGAAGGTAGGGATGAAAAGGAAAGAGAGTATAAAAAAAGGAGGGGGCAACGAGACTAGAGGATCGCGAAATCAAGAAAGAAACACTGTAGTAATTTAGAACCAGACTTGTAACCATATTTAAGAGCATTATACAAGAACCAGTCTCCTCGGGCTTTGTTGAGGACATTTTTTCTTCAATTCAAACTTGTCTATTTCACTCTTTTGTCACCAGCCTACTTAACTTGTTGTTTGACTAACTAAAACCTAATTTTCTAACCCATTCTCTATAAATTCATTATTTTGGGCTTTTTAAGCCTAAGTCTATTCATATTTTGGGCTAGGAATTCAAATTTAGTTCTTACATGATTAATACAACTAGAAAACAAAATATTATTTTAGTTAATATATTATGTTTAATTACATTTGAGTTTAACTAATTTGAAGGTGGATGTTATAAATATATTTTAAAATAATTTATTTAGTTAGTTTTGTTAAATATTATTACATAAATAATGGATAAATGATGATATTGAATATATTTCAAATTTATAATAAATATACATTATATTTATATTTTTCTAATTTTTCATAAATTTTATAAAGTGTTTGTATATCTTTTGATACAAAATAGGCAAAAAAATGGATTCATGAATCGATTCATTTTTTGACAACTATGAATAATACTACAAACATAATAAATTTCACTCTGACAACAATTAAAAACATAATAAATTTCACAATTTATTGATGACTTTTGATTCAAACAACATGATAGATGAGACTGAAGTGGGCATTCCTGACTTGGCCATTCAAGGCCATGCCCGAGGTGAATCTTGATGTACCCAATCTCATCAAAACCCAATTTTTTTTTTTTTTTTTTTTTTGCTTAACTCATCAAAACCCAATTGCAGATGCAAATGATTCAATCTTGTATAAAGTCAATTAACAACTTGATTTGGTGCATTAAATTAGGGCAAGACGACTTCTATTTAGTGCTTCGCACTACACGAAACATGATGCAAACACATGACCATTTGGACACGTGTAAATTGTATCGGTTTTAATACAATAGAGTCATCAAATTAAAACTCTTATTATTATTATTTTTTATAAATTAAAACCCTTATTGATTATTTATTTATTTATTTAGAAACAAAGACTTTTTTTTTATATGAAAAACAAATACTGAGGACTTGTTTGTTATAGTTTTCAGTGTTTAAATTACTTTACATATATTTTTACACATTTTTTTATTCACACATATTTTTAAAAATTACAAATAATATTAATGGAACAACGATACGAAACGAGCAAGAAAAAAGAAAAAAAGAAAACACTTATCATTTTTTTTATTTGATGAGAATTGAGAGGACCCTTAACACTGCTGACCTGGTATCAAAAATTTCTCAAAACACACGGATGTTCGGAACCAAAATACTAGACACTTCTCAAATTCTACGAGTGCACTTTTGACATCGACAGAGAGATCGTTGTAGACAGACACAACTCAACGCAAACAACCAGGTACCAAAACCCAATACCCAAATCATATCGAAATCTTATTTTTGTTTTTAAGATTGTGCCTCCATCTCAATCTCCAACTTTTATTTATGATTCTTTCTTCTGGGTTCAACTAATCACTATGAAAGTTTAGGATTTATATTGGGTTTTTCATTATTCCCCGTTTGGTTGCTGAGAAAAAAAGGTAGGAATCGAAAAAATTAAAGTTGGGTTTTTTTCTTTATCTGGGTCTTATAAAAGCAATAATGTGAATGTCCACTCAATTTTGCCCAATAAACAGTTTTGGAGACTAGGGTGTTAAAGACAGGAATTTTTGTTCCGGGGTTTTCTTGATTTTTCTTGAGTAACCAAACTGGGTGTTAATGTTCGTGAGATGGCACTTGGGTTTTTCTCGAACATACAAAATCTATGGCCTTTTTCTTTGCTGAAATATGATGACTTGAGATTGTCTGATGACCTGGTTCGTAAACTTTCGGTACCCGAACATACAAAACGTTTCATTTTTGCGGTTCGTGAGCCCGAAACTCAGTCTGTGATTTATATATTGGCTACTCAGAATTTGTCCGAGCGATCAGCTATAGATGCCGAGTGTTTAATTAGGGAAGTTAGACCTGATGCTGTTGTGGCCCAGGTGAGCAATTCATCCCTTGCAGAAATTCAATCTGAAGAGAGTGAATTGAGAGATGGTGCGGTTCCCACTTCTTCGTTTGGAGTGCTTAAACGATGTTTTGTTGATAAGATTAATAAGGAGAGGTATGAATCTGTTGCTGGCAACTCTGTTTTGCGAGAGATTTTTGGGACTAGTTTTCATGGACATTTTTTCGCAGCCAAGAGGGCAGCTGAGGAGGTTGGATCCTCATTCTTGGTGCTTGAATCACCCTCTGTGAAGTCTTCTGTTGGGGATAAGCCCCCGGAGGAAATTGACACGGGGTACAAGTTTCAGGGTTTAGTTAGTAGTTTGGTTCCTCAGAAAGCGGGTTCTGTTGTTTTTTTGAGTTCAAAGAGATTTTTTCTAACGAATGATTTTCAGAAGCAGATGGTGAAGTTGTTATCACCGTCTTTGGATCTATCAATTCCGAGGTTTAGTCACTCAACTTCTGCATCGGAGGTGGGTTCAAAGGAAATTCAACCAATACGCAGTTATGAGGCACCGCCATTTGCTCAGTCCATTTATCCGTTACTTGAGGATCTACATAATATATTTTCTGATCTCCCATCAATTGGGAATGCTCTAGCTCATGCACAGAAAATGCTTCTTGATGTTAACAGAGGTGAAATTGTGGACATTAGCATCCTATCTGAGGTCTACACCTTTCGAATTGCAGTTGAGGGGCTGAGAGTTGCTCTAAACAATGCTGGTCGGTTACCCATTAACAAAATAAGAAATTCCATGCCAGCTAAGATTGATTTTTCAGAGCTTCCATTTGAGGACAAGTCACATGCACTCTTTGCACAGGCCCTTCGGAGTCAGACTAAGAAGTTCCAGACCATAGTGGCAGTAGTTGATGCTGGTGGCTTAGCCAATCTAAGGAAGCACTGGAACACTCCTGTTCCTCTGGAGGTCAAGGATTTGGTTGAACAGCTTGTTACAAATTGTGAAGGGGATGGGGAACTTTCAAATCATAATGAGGGAAAACGATTATTAACAGGTAAACCTGTGGTGGCAGTTGGAGCCGGGGCAACAGCAGTTTTAGGAGCTTCATATGTCTCCAAAGTTGTTCCTGCATCGACTGTTATGAAAGTTCTAACATTCAAAGTTCCTGCTTCACTTAAAATCTTACTGTCCCAAACTCAGAAGGCGACGTCCCTAGCCTTTGGCAAGACTCTTGGGACATCAAAAGTTGTAGCTCCAAGTATTGCAAGTTATGGAGCCAAAACAACATCTATCTTTAAGGCAACTGCTTCTGCTGAAAAGATCCGGCTAGTAACCCACAGTGTTATAGCCTCTGCTGAGAAGACCAGCTTTTCAGCTATGAGAACAGCATTCTATGAAATAATGAGGAAACGGCAGGTACGGCCAATTGGTTTGCTACCATGGGCAACATTTGCGTGTAGTATTGCAACTTGCAGCAGCTTGCTTGTGTATGGAGATGGAATTGAATGTGCTGCTGAATCACTTCCTTCAGCTCCATCAATTGCCAGTTTGGGAAGAGGGATCCAAAGCTTACACCAGGTGTCTCAGTCCGCTATTCAAGCAGATGGCACCAGAATACAGAAATCTATAGAAGCCCTAATATACAGATGGAAGAAAGTAAAGGTGCAATAAAGTAAGAATGTGATTCTATTTGTACACTTGTTCATTTTCTTCATAAAGTGATGCCTGAATAGAGTTCAGGGAAATATGCTGTACATGTAAAGTGGTTGTTTTTATTGGGTTTTTATTTCTGTTTTGTATCAGGAATTCATTTTTTCTCCATAGAATTATAGAAACTGCTTTTCTGGGATACTTACGGAAGAAATCTTTGCTTCTTTTTTTCCCCTTCCTATGTTGAGTGTAGAATTTTCATAATTCATTCTAATAGAGTTACAACTTATAAATCGCAGGGGGAAGATATTGAATTTGTTTGTTGCTGATGGTGTTACTAATTTTGTTTGTTTAGTATATTCCTTTCTTTCCCCCCATGTTACATTATGAGATGATATACCTGGTCTTGGATTACAATTGTGTACATAACTTTTCCTTTCTTTCCCCTATGAATATATAATTTTTTACATATCTTCTCTAACATTGTGAATTCTATCTCTTGTCTCATTACATTTGCAATTTTTACCTATATATATATATATATATATATATATAAAACATTGTTTGTGAATTCTCAACTTCCTTTAAAGACGGATAATACTGCAAATTAACCAGAATGGTTTTAACTTGTATTGAATTTCCTTATGAAATCCAGTCTCCCCCCCTTCCCCCCCCCCCCCCCCCCCCCCCTCGCAAAAAAAAAAAAAAAAAAAGGTATACATTGTTAAAATTTTCAGTATACTTACTTCAAAGTTACTTTCCCTGAAATTGTAAATTGCTAGAAATGCTACCTCTTATTTAATTTGCACATTTAAAAAAAAAATTTGAGTACTTATTGAGTTGAAGAATTGAGATCATCAAGGAAGAAATATAAACTTAGAATGTGAAAAGATAAATCTCAGCTGGTTAATATGGAAATCAATTTAGGGATAATGTCAAACTAATGAGATATATAGGTAAATTGGCCTTCAAAGGTAGTCTTATGAATTGTTGAACAGGATAATTATCAAATCCCATACTCAAATATATATATATATATATATATATATATCCTTTCAACTTAGGCCCGTTTGGTATCTCTATATCTATCCTTTCAACTTGCACTTCATTTGGTACCTCTATTAGAAATGCATTTAACGGATTTCTATAAAGCAAAATGCTAGTGAGTTTTAGCTCAACTAGCACCTCCACCCCCAAAAAGTTTTAAGTGGAGGGTGAGGTGTTGGGTTCAAGACCCATATAATGCACGTGTAAATCACCAATAAAAAAAATAAAACATCTATAAAGCAAAATTCCATGGTTTTTAAATCTAGACCAGATGGTATAGTTTGTTTAAACCGTTAATCTGATCAGAAAAGTATGAATCCTTTTGTTGTTGGACCAATGGTTTGGAATGTACCTCTTTGGCTCACCACACATGACAGGTATTCTATTTCTCTCTAAATTTCTCCATGGTTTAATCAATTTCTTTTCTCTCTAAATTCTAATTTGATGAAATGTTTGTCTCAGGATCTGGCTAAGAATATCTTCTCCCCCCAACCCCCCCACCACCTTAATTTTTTTTTTTTTTTTTTGGGATCAAAAGAGCTTGACATATATTTGGGTGTCATTGGGTTTTTTTTTTTGACATAGTTCTGCATAATTGACTTCATACAAACAGGCGAATGAGGTTTGGGTTTTGGAGTTGAGATTTTATTTTGTTATTTTTCTGTGTGATTCACTCGCCTATTTGCGTGTTTGGGCAAGACTGCGTAATCATTGTTTCATGCTTTTCCAAACTTACTTTCAATTAATTTTTCTAATGTGGATTACAGCTTGCCCCTTGATTGTAAAACCGCAAATACTTAGAGGAAACAATTTTAGTTGACCAGACGTGTAGGGGACGAATTAGTCAACGAAGAGCTTTTTAGAATTTTAATAGGCCATGCAGGTTACCATGGAATAATGAACAAAAAGCTATGTCTCAATAATGTTTTGTTGGGTAGCATTTGGTCTTCGCTTTTCATCCTATTGTGGATTGCGTTATGGAGGAAAACAAGAGCATGAGTTTTATTATTTATTTGCTCTGGTGAATTTGTAATTGCTAGATATCGGATAAGAATTATAGACATTCTGGCATTTTACCCTTTTTTTTTTTTTTAATTGGCAATATACCCCTGTTTCGAAACTATATAGGTTCGTGCCTCTGTTTCGATACTCGATGACCCTAAAATCGAGTTACTTAAAGTACTCGATTGGTTTAAAATCGAGTTATGCCCCATCAAACTTAAAAAAAAAAAAAAAAAAAAAAAAAAAAAAAAAAAAAGCATAAAACTCGAGAAAATGGAAATCGAGTACCAAAACGCTACTATAGGGCTTAAAAACGTCACTATAGGGCTAAAAAACGCCGCTATAGGGCCACTGAAACTGATATTGAATACTTATTAAAAAATTTCCAGAAAAACGCCACTATAGGGATGAAAAAACGCTGCTATAGGGCCGATATCATACTTGCAAAAAAATTTTCCAGAAAAACGTCACTATAGGGATGAAAAAACGCCGCTATAGGGCCGATATCATACTTCTAAAAATTTTTTCCAGAAAAACGTCACTATAGAGATAAAAAACGCCGCTATAGGTATGAAAAAACGCAGCTATAGGGCCACTGAAACTGATTTGCATACTTGAAAAAAAACTTATAAAAAACTTAAAAAAATTTACATGAAACTCGAGTACTATGCAATTTTTTTTTTTTTTTTTGAATTTGATCGGGTATAACTCGATTTTAAACCAATCGAGTTTTGCGTTGAAACTCGATTTTATGGTAATCGAGTATTGAAACAGGGGCATATACCTATATAGTTTCAAAACAGGGACATATTGCTAAATTTTTTAAAAATTAAAGACAAAATGCCAGAATGTCCTAAGAATTATATAGGAATTCATTTAGCATCTTTGCATAGGATGATAAGAAGTACAAATGGGATTTATATGGAAAATGAAGTCCAAAAGGTGGACATTGAAAATACTAGAGGTAATAAGTAAGAACAGGGCTACCCGTCTGGGTGCAGCCTAGTGGTTGGAGGCTTGGGATGAGCTATAGACTCAAACATCCTGGGTTTGATCCCCACTAGTAGTTCCCTTAAATTACCTGATACGTGGTTCTAGCGGGTGGGGTCGTGTTTTTATGGTTTACTCCCTAGGGGTGAGTCCAAAGGGCCCTACCTTGGTGAGGTTCCATGTCATTAAAAAAAAAAAAAAACTGAGAACATGGCTATCTTGACGGCAAATTCAGAATCATTTCTGGGTTCTTCATTGTTGATGAGGAAAGGCTCCTTGGCAAAGATTGGTGTGCAGTGCCCTTGTGTTTGTTCTGGTTGGTGTGGAGGGAGTATAATCGAAGAGCATCTGAGGGGGTTGAGCGACCTTTAATGGACCTGAACATGTTCTTGCTGCATACTGTTTATGAATGGACTTGTTTTATCCACTCATTCATCTTCTTCTTTGCTTACTTTCATTGATAGTTTTAATTTTTCTTGATTTTTACTCGCTCAGTATATCACTTGTGTACTGAGTTTTCCTCTATTTAATAAAGTTTATTATTTGTCAACCCAAAAAAAAAAAAAAAAAAAACTATGATGAATTTCTGGTTTCTTCATGTGTTGATGAGGTAAGACTCCTTTAAGAATTTGTGTCTGTACTAAGATGAATATTGAGTGTAGTTTTTTATTATAATTATTTATCATAAATAATAACCTGGCTGGTGCTTAGTTTCTAAGAGATATTAAATGGCATTTTTACCGATGAAAAAAAAAAAATTGGTATTTTGTTCCATCTGTTCTTGTTATGATTTTGGATGACCATCTAATTTAATTTTCTTTTTATTTCTTTCTTTATTATCATTATTATTGTTTATTTAGATTTCTTACCTCACTGTGATTTAGATTGGTGGGGTGGTGAATTTTGCTTGGTGTTTGAGATTTTGCTTTGTGGGAATCTGATGGTGGGGTTTTGAATTTATGGGTTAGTGGAAAATGTTTAATTTAGGTTATTTTGAATTTTGAGATTTCTTCGCCAAAACCAGGGTCTTGTTCTTGACCCTCACCATCTCAGCTTCCATAGTAATATTCTTCTCAATCCTCTACTCTATTTATCACATCTATCACTCCCTTGTGCAGCAGGTCAAGGAGAAAACAATGGCCAATGCAGAATCTTTGGATCATAATGTTGATTTTCTTCACTTTAACATGTCATACAGGACTAATGCTGTGTGTAATATACAAGAGTGATGATCAGTAGTTGTTATTATAGAACAGATTCAAGTGATTGAAGGTCTGTGTACTGTGAGAATTATGTTGTTGTATGTAGATTAGATTAAAGACTTTTCTTTTTCTTTGCCACTTATTAAATGCAAATATTGATAGTACAAGTTTGTGTACTGCCTGTTTGTAGTGTAAGCTCTCTAAGTGTTTCTTTTTATTTAAGTTGTTTCTGATATTGTCTTGCCACTGTTAAGTTTTAACTTCAATGTAATTTGTACTACTCTCAGTTGCACTCTTGGATCATTGAAAGTAGGTTTTTGACAAAAGAGAGCTGTGGTATATTTGCCTTTATACTCCTTACTTTGAAAAACTAACCTTGCAAAGGAGAATCCACTGGCAGATTTTAATCAGCATAATTTACTAACTAGCCATGATCAGCTGCTTGGAACCATTGAAAGTGCTTCAGATTTTGGCAGTAAATTCATGAATTTTAAAGTCTTCAAGAGTACGCAGCAAACAGGATGATATATGGTGAGTGTTTCATGGTTTTATTAATTTGTAATCCATTATTTATGTGCTTTAAAAATTGATATGAAGTAGTAAACTTGTGTCAGATACACACCTATATGTGAAAAGACGTTCTGACTTCTGAGTGAGTTATTTCAGCTGCACGCTTTCTTTTCTCTGAATCAAAATTCAATCTAGTGGATCCTTAATAAAAAAAAAATTAATCAAAAAATATTTATTTATTTATTTTTATAAAACAAGTAGGTATTTAGTTTATAGAAATCAAAGCCAAAATCCATTCTAGTGATTTTGGCTTGGTAGCATTTGATAACGTAAGATTTAATTGTAAAAATAATTTCAGGGAAGGACAACTGCTATATATTTGTTCTTCAATTTAGTATATTTTCTTTTTCATTGATGGATATTTTTTGCTGGTTGTACCCGTAGAACAGGGTAGGTCCACCATAACCATAGTAATTAAGGCGATTTCTGTTTGCCAGACAATTTAGCTTCCTTGTATGTGTTTGTGAGATGAAAATGGTGAAGAGTGTGAGATTTGAGATTTGGGATTTGTTTTTTTTTTTTTTTTTTTAACAATTTTTTTGGTAACCAAATGAAGTTTGTGTAATTAATTGGGAGTTTGTTTGGTTACTGAGAAAAGGATAAGAAAAAAAAAAATTAGAGATCTGAATTTTGAAGTTCATGAATCTCTTAGGATATAGGTTTCTCCTGGAAAGCTTTGAATTTCAACTAAGATTAATTATAATAATTGGGTTTTTTCTTTTAAAGAAACAAAAATGTACTAAGATTTGCTAAATTCACTTTCTGTTTTGGGGGGGTAGGGGAGGGGAGGGAAGGGGACTGCTGCAATAAAGATGGAATCTACAATATCAATTCACCTTCTGTAAATCATGTTTGTTCTTAAAATATTTCTGATGCTCTATCGAGATATTTTTGTAGATGCTTTGTTAACAGGTGGAAGCTTATGAAGCCAAAAGGCTTGTGGCTTAGTGGCACTACGTGGTCTCCCCCATGTGGGGGAACTTGGGTTTGAATCTCCCTCTCTCGTTTTTTTGTAAGCCTGAAAATATCAAAAAAGATTAAATAAAAAAACAAGTGTATGCATCCCTGGAGAATGGTAGCGAGCTCAGAGCTTCTTCCTCATGGAATATGTGTGTTCCTTCATGTTTGCTCATTAGGGTATGTCTTAATTCTTCTTTATATATTTAGTTTTTATTTTTAGAGTTTTTTTAATGGGTTGTTGGGTTTGTGCTTGTGGATTTTCGTATGTGTTCGTCATTTGAGCTTGCACACAGAATGTGATGTTTGTTTTGGGTGATATGTTGTGTTTTCTTCTTCTTCTTTTTTTATATTATAATTTTTTTATCAGTTTTTTATTTGGGTTTTCTTATTTTGAGCTTTTGGGGTATGTTTTGTGGATTTGTATGTTTGTTGCATAATAAAGTGTACTTGAAGGAATTGTATTTCAGAGGCTTTCCCCTTCACAGTATGTGTGATCTGCTGAAAATTTAGGCAATAAGTTTGTCTCTTTTGTTTTATTCATTCGGGTAGTCTCTATATTCAATTTGTTCTAGCATTTAGTTAGTAGTTTATTAATCTTATGGATTTTGTATGTTCATCAGTTCATGTGACAATAGAGCAGATACGAAATTTCTGTATATATGGTCCTCTTTGTGATGTAAGACCAGGCATTTATGGGTTATGTAGATCTTGTATATTTGTGGGATAGAAATAGTAGATTTGAAGATTTTGACATATGGTTTCTGATTATTCTAATTTTATGTCTCCTTGTGTTCGTAAATTTAGGTTGTGGTTCTTATAATTTTTTCCTATGCATTTGTCATAAGAAACGATTTGAGATTTTCTTATGCTTATGGTATGCATTCTTCTTCTTGAACTTTTGTTTTAATTAGTTGTTATCATTTTGTTCCTTATATTTCTTTAAATTTAGTTGATGGGGCTTGAGAACTTTGCATTTTACTTTTTTTATAAAAAAAAAAAAAATGGGGTTCACAGAACCCCCGCATCACTTATACATTTGCATTGCGTTATGGTGTGGAACCATCCGGGCACTAACGGGACTTGTCAATTGTTACTACTTAAATCCACGACTCCCGAGCTCAAAGGCATGATAAGTCATAAGGACGTTTTATCATTGGGCTCCCACAGCAGGTGGTATTAGGTCATCCAAATTGTCCATGGAATGCCTTAGAAGAGAGATTTGTAACACGCATTTCGATTATTCCACAAACGGATACGTTTATCAAAAAAATAAACAAAAATGATGGGGGTATCCAATTTATTCCAAATATTCGGATTGCCCTAGGGTTTGTTAAAGGATTGCTGATTTATTCCCAATATTCTTGATGATTTTTTTTTTTGCTAAAGATATGTACCCCAATTTAAAAGATAAAAGAGTTTAGACAAATTTTGTAAGGTTCACTATTTTCAATTTATTTACAACTATACCATTAAAAACATTATCTCAACTGTTTTAAAAATTATGTTTTGAATAAGGAAAATATGATAGAATTCTTTGAAATTGTATTTAGAGAACATCAGTCAAACAATATATTCAAGAATGGGTTCCACCATTTTATAGTTTGTAAAACAAAAAACTATATTTAAATTATCATACTAAATAGGTCCTTTGGTTTATTAATTTGAATAAAATTTTCCTATAAATGATTTTGGAGGAAAATTTATTCAATTCTATTAGACAACTCAAATGAATATCCAAGTGTAGTTTGATCACTTAACTTGTTTATATGACTGATTATATGTATAAAAAATACTAAAAAATTCAAATTACAAGTTACTGGCCTTTTGAACTATTAAATATTGGATTGAAGAAAATTTCTCTATTCTATTTGGAAGAAAATTTTATGTTGTCATACTTGAAGTTCATCCATTGACAGATTCTCGTGCAGTGTACACATACACATTGTCATACTTCAAATTCATGCATTGACAGATCCGCCCTTTATATTTTATTTTATTTTCATATTGGTTATATTTTTCATTGAGGTTAATAATCTAACTACTAAATGTCCTTCATGTTTAACTATTTCATGAAATACTAGTTCTAAAATTTTATAGAACACATGAATATGAACGGTAAGATTCTATTTACAAATTGTTGGTCTTGTCATCCATTTAGACTAATAATTTGACCATTTGTTATGCTTTATGTTTGGCTATGTCATGAAGTACTAGTTCTAAAATGTTATAGAACACATGAATATGAACAGTCATATTTTTTTTTTAATATTGTTGTAACTAGTAAAAAAGAAATTATGGACCATAAAATTATTAATGAATATAAACAACTTTGAAAACAAAATTAAACCTAATAAGAATTTTTTTTTATTAAGTTAAAGAGTCAAAACAAAAACAAATGCTAATGCTAAAAACATAAAATTTCACCACCCACCCAATTACTGAAGTAAAAAAAAAAAAAAAAGTTTTCCTTTTGGCTAAAGTGTAAACTTTGTATTTAAAGTTTTGAGATTTTTGAATTTTGAATTATTAAATTTTAGAATTTGAACTTTACTACCTGAAGTTATATTTCGTTTGCATTAGTAGCTATTTCTTCCACATTTTCATTAAATACCACATAAGATTGGTATGCATGTTTAGTGTGTCTAGTAAAATAATGCCACGTCATTTGACATCATTTTATTAGATGAACTAAATATGATTTGCAAGCTTACATGGCACTTAGCGAATGTTTAACTTGAGCTAATAAGCTTAGTTTTTGTGTACATTTAAAAAAAAAAAATTTTTTTTTTCTTATTTTTTCAAAGTACATGTATATTTGTCCCAAAAAAAAAAAAGTATAAGTATATTTTAGTAAAAACGTTTCAGCAAAAAACACTCTTAAAAATTCAAAATATGAACAGAAGAAGTGAACCAAAAAAAAAAAAGTTTAGTGGCATAAAATTCAAAATTTAAAACTTTAAGGTATAAAATTTGAAAATCCCAATCTCTCTCGAACTAGGAGTGTAGTTTGAAAATCCCAAACTCTATAAATAGGAGTTTAGAGTTTAGAGTTTAGGCTATAGACTTTTCCTTTTATTACATAGGAAATAGTTTCAATTGAAAATTTCACTCTCTCTTTCTCTCTCGTCTGTATACGGACACAGTATCGGAGCATATTCTTCATCTCCATGGCTTCCGCTTCCAAGCACCAAAACCCATATTCTTCTTCAAAACCTCCCAAACCCCCAAACCCCACCACCCACCGCACCTCAAATTCTCCTATCATCACTCTCACTCCTTCCCAAGAACACCTCTTCCTCACACGCGCCACCCACCTGACACGCCAAGAACTCCTCCGCCGCCGCTCCCACTACCTGAAACAGCTCTGCAAATGCTACAGAATCCACTTTTGGGCTCTCATGGACCAACTCAGGGTCCAATTCAGACAATACTACTGGGACTATGGTCTCAGCCCCTTCTTAAACGAACAACAACAACAACAGCACACGGCTGAATTTGACGGAGAGAGAGACACCCAATTTGCCAATCTTGAAGGCAATGAAGAAAACAGCAGCAGCAGCAACAACCAGAGGTGTGCGTTTGTGGGGTGTAAGTTGAAGTCTATGCCTTTGACCAGCTTTTGCCATCTCCATATTCTCTCTGATTCCAAACAGAAGCTTTACAAGCCTTGCCATTATGTTATCAAGAGGTATTTGTGTTTCCCCACCTCAGTAGTTTTCGTTCTTTGTGCTTAATGCTTTAATGGGTACTTGAGAATTCTTTGGAATTATGGATTGGTGAGGCTCTATGTTTGAGAATTTCGTTCTTTTTGCTGCGTTCTTTAACGGGTATTTGCTTGGTAAGCAAGCAAGGTGCCAATTCCCAGTTCTTTCTCTTCTTTATTTTTTAGTTTAGTCACTTTAGTGACAGTTTATCAAAACAAGAAAGCGAGAAAACGATAGCGATCGGTTTGGGATACTTGCTTTTCCATAGAGATTGCATGCCCATTTTAAAAATTTTCATAGGAATTAGGAATTTTGAAGTGGACTGTGATAGATGAGTTACACACGCTTTTTTGTGCGTGTCTGAGTGCATTTGGGTAATTCATAGTGCATGGAAATTTGTGGATTTATAAGTATTTTAGTGATGTTTTAGCTCCCCTCCTTTTTCTCAAATTTTTTATAACTACTCGATGTTTCAGATTGCATATAGCATTGAAATTATTTAGCTACATAATTATAAACAGATGCCTAGAATTTTATGGTTCTAGTGACATATCATACCTAATAGGCTAATACACTAAAACAAATATGAACCTGGCTACCAGCATATACTCAAGTTATGGCCTCTCTTATATAAATTAATGCATTACAAGCGTCTTTTAAAGACTTTAAAAAGTTAGGAATATTAAATGCAGAACACAAATGATTTGAGTCATCTGGGCGTTTGAATGCAGTACATGCTACGTAATGATGTTAACAAGCACCACCTAGTGGGTGAATTCTCTCCCACAATCAGAATGTCTGAAAAACAGTTTTAGAAATCATGCAGTTCACATTTGAACATACTTTAAAGTGGTCATTTGCTTCCTCATTTAATTAAAATCTAAGTTAAGCCTTCCATGCAGATTATATGATTACCAAGATATAAGTGAGCACTAGGATTTTTCTAAACTAGGAATTGTTGAAGATGTCCTTATTAGTTGAAAAAAGAGTCTAACCATCACATATTAAATTTTATAACCAAGTTTATTATAGATAAATGCACCATTTGCTGGTTCTGCCAACTTCTTTGGCATTTTCAAGTTTTGAGTGGCAGAGATTGAATTCTCAACTGACTTGTTTATTGATTTTCCCCCCTTTTTTCTCTTTGTCTAGTGCTCAGGCGGGACCGATAACATGTGGGAAGCCCATAATGAGATCTACTGTACCTTCTCTCTGTAGCATCCACTTCCAAAAGGCTCAGAAGAATGTCACAAGAGCCTTGAAGAAGGCTGGACTTAATGTTTCAACATCAAGTAAGCTTGCTTCCAATTTCCATGTCATTGTGGCAGAATATGTACGCCAAATTCAGGCCAAACGGAGGACTGCAAAAAGGGCAAATAGAAGTAAGGTTGTAGTTAAGGAAGAAAATGCTGGCTGAGCCTCATGTCTATTTACCCCTGGTGCATGAGTGATTCTAAATGATGGGAAACCTCTGGTGAGAAGTTTACCTGACCAAATTAAGCAACTTATGTTTTGACAGTGTAAAGTTCACCAATATTAAATTAAAGTTTTTTTAATTTTTCGTTTGTTAGTATTTTTTCTTAAGCTTGTTAGCTTTGTTTAAAAATTTGACTTTATCCTTTTTTTTTCTCTGTTCCACTGCAACTCTTTTCAATCATGTCCATTTGGTGTCAAGGATTTTTGAAATATTCTAATAAATATAAATGCACAATCTGACTTCATTTGTAAAACAAGGAAGCTATGGATTATAAAATGTCAAAGTAAGTTTCTTAGAAGAAGAATATAAGAAGTGTAGAATTGGATAAAGAATGTAACTACTCATGATATGATTCAGGTTGAGAATCTAATAATTTTGCATCTTTAATGTCAATACTTTGGAAAAAAAAAAAAAAGAAAAAAGAAAAAAGAAAAAGAAAGAGAAAGAATATGAAGTTACCAAATGACACTCTCCCTAGGGCCAAGGTGCCAAAGGCATGCACTTGATTGAGGGCACCTTTCTTGGTTTAGGCAATGTTCTATATAAGGTAACATTACTAAGCACCATAAGCATGGAACTCGTGTTTCCTAGAAAACACATTGTTTCAATGCTAAATTGTAATGAACGCTTGGTTTGAAATGGGTGTTAGTTTTGCAGTTGCAATTTTGAATAGAAAATTGCTTTTCAAAAGGTTTGACAGAATGACTGAACTTGTGAATACTTGTTACAAACTAATGAAACCTAAAGAGTGTTCTTTTATCTCAATCTCTCATATACTATTTTATTTTATTTTTAATCAATTTCAAGTAATAATTGTTCAAGTTGTAATATACTGTGGATATTGAAACATAGACACGTTTTAAACTTATGAGATAAGGATAAATAGGCAAAAATTTGTCTGAGACTGGGAAAAAAAGAATGAAAGAAAGAAAGAAAGGAAGAGAATGTAAAAATTAATAGGTAATAGTTTACATAAAAACTTTTAATTTTGTTGGCATGAGAGATTGGGAACTTCAACACAAACCACAACGCCCATATTTTAGCAGCATGTTATCGATAAAAAAAAAAAAAAAAAAAAAAATTTTAGCAGCATGTCACCTTGTGGGAGTAGGTTGTTCCAGCACCCTAAGCTTTCTGTTTGATTCCTTTCCTTCTAATTAACCAAGTGAATCTTCATGTAATTAGACCCAAAACTGCAAATTGAAAAGAGGCATTTCTACAGAAAGAGATTGGTATGAGTCTCTTTCTAAATTTGTTCATATCTAGTACCCACAAATTGGCAGAGCAATTTGTTGATGTGATTCTGTATTTCTGGTTGGTGCTTTTCTCATTTCACCCAGATGATACTCTGATATGGGAGACATATTGCAAGAATTGATACAATTCTAGATTAAATCATGACATGGTCCAGTCCTAAAGCCAGTGTCCTTTTTAATCCTTTGTGTGTGTGGCACATGGAGTCAATACCCTTCTTGTTTGGTGACCCTGCTGTCCTGATTGAGTGATATTAAAAAGGAGTAGTAATTGAGATCTTTTATTGTAAAGACAAGTTGTCTTTGCTTGCTTTTACTTGTGTTCTTTTTTTATGTGTATTTTGGTTTCATCACAGAACCATAGAAATGTTGGAAATTTATGGAATCTCATTCTTGAATATATATAACCTGGAACATATGATCTTAAATAGTTGCATTTAAAGTTTAAACCATAGATATGTATCCTCTGTTCTTTGTCCGGTATCTTAGGTTTCTTAAGCACCAGCACTTCTATAAGCTTCATTTAGACAAGTTGTTGAACTGGTGAGAAGCGGCAAATTGAAATCTAGTCTGTCTGGATGCTACTAGTTGTATAAGCTTTTCTACCTTAACAATTGCATGTTCCATACAATACTTTTTCTCCTTGTCCAAATTTGCGTGAGAATAATGATCTGCGTGTGTACAGCCTGATTCCTTGTTGCTAATGTGTCACTTCATTATCCATCAAATTTCCCTGTCACTCCTCTTATAAGTCAAATAGAAAATTAAAAATTAAGATATCTAAGATATGTCAGTGTTAATGGCAAGGATCACTATGACAGAAAGCAAGAATTTACTAGGTGTCTGAGTAGATTTTGTTGCTGTATTGCAGCTGAATCTTCCAAAATAAATATGTGCTGTATGACCATGCCAAATTTATGAACTGTGTCATGGTTGTCATTTTAAGAGTGTGCTAACTACTTTTAACACTACTTTTTAGAAGTTTTTTAATGAATTCAACAATATGTGAGTAAACATGTTCTGGTAATTATTTCATCTTGGTCATATTTTCCTTATGTCATTTTGGTACGCTTCCTTGTGGTAATACACTTGCAAAATGATGTGTAAATATGAAAGACTTATGAATTTCCTTGGCATGTATGTTTATTGTCATTATATTGTTAGATGCGAATGTCTTGCAATATGCTGCTGAAACTTATGAGGAGACACAATGTATTTGCATATAAGGGTTGCTGCACGTGAATTGTGAATTATTAAGTACAAATAAATATAATTCTTTATCAGTCACATAACCTAATTGCTGCACCTTATGAATTTTAAATTATTTTGATAAACTTTAGGATTTTCTGTATCATAGCCTTGGATTAATGAGTAATTTTTATAATTTAGTCCACATTAGGCTAATTCCCATAGTTATCTTTCGGTTACACTTATATATCAGTATATTTACCTTTGTTTCCTCATTTGCATTATGATAAGTTTTATCTCAATATTTTGACTCTTTCACTACTTCAATAAATCGATTTTTTTTTTCACCCCATAGGCACACAGAATAATAGATCCTTTGCTCTTTTTCCTTCAACCTCCTATTTGCCCCCCACAAACACAACCACCCCCCACTACACACATTGCTGAGAACATATGGTCATTACTTCTATAAATCTTGAATATATGAGTAACTAAGCAGTGCATGATTTATTATTACATTAAATTTGGGGCCAATGGTTCACTGTCTTTTTTCCATGGTTCATCACTAAATTTATCATGATTATTTGATTCTAGTTATGCCTTGCTTTAAGCACTGCCACATTGAGAGAATGTCAACTTATTTCTGAAAAATTGTTGTGATAGTGATTAAAGTTGCAGTCTTCAGCACTTTTTTTATTATAAAAGATTTGTAAACTTATGCCATGCAACATATTCAGTTCTTAATTTCATGTTGGAACCAGTTGCTACTCCAACCAATTGAATCTTTATAATTCAGGAGTTGAACTGCTGGCTTGCAACTGGAACAAAGTTGAAGCGTTCATGTGTTTTTTTGTCAAATAAATGTTCAAAGTTGGGAGGTTTTAGGACATTTGCGGATTCATCAAAGATGCTGCCTGCTCTGCTGGTCAATTTTGTTGGATGTTGAACATGGGGTATCAAGCATTTTAAACCTGTTCTTAAATTCCTCCATCTTGCCTGTAGAAAATTAGTTTTGGCTTAGTATATTGATTGCTATTGAATGTTCGGTATGTTGAGTCGTCGTACGAAATGATGTATATAGCTATTTAATTTGTGAAGGAGGTCTTGTGGGAACTCCCTCTCTCTCTTGTATATATAATATATTTGGGTGGCCCTGTTTGGCACAAGGGGATGATGATGCATCACTAACAGGACACTCAAGTGGCACTGAGATGGTATGAAAAAAATGAGCTTCGCTCAAATGCAATTGGCAGCGAATATTTGGATTTTGTGTTCTGTGATAAATAGTGCTAAGGAGGCGCCAAGAACCATTTCAAGATATAGTTTGTTTTCTTGCTCCCAGGGGTAGAAAAACTTCTCGTATATATCTTTTTTTGGTGTGAAATTTGCAAATTTAACCGTTGAATTTCATATTTCTTATGTTCTTAACATGCATATCAAATTTCGTTCAAATTGGATATTATTTATTATTCGATCAATAAACTTATTTTTTATACACAATTTTAGATCATAAAAATTTGAAATTTTAACATATATTTGATGACATAGTAATTGATTTTTGATCTTCTTGAAATTTTATATGCATGAAGAATATAATAAAAACATGCAATCTAACGGTTAGATTTTCAAAATTCACATTCAATATAGAGATATACAAGGAGTTTCTAAAGTTTCTCTCTAAACTAGTTTGGAGAGAAACTTTCGTAAAAAAATAAGAATTTTATATGTGACTGCCAGTAGAATGTGTCAATTTTAACAGATTTATGTACTTACTTCGTATGTTTCAGGATTGTTAGCAATTTAATGTAATGGTCCAAGAGGAGGCCATGTATATTGTTAGCCCAACTACGACTAATCTTGGCCCCTTTAAACACCCTATTTGGAGTTCAATTTTAACAGAGTTCATTATAGTAAAAATGTAGTTGCTTAGACTTCCTTTGAGGACGTAAGTTGTCAAACCAAATCGCGTAAACCTTGTATTTTCATAATCTCTTGCTTCTAGTTTAGCTTTTTCTTTCAATATTTTATTTTAACATGATATCAGAGTTGGTCAATCTTTACCCATAGCAAAATTTCATCCAGCTACCCAAATACCTATCATTTGAATCTTCAATTCTCAAAACAATTAACAGACTTGAGGTAGGTTGATGTCATCATCCTTATTGGCTTGAGTCAACCCAACCGAACATTGACTTGATTGAGTCTGAATATCGAACTTGATCTTGCTTTGAACCACAAATTTGGCCTAGATCCAAGTGAGTGAGCCTAATCATATTTTTTAGGCGTAGTTGGAAAACACTTAGAACACTTACTTATCTATCCGTCCAAATAAAGGAATCACTCTGTTTTCCTTCTTGAGTTTTCAATCCATCTAGTTTTCAACATAACCAAACATATCACAAGAAATCATTTAATTCTATTATTAAATAAAGATTGTTCTTTTGGGAAACGGGAAAAAAAAAATACTAACCCTTATTTTTTTTTGTATAGAACAAGGGATTTTTTTTTTCTTTCTATAAGAAAGTGGGTAGATAATTTTTTTGATAGAGCATGGGTTTTTGTTTTTCATTAGGTTTATTGTTTTTTAATTTTTTTTAATCAATTCACAATTTTAACCCATTTCTTATGCTTTAGTATTAAATAAGCCCTAAATGGGTTAAAATTGTTTGTAACCGGTTAGAAATAACTAAATTAGAGGTTTTTAGAAGTGAAAAGAGAAATAACTAACCTTTTGAATTCTCTTAATATATAGAGATATACATAATATACTTTCTCAAGAGCATATGTTGACATAAAATAAATTATAATGTTATGACATTTTAATTAGAATAAAACACATTCTTAACACAAATTAGAATGCTTTGTTTATAAATTTCCTTTAAAATGCCTTGCTTATAACATATGTTTAGAAATTTTTTTATGTTTATAATTTTTTTTTTATGTTTATAATAACATATAAATTATATAAACATAAAAGAATTCATGAAATAAAGAGAAAAACCTATTTGAATCCCATCTAACTGTTCCAGTGCAAAACTTTGACGACTAAAATTGTTAATTATGAAAAGTTTATGTACTAAAATTGTGGTCATTTTTGAAAATTTAATGATTTTTTAAAACTCAAATTGTATAATTTTATTATGAGATAAAAATTATTCTATTTTGGGAAATGAAATGGAAAAAACGACCAACTTGAATAGAAGTTCAACTTGATGTAGCTAAGGCTAGCTATTATGGAGAATCATAACATTTCGCGAGTAGCTATTAGTTGCGAAATACTCGCGAGACAGTAGTGAGAGTCTCTGTGTGAAATGACACAAAAATTATTTCCCTAAAGCACTTTTTCATAGGAAGCTCTAAGTCGCGAGCGTCTCGCGAAACAGCCTCTGAACTAGTTTTTTGAAAGAAACACAAAAATGCTTTTTGAACAAAAACTAAAAGCACGAAAGTATAAAAACACTTTCAAAAACAAATAAATCACTCAAAAATCTTTTTGGGTTTGATCGACAAGTAATTGAGCATACACATCACATTTGAACATGTACAATCACATAAATGAGATAAGCATTAATTGAATCAAAGTCTTGTGTGTTGTGGGTGAGCATCAAATGTGGAGTAGTCCTTAGACCAAAGTAAAGCTTCACTGATCAATTCAATCAAGTCATACACAACTAGTACAAAATCAAGTGGACTATCTCAATTATAGAAATGAGCATATATGATCTTTTACAAGAGAATGATTACAAAACTTAGAAGCTTTTCATTTGGCTTCTGCATGAATGATAACATTTTATCCTTTTTGGATAAAAACATCTCTTTTTGAGATCGGTGCTTGAAATTTTTGATATTTCAACATTGAGAGTTAGCCTTTGGCCTTTTGAGCACCGTACATTTCATTATAAAAGTCGCTTTCCTTTTTTCTTAGTCAAATACTAGTATGTGCGACAGACTTTTGCAATTTATTATCTCTTTTCATTTAGAGATTTACATTTGGTGAGCTCTATTGCAAAAAAAAAAAAAAAAAAAAAGTGGGAAGATATATATGCACAAGTCTATGTAAGTATCAAGACCATCAAAACTATTGACCAATCATCCATGACAAGCTTGAAGATCTATTTACAACTATCACACATAATTTTCAAGATTTCTCTCACACAGATATATGTGCATACAAAACAAGCTAAACTCGTAAATGCATTACGCCATTAGTACGAAGGTACTAGGCCAAACTCACATGTGGTATACACAACATAAGCGATCAAACTTTTTGAAGATTTTTCAAAATTTTATGGGTTTTTGAATTTTTTGAACACACTAAAAAAAAACCAAATAAAGTAAGATCAGCAAAAACATGTACAAACCAAAACAAGTAAAAAGAAACATGCTATAAACCAGAAGCAGTTAACACAAATTGAAATATGCATGTCATGATGCATGAACATATGCCCCTAAACATCAGAAGAATCAATGCATGGACATGTTGTAATGCTTATGCATGAGTACCCTTCTTCACCCACACATCAAGTGTGTTTGGGATATCCTTATAGGATTGGGTACGAGTGTTGTGGCCTTCAAACCTTCTGGAGAAGTTTGCCAAACAGGTGGTGAATGCATCAATCATTTTCATCATATCCATCACTTCGGAATCACCATCTCGACCTCTTGATTGCTTAACAGCCTAGTTCCTTTTGTTATTTCTTGGTCCTCTTGACCTCAGATCACTTACATTCTTCAATGCCCTCAGCTAATTACAATTTGGTCTGGTGTGTCCTTGAATTCCACAATGATGATAGAAATGTTGAATTCTCGGACCTTTTTGTGACTTTGGAGGTGATTTCCCTTGAACCTTAGGCTTGACCACTGATTGGTTAGGAGGCTTATTCAACACTCATCAGTCAGCCACATTCTTATTCTTCTCCTTCTTCACTTTCTCAGCCCTTGTGGTAGTTACCATTGGTTCTTTGGCTTTTACAAACTTCACTTCTTTGGAGACATTGATAGCTGAACTACTTTCTCTTGTATATCCCAATCTGGTTTTGTTGGAGAAAGGTTTTTGATGAGAAAGGACTTCATCAAGCTTCTTGGAAGAGACTCGCTTTGCTTTAGCATTGACTTGAACCACCTCAAGCTCAAGAAATTTTATCTTTGAGTAGGCTTTGGTCAACTCTCCATTCAACGTCTTTATTTCACATTTGGCCTCCTTGTATCGCACGAGGAGACTTCTATAGTCCTCTTCTGCCTTCTTCATCTTTTTAATGGCTGCCTTGGTCACCTTTGTATATTCTCCTGACTTCTCAAGGAGGGAATTGTAGTTTTCTTGAAATCCCACTGCACTTTCATCTTCTTCAGCATCATATTCTTCTACTACTCCCATTGACTTTACTTCACTATGTTCCCCGAGTTCTTCCACTAGCAAACTTAAGTCCCCTGAGGACTCAACATGAGCAATAGTTATAAAAGTGAAGTAATTCTCTTCTTCATCACAGCTTTCTTCTGAATCTGAATTGGAAGAATTCAAATCACTAAGTGTTGTGGCATATGCCTTGCCATTTCCTCTTAGATAGTTGGAACACTCCTTCTTGAGATGTCCCTAGCCATTGCATTCATAACACACAATGCGTTAAGGGGATTGATTATCCTTCCCATCTTTCTTTTTAAACTCCTTCCTATCACCTTTGGAGGATAAAAACTTCCCTCTGCTAAATGGTTTCCCACTATTCTTCATTTTCAGAAATTTTCGGAAGTTCTTTGCAAGAAATGCTACTTCCTTCTCCACTCCATCTTCTTCGAAAGAATTATCCATTCTTTCAGTGATGGTTTTAAGAGTAAGAGATTTACTTGACTTATGAGAAGACAGTCCCAGCTCATATATTTAGAGAGACCCAATAAGCTCTTGGATTTTGATCTTATCCAAATCTTTACTTTCCTCAATAGCTGTGACTTTTGCTCGGAAGCTCTCCGGCAGTGATTGAAGGATTTTCCTCACTATCTTTGAATCCTTCGTTTTCTCACCCAAGTTAAACTTGCCAATAACCACCTTGTTCAGCTTGCTATAGAATGAGTCAAATGACTCTTCTTCACTCATTTTCAGCTATTCAAACCGAGTGGTTAGCATTTGCAACTTAGTATCTTTCACCTTCTTCATGCCTTCATATGTGGTTTCCAATATCTCCCATGCCTCCTTAGCAACTGTTATGTGAGAAATTCTGTGAAACTCATCTAGAGAAACACCACAGAAAATTGCATTCAAATCTTTATTGTTAGCATTAGCTGCCGCAAGGGCTGCCTCATCCCAAGTGGATTTAGCGGCCTCCAGCTTAGTCCATCCTACTTCTACGACATCCCAAACAATATCATCAATTGAACATAAGAATGCCCTCATCTGGACTTTCTAAAAGGCATGGTTACTACCATCAAAATATGGTGGAACATTTAAAGATTGATACTGGTCCATCTCAAACGGGGTCAAGGATCGCACTATGGTAATTAAACTACAGCTAGTGCACCCGCTCTAATACCAATTGTAAGTTCAAAAATGTGTTGAAAACACAAGAGCTGTTTAGACCCCAAAATTAAAGTTACGACTTGATAGATTTTACACTAACTTAATTCTAAGTGCGGAATAGTGTAAAAGCGAGCGAATAAACAAACAAGCTACTCTAATCCATAATCATAGCAACACAGCAGTAAAATGGAATGTAAAAGAGTAGGGAAGAAAGATGTAAACACAAGATAACATGCCGATGTGTTATAGAAGAGGAAATCGAAGAACTCGGCGAAAAACCTCTCCACCGCCCTCCAAGCGATAATCGATCCACTAGACAATCAATTGGGATACATGAGTTAGTAAGAGACCCTCCAAGCCTAATCTACCCGATGTACCTAAACCCTTTAAACTCCTACTCCAACAAGACTTTTCGAAACTGTGTCTTGTCTAACTCTCCGGATCTCGCAACAAGGTCCATGTTGCATCTGCCATCCTTGGCTTCTTCCAATGCTTCCCAGCAGCACCAAAACCTCACTTGACACTTTGAAAGGGTGTGGTAAGTATTTGGGCTATCAACCTCTCAATGGTATAGAAATGGAGAGGTAGGAGTTGAGGAAAATCCACAAGCAATTATGTAGAGAATTGTGGGTATAACAATCTCTAACTCTCAAGGTTTGTGGCTAGAGTTTTCTCACAGAAGCACTCCTCAACAATTGTGGGTAATGTGGGTATATATAGTGTGGGTACAGAAAGTGTGTATCAGATAGTATAGACTGGCAGAATAGAATGTTTCGCAAGTGTCTTGCAGGAAGGCCTAACCCGCAAGTTACTCAACACAGCTGTCTCCATTTGTCCTGACTCTTTGCATTCCAGTCATGTGCAGGGCATATGCATCATTTCGTGGGATGCTTAGTCGTGAGATACCCGCAAAAACCCTTTTGTCTTCAATAGCTTGAGTCTTCACACTCTCTCTCTCTATCACACAACCCTTACAATTAAATCCCACAATAAATACAAGGTACAAAAGATTGAATATAATTACAATCAAATTTGGCATGGAATAAAAGCCAACAAAACAAGTAGTTGTAAATTACAACTTTACATAAACCTTATAAAATCAGGGTGTTTAGGATTGACTAGTAAATTCCAGGGATTCATCTGTCGGAAGAATGTGATCACAGCAGTAAACTAAATTTTTGAGTCTGATATGGTAAATATTTACTGACATTTTCTTTTGTATGTAATATTATGTGGACATGTGGGTGCATCATCATACTCAAAAGTTTAAGTGTATGGATTAAGATCCAACAATATCATACCAACTCTCACTCTTTTCGTTATTACTCAAAATTTGTGACTTAAGCATTTAATCAATCATGCCACTCATATGAGAATCTTCCAACGAATCTGTGTCACTTTTACTCCTTTAGCCTCCCATTTTAGCATAGGCCTTTCTTATCAATCCAAATGTTACACATCACCACCTTGAGTCCAACGCTCACCACCATTAGAGCCTTACTCAACTATTGGTTGAGCTAACATGGGAGTCACCAACCCCACTTGCAATTGTCACGTCTACCACTTGTTATGAAAGCAGAAGTTTTGATTTCAGTTTTTGGGATTTAGGTTTGTGAGAATTGATGATTAACACCTGTGGGAAGTCTCTTTATGTGACATCACGTACACATGTTGGCATAGTGCTGTTTGACACATACATCCAAGGTTATTATTATTTTGGTTTAGACAATAAGTTGAACAGGTGAGAAGTGACAAATTGAAATCTAGTCCGTCTGGATACTACTAGTTGTATAAGCATTTATACCTTAACAATTGCATGCTCCATACAATACTTTTTCTCCTTGTCCAAATTTGCGTGAGAATAATGATCTGCGTGTGTACAGCCTGATTCCTTGTTGCTAATGTGTCACTTCATTCTCCATCAAATTTCCGTCACTCTTCTCTTATAAGTCAAATAGAAAATTAAAAACTAAGATATCTAATATATGTCAAGTGTTAATGGCAAGGGTCATTATGACAGAAAGCAAGAATTTACTAGGTGTCTGGGTAGGTTGTGTTGTGGTATTGCAACTGAATCTGACATTCCAAAATAAACATGTGCTGTATGACCACGCTGAATTTATGAACTGTGTCATGGTTGTCATTTTAAGAGTGTGTTAACTACTTTTAACACTACTTTTTAGAAGTTTTTTAATGAATTCAACAATATGTGAGTAAAAATGTTCTGGTAATTATTTCATCTTGGTCATATTTTCCTTATGCCATTTTGGTATGCTTCCTTGTGGTAATACACTTGCAAAATGATGTGTAAATATGAAGGACTTATCAGTTTCCTTGGCATGTATGTTTATTGTCATTAGCATATTGTTTGATGTGAATGTCTTGCAATATGCTGCTGAAACTTATGAGGGGACAGAATGTATTTGCATATAAGGGTAGCTGCACGTGAATTATTAAGTACAAATAAATATAATTCTTTATCAGTCACATAATCTAATTGCTGCACCTCATGAATTTTAAATTATTTTGATAAACTTTAGGATTTTCTGTATAATAGCGTTGGATTAATGAGTAATTTTTATAACTTAGTCTACATTAGGCTAATTCCCATATTTATCTTTCGGTTACACTTATATATCAGTATATTTACCTTTTCCTCATTTGCGTTATGACAAGTTTTATCTCAATATTTTGACTCTTTCACTACTTAAATGAAGCGAATTTTTTTTTACCCCACACGCACACAGAATAATAGATCCTCTGCTCTTTTTCCTTCATTCTCCTATTTGCCCCTACACCCACCCCCCCACCCCCCCCCCCCCCCCGCCCTCTACACACACTCACACACACGCATACACATTGCTGAGAACATATATAATGGTCATTACTTCTATAAATCTTGAATAAATGAGTAACTAAGCAGTGCATGATTTATTATTACATTAGATTTGGGGCCAATGGTTCACTGTCTCTTTTCCATGATTCATCACTAAATATATCATGATTATTTGATTCTAGTTATGCCTTGCTTTAAGCATTGCCACATTGAGAGAATATCAACTTATTTCTGAAAAATTGTTATAATAGCGATTAAAGTTGCAGTCTTCAGCACTTTTTTTATTAGAAAAGATTTGTAAACTTATGACATGCAACGTATTCAGTTCTTATCTTAATTTCAGATTGTAACCAGTTGCTACTCCAACCAATTGAATCTTTATAATTCAGGAGTTGAACTGCTAGCTTGCAACTGGAACAAAGTTGAAGCGTTCATGTGTTTTTTTGTCAAATAAATGTTCAAAGTTGGGAGGTTTTAGGACATTTGCGGATTCATCAAAGATGCTGCCTGCTTTGCTGGTCAATTCTGTTGGATGTTGAACATTGGGTATCAAGCATTTTAAACCTGTGCTTAAATTCCTCCATCTTTCCTGTACAAATTTAGTTTTGACTTTGTATTGATTGCTAATTAATTTGTGAAGGAGGTCTTGTGGAACTCCCTCTCTCTCTTGTATATATGTGGGTGGCCTTGTTTTGGCACAATGGAATGATGATGCATCACTAACAGAGCACTCAAGTGGCACTGAGATGATATGAAAAAAATGAGCTTCACTCAAATGCAATTGGCAGGGAATATTTGGATTTTGTATTCTGTGATAAATAGTGCTAAGGAGGTGCTAAGAACCATTTCAAGATATAATTTGTTTTCTTGCTCCAAGGGGTAGAAAAATAAGAATTTTATATGTGACTGGCAGTAGAATGTGTCAATTTTAACAGATTTATGTACTTACCCCGTATGCTTCAGGATTGTTAGCAATTTAATGTAACGGTCTAAGAGGAGGCCATGTATATTCTAAGCCCAAATACGACTAATCTTAGCCCCTTATTTGGTGTTCAATTTTAACACAGTTCATTATAGTAAAAATGTAGCTCCTTAGACTTCTTTTGTGGATGTAAGTTGTCAAACCAAATTGCGTAAACCTTGTATTCTCATAGTCTCTTCCACTTTAGCTTTCTCTTTCAATATTTTATTTTAACATGGTATTAGAGTCAATCAATCTTTGCTCATAGCAAAATTTCATCTATCTACCCAAACACCTATCATTTAAATCTTTAATTCTCAAAACAATTAACAGACCTGAGTTAGGTTGATGTCATTATTCTTATTGGCTTGGGTCAACCCAACCAGTCAATCCAACCGAACATTGACCTGATTAAGTCTGAATATTGAACTTTTTTTTTTTTTTTTTGAGAAAGGTCTGAATATCGAACTTGATCTTGCTTTGAACCACAAATTTGGCCTAGATCCAAGTGAGTGAGCCTAATCATATTTTTTACGCGTTGTTGGAAAACACTTGAACACTTACTTATCTATCCGTCCAAACAAAGGAATCACCCAGCTTTCCTTCTTGAGTTTTCAATCCATCTAATTTTTAGCCTAACCAAACATATCATAAGAGATCATATAATTCTATTATTAAATAAAGATTGATCTTTTGGTAAATGAAAAAAAAAAAAAAAATTACCAACCTATGTGTGTGTGGGTTTTTTTTTTTTTTGTATAGAACTGTGGGATTTTTTTTTTTCTTTCTATAAGAACGTGGGTACATAATTTTTTTTTGATAGAACGTGGGTTTTTGTTTTTAAATTTTTTTTTTTATCAATTTACAATTTTAACCCACAAATTTGGCCTAGATCCAAGTGAGTGAGCCTAATCATATTTTTTAGGCGTTTTTGGAAAACACTTGAACACTTACTTATCTATCCGTCCAAACAAAGGAATCACCTTGCTTTCCTTCTTGAGTTTTCAATCCATCTAATTTTTAGCCTAACCAAACATATCATAAGAGATCATATAATTCTATAATTAAATAAAGATTGATCTTTTGGTCAATGAAAAAAAAAAAAAAAAATTACCAACCTATGTGTGTATGGTTTTTTTTTTTTTTTTTTTTTTTTTTTTTTTTTGTATAGAACTATGGGATTTTTTTTTCTTTCTATAAGAACGTGGGTTTTTGTTTTTCATTAGGTTTACAATTTTAACCCATTTCTTATGTTTTAGAAATAAAGATAAGTTTATTAACATCCCGTTTGGATTGAGGAGTAGGGAGAGGGAGTATAGCAAAGTAGATAAGAATTGACACAAAATTAGCATATTTTAAGCAAACTTTATTTTACCCCCCTCCACTGCCCCTCTCTCCCCCCTCAATCCAAACAATCCCTAAATTAGGTATTTTTAAAAGTGAAAAAAGAAATAACTAATTCCTTGAATTCTCTTAATATATAGAGATTTACATGATATACTTTCTCAAGAGCATATGTTGACATAAAATAAATTATAATGTTATGATATTATAATTAGAATAAAACACATTCTTAACACAAATTAGAATGCTATATTTATGAATTTTCTTTAAAAAGCCTAGCTTATAACATATGTTTAGAAATTCTTTTATGTTTATAAAATTCTTTTATTTTATGTTTATAATAACATATAAATTATATAAACATAAAAGAATACATAAAATAAAGAGAAAAACCTATTTGAATCCCATCTAACTATTCCAATGCAAAACTTTGACGACAAAAAATTGTTTATTATGAAAAGTTTATGTATTAAAATTGTGGCCATTTTTGAAAATTTAATGATTTTTTAAAACTCAAATTGTATAATTTTATTATGAGATAAAAATTATTCTATTTTGGGAAATGAAATGGCAGAAACGACCAACTTGAAAAGAAGTTCAACTTGATGTAGCTAAGGCTAGCTATTATGGAGAACCATAACATATGCTGCGTTTGTAATATAATTCCCTTTTTATTTAATATAATTCTCCCTCTTTGTTTTTTCCTCCTTCATAGTTGTGTTAATAATTTCCTCATCCTTCCCAATATCTAATTTTATCTCTCAAATCTGTTATTATTATTATTAATTTTTTGGTCTCATGGGAATTAGCTTGAGCTATCTTAAATTCCTTGTTTTTTTTTTTTTTTTTTTTTTTTTTTTTTTTTTTGTTTTGTTTTGTTTTGTTTCTCACGGGGCTTTAGTAATTTTGTATAACAATGGGACTCAGTTTGAGCTGGTCTCCCTCCTTAAGTTTTTCATATGTAACTCTGAATTCTTAGAATTAAAAAAAAAGGGTTTTTATTGTACATTTATATTATTTATAAATTTAAAATGAAATTCTATTGGAATTATATTATATTATATTAACATAAAAGAAATACATGCTCATATGACATATATGCATGATATACTTTCAAAGGGCATATGTTGACATAAAACAAAGCATAATTTTATTACTTTTTAATTAGAATAAAACACATTTTCAACACAAATTAGAGTGCTATATTATATTAACATAAAGGAGTACATGTGCTTATAACATACATACACAATATACTTTTTCAAGGGCATATGTAGACATAAAATAAATTATAATTTTATGACACATTTTAATTAGAATAAAACACATTTTCAACAAAAATTAGAATGTTGTGTTTATAAATTTTCTTTAAAAAAGCCTTTGTTTATAACATATGTTTATAAATTCTTTTATGTGGATACAATTATCTTATTTTATGTTTATTATAACATAAAAATTACATAAACATAAAAGAATACATAAAATAAAGAGACAAGCCTATTTGGATCCCATCTTACTTGTGCAAAAAATTTGATGACAAAAGTTGTCAATTATGGAAATTTTATGTACTAAAAATGTAGTTATTTGTGAGAATTGAATGATTTTTATAAACTCAAATTGTATAATTTTATCATCAAATAAAGATTATTCTATTTTGGAAAATGAAGAGGTAAAAATAACTAACTTGCATGAAAGTTCAATGGGATGTTGCAAAGGCTAACTATTATGGAGAACCATAACATAAACTAGGTCTGCTATACAGTCTATATAAAAAAAACAATTGTGCTACTTTGACGAGCACCATTGTCATGCAAATGTGTAAACATAAAATAAATATCACTCCGAGCTTCTAAGGACCTTTCGGAAAAGTTTATAAAAAAAACAAAAAGATATTTCATATATATATATATATATATATATATATATATATATATATTATCTCATAATTAGAAGTTCGGACTAAGAGAGATGAGCTTGGGTAGAAAGCATCCGTACACCCTCTTTTCTTTCCATCATTGCCCATGTAAACCAAAGAGAGGAATTAAATTCTGTCATTCTAATTTTCCGCCAAAACCTAAACATATATAATAGATTATGTAATTCTATTATCAAACAGAGATTGTTTTTTATTTTTTATTTTTTAGGTAATGAAAAAAAAAAATGACTAATATACATCAAAGTTCAATAGGATGCTAGGACGAACTGTGATGGAGATCCATAGCATAAATGGCGTCTGTTGTATATTAAAAAAAAAAAAAAAAAAAAAAAAAAAAAAAACTGTGTGATTACGATAACACCATTATTGTGCAAATGTGCCGAAGCATAATATCACTTAAAGGAACTTTGGAAAAGATTAAAAGAAAAAGGATATTACATATATAGTACATATATTTTTAGAAATCAATATCACGCAGTTGTACGTACCTTAGCCATCTCGAGCTATACTTCAATATCTATTTTTGATTTGTTCTTATGCTTTAAATGAAAAGAAATCTAGTTAAAAAATTATCTTGGAACTTATGATAAGTCTACAAGTAATCATGAAATTGTTTGTGATGATTACAATTGCGTAAAGAAAATCTTGTTAAATCATCTAGAAACTTATTGATAAATCTATATATAAGTAATAATGAAATTGTTTGTAACGGCGATGAATGTGTAAAGAAAAACTTGATAAATAATGTAAGAACTTCTCAAAAAAAAAAAAAAAATGTAAGAGCTTATAAAAATTTACAAGTAATCATAAATTTGTACATAATAGATAAACTAAATCAATGTACACAGATATGTAAATCCATGTACAAATCTAAGATCACTTTATTATAAATAATTAAATACATTTTGGGTTTAAAACTGTACATTTATATTACTTATAAATGTAATATAAGCAACGTTATAGAAAGTATATAATACGTTGCTTATAACATTCGTACGTAAGTATATTTTTTCAAAGGGCATATGTTAACGTAACATTTTTTTATTGAGCTAGAAACATACATTAACGTAACATAATTTATAATGTTGTAAATTTTAATTATAATATAATATATTTTAAACAAAATAAATTATAGAATGATATTGTTTATTAATTCTCTTAACTTTTTTTTTTTTTTTTTAAGAAAGAACATTGTAATTTTATTGATTCGTATGAAACAAAATTTCATGAGAATCACACAAATAGAAAAATTTTACCATCACGTCTCTCTCTCTCTCTCATTAATCAACCTTTAACAAATCAGTAATCGAGGGAAAGATCATGACTAGTTGACCTCCTCTCACGTCGAGGGGAATGATCATTGTTTGTGGTGCTTGTGAGTGCATAAAATATGGTCAACGCCATTATTCTGTGAATATAACACGCTTTAATAATGTTAGCATAAAATAATTTATAATGTTATACCAGCATTTTCTGAATGTGTCAAAGCAAAATATCACTCAAAGGGCTTTGTGGAAAAAGATTAAAAATAAAATGGATACTACATGAATTATCAAAAATCAAAACAAAAGAAAACCTCAAAGGTCGTGTTTTAGAGGTATGTTAACATGAAATTACATTGTTTTTCTCTTTATTTTACTCTATCGGTTCTGTTAATTAGTCTCATATTTCCACATAATTTTTAATCTACTTTTTCAATGGTATATGTTAACATAAAATAATTTAAAATATTATGACATTTTAATTTGAATATAACTCATTTTTAGTATGAATTAGAATGCTATTTTTATAAACTTTCTTAAAAAAAAAGACTACGCTTATACATATGTTTATAAAATTATTTTACTTTATGTTTATAATAATATATCAATTAAATAAACGCAAAATAATATATAAAATAAAGGGATTAACCTATTGGATCCCATCTTACTATTCCAATGCAAAAACTTTGATGACAACAAATTATGAAAAGTTCATGTACTAAAAATGTGGCCATTTGTGAAAATTGAATGATTTTTATAAACTCAAATTAAATAATTTAATTATCAAGTCGTAGATAGTGAACGCCTAGTTAATGTTGCTGCTCTAATGCCTTCTTTTCTTTGTTGCTATCAGGGAGGATAAACAATTTTGGAGGGAGATGACTGAACAACTAGGTGAGAGTTGTGGAGGAATACATGTTTAACTAGATTGTACAAGCTGACCACCATCAAAACTTTAATTTTGTTTTCAACTTTAAGAAACTTTTTAGGAATATATTTTTTTTCCTTTTTCCAAATTTAAATATAAATCTCCCTTCCTTTTTCTCTACCTCTCTCTTTTTTCTCCTTCTTTATGGCAGACAGAAGAGATTGCAGTCATTCGTTGTGAGTGCAAACGGATCCGAGACCATTTCCTAAATGTCGTTCAATACGCTAGCATGCATTCACTTCCTCTCTTGCCATTATTTACGGTGTTAATTATTGCTTTCTCCTTGCCTAAATCAAATTTTATTGTAAATTCCTTCTTTTGTTTTTCTTAGGGGTCCAAAAGGTTCTCATACACACACACATATGTAGGTTTTCATATTTTACATTTATATTACTTATAAATTTAAAATGTAATTCTATGGGAATTATATTATGTTATATTAACCACCATCAAAACTTTAATTTTGTTTTCAACTTTAAGAAACTTTTTAGGAATATATTTTTTTTCCTTTTTCCAAATTTAAATATAAATCTCCCTTCCTTTTTCTCTACCTCTCTCTTTTTTCTCCTTCTTTATGGCAGACAGAAGAGATTGCAGTCATTCGTTGTGAGTGCAAACGAATCCGAGACCATTTCCTAAATGTCGTTCAATATGCTAGCATTCACTTCCTCTCTTGCCATTATTTACGGTGTTAATTATTGCTTTCTCCTTGCCTAAATCAAATTTTATTGTAAATTCCTTCTTTTGTTTTTCTTAGGGGTCCAAAAGGTTCTCATACACACACACATATGTAGGTTTTCATATTTTACATTTATATTACTTATAAATTTAAAATGTAATTCTATGGGAATTATATTATGTTATATTAACATAAAAGAATACATGTGCTTATAACATATTTACATAATATACTTTCTCAAGAGCATATACTGACAAAAATTAAATTATAATGCTATGACATTTTCATTAGAATTAAGCACATTTTAAACAAAAATTAGAATGCTATGTTCATAAAATTTCTTAAAAGATACTTTCCTTATAACATATGTTTATTAATTAAATGTATTTTATGTTTATGGTGACATATAAATTATATAAACATGAAAGAACACATAAAATAAAGAAACAACTATTTGGATACACTCTTAATATTCCAGTGCAAAAATTTTGACGCAACAATTGTGAGTTATGAAGAGTATATGGACTAAAATTGCGTCCTTTTATAAGATTGAATGATTTTTTTTTTCAAACTCAAATTCTATAATTTTATTATAAAATAAATATTATTTTATTTTTGAAATGAAAAGGCTAAAATGACTAACTTGCATAAAAGTTCAACATCATGTTGCTAAGGCTAGCTATTATGGAAAACCATAACATAGATTCTTTGTTATACATTTTGAAAAAAAATTGAATTGCAACAATTTTTGAGATAAGAACTTCTTATTTAGGCTGTAAACGAGCCGAGTATTAAATGTTCAAGTGTGTTCATTTAATTTTTTTTGAACACGAGCCAAGCTTGAGCTTATTATCAAATAAGATTTTATGTTCAAGCTTAGTTCATTTTCTTGTTGATCAAGCTCGAGTCTTGTTCACAAGCTACTGGATTAACATATTTTTTTTTTCGTATATAGTGTGAAATCATGGCTAAAATGTTTTACCTCTTTATAATTTTATGAACTTTAACTATGAATATATTGTTTATATCATTAATTAGATACAAATAATAATTTAATACCATATAAACCTATTGACAAACTTATAAATCTAATTTCAAGTATATATAGATTCTCAAAAAAAAAAAAATTTTTTTTTTCAAGTATATATAAATATATTTTTAGACAAGTATACATATAAAAATATAATTTTATATATAGTTAAATTGAGCCCTCTTGTTTTTTTTTTTTTTTTTTTTTTTTTTTTGAGAAGGGAGCCCTCTTATTTATGAGCTTGTTCACAACCACTATTTTGTTTGAACTTGACTTGTAAATAATCGAGCCTAAACTTAAAACTTAAGCTTGACTTCATTTCTAAATAAATGAACATAAAAAAAAGTTTTTCTCAAGCAGAGCTTGAGCTATTCATAAACAATTTAGTTCATTTATGGCCTTATACTTATCTCTACATAGTAAGAAAAATAGGAAAAGTTATCTCTATATATTAAGAGGGTAGGAAAAGTTAGTTATCATCTTTACGTAATTTTAAAATTACCCCTATTAAAATATATATTTTACGAGAAATGCTATGTCTACAACATTTTTACAAAACTTTTACAATAAATCTTAAGTGGTAGGTTATTATTGGTTGTTATACGTAGACAAAAAAGTATTTTAAATGTGAATTCAAATTAGAATCAATAATAACTAACCATCTATGATTTGCTATGAAAATGTTATGGACGTACACTTCTCATATTTTACACTTATCTTAAAGAAAACTAAAGGCATATAGGGAAATTTAAAAAATTATTTTTGTATTTTTTTAATAAATAAAATCAATCTCAAAGGAATTCAAATTCCACTTCCAAACCTACTATGCCACTACCTAGCTGTTATCTAAATTAAAAAAGATCAATCAATTATTTAAAATTACACATTTAATGTACAACAGTTCTTGATTAACTCCCACTGGCACCAAAATCCAGTTACATGCTCTATGTTAAATTAGTGTGTAACCCATGCATATGCACGGTGCAATTAAAAACAATCACAATTACACATATATGAATTCAAATTATACTTTATTTAAGTCATAGATATATATATATATATATACACGAGTTTTACTCTCTCTTTTTTATTTTATTTTATTTGTTATACACATGAGTGTACTCTTTTTTTGCTTTATTGGGTTTTTGATGGTCTATTTACATTAGATTCTTCATCTTTTACATAACATTAATTCACCTAGAAATTATAAAATATATATATATATATATATATATATATATATATATATATATATAGGACACATGGTGCAAAATTAAAAAAAAAATTAGAATACACTTTAGAATCTAATTGGATTTTGTTTTAATGGGTTTTGGCTTTTAATATGTATATATATATATATATATTGATGGTGAACCAAAAATTGGACTATCCCTAGTTCGTCCATAGTGTTGTCCAAGTCCAGGAAGGCTGTCCCAATATAAGAAGGTAGTCCAGCATGGAAGCACCTGGACGACCTCTCAATACTTAGAAATTTTTAGAATAAATTTATGTTCGAAAGCTTAAAATTCGGACCACGTTCTATTATTCTGAAGTATGAGCAAAATTCTTGTTCATCGCTATAACTTCTCACTGAGTTCCTAACTTTTGAGAGTAGTTGTAGAAGATAAGGTTGAACCTTTTAACTTCCATAGCAGTTATGGAAGTTAAGTCTGAACCCTCTAACTTTTATCCATGTTGAGGAAGTTACCAAACAAGTAACCACTCAAAAACTCACTATATATAAGGATTCATTCACATCAAATGAAGGTAAGTTTCCACCATCCCTAAAGTTGGAATTCTTGAGTTCTAGAGAGAAAACTAACTTAAGCATCGGAGGGTTCTTGGCCAGTTCATCCTGGTCACCTTTGATCTTGTGTTTTTTTTCTTTTCAGGCCTTCCAAGCAACCACTAGCCCATTGAACCAAAAGTACATTTTACACCTAAAAGAAAATCTATAAATATATATATATATATATGTGTGTGTGTGTGTGTGTGTGTGTGTGTGTGTGTATAAAGGTAATAGAGCAGAACAACTATACCAACCAGTGTCTAGGAGTCATAGGAAAGCAGCTTGATATGATAGAAGATAGGATAGAAAACAAGGTTATCCTCCAGCTAGGAAACCCTAGCAAACCTATCCAAACCCTAGAAAAGCCTTTAGTCAAGCTTCCCATAACTAGGCAAGCCAGTCTTAGACCTAAGGACAACACAGCCTTAGAAATTGTCACCCAAAAACTAGAGGAACTTGTGAAGGGACCAGTCACCCCTTCACCAGTCACCACCTCAACTAGCAAAGATCCCCTACTTAATGTCATAGACATACACACAGCCTCTAGCAGTTCTAGCAAAACCTCCTCAGATAACGAAAAGGAGATAGGATAACTAGAAAACCAGTTTCGAGGTTTACAGGTAAAAAGGCTTTACCATTCCAAAGTAAGCCCAACCAGCCTAACCAAGAATTGGTATCCTAGACCAACACCCCCTGACCTCCAGTTCGAGGAAAGGAATGTTAGTAACCAATTCTCAATGTCTTCTGGTAAACTCTATGAATGGAATATAAATAGTTTATCAGAACAAGAAATCCTAAACAAGATACAACATATGACTATGGTAGCTAATAACTACCTAAATGAAGGACGCCCCCGCACAGAGGTCATAGAGCTCATAGCTATAGGATTCACAGGAAAACTTTTGCAATGGTGGAATAACTGCCTAACAGAAGAGTCTAGAGAAGACATCAAGAATGCAATCCAAAAAGATGAGGAAGGAACCCCTATCTTTGATGAACGCATAGGTAGAGGTATTCCCGACGAAATTAACACCCTGATCTATACAATCATGAAACACTTTGTAGGAAAACTTAGCAACATCACATTTAGGATTTACGATTAGTTGAGTAACCTTAGATGTAAAACCCTTGGAGACTACAGGTGGTACAAGATGTCTTTACCACCAGAGTCATGTATAGAAGCAATTGTAACTCTCCATTTTGAAAGGAGAAGTTCATTAATGACTTACCCACACTCTTTGGCGAAAAGTTTAAAGAAACCCCTTGCAGCCCCTTAGGTGTCATAGATTATGATAACCTAACCTATGGAGATATCTCCAGCACAATCTGGAGTGAAGGAATGAAGATGTGCAGAGATTTGAAAATCCAAAGCCAAGCCAGCAAGAGCAAAGCCAAATACGAGGTAGGAAACTTATGTACACAGTATGGCTAACCCTCAGTAATTCCCAAGAGAAAATCCAAATACAAAGGAAAATCCAACTATTAGCGCACAAGAAGGAAGGACAAAATTATTTACACATAGGTTTAGTCCAGGTTGGAGTTAAACGTTTGATTAGAGAAGGGTTGAATTGTTCAATCCTCATGGCCCTTAGAGACACCCGTCACATCAGGTTTGATGACAGTCTCCTAGGAACCATTCAAACCAGTCTTAGTTGAGGACCAGTTCATTTTGATTGTTTCCCCAACTTCACAATTGGCCTTCATGACCCTTATGTCATGAAAGCTCTCACCCTTAATATCAAGACCCAAGGAACCCTCATGATATAGGGAGTTCACCAGATAGCCTTGATATACAGAATGTACTATAAGTGTATAAGGACAAACCTAAATGTCCAAGCACTTGACAAGAGAAAGATGGGAGAAACCACTCTCATCCAAACCATTGAACTTAGATCCAGGATTCAAGTACCAAGAACCCTGAAATGGTCCGAGGTCACATTCCCTTCAAATTGGACTTTAGAGAACGAGAACTATCCTCTACAGATCCAAAATCCAGCCCAGAATCCAGACTTAGACTTTTTCCAGCAGCTAGCCGATGGAACAGTTAGATTAAGTTTTGATCAGTCTAGGTTTAGAACACCCTTGGAATATGATGAATCCAAGTTTAGATCCCCAATAGATCTACACCAACCCATTAGGTAGTCACCTATCTTTCTTAGAGATAGACATGCATCCCAGTGTAGCTCAACCAGACCTTTGGCACCGTTCCCAAAGTCTATAAGAGATTTAGGTTTGACATGGTAATATGTCTTAAAAGCCTTTTTAAAGGACCATGAAGACTTATAGATCTGATGGGTAGGAACCTTAGGGATATTCCAATCTCTTAGTTTTAAATCTAAATCTGATAACTCATAAGACTCGGAATTGAGGATTCCAGCTTCTTGTGGAATCTCAGGGAGGGATGATCTCTGGCTGGTAGAAGAGTTACTTCTAAACAACCTATTCATCATTCTGGATTAAAAGCCTAGGTTAAACAATCACAACCTAATTACCTTTATCCTTAATAAACTGGATCTAACTTTTAGATCTGAAACAGGATGTTCTATAAGACGATCGCCTAATCTCTTACAAACTACAACCTCTTGCTGCCACAGTCCTTCACTTTTGCCTCAACGCCTCACTCCAGCTAAACGGCTATTCACTCAGGACACCGGGACTAACTTGGTAATCCAAAGCCAAGCCAGCAAGAGAAAAGCCAAGTACGAAGTAGGAAACTTCTGTACACAGTATGGCTTACCCTCAGTAATTCCCAAGAGAAAATCCAAACACAGAGGAAAAGAATCCTCCGAGAAGTTCCATAGGAAAAGAACAGCATCCAAGTATTATAGAGAATAGAAGTACAGTCACTTTAAGGACAATGATTTCTATAAGAAAGGAAAATCCAAATCCACAGGAAAACCCATACCAAAAGCATCAGGAAAATGCTTCAATTGTGGGAAGAGAGGTCATTTCAGGAAAGAGTGTAAAGCTAAGGATAAATCCCTTATCAACACCCTTGTTAGTGACCAAACCAGTAATGATGAGATCTTCAAACTCCTTGAACTTGACCACATAGAAAGTGAGTCATTCAGCAGTTCTAGTGACAATGAGATCCATTAATTAAACCAGTCATCTTCTGAACCCTCTAGAGCCTTGTCAAGCACCTCTAGTGGCCTAGATGCCCCGATCCCATGCAAAGATAGTTGCTATAAGAACAGAACTATCAATATTCTCAGTAAGCAAGAAGAGCTTCTTCTAGATCTCATAGAAGAAATAGAAGACCAGGTCATTAAAGCTTAGAAGCTTAGCAAATTCCATGAAACCTTAGTTAGCGAAACCAGTAAACCTGAACCAAGAATTCAGGAACCCAAAGTAGACCTAGAAAAGATCTACAATAGGTTTACCAAATCCAAGAAGGAAGTTACAGTCAATGACCTTCAAAAGGAAATCAAGGAAACCAAGTCTGAGGTTAGAACCCTTAAGCAAGAACTAACCATTCTTAGAGTTGATCACAATTTCCTTGATAAAAAAGTTAAGCATTTGGAAAACACTTCTCATTAAGGCAATGAGGAAGGACCTTTATTTCAGAACCCTTCTGATGAAGAAGTTGATGAAACGGTTAACCCTACAGCTAATATGGTCCAAGAGCAATCCAGTGAGAAGTTCTTAGACACTATCAGTAGGATTAACTTCCAGAAATGGCATTTCAAGGTCAGGATTGTCATTAGCAAAGATTTTGAATTTGAGGTTATTGCCCTAATAGACTGAGGCGCTGATCTCAACTGCATTCAAGAAGGAATCACTCACTCCAAGTATTTCAAAAAGACCAAGGAGAGATTGAAATCCGCAAGTGGTGGAAAGATGCAGATTGAATTCAAAATCCCAAAAGCTCATGTGAGCCAAGACAACATATGTTTTAAAACCACATTTGTCCTTGTCAAGAATATGATAGATAGGGTCATCTTAGGAAACCCATTATGTGTCTGTCGTATCTTTCATCACGGATAGTGAAGGTATCACTACCCATCCCTTTGGCCAACCAGTTAAGTTTAAGTTTCTTAGGAGCCCGGAACCTAGAGATATCAGTAGCCTCCAGGAAGTTTCTGTCTCCAAGACCTTAAATCTGATAAATGCCAAAATTCTTCCATCAACAAATATCAATCTACCATTCCATTCACTATTGATGACCTTTTTGATCCTATTCAAAACCAAATTCATCCCAGCATCCCATTCATCACAAAGGTATTTGCTTCATGCCATCCCATGAATTTAACAAAAACATTTTTGAAAATAAACATTCCATGAGAATTTATCTTGCTTATTCTTGGCAGAAAAAGGAGCAAATAATCTATAATATTGGTACCACTAGTAAGTGGAAGAGAATGACTTCTTCGGCAGAGAAGAAGAATAAGGGGAAAGCACCTATACAGGGCTATCCTCAAGACAAAAGACTACCAGCGGGATAGTCTTTTGTAATGCATGAAGGTGCATCTTCTAAGGGAAACCAAAGAAGATTAATATCCCTTCAGGAATTTACCCCAGCAGAGGTGGCATATTCCAGTGGTGACATGGCTGTTATTTTACAGGAAGTTTTATCCAGGACTTTACAATTCAACAATGGAGCATACACAGATCTACTACCCTTCATTAAATTTATCCTTGATAACCTCCAATTAGCTTTCACCTTAAAACACAATGGCCTTTTACAAAGAACCCTCAAAGCACTAGAAATCTACTTAGTTAGCCTTGAGGCAAGAAATGAAGCCATCCATAGTCAACTCTTTGGCAAAGAGGAAATCCATTCAATGGAGAAAAGGATTATCATGGGCATTGATTATGCAAAGCTTAGTCTTAAGACTCAAGCTACTTTAAGAAGTGCTGTTGCCAAATTGCCCCCTGAAATACAAACCAGTATTTTAGGATGCAAGGCTATGTTTGAATCAATTGACCGTTGGTTTGAACATTTCAAAATATTGGTCACCACTACTTATCCTGATCCAGCTAACTCAGGTGATACAAATGACATCTTTGTTCAAGCTAGATGAGAAGAATACTTTGGGAGCAGTCTCAGAGTATATGAGAAAAAGCTTCCATTTCCTGGCCTCATAGTCAACTATGAAGATGGGTCAGATGAGGAAGACAGAGATCCGAGCTGGCTTTCATAGATGTTTGAATATGGTTTCATCAGACTTATCAAGCAACTCACTATAATAAATCAGCCAGTTTTCACAAATCATACAACAGGTTGTTACTACAATTAAGACTCCATTTGTTTCTATTAGATGCTGGAGCACAATCCCACAGTGGGAAAGAGACAACTGGATGACAGTTCAACCTGCACACCATCTTGTACTCATTAATGAGTACTCCCACCAAGGACCCTGGTACGAAGGAGACTCCTATCTATCTTACAGAGATCCTAATGCTCTCGCAGATTGTTGGAGACACTACTTCAATAATGAAATTCCTAATACTATTCAAGACCTATGGAAAAATTATTATTTCATAGGCAACACAGGCAGAATTTCAGTATTTACCACCAGGTCCTATTCCACTTCAATACCTAATCTCCAAAGACTAGGTAGCAAGGTGAACCATTGATATACTGTGGTTTCTGCAATCAATATGCTACTTATCATGAACATGATTGTAATTACAATCCTCTGTGGGATCCCTATGACGGATATCCATCGGATGCTTATGATACAGACTAGCAAACATCTAGCCTTGAGGACAACAAGCCCTAAGAGTGATCCGATCATCATTCACCAGTTTGGGACTTCCTTCCTCCAGTTCAGAGAGCTATTGCTCATAATACAATATCCCAGTCTAGCCTAGGCTTCGTCTAGATCACCGAAAAATCTAGCAAGGAGCTTAAAGATCTTGCTCAACAATTGCTCATACAGTCAGAGAAGTTAGAGTTAGAAGAAAGAGTTTCTCCTGCCCCTTCAGAAGTTTTAGTCAACTGCAATCCAATTGATCCCTTTCAGGATTCCCAAGATCCTTATGATGGTTACAATTTGGATAGCGATTAGAAACATTTTGGATAGCACCAGTCACTATTCTGAACAGTTTTCAGAATAGGCTACTATTCATCTACAGCACTAGTCACTGTACATGAACAGTATGCACACCCAAGATTTTAGACAGGCTACTATTCATCTACAACACCAGTCACTGTTGATGAACAATACCTCAGAAAAGCAAGGAGACAAGACACTATTCATGAACAGTAACATTTACTATTCATGAACAGTTCAGACACAATAATCTAGAAATACTGTTTGCTTTTGGTAGAAAAGGTTTTCATCCCAGTAAAAGCATTTCACCTTCTGGATTTTCAGCAATCTTCAGAGGAATCTAAGGCTCCCTCCAGTCTATATAAGGCAGCTCAAGTTCCATTCTTAAGCAAGCAATGTTTTAGCAAAAACAACTTCCCTTCTCATTACAACCCATAGTCTTGTAATCAGACGGCAACCCCAGTTTTCATTTGTAACCAGATGGCCTCAGTCGGCCTTTATTTCTGTAATCATATGGCCCCGGTTGACCTCTCCCTTTGTCTGTAACTTACCCCACCTTTTGGTATCAGAGCCAAGTTGGCTGATAATAGTTGTTGTAAGTTACATTTTAATTTCAATCAAGTTGGTAGGTTATACTGCCATAGTTATCCATTATTTTCTGCATTATCATTATTTTCATGGATAATTCTCCCATTCCCCATATTTTGTTTTACATTTACTTCATGATAACTCTTCCATTTCCGTTCATTTATTTCTTTGTTTGTTATTATTTCATCATCTTCTATTATCTCTATCGTTGGTAGGCTGAGCCTCCTTCTTAATCTATCTGCTTATCATTTTGTGTTATCTGTTTAAGTTAACCAGTTATTTCCCAGTTATCTACTTTCTCTATATTCTATGTTTAGCCTTAAAGTTTGTTGCAGATGTGTACTATTGAGATAAGTAAGACTAGATCCGTGCTGCCAACTGGGGCCATATGATTACAAAAATAAAGGCCGACTGAGGCCATCTGGTTACAAATGAAAACTAGGGTTGCTATCTGATTACAAGACTATGGGTTGTAATGAGAAGGGAAGTTGTTTTTGCTAAAACATTGCTTGCTTCAGAATGGAACTTGAGCTGCCTTATATAGACTGGAGGGAGCATTGGATTCCTCTGAAGATTGTTGAAAATCTGGAAGGTGAAATGCTTTTACTGGGGTGAAAACATTTTCCACCGATAGCAAACAGTACTTTTGGATTATTGTGTCGGGTACTGTTTATGAATAGTAATCGTTACTGTTCATGAATAGTGTCTTGTCCCCTTGCTTTTTTGCTGTACTGTTCATCAACAACGATTGGTGCTATGGATGAATAGTAGACTGTCTGAAAATCTGCTGAGTGCGGGGTAATATTCATGTACAGTGACTGGTGTTGTAGATGAATAGTAACTTGTCTGAAATCTACTCTGAATAGTGACTGGTGCTATCCAGGGGGCCTTAATCGCTGTCCAAATTGTAACCATCATACGGATCTTGTGAATCTTGGAAGGGGTCAATTGGATTGCTGTTGACTGAGGCTTTTGAAGAGGTAGGAGAAACCCTTTCTTCTAACTCTAACTTCTCTGACTGGATGAGCAATTGCTGAGCAAGATCTTTAAGCTCCTTGCTAGATTTCTCAGCCATCTGGACGGAGTCTAGGCTAGACTGGGATCTTGTATTGTGAGCAATGGCTTTCTGAACTGGAGGAAGGAAGTCCTTATGAATCTGACTGATGACTCGATTAATTTTGAAACTATCCCATCATTTTACTGAGAACTCTCTGTCTAGTAAGTTGGAATTGATTGCATAATTCCACATGCAAATCTAGTGGATCCTGTACATAACTGTCATATGCAGAATTGCTGGAAACTAGGAACCATGACTTAAAGCTTGGAATCTGGAGCAAAAATACTTGAGGGCATCCTGTAAAGGTTCTGGTAAAATCTAAGGAACTAAACCAAACATTTAGACAGGTTACTATTCATCTACAACACCAGTCACTGTACATGAACAGTACCCCGCACTTAGCAGATTTTCAGACAATCTACTATTCATCCACAGCACCAGTCATTGTTGATGAACAGTACAACAGAAAAGCAAGAGGACAAGACACTATTCATGAACAGTAATGATTACTATTCATGAACAGTACCCGACACAATAATCCAGAAGTACTGTTTGCTTTCGGTGGAAAAGGTTTTCACCCTAGTAAAAGCATTTCACCTTCCAGATTTTCACCAATCTTCAGAGGAATCCAAGGCTCACTCCAGTCTATATAAGGCAGCTCAAGTTCCATTCTAAAACGAGCAATGTTTTAGCAAAAACAACTTCCCTTCTTATTACAACCCATAGTCTTGTAATCAGAGCAACCACATTAGTTTGTTTAAATTTTCTATCTATTTTACAAGAAAAAACTTACTTTTTCTATTTTAGACATCCATTTTTATAAAACACCCACATTAGTTTATCTATTCTACACATTTATTCAATAAAATATTCATTCTTTTACATTTTTTATTATTTTCTCACTCATGGCCTCTCTCTCTCACTGCCTCTCTCTCTCTCTTGCTCTCTCTCTCTCTCTCTCTCTCAGACCTAACCACCGTCATCATCACCCAGCCACCATGAAGTCGAAACCCAGATCTCTTAGACCTAAGCTTTGTGATTTTTTTTGTTTCTCATTCTCATGGTTGATCAAAGCTGAAACCTAGATGAAGCTGAAACCCAGATCAAGCCAAAACCCAAACCCATTCAAGCAGAAACCCAAGGTTGATTGGAGCGAAGGTTGATCAGACCCATTCAAGCTGAAGTTGACGCCGATGAAGAGGACCAACAAAGAGTGAAACCCAGACCCATTCAAGCAGAAACCTAAGGTTGATCGAAGCAAAGGTTGATTAGACCCATTCAAGCCGAAGTCGACGTTGACAAAGATAACCAACAGAGAGTGAATGAGAAAAGAAGAGGTTGATTAGACCCATTGAAGTAGGTTGAAAAGAAGAGGCCAACGAAGAGGTTGATCAGACCCATTGAAGCAGAGAGTGAATGAGGAGTGAGAAAGAAGGAAAAATGGAGACCAACAGAGACAAGAGAGAGAAAAAATTAATAAAATAATTATAAATGAGCTATAGTAACCGTGTAAATATACACGGTTATTGTAGCTCGTGAAAATGTATACATAATTTTACACATTTTTATACCCATTGATGTGGGTGTGTTTTTGTTCAAAATGTGTAAAATTTGTACTTTTTTTTTTAAAAAAAATAGAAGACTATACATGGACTGATGGGGATGCTCTCAGATGGGAACCCCAGTTTTCATTTGTAACCAGATGGCCTCAGTCGGCCTTTATTTCTGTCATCATATGGCCCTGGTCGGCCTCTCCCTTTGTCTATTTATATCATTTTTTTTTCTCATATTTCTGTAATCATATGGCCCCGGTCGGCCTCTCTCTTTGTCTGTAACTTACCCCCACCTTTTGGTATATATATATATATATATATATATATATTTGTAGATTTTCTTTTAGGTGTAAAATGTACTTTTGGTTCATGCATTTTGTCCATATTTCCATTTTAGTCCCTAATTTTTTAGTTTACAACTTTTAGTCTCCAAAATGAAAAAGTGTTCTATTTTTGGTCTCACTGGAAATATCCTACGTGACAAATAGAGTGCATTGTTATCACACTAAATGCTGATATGTCCATTAGTATAAAATAAAAATTGTTTGGCGTTTAAAAAATGTCAAGACAACATAAAATAATAATTAAAAAAGACACATCAGCATCCACATAAACCTTTGATTCTAAAAAATTAATTTATCAATTTTAAGAAAAAATATAAACAAAATTATAACCCAAAATACATATGAAATCAGATTTTAAACATGAACACACGAGAACACAAAGCCATAAAATTAAATCACAAAAACACAAACCCACAAAAATTAAATTCAGTAATCTTTAAACACAAAATCATAAAAATTAAATTTACCAATCTTTAGGCAAAAAAAAAAAAAAAATAATAATAATAATAAAAATCATTCACTTTGTTGCTTCTCTCTAAAAATTCAAAATATTTTTTAGCAAAGTCAGAGAAAGAGTCACCAAAATTCTTAGAGCATAGAATATCATGCGGGGTATGTGCCTCGGCTATTTGTAGCTTTCCTTCAACTTATTTGTCAATTTTGATTTACTTTTATATTTAATGAAAAAAAAAATCTTGCTAGATTATCTTGGAATAAATTGATAAGCATACAAGTATTCAAGTAATCATGAAATTTTTTGTAACAACTATAAATGCATAAACAAAATCTTGTTAAATAATTAAATTATATATCTAGTAACTTACGAATAAATCAATAAGAAATTATGAAGATTTTGTGACGAGGATGAATTCGTAAAGAGTCTTGTTAAATCATATAGGAACATATGAATAAGTCTACACGTAACCACAAAATTGGACATATATAATATAGATGACTAAATCCATGTACGTATATTCATAAAGTGATGTACAAATCAAAGTTCTCATGATTATGAAAAAATACATTTTGGGTTAGAAATGTTACTTACTTTTAGAGAAAGTATATTTTGATATATGTAAAAGAATACGTTCCTTTAACATAGGTTCGTAATATACTTTTTCAAGGGAATATGTTAACATAACATAATTTATAATATTATAACAATTTTGTTATGTTTATAACATGCTTTTATGTTATGCTTATAATAACATATAAATTATATAAACATAAGAAAATACATAAAAGAGAGGGATAAACTTACTTGGATTCCCATCTTTGCTATTCCAGTACAAAAAATTAGATGTGACAAAAATCGTCAATTACGAAATGTTTATATTAAATTGTGGCCAAATGTGAAAATTGAATGATTTTTATAAATAAAAACTTATTACAATTATAAGAATACTCAAAATTAACATACTAGCTTTACAGATTATATAAGTTTATATAAGAAACAAAAAGTTAAAAATGAGTAACTTGCAAATTTCAACAAAATGTTTCCAATGTTAGCTCACAAGAACTACCCCTTGACTTTCTATTTGTTTTTTAGGGCCAATTTTTATTATTATTAAATACGGTCCTACAACTATTTGAAAAAAAAAAAAGAATTTTATTATTATTATTTTTTTTTACAGAGAAAGAAGAGCTTTTAGAAATTTATTTATTATTATAAACACTTCAACCCCAATTTTTCTGTGTAACAACTGAATATAAAATGACCAAGTCACAACGTAGGCCTGATATATATGTATATTTTTGATGTGAAACTCATTACTTTAATTCATACCAAGACAAAACAGTACATCCTGGGACACTAATTGCTCAATACAGCCTGGTGTTTCCTCAACCCAAGCATTTTGACCTTACACACCTTTTGCAAATTGAGCTAACGTGTGTGCAGCCTTATTCCTTGACTGAACCACGTGACTGAAGTTGACATCCGAAACTTATAAAGCTGGGACAAGGACCCAGCAATATTATTAGCAATAGACGAGGGAGAATCTGTGAGGCGCAACATGGCGTTCACCACAGTGAGAGAGTCACTTTCGAAGAGGCAATCACGGATCCCCATCTCCCACGCGAAGTTGACTGCTTCCTTCATTGCTTTTGCCTCCACCTCAATAGCACCCAACGGAGCTTTTAGTTTCTTGCTTAGCGCCGCCACCACAGCCCCGTGATGGTCCCTGATCACAACTCCCACTTTGGCTTCCTTTTGCTGAGAAAAGACTGCACCATCCATGTTGGCCTTATACCACGGAGGCTTGGGAGGCTGCCACGTTGTTTCCACTGATTCTTTGTATGGCCGAGTAGGATGGTTAGCCATCACGTAGTTCTCCAAGTATTCCTTTGTCCACCGAGCAATAACAGAACCAGGTTTTCTACTCTTCCCATGGCGCACCTCATTCCAGTTCGTCCAAATACTCCATGCCGTCGTGACCATCAGACCAACGTCCTCCTCCGGCCACTGTTTCACGTTTCGGCCATACCACAGCAAATCCAGGAACTCCGGGCATCTGTCCATAATCTTATCTGTGTCCAAACTTATCTCCTTCCACACTTCCTTTGCACGATAACAGTGCCATAGCATGTGGCTTGTTGTTTCTTCAAAATTTCCACATACCTCACAGATATTGTCTGCTATTATTTTTTGACGAAAAAGGTTGGCCTTCGTGGGTAGAATATTCCGGCATGCACACCACGTGAAGTTTCGAATCTTATTAGGGACTTTCAATCGCCAAATAAACTTCCAAAACTCCTTCATGCACGTTGAGGTTGAACTTTCCTCAGCACCGTGGCCAGCTCTCTCATCCAGTGCCAACCTATATGCTGATTTCACTGTGAATTTCCCCGAAGAAGTTAGAGCCCAGATGAGACGATCCTCAGGTAGAGATGGGCTCAGTGCAATGGAGAGAGCCAATTCTACATCTTTGGCCATGAGGGTTTGCTGGAGTGCTTCCAAGTCCCATTCTCCTCTTTGGTAGTCAATTAACGTAGCCACTGGTAATTCAGCACCAGCATTTGGGCATGGTGTTACAACGCTGTATGTGGAAGACAAAGGAAGCCAGCGATCACCCCATATTTGAACTTTTGCCCGTTTCCTATCCTCCAATGGCTCCCTTTCCGGACAATTTGTTGTGCAGCAAATATACTTCTCCAAGCATATGATGGTTTTGTGCCCAAAGTAGCTGAAAGAAAGTCTCCATTCGGAAAATATTTAGCTTGGAATACCCGATAAAATAGGGAATTAGTGTAGGTTTGAAGGCGCCACCCCTGTTTGGCTAGTAGTGCCAAGTTAAAGACCTTGAGGTCTCTAAATCCCATGCTGCCAGTCTCCTTAGGAGTGCACATCTTCTCCCAGCTAAGCCAAACCATCTTGTCCACCCCATTATTTTGCCCCCACCAAAATTTGCGAACCATACCAGCAAGCTCATCACATAAGGAATCTGGGAGTTTGAAGCAACTCATAGTGTAAGAAGGAATTGCTTGGCCAATTACTTTTATTAGTATTTCCTTACCCGCATTAGATAAAAGCTTTTCTTTCCACGTCGATAGTTTTTTTCCAAGTTTGTCTTTAGGTAGTCCCAGGTATTTTTCATGCTGGCGTATGACTTGGGCTCCAAATCTAGCTTTAATTTCTTCCTGTATTGCACGTGGAGTATTCCTACTGAAAAAGAGGGTAGTCTTGGCTTTATTGAGTTGCTGTCCTGAGGCAGCTTCAGATGCTGTGAATATGCGTTGTAGCTCATTACATTCTTCCAATGATGCTCGACAAAATACCAAGCTATCATTAGCAAAGAATAGATGGAAAATTCTGGGAGCTCTTCGACAAACAACCACACCATGGATAGCTTTCCTCTCTACTGCATGACAGAGAAGAGATGAAAGACCCTCTGCACAAAATAAAAACAGATAAGGAGATAATGGGTCCCCTTGGCAGAGGCCTCTAGGGGGTACAATTCTACCTCGGGCTTGCCCATTAATACGGATAGAATATGTGACAGTTGTTATACACCTCATAATCATTTCAATCATTTTCTGATGAACACCCATTTTCCTCATAATGTTCTCCAGGCAAGTCCATTCTACCCTATCATAAGTTTTGCTCATGTCTAATTTTAAAGCCATCTCCCCCACTCTCCTAGACTTCTTTTGGCTAATATGATGCATAGTTTCAAATGCAACCAATACATTATCAATTATAAAGCGCCCTTTGGTAAAAACACTTTGATTCTTATTGACAACTATTGATAATACACTCTTTAATCTATTAGCATCTGCCTTAGAAGCTAATTTGTAAGCCACATTACATAAGCTAATAGGCCTATATTCAGTGATTTTTCTGGGGTTTTGGACTTTTGGAATAAGAACAATCTGGGTTTCATTATAGTTAGGAGGGACAATACCATGATTCAGGAAATCCAATGCAGCTTGAGTGACACAGGTGCCGGTGAGTGACCAGAATTTTGGGTGGAATAGAAGTGGCAAGCCGTCCTGTCCTGGTGCAGTATTAGGATGCATTTGCTTTAATACTTGGGCAACTTCTGAAGCCTGAAAGTCTCTAGTCAGCATCTGGTTCATTGCATCCGTTACTGTAGGTGAGATGGCATTTAGAAGCTCTGTCATCTCTCCTAGCTGAGAGGAGGTAAATAATGTGGAGAAATACTGAGTAGCTACATATTCAATCTCGTCCATACTCTCCTGCCAAAGTCCATTCTCATCCTTCAGTCCCTGAATCCAATTTCGTTGCTTCCTATTCGACGCTTTGGTATGGAAGAAACTTCTATTACGATCCCCTTCCTTCAGATAATTATTCCAAGATTGTTGTTTCCACATGACCTCTTCCATATCCAGCCGAGAGTTTAAAGACTGTCTAACCTGCCGAATAGATTCTATATTGTGCTCCGGGGTGGTTTTCAGCACTCGAAGTCTACTCCGAAGTGACTTGATTTGATTGCCAACATGCCCAAACTTTCTTTTATTACACTGAGTGAGGCGTGCATTACATGATGAAATATAGTTCTGGAGTGGATGACTCGTAGGTACACCGAGGCCAAATTCCCATGCATCACTTACAACCTCTGTACACCTTGGGTCACGAAGCCACATAGCTTCAAACCTATAAGGTTTCACACCCCTATTCCGTTGTTTCTCCCTTTGCTTCCACCTAAGAGCTAGTATGCAATGATCTGACGCAGTGGTTGACAGATGGTGCAACTTCACATTTGCAAAGTTTGAATACCATTCTGAAATGGCCAATGCTCAATCTAGACGAACCCACCAACTATCTCCATTTGTAAAAATCTTGCTCCAGGTAAAACTTGGACCCACATAACCCAAGTCCCTGAACCGGCATCTATTTATGGCATCCCGAAATCTTTCCATCTGTTTTGGTGATTTTAGATTACCCCTAAGCTTCTTAGCATCACTAATGATTTCGTGAAGTCCCCCATGCACAGCCAGGGAAAATTTTCCTTATATTGATGTAATAGTAGCAGAAAGTACCCTAGACTCTTTTGACCAAGACACACAAGGACTGCTAGAATTGAACACTTTCTTAAATTTGTTCAATAATTGACTATTGGACTATAAGTTTAATTTTACCCTATTGCTAGAGAATTTTATTTTCTTGTATTGTTGTAATAGGACCATTAATCTATTAATTAACTATTATGAAGTGTTTTATTGGGCCTTAATATTTTTCTTGCTAACGTACAGCCTTTATTTCTTGTTTGAATAGGCTTATCACTACACTGAAAGCCTTTGAGTATCATCTTAGAGCCCAACGTTGAGTTTCGGCTTGACTTTCCCATATTTCATTCAAGGACATCAATTTCCCCCTCAACACTCACAAATCAATGGCTGATTAATTCAAGATAACACTCACACTATTTTGATTTTGCATCCATACATGAGTTAGGAGTTATATATAGGAACCATTTGGAACAATCTTCTAAAAAAAAGTAATGAAAAATTGCATTTCTAAGAGTAAAATATTTAATAAAAATTAAAAATCAGTGACTTGAACAAATATTCAAAACACTAAAACCCATTAACAAGACTTTGGAAATGGAAAGATGCTTTAGAAAGCAAATAGACATTACTAAAAGTAAGTGGAGTAAAATTCTCCATTTTTCAAGTGTATTCTTCCAAGCCAAATAGCTTGTAGTAAAGGAGCATCACTTTGCATATTGTTTGAAGCATTGGAAACTACCCAGAGCCTTATAACACAATTGATACTTCCTAATATTTTTAACGAAGATATTTAAGATTGCATTGTGCAGAAGCAGCCATAATATCATATAACTAAGGCGTGTAGCATACATAGTCAGCCACAACACGCTACCAACACGCTATGATGACATCAGCCAACCATTGCTTGCAGCATGAATGCAAGGATGGAGCTAAACTTGGCCTTTTCGGGGCAATGGCCTCCCCTATTTTTTTTTTTTTTTTAAATATTAGTATATATATGGGTATTAATTTTAGTACGCTTTAACCCCTAACAATATTATTGATTCCTTTAAAAGTAATACTATAGTCACAAACTTTTCTACAATATTTTTACAAAGTGTTGAGATAGCAAATTCTTATTGGTTTGTATCTAGGCTCACCACTTATATCATATTTTTATTAATCAATACCACTCATCACATCATTAATTTATAAAACAGTTTTATATCCTTGACATTTTTCTCCTTTTAAAGGCCATAAAAAAAAATTTATAAATCTAAAATCTAAAAGAAAATAAACAAGCCCAAAAACATTAGCACAACAACAAAAATTACCAATAGCAAAACTAAAAAAAAAAAAAATTAAGTCCAACCAAAAAATTTTACCCAAAAAGAAAAACAACCTAGCTTAGCAGCAAACACACACATTAAAGACAACAACCAAAAAAAAAAAAAAAAACCTTAGTGTCGAAGCAGCAAAGCTGGAGGCTAAAGTTGCCTCACATAACTAGTAGCAAAGCCACCCCTCTTTAACTCCAAATCCTAACTCCATCCTTGCATGCATGGCCAACAATGGGTTACTACCAGCAAGGCACCAAGCAGCCAAGGCTTGCTACATGCATGGGTGGCCATGGCATGCTGCTAGCGGGCCATGTGAGCATCATGCAACCATGGCTTGCTATGTGCATGGACAGCCACCCGAAGGTCTGGTGTTAGGCAAAACAACCTTCTTTTGTGCTACAAGGTTTAATAGTTTTCTCATAGATCTCATGGGACCTTGAAAACTATTGATCAATATCTTGGGAAAAAATAATGTTTTCTATGTGTGTGTGTGTGTATATATATATAAAAACATTCTTTTATTATTCACAACAACTTGAGATAGGAAAACTTGCCACACCACTCTTTGTTAGGTTCTAAGACTTTAGGAACCAATGTATTAGAATTTCAATATGTATTATGTTGGAAAATCATGATCAAAATATAGAGTCTAGATTTAGGCTAGCCCAAGTGTGGTTTTATGTAAATTTTGAATCGACTGATTGCAGGATTTATTGGTCAAAATCTGCAAGGCTCGATCGATCGAAAATTAGACTCGATTAATCGAAACTCGTGTAGGTTTAATTTTCTGCAGAAATTCCAATTCAGCCCAAGCCCATATGACATGTAGGGTTAAGTGTTTTACTTCACGTATAAAACGAAAAACCCTAACTATGTTTTAGAAGTCTTTGATGAGTTGTGTGTTGAATCTTTTGTAAGGTCTAGAGGCGTTTACCTTCATACACACACTTTGAACTATTAAGATCAAGATTCACATCAAGAACTTGATGGTTGCTTCAACTGTTGCATAAAGAACTTTAAAGAAGATCTTAAACCTTTGAGTGGAGTCTCAAAGTCAGAAGTAGGTGAACTTGTGGTTGTTGCAGATCAAAGAAATAAGTAGTCTGTGGACTCAGAGTTGTCACGTGGTCGTGGTAGTAAGTTTTCTACACGAGGTAGCAATAGGATGTTAGTGGTCTATGTCTTATTGTACAAACTTCAATTCTTTCATAGTGGATATGTTTTTACCTTGAGGATAGCTAAGTTAAATCCTCCTCAGGTTTTTACCGGTTAGGTTTTTCTGGGTCATCATATCGTGGTGTTCTTTATTTTTTCGCATTATTTACATAATATGATATTATTGTGTTAATCCAAATCTGCATAATTTATCTAAATAATCACTTTGCTAAATAACTAGATTAATCAACTTGTGTTAAGGGGTCTAAAAATGTACACTCTCTATGGTAGGTGGCAGGTTGACTTGTGACAGTGAGCAAGATTATGGATTTGTTAGGAACACATTTATGAGAAACATGCGATATATGTGTTCGGTTTTTTTTTTTTTTTTTTAGTCAGGCCAAACAGTATTGCAGACGTAATTAACTTAACAGCCATAAAACCCACTCATCAAAGGAGAAAAAAAAAAAAAAAAAACGTTCTTAAAGAAATACATCGTCCAAAGTAAAAGGAAAGGGAAAAAAAATTTTGGCTACAATTTCGGATAGTAGAATTGTTAAGTTAAAATTTTCATATATGCATCCTTACATATAAATAATTAATATAATGTCAATCTTTGTTTAGGGGAATGGGCTGAATAAGTAATGACAATATTCGGTCCGTAGTTTCATGGTTCCCAAGACCATGTCCATCTCCGTGCTGGTACATGCATTGGGCCATCCTTGCAAGGTTCAATGCAATTTCAATAAATATATGAGAGAAGGGAGAACTGGCAACTCGGTCTTTATTCATTTTCTTCCATGTTGCACTAATCAAATACTTTATATACTCACGGGCATCTTCTTCACTTGCACCGGTTTCATTCATGTAACACTGGATTGCTTTTGGGACATCACCTCTTTTTAACTCATCCTGAGTTTTTACATATATAAAAATGGATGTTAGCCTATGTTGGTGCAAAGTTTTCAAAAGATTCATGATGAAACTCTTAAGATTGTGTAGTTTGTGAATAAGGAACCTTGTGAAATTAATGGACAATCCATTGTTTAAAAAAAAAAAAAAAATCAAATCATTCTCTCTCTAAAGTTTAAATTAGTAAAGGTAATTCTAACATAAAGGCACTCCATATACTCTGTTCAAAATTCATTTTCTTTCCCTTGTGTGTGTATGTGTGTGTGTGTGTTTCTAAAAAAATTAAAAAAATTTAATGGGAGTAGTTTTGAAAATGTGTATATTTTTAATTAGAAGTTAGTACATTAAATGATGTTCCCTTAAAATATTAGATTGTCTAAAGAGGACTAACAAGATAGGAGGGAGGAAGCCTCTGTTTGTTTCTATACTACCCTGTAATTTCAAATTTAAATGAAATTGCTTATATGTGTGGATGGTGGCAGTCCCTTCCTTTGTTCAGCACCAATTGTTGTTATATAGCAATGCTTGATTTATTGACTCTCAATTACTTTTCTTTTAACAAAAAAATAAGATACATCTTTAGATTTATAATATTTAATATGAAACATGAAATTTATTTTTTTGAAAGTTAACATACCGTAGATGTTCCAAGATCATTTGCAAGTCGTAAAATTATTGATGACCAACGGATTATGTTGGGGTACTCTTCTAAGCAATCCAAGGCTTCCTTTGTAATTGGATTTGTGACAAAAAAATAAGCATGCACTAGTATAGTTGGTGCTGATATTGAAATCCATGCATTCTCAATGTATTCTTGTAGACTCGGTGTATATTTGTTGCAGTACCACTTTGCCTCCAACAAATAAGATCTACATAAATCTATCCACTGGAAATTTATTGTGGAAAGATGAATTAGGGGTAGTATAACACAAGGTATTCAAGAAAAAAAAATGTTGAGAATTAATATTGATGAATTTAGAAGTCAATTCCATACCGCTTTTTTGAGGTATTCAATGATGTGGAATCTTTGTTCCTTCACAGTATCCAAAGCCATTTCATTAACTGAATTATGTAGAGTAAGGAAACATCTCTTCATATAATCTGGGAGTTGATCCATTGCATTGATATCCCATCTGGTATCACACAATATAGCCACAAGTGATCTATATGTTAAGATAGCGTTCAAGCAAATGAGGCATAGTGTCATAAAACTAATAATTATTTTATGTATCTGGCATATGCACCATTCCTATCATAGCATGTGGACCTCATAATTGTGAGACCCACATATTGTGAGAGCAGTGATATATATGTTAGATGCATGAGATGCCTTCTCCATTAATACAAACCTTTCAACAACATCTGTGAAGAGCTCAAGTTCATCCAAAGTTCCATATACATCATAAACATCATCAATTGCTGTTATTAGAGCAAAGACCTTGGTAAACATTCTCCTACAATATCCAAATTGAGGCTGAAATATTAATCCCACTGTCCAAAAGAAATTCTCCACCGGTCTATCCCTCGCAAAACTCGAATTCTCTCCAAGGCCCGTGCTCTTCCACCACCTTTGTATGAATCGAAAAAGAACAAATGAGTGTTAGAATTATAGTAATTAATGCACTTTGGCACATTTCAATTAGGTAAAGCAAACAATAGCATAAAATTTTAGGCTATAAATTATTTGATATTTATTTCTCCTGATGCCATGAGATAGAATGTTACGTTGACACTTGTTTTAGATCTGCTTGGTGGGCTGCTTGAACAATGTTGAAATCCAATTCTGCAAACTCAAGCAAGATAGGATTCACGTCTTGATTATGTCTATATATGTCAATGAACCATCTTGCTTCCAACCTAGGCATCCTCCAATGCAGTGGGAGCTCCAAGGAATGGTTTACTATAGCAGCAAGATTTTTTTCTTTATTCTGCTTAACGTATTCTTCTAGATGTTTGGTTGAGAAATCTCTTGCTTCTTCCAAGATATTTTCACCTTCTATCAAAAAGAATGAGGCTTCATATAAGGATAGCATGCCCTTGGTATCCTCACAAAGGCATGCCTTGAAACTCCCTCTCTCATCCTTGAAACTATTGAAAACTTCTGCAATGAGCAACACCAGAGTGTTAACATAAATGACAGGTTAGGCATAACGGTAAAAAATTAAGTCTATACATTAGGTTTCAATTAAATTCAATAAGTTGCATGCCAATTCAACGCAACTAGTATTATATTTTTCATGTAGAGTTAAATTCAACTGCATGATTTATTAGTTAATGCAATCATATGGTTAAATTTAATGAAGAACTTAAGTTGTAGTGCCTATAGAACTGAATACAACTTTCAATATCCACCTGTGATTTTTTTTTTTTTTTTGGTTAGACCCTCAAATACCTTGAGAGACGCTATATCCATGTTGTCTGAGGAGTCTAAATTTAAGAGCTGTGGCGTACAAATTCTCCGTCTTCCACGCATCACCGCCATGATCATTATTGTACACACCATCTAATATTCTTTTAATTTCTTCTTCAAAGTGATAAGATAATCCTAGTCTTTGCAAGATTTCTATCAACTCAAGTTGCTCGAGAGGGTTCACCACTTTGTGAAGCATCATCCTCACTTGTTCCTTCAGCACATTGATTTGTTTAGTGCACGTTTCCCCCTACATCACAATTTTTCATCAACAAAGTCTATTCAGTTCCAGTAATAGCTACTACTAGTACTATTAAAAAACTTACAAAGAAATGCTACTAACACCCTAGCATATATTTAGAAACCCCATAATCAAATTTTATGGCTTAATCGCTTTTAATCCTAAACTACCAATTAGTTTAATTAATGTAAATGATTAACCAAATTTCATATTGCAAACATAACCATACATGAACTAAACCATATAAAGAAAACAATATGAAAATGCAGAAAAATAAACCAAACCATGCTAAACACCAAGAAGTGTTTAGGAAGACGAAAACCCAAGCAGCTGGGCCTAACACAATCATAAAATCTCCATTAGCATGAATAGTTGCAATATATGAAAGACTATGAACCCCCAAGCTCATATCCCCCTATAAAATTGTGCCCTTCAAGCTCTAGTTAGCAATTGACTTCACAAAGCTCTTTTTTGATCTAGTTGACCAGAGACACCATTGTTGGGTTGCCAACAGAAAGCCACCAAAAGATTTGAATTTGAAATGACCCCAAAGATTTCCAAACTTTCAACACAACTCACAACAATTTGTATTTGGTGAATGAGGGGAAGGTTACAAATTTCTCTCATTGATTTAATAATGGTCAAAGAAATGGAGAAGAGAGGTTTGTAGAAGATTTAGCTCTAGGCAAAGACTCTCTTTTTCTACAATGTTGGATGGGATGAAATGAGCTCTCTTAAGATCTATATAATCATATCACACTCTCTAGCTAGTCTAGCATGTACAAGATATGAGTTTTGGCTTATATGAAAAAACTAGAAAAGCATATTAAGAAAAAAATAGAACATTCTATCTGCATGCTATTTACGACCTGATCGTTCTCAGACATTCCTCATTATTATCTACCAAAAATCAATCTACCAAAATTCATAAAAGTGCGCTTTCTAGGTTTAGAACCTAAGCACAGCCGGTCAGAGTTAGAGCTAAAATTTGTATTTGTAACCTTCCCCTCACAACAGTTTGTATTTGTTGAATGAGGGGAAGGTTACAAAACTCTCTCGATGTAATAATGCTGAAAGAAATGGAGAAGAGAGGTTCATAGAAGATTTAGCTCTAGGCCAATACTACCTCTTTTTCTATGTTGTTGGATGGGATGAAATGAGCTATCTTAATGTCTATATAATCATATCACACTCTCTATCTAGTCTAGCATGCATAAGATATGAGTTTGGGATTATACGAAAAAACTAGAAAAGCATATCAAGAAAAAACAGAACATTCTATCTGCATGCTAGTTGCAACTGCTTGATCGTTCTTAGACATCCCTCATTATTATCTACCAAACCTGGGCACAATTGGTCAAAGTTAGAGCTAAAGTCTAACCACTAAGCTACGACTTCATGTTGATGCTTGACAATAAAAAAGAAAATACTTGAAGTAAACTTAGCACAATTCTTTTTTTTTTTTTTTTTTGAAAACTACTTAGCACAATTTTATTCTACTGAATTAAACTATCCATCTCTAAAAGAGAACATATAAAAAAATTATAATTAAAATCCTTCAAAGATATTCAACTTTACTTCAAAAATTAATCATAACTTTAAATGTTTTCATGTTTTATTATTTTATTTTATTAAATTTCTTATTAAATTTGTAAAATATGCTTAAACATCATTAAATTTCCCTCATACATATAGATATATTAGTCAATTTTGCTACTTTTATAAATTTAATATCTATATTTGAGTTTTAATTAAGGGTAAATTATAAAGTTAGTCCCTATCCTTTCCACCAAATGTCAATTTAGTCCCTAATATTTTAATTGTGTCAATTTGGTCTTTAACTTTTTCAATGTCGTGTCAATGTAGTCCATGTCGTTATCCTTGGTTGAATAATGCTGATGTATCAAATGGAATAGTAAATTATTTTTACTGTTGGCAGGTCTACGCAATGATTCTATAATATTTGGAAAGTAAAAAAGAGTAGTAGCAAATCACTTGTTTGCAAAGGGATCTGAGGCACAAGGTAGTGCAGGTTTGATCCTAGTGGACTAACTCAGATTTTTTTGGGCTGGTTTCTAGACCAGCTTTCGTAAATGGGATCGTTTCTTTTAAACAATGATTTGTCATTTGGTTGCTACGGAAATAATGAGAGAGAGAGAGAGAGAATAACTTTTAGGGATTTTAAAACTATTTAGTGAGAAGAATCAGATATGTGTGTAGATTTAAAATTTTTTTTTTTTTAAGGCAAAACTATAATGTTAGTCCCTCAAGTTTTAACTGAGCATAATTGGTCTGTCAAGTTTAAAAAATGAGTTGTATTAGTCTTTTTACTAGCCACTGTTAGTGGTGTTATTTACGTGACTAACGGAACAATGACTTGTCATTTTTTTTAATGACATGACATTTTTTAATTAAAAAAATTGGCATTTTTGACATGACATTTTTTAATTAAAAAAATTAAAATAACCTGTTTGACCTAAGATTTTAGCAAACTAACCTGTTGCAATCTGAAGCCATCAATGTCTTAGGTGGAAACTAGTTATTTTAATTTTTTAATTAAAAAATGCTATGTCATTAAAAAAAATGTCAAGTCATTGTTCGTTAGCGACTAACTATAACTACTAACGGTAGCTAGTAAAAGGACTAGTACAACTCATTTTTTTAAACTTGACAGACCAATTATACTCAGTTGAAACTTGAGAGACCAATTGCGCACGCAGAGTAAACTTAAGGGACCAACATTGTAGTTTCGCCTTTTTTTTTTTTTTTTTTTTAATCTGATTTGTTTTCATTCAAGGGATAACGACAGGGATTAAATTAACACAACATTAAACATGTTAGGGATCAAATTGACATAATTGAAAATTTAAGGACCAAATTGACATTTGGTGTAAAGGTTAGAGACTAACTTTGTAATTTATCTTTTAATTAATTATTAAAATAATTATGGCATTATTGCGGTTTGACCTCAGTTAGTTCAACTTTAAAAACCTTAAATCTCTCACTTTACAGATTCTTTGAACAGTCCATATCTAAAAACCGTGAGTTTGACTAAGCTTATGTACTTTCTACTAAAATATATTTTGACCCAGAAAAACATATTAAAATGAGAGAAGGAATACCTAAAACTTTGTCACTTAACTAAGCCAATAAATGTTAACACTGACTAAAGTAACAATAACAAAATGTACGCACCACATATTCAATCCTTAGGGACTCAATGTAATCATGGTTCCAAATGGAAGGTTGGTAATTTCCTGATCTCCGCAAAATATCGGGACTTGTTGAAACTTTGTTGGCGGCCATGCATTGGACAGGACGAGCAAGGTAGCCATTTCTGGTCCTGGATGTTACAAGTAAGATGGGATCTTTAGATGACACAGGTACTCTACTGAAATTGTACATAGGGAGTGAGGTAAGTAGTTTAAGAGCCATTGTGAAGCTTAGTTGCTTACTATGGTTTTTGTGTGGAACTAATGGGTTACTTGGCAACATTTACTTCAGATATACTCCTTTATATACATCCCTGGGAGGTTATCATGTTTGCTTTAAGAACACGAAAAATATCCAAGGAATTCAGAGGGATACAATCAATCCATAATTGACGGTGATTCTAAATGTGTGGTTGATAGAATCTCAATAGGCTTCGGGCGAGCCATCTAGAAAATTTTTCTGGTGCTCGGAAGATTTTAATTTTTAAAGCATAAGCTGTAAGAAGAAGAAAAATCTGTGATTGATAAGGAATTCACAAAATATCGTCAGATACAAGAAAAAAAATCCAAGGAATTCAGAGGGATACAATCAATCCATAATCGACAGTGATTCTAAATGTGTGGTTGATAGAATCTCGTACGGCTTCTGGCGAGCAATCTAGATGATTCTTCTGGTAGTCGAAGATTTTTATTTTTGTAGCATAAGCTGTAAGAACAAGAAAAATCTGTGAAAGATAAGGAATTCACAAAATATCGTCAGATACAAGAAAAAAATCCAAGGAATTCAGAGGGATACAATCAATCCATAATTGACGGTGATTCTAAATGTGTGGTTGATAGAATCTCGTACGGCTTCTGGGGAGCCATCTAGATGATTCTTCTGGTAGTCAAAGATTTTTATTTTTAAAGCATAAGCTGTAAGAACAAGAAAAATCTGTGATTGATAAGGAATTCACAAAATATCGTCAGACACAAGAAAAAAATCCAAGGAATTCAGAGGGATACAATCAATCCATAATTGACGGTGATTCTAAGAGCATTCGCATCAGTCCATGCAAAAAATTTGTAAATTTACACATCTAAAACCTACTTTTTCTATTTTACACACTTACTTTTACAAAACACTCACATCAGTTTATCTATTATACATGTTAATTTATTAAAATAATCATTTTTATTATTATTTTATTATATACCACTTCTTTAATTTACATATCTCCCTCATCTCAAATCTCTGCCCCTCTCTCATCCCAAACCCCCTGCCTCCGCACACGCACACACCGTCACAAAGCCAAACCTCCATGGCTAGAGCTCCATGGCCATGGCCGAACATCACATAACCATCACAAAGGCAGAAAACCCACATAAATTAAACCCCTCCACGGCGAGAAGAACACCGATCTGAAACTCCGATCCAGCTACACAGCTACACTCCGATCCAAGCACGGCGCCGATCTGAAACTCGGATTCAAGCACGGTCAGAAGAACACCGATCCAAACATGCCGATCCAAGCACTCCGATACAAGCACGCCGATTTGAAACTCCGATCCAAGCACACCGATCTGCCACAAACGCCGATCCACTCTCTCTGTCTCCGTCGGGGTGTCCGTGTGTGGGTGTGTCTGGTTTTGTGGTGCCTGTTGTTGATTTTTGATTTTTGGGGTTGATTTTTGATTTTGTCTGTGGGAGTGTGTGTTTCAGAGGAAGAGGAAGAAGCATGAGGGCGTTGGTTTTGCGCAGATGGTGAAGAGAGAGAAAAAAAAAAAGGAGCGAAAAAGAAAAAAGAAGTTTTTATAGTGTAAAATGATAATATTATTTTAATCTATACACGAGCTACAGTACCCGTGTTTATTTCCACGGGTACTGTAGATCATGAAAAAATATGGCCGGTTTTACACATTTTTACCCATACTGATGTGGGTGCTTTTTTGCTCAAAATGTGTAAAATTTACACTGTAGATGTATTTTAGAAGCTTTTCCATGAGCTGATGGGAATGCTTTAAATGTGTGGTTGATAGAATCTCGTACGGCTTCTGGCGAGCCATCTAGATGATTCTTCTGGTAGTCAAAGATTTTTATTTTTAAAGCATAAGCTGTAAGAACAAGAAAAATCTGTAATTGACAAGGAATTCACAAAATATCGTCAGAAACAAGAAAAATATCCAAGGAATTCAGAGGGATACATACAATCAATCCAGCTTCTGGTTGATAGAATCTCGTACGGCTTCCTTCCTTCTACAGTTTTTAACTCAAGTCTTCCCACATCATGTGTCAGTGGGCAGAATGCTACAAAAAGAAAATTTCGAAACTTGTTCCTTTCGTAATGTGTTTTGTCCGATAGTAATCTTTTGTCTCATTTTTTTATTTCACTTTCTATCTTCCAATCACATCGTTTCATGTTTTTTATTTTTATTTTTTCTATTTTAAACTTTAATGATTTTTGTAAGGAAAGGAAAATATATATATATATATATATATATATATATATATATGTATATATATATATATATATGTATATATAACAAATTGTGATTAATAGAATATAAGATGAAATGCAAAAAATGAGACAATGATTTTTATTATATTTTGTTTGTTAGTGCTGCATGTCCATTTGTCCAATCTAGTTATATTTGAAACTTTTTTTTAATTTATTTATTTTAAGAAGGGGTTATATTTGATCTAGCTAGAGTGGTTCTGGGACAATAATTTTGACGCGGCAAATTTTGAATTGTTGTCTATCACTTTTACATAAATTTATAAGTTTTTTGGAATAAAATTTAGTTATAAAATTAGTATTTTTTTTTTGAGAGAGAGTTTCAACTTATGGCGTCTGCTCCTGATAATTGCTCTTTATTATTAGACCAAGACACCAATCAGTTTTTGGTGTAAGCGGGGATTGAATCCCAGATTTCTTATACAACCATCACAAACTTTACCAGTTGAGCTAACTGGAACCTACTTATAAAATTAGTATTAGCTTAAGGCTATAACGTTACTCATATTATTAACATTATTATATATTTTAAAATTTTAATTATTAGATTGTATGTTCTTTACGCTCTTAATACACATATCAAATTTTGTACCAATCGAATATTAATTATTTTCTATATGATTTATAAGCTTATATTTTATACATAATTTTAAACTATAAAAACTTGCAATTTAAACAATTTATTAATGGTGACATAGTTATTGATCTTTAATTTTCTAGAACTTTTGCAAACATTAAGCATATAAGAAAAAAAATATAATCCAGTGATAAATTTGACAAAATTCATCTTCAATAAAAAGTTATTGAGTAAGGTTATAGCTTTAGGTTACAACCAATTTTATTACTAATTTTTTTTTCTATCATTCACAATCTGGCACATCGTAGTTGTAACAAAGTTGTAGTAAAAACTAGATTTTCTCATTTGAACTAGATGACCGATCCAACTCCTGTTCATTTTAGGTTTAATGTTATATTCTTCCCTTGTATTTGGGCTAGCTAGACTGGCCCAGCAACCTTCTCTTTGGCTGGTGAGGCATGGGCCCCCTTTTGGGCTAATTTGGGTTTTTTTGGTGAAGAAATTTTCTGGGCTTCTAATCCATGACGTTTTGTGAATAGTATCAAAAAGTGCCAAAAATAGTATAGTGGGGCTTATGAATAGTATCAAAAAGTGCAATGGAATCTATGAATAATAGTAAAAACAAGTTGAATAGTAAAAAAAAAAAGTTTTTTAAGCAATTCCAAATGCACACTTAGGCTCCTTTTCGAGATGGCCTAGTGATGAAACTTGTTGGGTTTTGTCACCCATGTCGTGTAGTGAAGATGGTGGGCATTTGTTAGGTTTGCTAGCCGGCATCATGGAGGGAAGGATATTGGTTTTTTGTTAGGCTTGGTGGTAAGGGAGTCAATTTTGTACAGGAAGCTATTTCGATTTGATCAGGGGAAAGGAATATTTCGATATCAGTTTATACTGGTGTACTGTTTCAGACTTATTTGCTATATATATATATATATATATGTTTGTACTTTGTATTTATTTATGTAAGTATGAATTTATGAATTTATATATTTATCAACAATAAAATCCACATATTTTATAAGTCTAAATATTAGCCTAAGGGCATTAACAAATATATTAGCTTAAATAACATGTTTTTTTAAAATAAAATAAAATAAATTTAATTTTTTAACATTAAAATTTTTTTTTTTATTGTACTAACTGAAAAACTAATATCGGCCGAAACATCGAAAACATGTGCAGTACAAATCAGTACATGTCAGTATTTTATTCAATACATTTTAAAGAAGTACTGATACCAGTTTAATGACCGATTTGGTATATTTTCCAGTATGACTAATATCGGTACGGTATTGACTTCCTTGCTTAGTAGCCCAAATCATATGGAAAGTGTGGATTTTGAATTGGTTAAGTTGGCCCAACCCATGTGGTGTGGGGTAGATTTAAAGAAGTGCAATTTATATTTTTTAAAAATAAAATAAAATAAAATAAATAAAAACCTCAAGACTCACTCTCCTACATTTACGTAGAAATTGAATAAAAATTATTAAATGTGTTGTATGTTTGTTAAGGTAGGAAATTATCAAATACTATAATAACGTCAAAAAAAATAAAAAAAATAAAAAAAATAAAACAATATAGAACGTAAGAGCATCTCCAGCAGCCTTTCCAATTTTTCTCCAAATTTTTGCCTGTTTGGAGGATGAATAGTGACATTTAGCTTTTACCTACCAACTTTTTCAAATACACTTTCCAACAGATTCTCTATCTCATTTAAATATTATTTCTTCATTCATTGTTTATTCTTTTTTTAATCATCATTTATTCTTTTTTTAACAACAATATTTTTCAATGAGAAGTGCTATGTTCATAACATTTTACGCAATATTTTCACAACAAAATTTATGTGGAAAGTTGTTATTAGTTCTAATTTGAACACACCACTGAAATTATTTTTTTACTCGCCAATATTAACTAATAACAATCTGTTACTTAAAATTTATTGTGAAAATATTGTGGTAGTATTTTTCAATTAAGATTTTTTATTTTTCCCTTATCTTTTTATTTTTCATCCACACGTTTCTTTTCTTTTCTTTTTTCCTCTTTTTTTCTCCTCCACACCTTTCCCTTATCTCTATCTTCACTTTTCTTTTTTCTTTTGTTCTCTAGCACTTCGTCTCTTTTCTCTTCACTTTACTTTTTTTTCTTTTCTTCTCTTCGTCTACTCTACAGCAAGAAGCTCTCTCTTTCTTTTCTTTTTCTTATTTTTCTCCTCCACACAAGTGTTCAGCCCCCGTTCTTTTATTTTCTTTTTCACCTCAAGAACATTCCAGCAACCTCACATTTGCTTCACATCAGAGAAAAGAGAGAGAGAGAGAGAAAGAGAGAGAGAGAGAGAGAGGGGGGGAGAAAGACTGGGTCAGATCGTCCGCCGCCTCACCGCCGGTGGAGATTGAGGTCGCCGAAAGGACAAAGTTGGTGGAGATTGGCGTTCACCATGCAGCACTACCACGTCTGTCGCCTCACCGCCGCTCATCCTCCTCCCTACCATGCTGGGTCAGATCGGCTCGTTCTTTTTTTTTTTTTTTTTTTTTTTTTTTCCATGTTTGCTTGTTCTGATTCAACTTTATTTTAAGAATTGGATTTTGCTTTTATTGTTATGGTTTGATTAATTTTAAGATTATGTTTTTGAGTTTGTATTTTGATTATACTTGAGTTTAGAGATGTTTGAGAGAAAGTTGGTTGTGTTTGTAGCCGTGAGAGGAGAGAGAAAGGGAGGAAAGAGAAAAAAGTATTTTTCTAATTTAGCCGGTATTATTTTAAGGGGAAAAAGTCTTAGATATGCTACAGTGATTGTTACAGTGCTCTCTATACATGGAGAGCTACTGTAGCAAATCTAAAAAAAAAAATGGAGATGTCGAGTCTGTTGGAGGGAGATTTTGGGATGAACAGTGGTTTTTCTCTCCAAAATTTAGAGATAGCTAGCCCTGTTGGAGATGCTCTAAGACAACTATAAGTAACCCGTCCACCACAAAATATTGTGGACCCTACCCTATTGCGGTTTGCTTTGGATCAGGGTGTCAGTGCTGCAATCTGTGAAGGAGACTCCATGGTGGTTTATAACTCCCTCATAGGTTCAATCATTCCTCCTTCTAATATCTGCAACTTGATAACTGTTTCCTTACTTCTAGCAGCTCGGTTTGGTGAATGTAAGTTTTTTGTTGTGCCACGGTGTGGAAATAGAGTAGCACATGGGTTAGCCCAATACGCTAAGAACTTATCTGACTCTTGTACTTGGATTGGAGATATGCCTCCTTTCCTAGAGTAGTTAGTGTCCTATGTTGTTCTGTGTTCTTCCTCTTCTTAATTAATTGAAATAGTTTGCATAAAAAAAAAAAAAAAAATCTCAATCTTCTTCCACAGTCAGGGGCGGAGCCAAACGGGCAATTGCCCCCCTGGCCCACCCATAGTTTTTTAGGAGATGAACTTATATATCATGAGTTTGCTGCCTCTAGTCAAATGCCTACACCTTATACAAAATAACAAGAGCACGAGGAAATACAGCTCAAGCGTAATTACTGTTGTGTGATTTTCAAGGTTTTTGTCATTTTATCAATTTGTTCCCTCCTCTTCATATGGTTGGCCTATCTTAATTTTTGTATCCATTTATTTTTCTTTTTCTGATTCATATGGATTTGCTTTACATATTTCTTTTTCATTTATAAAATATGGATTTGCTTTACATGTTTATTTATTTATTTATTATTTATGGAAACTTCATTAAATATGGAAGAAAAATAAAATCATTAATAATTTATCAATGTATTTTAAAGCTCAAATATATATATATATATATATATATATATATAGAAAAGATTAAAAAAAAAAAAGAACTATTAAGAAACACAAGTTTTAATTGAAAAGATTGAAAATAATATTATTATTGCCTGATAAAAATGATAAAAGAATCACAAATTTCTAATGTGGTAATTTATTCTTCGCTAATAAAATTTGTGCAAGCAATAAAATGTAAAGATAATTATATAATAAATTCTAAAGCTCAATATTGTTTTCATGTTAAACTTTGAATTTTCAAGTGTACATAAGTTCACAATTTCCTTTTTAAAATATTACAATATCATATTCATATGAGTACTTGAGTTTTCTAACTGCTAAAATCTTTTATGAGAATTGTAAATGGAATTTTTAAATAAAAAATTATTCATGTGTAAATGAATCCCTAATAGAAAAATACAGTATAGCAAATATGGCTAATGTTATTTTTTGTGTTTGTGCCCTATGCATTGCATATAAATTTTGTGCCCCTGAACTTAAATTTTGGTTCCACTACTGTCCACAATTCAGTATGAGGAAACATCCATGAAGGAGGTTTTGCCTTCATTGACCACAAAATATTGTGGAGCCTTTATTCATAGAGTATCATCAAATATCAATAATGCTACCATGGGAAATTATTGTATACTCCCGGAGTACCATAAATGCGTGCTCCCTCCTCTCACATGAATGGTGAGTCCCACTAATTAAATTCATGGTAGGACCCACCATTCATGTGAGAGGAGGGAGCACGCATTTATGGTACTCCGGGAGTACCTAATAATTTTCCTGCTACCATGCGGGATCGATTGAACCCTATAAGTTTTATACAATAAAAAAATTTACAAGTTAAGTTAATTAAAATACATAATTAAATAATGTTATTGATGAATTACAAGACATTTGATGTAACTGTATATAACTTTATTTTGCTTGGATGGGAGAATAAATAATGATGTATATAATAAATTTGTATTAATTATTAGTAATGTGGAGTTAAAAGTATCTAAGAAACAGTAAAGTGTATGAATATTTATTTTTATTCTATTTTAAAGATAATTCGATAATTATGATCGAGAAGAGAGAATTTAAACCTTAAATATTTTCATTGAAAACACCAAAATCAAAGTTATTACCAACCAATTGAGCTGCAAGATCTTGGCGTGTTTGAATGTTTATTACAGTAACTTAAGTCATGCAATTATAAATTGCATCCGTAAGTGAATTTGAAAAAGAATGTCTAAATTTACTATAGACTCTTTATAAAATATGTATAGTTTATTGAAATTTTTAATAATATCAAAAATACTAATTTTCTTTTCTACTTCACTTCAACTCATCTGTCAAATGACTACCTGTGGGCCAAAACTATAATTATGATTTCTCTTCTTATTTTCCTTCCTCCTTTCTCCTTAACAATTTTGGGGATTAAACCTAGATTGAAAATCACCATCCATTCCCATTTTTCATCTTCTTTCTTTTTATGTGTACAAAACAAATGAAAATCTCAATCTCTCACCATTGTCCTCCAAGCCCCCGACCCTCTATTTTTCATCCTCTCTAAATCTCCACCAATTGAACAAACCCTAAGTGATGACTCCGCTTTTCTAGAGATATGGCGTCTATAAATGCGTGGTTGATAGCATTTCATAAGGCTTCAGGCGAGTCATCTAGAAGATTCTTCTGGTGGTCAAAGATTTTTAAAGCATAAGCTGTAAGAACAAGAAAAATATCCAAAGAACCAATCCATATTGTTGGTGATGCTAAATGTGTGATTGTAAGGAATTCAGGAGATTTAATTTTCAGGTGGTCGAAGATTTTTAAAGCATAATTTAGTCAAGTCCTTATGTAAAGTGGGTCAGTCTGGTAATGTTTTTGGTTTTTTTGCCTGGAGTGGTGATTATCATTTACTCTTTATTATATACTCACCATACACACAAATATGATTTCACAATTTTAACTGAGATCATAGATTTATGAAATATGCAATAGCGTGTATATAATACAATTTTCCCATTTTCTTGCAGAGGTTGTGCTGTTGTAGTGGCCTTATAAATCTTAATTTTCTCTTTATTTTGTTCTTAATCCTTTGTGCTTTGTTTTCTTGTGTTACTTATCTTTTCTTGTGAAAGAAAGCCAAAAGATATTCATTACGATATTAAAGCAGTATATGTTAAAAGGGCCAGTTTAGACCTAGTGCCGGCTCAATGGTATAAGCCATTGATGAGGCCGCCTAAGGCCCCAAGTGAAAAAAAATGTCCCTAAATTTTAACCAATAGTGTTAATTAAGCCGAAATATTAACAAATAAATAAAATAATATTTTCTTATCAAATAAATAACAAATGAAAAAGAGAAAGAAATGCTATGTCTATAACATTTTTCACAATATTTTTACAAAAAAAATCCTAAAAAGCAGATTGTTAAGGGCTATTATTGACAGCAAAAAAATAATTTTAGTGGTAGGTTCAAATAGAAAACAAGAAATAACTTAACACTTAAGATTTGTTATAAAAAACATTGTGAATGTAGCACTTCTAAAAGAAAAAAGAAAAGAAAGAAAGCAATCCACAAAAATATTCACAACATTTTTCACAATAGTTAAGTTAGCAAACTTTTACTAGTTTTCAACTAGATTCACCACGAACATCATTATTTTACTCACTACTATCAATCTGCCACATCAATAAATGTAAAAAGTTTTGTCACATTTTTTTGTGTTTATAAACTAAAAAAAAAAAAAAAAAAATTCTACGTGGCTCATGTTAATTAATAGTAATTTTACATATGAAACAAGATAATCTGTTAAATTCTAAGACTTTAGGAACTAAATGTATTAGAACTTCAATTTGTATTATATTGGCAAACCATGATCAAAACATTTATTCTAGGTTTAGGCTGCTCAAAGTATGTTTTTATTATAAAGTTAGAATCGAGTGATTGCAGAAATTAGTGGGCAAATTCTATAAGGCTTGATCGATCGAAAATTAGATTCGATCGATTGAGAATCATGTAGAATTAATTTTCTCCAGAATTTCCAACTCAGCCCAAGCCCATGTGACATGTAGGGTTTTATGTTTTACTCCAAGTATTAAAAAAAAAAAAAAAAAACCCTAGCTACGTTTTAGAAGTCTTTGATGTGCTGTGTGTTGAATCTCTTGTGAGATTTAGAGGTGTTTACCTTCATACACACTTAGGGTTATCAAGATCAAGATTCATGTCAAGAACTTAAATCGCTTCAGTTGTTGCATGAAGAACTTAAAGAAGATTTGAAACCTTTGAGTGGAGTCTTAAAGTCACAAGTAGGAGAACTTGTGGTTACTGTAGATCAAAGAAAGAAGTGGTCCATGGACTCAGACTATCATGGGGTCGTGGTAGTAAGTTTTCTATTCGAGGTAGCAATAGGATGTTAGTGGTCTAAGTTTTATTGTACAAACTTCAATTCTTTCATAGTGGATCTGTTTTACCTTGAGAGTAGCTAGGTTAAATCTTCTCCAGGTTTTTTACCGGTTTGGTTTTTCTGAGTCATCAGATCTTTGTATTATTTATTTTCCGTTGCTTTATTGTTTATGGTTATTTGTGTTTAGCCTAATCTTGATAACAATCTTGTTAATCAATCTAGTATAATATTAGGTTAAACATATTCTGGTAAGGGGTCTAAATACGTGTTGATACTCATTTTCGTGACACATTTTCTACAAGCCCGATTCAATCAAGCCCGACTTCCTTTTGGGCTCAATTCATGTATTGTATTATATTTTATTCTTTTAAGCATGGCCCAACCCATGTGACTTATGGGGGAAATTGAGGAAGTATGGTTTGGAGGATATAGGTTGGTTTTTTTCGAACCTTTTGCATGAGCCCAGACCAAGCGTGCTACCAAGTGAGCAAGAGACACTGGTAGCACCTCAAGTTCATAGAGGAGGTCTTGCACCCAAAATTTCCACCTCAAAAGAGCTTTCATGCTCTAGGTGATTGTGCTCCTAATTTTTAACCTAGCTCCATTTTCCACACCAAAACATAGTTGACTCTAAGAAAAAGGATGAACAGCCTAGCCCACTTAGCCATCCAAATGTAGTTTTCCAAGGCCTGCAAAGACCAGAGACAGTAGCCATGAAGGGGAAACAACTTTGTTTCCAAAGTCGTGCTAAAAGCATGCCAAACTCTTCTCTAAACAAATGCAACCCAGCCAAAACACCAAGTTAGTATCATGGGGGATAAAAGCCTCTTCCACTACTCAAAAACTAGTTATTAGCAACACTCTAAACTCTATATAAAACTCTCTCATCAATTCAAAACAAAAACTAACCATGTTCTACCCACATACTTGAAACTTCAGAGTAAAATCTCATTCAGCCAGACAACAGTCTCACGATTTTGAACCTTAGGAGTGGAAATATGGGCACAGGAGAATCTTTCCTATCTTCCTCACAACCTTTCTTAATTTTCTCTTCTCGGTGACTGTGGGTCGAAGTTTCAGACCTATTAAACCACGTTTTACTCACATACCTGAAACTTCAGAGTAAAAACTCATTCAGCCAGTCAACATTCTCACGATTTTGAACCTTAGGGGTAGAAATATGGGTACAGGAGAACCTTCCCTCTCTTTTTCACAGCCTCTCTTAATTTCCTCTTCTCAGTGACTGTAGGCAAAAGTTTTAGACCTGTTAAACCACGTTTTCCCCATAGAGCTGAAACTTGAGAAACCAAAACCCAATGAGTCAAGAAAGATTCTCACAATTCTGAACCTTAGGGGTGGAAATACATGGGTACAGGGGAACCTTCCCTCTTTTCCTCACAACCTCTCTCAATTTCCTCTTTTCGGTGATTGTGGGTCGAAGTTTCAGACCTGTTATATTTTTATGCTTTTTCTGCACTTTTGTTATTAGCATTTTGATTCTCTCTTTTCAAAGCACCATTAGCCTTTTGCTCATTATATATTTGGAATTTTGGGCTTGATTCTCTACAATAAACACTTCTAAAGAACCCAAGGGGAGATTTGGGCTAATATCACATTCTTGGCCCTTGTCACAAAAACGTCCCTGACAATATGTACATAATCGATTTTTGCCTTAGGCCCCCAAATGCATCAAGCCGCCCTTGTTTAGACCCCAATATTAAATACAACGGATTTATCAATTTATTGCCAATAAGACATTATGTGATTGCAATTACCATGATTCAAATCATAACCACAACAAGTACCAACTCTGTAAATAAAATGATAAAACATTATAAACATACAAATTTGAAGACAAAGTGAAAAACTAGTGGAGAACAACTCCAAAGAAGGCAATAATTCACTATGTCAAGGAAGGGAGAGGTGCAGTGCTTCCCTTTCTCTCTAGATGTTTCAATCATGGCTTTCTTATGTTGTGACCAAAACTTTAAGAAATGAAAAGATGAGAATTCTCTTTCCCTTTTTTTCCCTTCTACACAGTGGTAGAGCCATAATTTTTTTTTTTTTTGGAGACCACGTTAAATATCTTTGCAAAAAAAAAAAAAAAAAAAAAAAAATTCTTGACATGTCTATAAATATGCAAATCGTGGGTTTTAGCTAGTTAGCTCAACTAGTAAACTATCTGATAGTTGAATAAGAGATCTGTGGTTCAATCTCCTCCTACACCAAAACTGATTAATGTCTTGGTCTGATAATAAAGAGCTATCTTCAATAGCAGACCTCATAAGTTGAAACTATATATATATATATATATATATATATATATGCAAATTGTGGATTTTAGCTAGTTAACTCAACTGGTAAACTCTTTGATGGTTGAATAAGAGATTTGGAGTTCAATCCCCTTCTACACTAAAAACTAGTTAATGTCTTAGTCTGATGATAAAGAGTTATTTTCAAAAACGGATGCCATAAGTTGAAACTATATATATATATGCAAATTCACTAAAAAAAGAATATAATTAAATTGTGTATGATATACATTTAAATAAAATTTAATTTAATGAGCTATGTATGACATAAGATTAATTAAAGGGAATTAAAAAAGTATTAGTCAACTATATAAATGCATTACATATATCTAGGGGGCCATTATTAAAATTTATGTCCAATTTTTTTAATTATACCAAAAATACAAAAGGGATGAAGCATTTTTGAAAAGTCAAGGGGGTCATGGCTACTTTGTCATTAGGTAGAGATTAGTAAAGTTTTTGTATTTTTTTAATAAGAATTTGTTGTATGGGTGATTGTCCCACATTGCTTAAGAGAATATGTTGTGTGTAGTATAACTTGCCCCACCTTCTCTTAAAAGTTACCATGGCTTTTGAGTGGAGTTTATAGTGTGCATTTGTGTTAGATACTCTTTCCCTTTCCTTGTGTGTGTGTGTGTGTGTGTTAAAAAAAAAAAGGCTGATTGTCCCACATTATTTAAGAGAATGTGTTGTGTGTATAGTATAACTTGTCTCACCCTTCCTTAAAAGTTACTATGGCTTTTAAGTGGAGTTTGTGGTGTGTCTTTGTGTTAGAACCCATTTTCCTATCTCTTATATGTGTTTATTTGTTTTTCAAAAAAAAAAAAAAAATGTTGTATGTTTGTTTAGGTAGGAAATTATCAAATACTATAATAACAACAAAAAAAAAAAAAAAAAAAAAAAAAAAAAAAAAAAAAAAAAAAAAAAAAAAAAACAATAAAGAATGTTTATGTCCAAACAAACAAAAGAAATAAAGCATGTATATACTGGGGAAATGAAACAATTAGTGAAATCTTTGTGAGATATATATATTTATATATATATATATATTATTGATAACTTGATAGTTATAATGAAAAATGAAGGATTTGAACTCTAGATATTTCCCTAGAAAACACCAAGGACACATTTGGTAAACTGCAATGGGAATTACATAAGAATAGAAATATGTATTACAAGGAATAAAAGACTATGTAATATAATACTTGTTACTATTCATTTGTTTGGTGACAACACAATAATAGAATCCTGAAGACAATGGAATGATAGCATTTTAAATCAAACTTAAGATATATTTTAGGAAATATCATACACATATAATTATATTTCCTAAAAAAAATAATATTTTTTAAATTTGAAAGAGAGATTAGTTATTTTTTATAATTTTTTATTTTCATAATTGTTATGTGCATATGGAAAGTTTGTTTATTTGGAAATATATTAATTTTAGAAATTAATACACATACTAAGAAATAGATATTACAACAGTTTTAAAAATGAATAGTTATTCCTTATTTTAGAGAATGACTATTCATAAGAAATGATTATTCCTTGTAATATAAATATTACCAAATTATTGAATATTTAAATCATATGAATTACTATCACATTATAGTGCCTATTAGGGTATGTTTGGTATGTTAAATGGGAATTACAACAAGAATTATAATCTTTAGTACTAGGATTTTTTTTTTTTTTTAGTACTAGGAATAAAATGTGTTATAATGTAATAACTAATTATATTCATAAGTTTGGTTATGAGTTATAATATTAGAATAAAAATTAAGATTTATTTTAGTAATATCCTACTCATACAATTATATCTTCTTAAAAATTGTTATTTTTTTAAATTTAAGATATATATATATATATATATATATATTTATAATTGTTAGATGTATATGAAAAATTTGTTTATCTGGAAATATATTAAGGTTTGAAACAATCGCAATTACTAAGAAATAGCTAATACAACCATTTTAAAGATGAATAGTTATTCCTCATTTTGAAAAATAGTTATTCATAAAAGATGACTATTACTTGTAATAAAAAAAAAATAACTAAAAAATAACTAAACCATCAGAATAATTATTACATTACAATTTTTATTACAGTCTGCCAAACATGCTCTTACAGCTTACTAAACGTACAACCAATTGAGTTACAAAACACTTTGCGTGTTTTGAATGTTTATTTCATTAACTTAAGTCATGCAATTATAAATTGCATTCATAAATGAATTTGAAAAAGAATGTCTAAATTTACTATTGACTTTTTGTAAAATATGTATAATTTATTAAAAAAATTAATAATATCAAAAATAGTTTTTATTTATTTTTTCCTACTTCACACACACATCTATATAATTTTTTTTTTATTATTCACAACTTGAATTAGGAAAACTTTTCAGGTGTTTTCTTAAAGGTAAAAACATATATTTACAGCACTGCTGTCTATGTCGGATTGTTACTGTATAATTCAGGAGTATCCTTCCTCCTCTCACATAAGGAGCAGGCTCTACACGTTGAACCTACACTGGAGCCTATTACTCTATAAGGACGGAGCAATGCTCCAGGAGAATACAACAAATTTCCCTCTATGTCATCATTGTCATGGCAGGTTGGTTGGTCACTTGTGATAGTAAGCAAGATATTGGAATTGTTAGGAACATATTTATGAGAAATATGCTATCATTTTTCTTTTCTATTCTATTCTTTTTAATTTTTTAAGACAGGCCAAATACTATTGAGTATTGCAGACGTTAATTAACTTAAAACCTATAAAACTCACCCATCAAAGGAGGAAAAAAAAAACATTAAGTGAAAGGATAGGGGAAAAGAAAACTTTGGCTACAATTTTAGATAGTTGTTAAACTTCATATATATATATATATATATATATATATATATATATATATATATGTGAGTAGTGGTACACTCATGCAAGTGCCAAGCACATATAAAGCATGAGTGAGGCCCATTCCTTGCCGATGTGGAACTAAGGTGTTAAGCCTTCCACTACAAGGTCAGCCCTTGGTGAGGTGAAAATCCTGAACTCCCGTGTCGCTTGAGAAGAAAACCGTGCACGGGAAATCTCCCCTACAATATATATGAATTAGGGTATAATTCTAAGCAATGTTACACCGCCTATTATTTTTTAATTAAATGTGAATTTCGATAAATCTATCGTCGAATTACATTATCTTCGTATATTTTCTATGCTTACAAAATTTAAAGATAATTAAAGATCAATAGTCATGTCATCAATCAATTATTTAAATTCAAGTTTTTATAGTTTAAAATAATACATAAAAGATGAGTTAATGGATTGAATGGTAAATTACATTCGATTGACATGAAAATTCGTCTGCATGTTAAGAACATATAGAACATATAATTCAACGGTTGGATTTTCAAAATATGAATTCAATAACAAGTTATTGGATGGTGTAGCATTACTTAGAGTTATATCATGAATAACTTGTACCCAACCCTATGTGTGTGTGTATATATATACACATATAAGGTTAGATTCAAGTTATACCTGGTATTATTCTACAAGAGTTACACATTTTTTACACTATAGATCTTTTATAGATTTATTGGTTAAAAAAAACTTCATTACCCATATTATCATTAAATACTTATCTAATTAATAGTATATTATTATAACCACCACGTACCCTTGGAGGATGGTTATTTCACAAGTATTAAGTACTTGTAAGGTGTGGAAGGCAAGAACTGAGGTTCAAGTTTCTAAGAGAGAGTTTCACACATATATATACTTAGATTAGAATAGAGTAGAATTTCTATCTTGTATTAAAAAAAAAAAGTATATTATTATCTCTCTCCTTATTAAATACTTCATGAGTCTAAAAACTCTAAAATCTTTCACTATAATCCCCTATTTTTTGGCAATTCCTCACATGATTCTACTCTCTCCCACTTTCTATGCTTTCTTTCAATAATCGTAACCTTTAGTGAAAGAGAGAGAGAGGAAAAAAAAAAAAAAAAAGCACCGGCATGGCAGCATGCTCTTTTAAATCTCTGTGAAATCCTATTACATCCAATTTCATTCTATGATTTGGCATTGGGAGTGCTACAAAATTTTCAACAACCAAAAAGAGATAATTTTGCACAACAGCGTGGTTTCTATGGGCCATCAAAATGAATTTGAGTGAAGAGGACTGATTGTTATCAAGGTAGTGCAAATTGCAAAAGGCTGTCTGTTATGCTTTGGAGTTCTTTGGATTACTTCTGCCATCAATTCTAAAATTTCAAATTTGGCTAGACTTGTTAATAGAAAAATAAAAGACTTTGGTTTTGTGTAGAACCTTTAAAGCTTTGATTATGTAAAATTTGATGTAAATGAATCCGCAAAATAGTTGCGAATATAGCAAATGATGAGGAGGGATTGTGGTTTTGTTGGCCATCTCCTTTTGTTAATTGATAATAAAATATTAAAAAAAAACCAACAGAATCCAACTCTAAGTCTAACAAATGATATAGTAGTCCTCTTCTATATATAAAAAAAGGACGATATAGTAGTCATTTAGCAATTTAGCCCATCCTTTTTTTTGAAAGAGTTTCAATCTATGGCGTCCGCTCCCGATAATAGCTCTTTCTCATTAGACCAAGACACCAATTAGTTTTTGGTGTAGGCGGGGATTGAACCCTAGATCTCTTATACAACCATCAGAGACTTTACCAGTTAAGTTAACTGGAACCCACACACTTTAGCCCATCCTTGTGTGTATTATCGGATACACTCATCTTTGTATTCATAGTTATCGGTGTATTATTTTTAACAGTTAGATCTTTAGGAGATCTATGGTGTAAAAAATGTGTAACCCTTGTGGACTTACACCTTACATATAAATAATTAATGCCGTCAATCTTTATTTAGGGGAATGGACTAAATAAGTAATGAAAATAGATGATCCTTAGTTTCATGGTTCTTAATACCATGTCCATCTCCGTGCTGGTATATGCATTAGGCCATCATTGCGGGAAATTATTGTGTACTTTCGGGGTACCATAAATGCGTAGTCTCCTCTCTCTCATGAATGGTGGGTCCCACCATGAATTTAATTAGTGGAACTCACCATTCATGTGAGAAGAGGGAGCTTTGCAAGGTTCAATGCAATTTCAATAAATAATTGATTGAAGGGTGAACTCACAACTCGGTCTTCATTCATCTTATTCCTTGTTGCACAAATCAAATCCCTTACATACTCATGGTCACGGAAGTCTTCTTCACTTGCACTAGTTTCATTCATCTAACATTGGATTTCTTTTGAGACATCACCTTGTTTTAACTCATAATGAGTTTTTATATATATAAAAATGAATGTTAGCCTATTTTAGCGCAAAGTATTTGAAATATTCATGATGAAACACTTAAGATTGTGTAGTTTGCGAACAAGGATCCTTGTGAAATTAATGGATAATCCATTTCATGGTATGAATTTTATTTCTCCCAAATTGTTTGCCTTCTATTCCATTTTAAGATATCACAACATATAATCCCCTATGAAAAGTCAATAAAAAAAATTCCTAACTTACCCTTTTTAAAAAAATCAACATTCACCCTTTTTCTGAAGTTTAAATTAATAAAGCTAGTTTTGAAATTTTGTGCATTTTAAATTAAAAGTTAAATGGTGTCTTCTTAAAAAGTTAGATTTTCTAAAAATGACTAATAATGTAGAAGGGGGTAGTACTACAATTAGTGCATATAGTATTTTCATAAAAAAAAAAAAAAAAAAAAATTAGTGCATATAGTATATACTACCAAGTTATTTAAATTTTAAATAATGTGGTATTGGATACACTTTTATATTTATAATATTTAATCTAAAATAGGAAATTGATTCATTTGAAAGTTTACATACTGTAGATGTTCCAAAATCATCTGCAAGTTATAAAATCATTGATGACCAACGAATTATGTTTGGATACTCTTCCAAGCAATCCAAGGCTTCCATTGTTATTGGATTTGTGACAAAAAAATAAGCATGCACCAATATAGTTGGAGCTGAGCTGGAAATCCATGCATTCTCGATGTATTCTTGAAGGCTTGGTGTCTATCCATTATAGTACCACTTTACCTCCAACAAATAAGATCTACATAAATCTGCCCAATTTATAGTGGAAAAATGAATTAAAGGTAGTAGTATAACACAATGTATTGAAGAAGAAAATGTTGAGGATTAATATTAATCAATTTAAAAGTCCAGTCCATACCGCTTTTTTGAGGTATCTAATGATGTGGAATCTTTGTTCCTTAAGGGTATCAAACGCCATTTCATTAACTGAATTGTGAAGAGCAAGGAAGTGTAATTTTCATATAATTTGGGAGTTGATCCATTGCATTGATATCCCATCTAAAATCACAAAATGCATCCATAAGTCTATATGTCAAGAAAGCTTTGAAGCAGTTGAGGTATAGTGTCATTAATACCAATAATTATATTATACATATGACGTATGCATCATTCCTCTAATAGCATGTGAAACTCATAATTGTGGTAATCATATATTGTGAAAGAAATGATGTATATATCGAATGCATGAGATGCCTTCTTCATTATTTCAAACCTCTCAACAGCAACCGTGAAAAGCTCAAGTTCATCCAAAGTGACATACACATCATAAACATCATCTATTGTCGTTATTAGTGAATTGACCTTTGTTAACATTCTCCTACTTACAATATCCAAACCGGGGCTGAAATATTTTTCCCGTTGTCCAAAAGAAATTCTCCATCAACCTATCCCTTGCAAAGCTCAACTTCTAGGCAAGGGCTATGCTCTTCCACCACCTTTGTATGAATCAAAGAAGAATATATGAGTGTTTGAATGATAGTAGTTAATGCACTTTGTCACCTTTCAAATTAGGTAAATAAAAAATTAGCTTAAATAGTTAAGAAATAACTTATTTGATATTTATTTTCTCATGATGCTATTAGATTGAATTTTACCTTGACACTTGTTTTAGATTGAATTGGTGGGCTGCTTGTACCATGTTGAAATCCAATTCTGCAAGCTCAAGCAAGATAGGGTTCATGTCTTGTTTGGTTCCGTATATGTCAATGAACCATCTTGCTTCCAGCCTAAGAGCAACTGCATCAGTTTGGCCAAATTTTTCCATCTATTTTACACTAAAAACTTACTTTTTTTATTTTACACTACCACTTTTTCAAAGCATCCACATCAGTTCATCTATTTTACAATCTTTTCTATTTAAATAATATTTTATTATTATTATTTTATTAATATCTATCTTTTTAATATCTTTTTCATCTTAACCTCATCTCAAGTCTAAACCGTGTGATTATCAAAAAGTCTCAATCGTGTTTCTCCCTCTCTCTCTCACTCAATTCTTCTTTGCCTCTAGGACTCCCTCAGTTCTCTTCCTCTCTCTTGTCTCAATCCCAAACCAAAAGGCCTAGTACTCTCTGAACTCTCTTCCTTTCTCATATATCAAACCTAAAACTCACACATGGTAGAAAAGCCGACAGCGGAAGAAACCAGATCTGAGCAGCAGTAAGGTAGATTTGGTGGCAGCAATGGTGGCAGATCCAGTGGGTTTGGCTTGATTTTGAGTTGGGTTTTCTGATGGTTTGGTTTGATTTTCTGTTGATTTTGGGTCAATTTGTGGTGGATTATCAACTTTTGAAATGGGTTGCGTTGGTGCTGATTGGATGGTGCTGGGTTGGTGGTTGGGTGTTTCTCCTTCTCTTCTTTTATTCTTTTTTTGCTGGATTGTGGTGTTCATTGAAATGATGTGTTTGTTCTGTGTATCTTTTGTTGGATTGGTGAATGGTGAAAGAGAGGTGAGAGAGAAAAATAATAATAAAATATTGTTATACACAACTACAGTAATCGTGTATATTTACACGGTTACTGTAGCAAGTGTGTGAATATACACATCTTTACACCTACTGATATAGGTAGTTTTGGAGAAAAATTGTGTAAATTTGGACACTTTTTGTATTATACCCATCTTTACACCCACTGATGTGGATGCTCTAAGCATCCTCCAATGTAGTGGGAGCTCCAAGGAATGGTTTATTATAGCTGCAAGATTTTTATCTTTATTTTGGTTGATATATTGTTCTAGATGTTTTGTTGAGAAATCTTTTGCTTCTTCCAAGATATTTTCACCTTCTATCAAAAGGAATGAAGCTTCATATAGTGATAGCATACCTTTGGTATCTTCACAAAGGCATGCCTTGAAACTCCCTCTCTCATCCTTCAAACTATTGAAGACGTCTGCAATAAGCAACACCAGGAGTGTTAACATAAATGACAGGTTCGACATAAGGTAAAACTTAAATCTATAAATTAGGAATTTGCTAATTAAATTTTAATAAGTTGCATTGATCATTTCAATGCCACCAATGTTATAATTTTCAAGTATAATTAAATCCAACCTCGTGATTTATTAGTTAATATAATTCTATGGTTCAATTTAACGAAGAACAGTCCATTGCTTATCAAATCTCAATCTCAGGTAGTGGTCGAAGAACTTAGTTGTAGTACCTAGAGAACTGTATCCAAGTGTCAATATCCAATTGTGATTTTTTTTTTTTTTTTGGGTTCCTTAAATACCTTGAGAGACACTATATTGATGTTGTCTTAGGAGTCTAAATTTCAGAGCTGTGGCATACAAATTCTCCGCCTTCCATATATCACCACAATGATCATTATTGTATAGACCATCAAATATTCTTTTCATTTCTTCCTCAAAGTGATAAGATAATCCTAGTCTTTGTAAGATTTCTATCAGTTCGAGTTGCTCAAAAGGATCCACCACTTTGTGAAGCATCATCATCAATTTAGCAAAGTGCGGTTTGTCTAGTAACGTTTTTGGCTCTTATCCTGTCCAGCTTGTTAATTGTGGGTGACCTTTATAACTCTTATAATTGTCTTTTTGTTTATTTTTTCTGTGTTATTCTGGGTTGGTTTGGGATTCGCTTATTTTGCTCGAACTGAAAACTTTTTGTTAAAAGTATTGTAGATAAAGGTAAAAGTAAACTGAAATAGTATAGTGAGACTCATGAATAATACCAAAAAGTGTAGTAGAACCCATGAATTAGGGCTGTCCACGGGTTGGGCCGGGTCGGGTTTGTGCCCAACTCGGACTCGACCCGCTCAGGTCAGGTGGGAGAGAATTAGACCTGCAACCAACCACCGATCACCACGGGTCGAGTCGGATTAGATTTTAAAAAACGATCGGTCGGTTCGGTTGAAACCGACGAACGGTGGCAACGAGCGGAGGAGAAGGAAACGTCGTCGGATCTAGTTGGAGGAGAGCGAACGTCACCGATCTGAGCTTAAACATCGCTGGATCTAAGCCAAAGTTACCGATCTGAGCTTACATGTCATCGATTCGAGCTTAAAAGTCACCGATTTGAGCGATTTTTTGAAAAATATTGCCAAATCTAAGCTAAAATCATCGGATCTAAGTAGATCTGAGAAAAATCGTCGCCAGATCTAAGCGAAAGATGGGTAATTGTTGCCGAATCTGAATGGGGGAGGCTTTCATCTGAAGTGGTGGTCGGGTGGGTTGGGTGGCTGCGGTTTTAGAGGAGAAAACCCGCCACTCGACCCGCTGGAATCAGGTTTGGAGGGTTTAGACCCGCCACCGACTGCTAGAGTCGTCGGATCGGGCGGCGAGCAGGTCGGTCTGGGCGGGTTTCTCAGTTTGGTCGGGTGAACAGGTTACATGGACACCTCTACTATGAATAGTACCAAAAATAAGCTAAATAGTAAAATAAATTGACAAAAATAATCTTTACCAAACAGACTTTTTTTCTTTTCTTGTGAAAGAAATCCTCATGAAATTCATGACGATAATAAACTAATATATATTGAAAGGACCAATTTTGACACCCATTTAAATCACAACCACAGCAAGTACCAACTCTTTATATAAAGTCTTAACCAAAAAAAAAAAAAAAACTCTTTAAATAAAGTGATAAAATAATATAGACATACAAATTTGATGATTTAAGGAAAAACTAATAAAGAATAAATCCAAAGAAGACAATCTACTATGTCAAGGAAGGGAGAGGTGCAATGTTTCTATTTCTCTCTTGAGATTTCGATCATGGTTTCCTCAGGTTGCACCAAAACTTTAAGAAATGAAAAGAGATCACTTCTCCTTCCCTTTTTTCCCTTCTACACTCTTTCAAGTCTTGTCGTCGCAGATCATGTGTAGTGGGAAACATGCTTCAAAAATGAAATTTAGGCCACATAGGAGACTGTTGGGTTTTCTTTGGGCTAGTCTTGTAGTTTAGGCCATGATTGATATAAGGGTTTAGCTAAAACCAAAGCCCACGTGCATTGCAAAGAAAATGACAAAACCAAACTAGTTCATGGGCTGATTCATTTGTTAACAAACAAGTTTCATCTCTTTTAAAGCATGAAATCCAAGGCTAAAGTAAATTTAACTTTTCTATTCCCGAATAATAACAATTGAAAATATGAGTTAAGTTTAGACATGCTTTACATAGTATGATTGGTATTCCTGTTTACAAATCATTATCTTGACTGTGTTATGATTTCATCACATTTAATGTCTTCAATATTTTCTTCAAAAATGGGCTTGACATTATCGAACTCTAAACTTAATTAGCTCTTCACATGATAATTGGATGTCAAAATTTTTGTTATTTTTTCCATGCTATATGAATTTATTCTCTTCTAAGATTCGTATGAAGCATAATTTCATGAGAATCACACAAAAAGAAAAAATTTACCATCACATGTCTCTCTCTCTCTCTCTCTCTCTCTCTCTCTTATTAATCAACCTTTAACAAATCAGTAATCGAGGGAAAGATCATGACTAGTTGACCTCCTCTCACGTCGAGGGGGATGATCATTGTTTGTGGTGCTTGTGAGTGCATTGATCCCAATTCTTTGAGCTCTTTTTGTAACTCCTGTTTGAGGAGATCCTTTTGTGATGCCGATCTTCCCTCCTTATCATATTGTGAGAACAATCATGTCTGTCCACAAAGGTCCTTTTGCCATGACATTCTTTCCTCTCCACAATGCTCCATTTTTGAGAGTCCTCTTCTTGGTCCATAAAACTCCTTTTGTAATATCTATCTTTGTGGTCTAGAAAACTCATTTTATGATTGCAATCTTGCCCATCTCTCTTCTGACTTCTGAGATCCTTCTTTGACCATTGAATTCCTTACTCTTCTCGGAGGGGATGGGTCCTATAAGCACAATGAGATATTAATAAATATTTACTTTCAAAAAGAGATTTGAGAGTTTAGGTTTGATACTTCATCCAAAGCTACAAGATTGAAGCAAACTTCTAGTTGGAAAAAAATTCATTCCATGATTTCCATCTCATATTGTTAATTTTGTTTTTTTCTTTTTAATCCAATGGTAAATTGCAAATTACACCACTAAAATTTAGGGGTGACTGGATTTTACACTTTGAAATTTCAGAATTTAGTTTTTACCTCCTAAAGTTTGGTGATATTTGGATTTTACACATTGACATTTCAGAATTTGGACTTTACTCCTATATTTTAGGAGTGTTTGGATTTTACTTCCTAAAGTTTTGCGGTGTTTAGATTTTACACCTTAAAGTTTTAGAATTTGGGTGTAAAATCCAAGCATCCTAAACTTTAGGGGGGCAAAATCCAAGTTCTGAAACGTCAAAGTGTAAAATCCAATCATCCCCAAACTTTGGGGGTGTAATTTGCAATTTACCCTTAATCCAATTTGATAAGAAAACAACATTTAATGCACTATTTTACAAATAAAATTTTTCAAAAACTGCTCTCTTTAATTTAAAATTGGATTAAATAAGTGAATATTCACTTTGCAAATAAAAATAAAGCTAAGTTGGGAAAACTTTTAAAATTTTTGTTCATTAACTTTTTAAAAAGAACTATTTTGAGACATGTCAAGATTCTCACTATGGAATAGCAATAATAGGAAGGAGTACTCTAGATATAAATCCAATTGATAATAGAAAGAGTTTTGAGTCTTAACAAGTCTAAGAGCATTCACAGCAAAGAAGTTAAAAATTTTAACAACTCACTTTATAATTTATCAAACATCAAATGTTCTATTTTACACATCACAGCTAAAAACTATTCATCTCTCTCTCTCTCTCTCTCTCTCTCTGATGCAGCCACCCTCACAACCCGCCATTCACCATCTCCACAAACGCACAACCAACCACAACCCTAACACCACAACCACCACGTACTACAAGCCTTCATAAAACCCAAACAACCACTACAAACAGCCACAACTGACCATCCTAGTTGCCATAACCCACCATCCTCGTCACCACAACCCACCATCACAATCACCACAACCAAAACCGAGCAACCCACAACCTGCCATTCTAGCCATCATAATCCACAATCCTAGCTGCCACAACCAAAACCTAGTACCTCTTCCACCATCCTCTTCCACCATCATAAAAATACCCAACCACCTTGCTCTTCCACCACCATAAAAAAACCCAATCCCTTGCCACAATCTTAACCCAATTTCAACCCATAATCCCCATCCACAATTGTAACCCGATTTCCAGCCACCATTGATCATTCACATCCACTGCTAGCAACCCACAGTCCCCTGCCACAATATTAACTTGAGTTCAACCCACCACCACCATGACAAACCAACGAACCCACCTTAGCTACAACCCACCTTAGCCTGATCTCAACCCATAAAAGAACCACCACCAACACCAAGAATGCCTAGAACGTTGACCTATCACCCCCAGCCACAATAGTAACCCACAAAAGGGGAGCTACTCATGAGGCTTCTTGGAATATTAGAATTATTTGTAACATGTCTATCTGCAATAGAGTCCACTTCATACTATATGACATTATTTATTTTCCTTTCTCCTATATATTCATCAAGCCATAAAGTAGGCTATGAGCCTATGCAGAGGGTAAGTATGTCTTTGTGAAGGACATTTGTAAAAGGCTAATAAGGTAAGAAAAACAGTACTTGAGCCGGATCATATTTTTTGGGCCTAATTGGAAAACACATGAACTCTCATTTCCTATGTAAACCTCGTAGAATAAAAAAACCAAATTTTCCTTCTTTAGTTTATGATACATCCAAGGTTGTCAAAATTGGGATCTTACATTGGATCGTGGATCATAGGATTGGATGGTAGATTGTAAGATCCTGCCTATTTTCAGATTTTAAGCAAAAATCTATTAATAGTGACTTTGTATGTTATATAATTACTTAAAATATGAATTCATCCATTAAAAAAAAAATTGTATCATAAAATGTAATTTGCATACACTACATTGTTCTTATGTCATTCTAATGAAACAAAATATATTTAACTTTTGACATAATGTATCTAAAAAGTTCAGTACATGTTTAATTAGCAACTAAGTACCAAAATATTGTCTACAGATATGGAAAATGTTTTCCAAATTCTAAGTTCCAATCCAAAATAAGTTAGGCTAGTTAGCATATAAAAACTTGCTAATTACAGATTTACAATATGTAATCCAAAAGAGAATTCTCAATCTAAGGTTCTTATAATCTAATTACTGTCATTGTCATATCCCATTTCATCATCTATATCCTTTCTAGTATCAATATCTAAAACGTTAAACTTAAGTACTAAAGGTAGGATCAGTAGGATAGGTAGGATCCCATACGATCCTACGATCCCATACGATCCTACACGATCCTGCATACGATCTTACCATTTTTACGATTCTGCTACGATTTTAAACTTTTTTGGTGAGATGGGATCGTAAAATCATGCGATTTTACGATTCGGATCGCAATTTTGACAACCATGGATACATCCAATATTCAGCCTAACAAAACATATCAAGACAGATTGCTCTTTTTGGGGAAACAAAAATGGCAAAATTACTAACTTGCATCAGAGCTAAATAAGATGTTGCTAATTAAGGCAAATTTTCATGGAGATCTACAAAATAGATAGCATCTGAAAATATAGTTAAAAATACTAATAGTAATTATGGTCAACGCCATTATTTTGTGAATATAACACGCTTTAATAATGTTAACATAAAATAATATATAATATCATGTCATCATTGTCTGAATGTGTCGAAGCAAAATATCACTCAAAGGGCTTTGTAGAAAAAGATTAAAAATAAAAAAAGATACAACATAAATTATCAAAAAAAAAAAAAAAACCTCAAAGGTCGTGTTTTAGAGGTATGTTAACATGAAATTACATTGTTTATCTCTTTATTTTACTCTACTGGTTATGTTAATTTGTCTCATATTTCCATATAATTTTTAATCTACTTTCTCAATGGTATATGTTAACATAAAATAATTTATAATATTATGATATTTTAATTTGAATATAACTCATTTTTACTATGAATTAGAATGCTATTTTTATAAAATTTCTTAAAAAAAAACTCTGCTTATACATATGTTTATAAAATTATTTTACTTTATGTTTATAATAATATATCAATTAAATAAATGCAAAATAATATATAAAATAAAGGGATAAACTTATTGGATCCCATCTTACTATTTCAGTTTGAAAACTTTGATGACAAAAAATTATGAAAAGTTCATGTACTAAAAATGTGGCCATTTGTGAAAATTGAATGATTTTTATAAACTCAAATTAAATAATTTAATTATCAAGTTGTAGATAGTGAATGCCTAGTTCGTGTTGTTGCTTTAATGCCTTCTTTTCTATATTGCTATCAGGGAGGATAAACAATTTTGGAGGGAGATGACTGAATAACCAAGCGAGAGTTGTGGAGGAATACATGTTTTACAAGATAGTACAAGCTGACCACCATCAAAACTTTAATTTTGTTCTCAACTTTAAGAAACTTTTAGGAATACTTTTTTTTTTTTTTTTTTTTTCTTTTCGTTTTCCAAATTTAAATATAAATCTCCATTCCTTTTTCTCTACCTCTCTCTTTTAACTCCTTCGTTGCGGCAAATAGGAGGGTTCATAGCCAATATATTTGTCAAATAGGTAAATCCGAATGTGAGTGCAAATAGATCCTAGACCACTTCATAAATGTCGTTCAATACCCTAGCATTCACTTCCTCTCTTGCCATTATTTTCAGTGTTAGTTATTGCTTTCTCCTTCCTAAATCAAAATTTATTGCAAATTCCTTTTTTTCTTTTTCTTAGGGGTCCAAAAGGTTTTCATACACACACACACACATATATATATATATATATATAGGTTTTCAAATTGTACATTTACATTACTTATAAATTTAAAATGTAATTCTATGGGAAATATATTATTTTATATTAACATAAAAGAATACATGTGCATATAACATAAGTACATAATATACTTTCTCAAGAGCATATGCTGACATAAAATAAATTATAATGCTATGACAATTTAATTAGAATTAAGCACATTTTTAGCAAAAATTAGAATGCTATGTGTAAGGTTGAATTTAATCAACCATTTTGTTGGCTTTATTCCGTGTCAATTTGCTTGTAATTTAAGCACTTAGTAACCTTGTATTTAGGTGGGAAACTTGAAAGGATAGTGAGTGAGAGAGTGTGAAGAAATGCTCAAGATTGTGCAAAGAAACATAATCTCGCGACTGGATATCGCGGGTGAGTCGCGGCTTGCAAGTCGCCAAAAGTCTGCACACGTGCCAAGCATGTCAGAAGCTGAAGAGTCGCGCCAGCTGTTGCACTACAGGACAAAAGTTCCAGGCTGGCAAGGCCGTTAAATCGCGACTTGAACTCGCGACTAAACCCAGTCGCGAGGTCAAGTTGCCAAAATGCCCTGTTTGGGAAAATCTGACGTTTCACATTCCATTCTCATTCCAGTATAAATACCCCTCATTCCCACGATATGTAGAGAGCTTCCAGAGAGAATTTTGTGAGAGAAACTCTAGAGAAATACAAGATTGATTCATCCACAATCTTAACCTTAGAGACTTTACAAATTCCTCTACTCTCTTCCTCTCCATTGTCATACCCTTGAGAGGCTTTTAGCCAAATCCTTATCTCACCACATTCACGTCTGTGAAAAGGTTTATTTGGTACTGTTGGGAAGCAGTTAAGAAGGAACCAATCTACATTGGTTGATGCTATGGTCTAGTAGTGGAATCCGGTAAGTTAAAGAAGAAATAGGTTTGGCGTAACCTCGTTGGAGCAAGAAACTTGGAGGGCTTAGGTACTTGGGTAGATTAAACTTGGAGGGTCTTCTGCTGTTCATGTATTCCAACTACATTCTTTAGTGGATTATTTGACCGCTTGGAGGGCGACGGAGAGGTTTTACGCCGAGGGCTTCGGTTTCCTCTTCGATAACACATCGTGTATTGTCCGTGTGTTTGCATCTTCTTTCCTTTATCTTTGCCTTATATTTACTGCCGTGGATGTGTTTATATTTGGCTTAGATTATTTATCAATTTTGTCATAAGCTTGTTATCATGTTCCGCACATAAACTGTTTGATATAAAGCTTGAATTGGTAATTTTGTAATTGGGGTCTAAACGTTCAAGGGTGTTCCCATATTGAACTTTCACTATGTTTATAAAATTTCTTAAAAATACTTTCCTTATAACATATGTTTTTTAATTAAATGCATTTTATGTTTATAGTGACATATAAATTATATAAACATGAAAGAACACATAAAATAAATAAACAATTATTTGGATACACTCTTAATATTTTAGTGCAAAAATTTTGACGCAAAAATTGCGAGTTATGAAGAGAATATGGACTAAAAATGCGTCGTTTTATACGATTGAATGATTTTTTCAAACTCAAATTCTATAACTTTATTATAAAATAAATATTATTTTATTTTGGAAATGAAAAGGCTAAAATGACTAACTTGCATAGAAGTTCAACATCATGTTGCTAAGGCTAGCTATTATGGAAAACCATAACATAGATTCTTTGTTACACATTTTGAAAAAAAATTGAATTGCAACAATTTTTGAGATAAGAACTTCTTATTTAGGCTATAAACGAGCCGAGTATTAAATGTTCAAGCGTATTCATTTATTTATTTATTTATTTTGAACACAAACCAAGCTTGAGCTTATTATCAAACATGATTTTATATTCAAACTTGACTCATTTTTTTGTTAAGTAATGTTGTGAAATTTTAAAATACTCGCAAGTGTACGAACCGTACCGAAGTATAGTTTGACAAGTACGAGGTCGAACCCACAGGGACTTGAATGAACGTAGGAAAATTAATCAAATCTTAACCAAATTAATCCTAATCTAGTTTAATAAAAATTGGTTGTTTTGAAATTAAATAAACTAAGCAAATAATAAAATTAAGCAAATAGTTAAACTAAGTAAGAGATATAAAACAATAAAAAGATGTAAACAATCAAGGAAAAGGAATTAAGGTTTTGGAATCCGCCTTGTAAGTCATATCAGCATATATTTATAATCATTAATTTTTCCCAACTCACTACATGATAATCTAGAAATCAATCTTGCTATCATGGAAAATATCCTCATTAAAATCCTTATTTTAAAAACCAAAAGCATGTTCTTCTTCGCTTCTTAGGTATAAAATCAAATCATCAATTGTATTCGTAGCCTAACAAATCACAAGATATATCCAATTCTAAAAATCAAATCATAAATTGTATCCATTGACAGACAAATCACAAACGATATCTAATTTTATAATCAAGAATTAATAAACCAAGCATTCAATTAATTAAGATAAATCCTAAATCATGAGAAAAACATGATTGAACTCATATGTAGAATCTCATCTTAGTCAATTGATATGAAGCAAGAACAATTTAAATCATTAAAGTACAACTATTGTGGGAAAAATCAAATCACATAAATATTACTGATAATCCTTAACAAGGTTTCATCCTCAACCCTAATTATAAATTTAGCTACTCATGATAATTGAAAGAAAATACAAAAATAAAATACTAAACATTATATTAGAAAAATAAAATAGAGAAAGAAATAGTCACAGTGCTATCATGAAGAAAAGCTACAGAGAAGCCACATGCGGCACTGCCTCTTGCTCCAATTTTCTGTTTTGCATCTCAGCCCTAGCACTAGCCTCCCTAAATTTTACCCTAAAAAGCCTTTAAATAGGTCAAGGAATCCTATTACAAGTTGAATTCCCGTTTGGAGAAAATCCCAGATTTTTAGGCTTCACTTAACCGACGATTTCGGCCCATTTAAGCTCAGAATTCGGGCTTTTGGTAAACTACAAAGTTGTAACCCTTTAAGTTAAATTTCCAGCCCAACTTGAATCATCTCAATTAGACATCTGAGCCGAAAGTTATGCTGAAAATACTAACTAATGTCCAGGCTGGAATCCTAATCCGAATTGGACTTGAATTTGGTGCAAATTTCCTTTTGATTCCTTGCTCCAATTGGACTTAAATTTAATTCAGTTGGCCTTCTCTTGAATTCATGCATGGCTGGATGTAATTTGGCTTGATTCAATTGGCTTAGCCCCACTTTTCATGTAAAGACCTTGTTACCTGCAATACAAAGATATTATATAATCAGTCACAAAATAACATAAAAGTAAGGCTAAATATGTAGATATGTGAGTACTTTATTGTATATATTTCATGCACATCAAGTAATCTCGAGTCTTGTTCACGAGCTACTGGATTAACATATTTTTTTTCGTACATAGTGTGAAATCATGACTAAAATGTTTTACCTCTACACAATTTTATGAACTTTAAGTATGAATATATTGTTTATATCATTAATTAGATACAAATAATAATCTAATACCATATAAACCTATTGACAAACTTATACAATCTAATTTCAAGTATATATAAATATATTTTTAGACAAGTATACATATAAAAATATAATCTTATATATAGTTAAATTGAGTCCTCTTGTTTATGAGCTTGTTCACAAACACATTATTTTGTTTGAACTTGATTTGTTAATAATTGAGCCCAAACTTAAAGCTTAAGCTTGACTTCTTTTCTAAATAAACAAACATAAAAAAGTTTTTCTTGAGCCGAGCTTTAGCTATTCATAAACAATTTGGTTCATTTATGGCCTTATACTAATCTCTACATAGTAAGAGGATAGGAAAAGTTATCTCTATATATTAAGAGGGTAGGAAAAGTTAGTTATCATCTTTATGTAATTTTAAAATTGCCCCTATTAAAATATATATTTTACAAGAAACGCTATATCCACAACATTTTTATAAAACTTTTACAACAAATCTTAAGTGGTGGGTTATTATTGGTTCTTATGGGTAGACAAAAAAATATTTTAAATGTGGATTCAAATTAGAACCTATGATTTTCTGTGAAAATGTTATGGATGTACACTTCTCATATTTTACACTTATCTTAAAGAAAACTGTGGGTTCCAGTTAGCTTAACAGGTAAAGTCTCTGATGGTTGTATAAGAGATCTGTGGTTCAATCTCTGCCTACACAAAAAATCGATTGGTGTCTTGGTCTAATTATAAAGAGCTATCATTAGTAGCGGACGCCATAGGTTGAAATTCCTTTAAAAAAAAAAAAAAAAAAAAATCTTAAAGAAAACTAAGGGCATATAGGGAAATTTAAAAAGTTATTTTTGTATTTTTTTAATAAATAAAATCAATCTCAAAAGAATTGAAATTCCACTTCCAGACGTACTATGCCACTACCTAACTGTTATCTAAATTAAAAAAGATCAATCAATTATTTAAAATTACACATTTAATGTACAAATGTTCTTGATTAACTCCCACTCAGCACCAAAATCCAATTACATGTTCTATGTTAAATTAGTGTTTAACCCATGAATATGCATGGTACAATTCAAAATAATCACAATTACACATATATGGATTCAAATTATACTTTATTTAAGTCATAGATATATATACATAAGTTTTACTCTCTTTTTATTTTATTTTATTTTATATACACATGAGTTTACTCTTTTTTTGGTTTATTGGGTTTTTGATGGTCTATTTATATTAGATTTTTTGTCTTTTGCACAACATTAATTCACCTAGAAATTAGAAAAAAAAAAAGATAGGACATATGGTGCAAAATTAGACAAAAATTAGAATCCACTTTAAAATCTAATTGGATATTTTTTATGAGTTTTGGCTTTTAATGTATATATATATATAGATTTTCTTTTACGCGTAAAATGCACTTTTGGTTTATGCATTTTTACCATATTTCCATTTTAGTCCCTAAGATTTTAGTTTACAACTTTTAGTTTCCAAAATGAAAAATGCGTTTTGTAGGAATAAGGGTCCAAAATTGTATATCAAGCCTTGGGCCTTGTCCAAGGAGGTTGACTGGTCCGAGGACTGATAAACAGTAGTGAGAATGTCAAGTTTAAGACCCCATGAGTAAGATGTAAACAGAGAGAATGGGAAAGGAAGTCCGATGAGGCTTACCGTCTCGGATGAGCAAAGCATAGATTAAATACATGTCCTATTATTCAAGGTGACCTTCTAGGATGTTCTATTGACAGTGATGTGTATTGTGAATGCACAAGTGGGATGGAAGCTTTGAAATATCTAAGGAAAAACTACTACCACCACATTGAATGTTTTGCAGCTAACTTTTTGGCCGCATTTATATGGAGAAGACTCTTGAACAGTGCTGCCTTGACTATCCCAAATCACAAAGAGCTCGAGAGGGTGTCCGATGGGACAAGTACTCACGTAATGGCTTGGATGATCAACAAATTGAGAGTCAAGATTATTAAGAGGGAGATATATAATGTAAGAGACCCTTGAAGGGAAGGGGATTGGAAAATCAAGAAAGAAACACTGTAGCAATCAAGAACCAAACTTGTAACCATACTTAATAGCAATATATAAGAATAGTCTCCTGGGACTTTGCCGAGGACTTTTTTCTTCAGTTTGAACTTGTTTATTTTCACTCTTTTGTCATCAAGACCTACCTAATTTGTTGTTTGATTAATTAAATCTCAGTTTTCCAACTCATTTTCTGCAAATTCATTGTTTTGGGCTTTTAGACCTAAGTCCATCCACACCTTGGGCTAGGAATTCAAATCTGGTCCTTATACGTTCTATTTTTGGTTTCACTGGAAATATCCTATGTGACAAACACAGTGCACAGTTGTCACACTAAATGCTGACATGTCCATAATAATAAAAATTGTTTGGCATTTAAAAATGCCAAGACAACATAAAATAATAATTAAAAAAGACACATTAGCATCCACATGAACCTTTGATTCTAAAAAATTAATTTATCAATTTTAAGAAAAAAATATAAATAGAATTATAACCCAAAATACAGATGAATTTAGATTTTAAACATGAACGCACAAGAACACAAACCCATAAAATTAAATCATAAGAATACAAACCCACAAAAATTAAATTCAATAATCTTTAAACACAAAATCACAAAAATTAAATTTACCAATCTTTAGACACAAAAAAAAAAAAAAAAAAAAAATCATTCACTTTGTTGCTTCTCTCTAAAAATTCGAAATATTTTTTAGCAAACTCAGAGAAAGAGTCTCAGAAATTCTTAGAGCATAGAATATCATGCGGGGCATGTGCCTCGGTTATCTGTAGCTAGCTTTCCTTCAACTTATTTGTCTATTTTGATTTACTCTTATATTTAATGAAAAAAATAATAATCTTGCCAGATTATCTTGGAATAAATGGACAAGTATACGAGTATTCAAGTAATCATGAATTTTTTTGTAACAACTATAAATGCATAAACAAAATATTGTTAAATAATTAAATTATCTAGTAACTTACGGATAAATCAATTAGAAATCATGAAGATTTTGTAACGAGGATCAATTCGTAAAGAAGTCTTGTTAAATCATATAGGAACATATGAATAAGTCTACACGTAACCATAAAATTGGACATATATAATATAGATGACTAAATCCATGTACGTATATTCATAAAGCGATGTACAAATCAAAGTTCTCATGATTATGAAAAAATACATTTTGGGTTTAGAAATGTTACTTACTTTTAGAGAAAGTATATTTTGATATATGTAAAAGAATACATTCCTTTAACATAGGTTCGTAATATACTTTTTCAAGGGAATATGTTAACATAACATAATTTATAATATTATACCGATTTAATTAGAATATAACATATATGATATATTTACCATAAATTAGAATGTTATGTTTATAACATGCTTTTATGTTATGCTTATAATAACATATAAATTATATAAACAAAAGAAAATATATAAAAGAGAGGGATACACTTGGATCCCATCTTTGCTATTCCAGTACAAAAAATTAGATGACAAAAATCGTCAATTATGAAATGTTTATATTAAATTGTGGCCAGATGTGAAAATTGAATGATTTTTATAAACAAAAACTTATTACAATTATATGAATACTCAAAATTAGCATACTAGGCTTTACAGATTATATAAGTTTATTATCAAATAAAGCCTGTTATTTTGAAGAAACAAAAGGTTAAAAATGAGTAACTTGCAAATTTCAACAAAACGTTTCTAATGTTAGCTCGCAAGAACTACCCCTTGACTTTCTATTTGTTTTTAGGACCAATTTTTATTTTATTAAATACGGTCCTACAACTGTTTGAAAAAAAAAAATAATTTTATTTTATTTTTTTTACAGAGAAAGAAGAGCTTTTAGAAATTTATTTATTATTATAAACACTTCAACCCCAATTTTTCTGTTTAACAACTGAATATAAAATGACCAAGTCACAACGTACGCCTGATATTTAGTATTATCAAATATGGTTGAGGGGTTTAATAACTTGAATGTAGCATATGCATTAAATGTTTTTTTTTTAAAACCTTGCAGTTATATTATAGTATAAATGAAATTCAAGAAATAAAGGCGTTTGCATATCATATTAAATGTTAAAAAAAAAAAAAGAAGATGTTCTACATGCTGGTTCCTTGTTGCAGGAATTTCTGGCAGTTCAGGATGATGATTTTGAAATTCCCATCCCAGCGGTGCTGCATCAGTGGCGCCCTCCGGAACCAGAAATCCATAAGGTGAACTTCGATGCGGCTGTCTTCAAGGCGTCTAATACTGCAGGGCTTGGTGTCATTGTCTGTCCGTGACTAGTGTGGCCAGGCCATTGGAGCTCTATCAATGTCAATTCCGTTGGCTAATTCAATCACGGACATGGGAGCTTTAGCGTGTGGTCGAGCGGTTCAGTTCGCTGCTGATCTTGGTCTTCACAGAGTTATCTTCGAAGGTGATTCGGCGACAGTTATCAACGCGGTTACGCAGGATAATGCAGCGTTGTCTTCGTATCGAAACATTGTGGAGGACATCCTTTGCCTTGTTCCATCTTTTCTGTTTGTTAATGTAAAGTTGTAATTTACAACTATGTTTTGTTGGCTTGTATTCCGTGCCAAATTTGATTGTAATTTTGTTCAATCGTTTAAAACCCTGTATTTGTTGTGGGACTTGATGTAAGGGGTGTGTGAGAGAAAGAGTGTTGAAGACTCAAGCATTTGAAGAAGAAAAGGATTCTCGCGGGTATCTCGCGGGTATGTCGCGACCAAGCTTCCCGCGAAGTGAGACATGTGCCAGGCACATGATGGAATGCGAAGAGTCATGCCAGGTGGAGACAACTGTGTCTCGCGAGTATCTCGCGGGTAAGGCCTTCCCGCGAGACACCCGCGAGACCAGCTGTTCTGCCAGCCTGTATTCTTTGAGTCACACCTTTTGCACCCCTCCTACAAATATCATCATTACCCACATTTGTTGAGGAATGCTTCAGAGAGAAAACCCTAGCCAAACACATTGGTAATTAGAGATTGTCTTCCCCACCTTCTCTAAACAATTTGCTTGTGGTATCTCCTCAACCATTCCCTCTCCATTGTCCATATCTTTGAGAGGTTGATAGCCCAAACACTTGACACACCTTAGAGAGTGCTGAGTGACGTTTTTGGTGCTGCTGGGAAGCATTGGAAGGAGCCTTCAATGGCAGATGCAACATGGAGCTTGTTGCGGGATCCGGAAAACTAGGACAAGACACGGTTCCGAGAAGCCTTGTTGGAGTAGGAGCTTGGAGGGCTTAGGTACATCGGGTAGACTAGGCTTGGAGGGTCTTTTGCTAATCCATGTATCCCAACTGATTGTCTAGTGGATCGATTTCCGCTTGGAGGGCGGCGGAGAGGTTTTTCGCCGAGTTCTTCGGTTTCCTCTTCGATAACACGTCTCGGTGTTATTTGTATTTGCATCCTTCTTCCCTACTCTTGTTTATTTCATTTTTACTGCTGAGTTGCTTTAAATTATGGATTAGAGTAGTTGTTTGTTTATATGCTTGTGTTTACACTATTCCGCACTTGTTAGTAAGTTAGTGTAAAATCAACCAAGCCGTAATTTGTATTTGGGGGTCTAAACCGCTCGTGTGTTTTTCAACACATTTTCGAGCTTTCAATTGGTATCAGAGCAGGTACACTTGTTGAGGTTTAATTACCTAAGTGTGATCCTTGACCCCTTGGTGTTGTTTGGATAGTGTCTTTGTTAAAATCAACATGAAGGGAAGCAAAGGTGTTTGTGATAAAGACTCTGTCAGTAATTCTGAATTCTGTTCTAGTAATGTGGTTTTAGAGCTTTTTAAGACAAAGAAACATGCTAGAATTTTCTGTCACATGCTAAGATCTCTAGTACATAGAAACCATGATATTCATAATAGCTTGTGTGAGTCAACGGCTTTAGTCTATAAATATGAGAGAAGAAATAAACACTTGTGTGATGAACTTGAACATCTAAGAGGAAAACTTCACTCATCCTTGAACGAAATAAAAGAAAAAGAGCCTCGCTTCGAGGGCCAAGAGTGTCTCTCTCATGCGTGTCTTTTTGTTCACACCGCTTTGAAAGTTTTTAATTCATGTTTGTGGTACCTTGACAGCGGTTGTTCAAAACATATGACTGGAGATAAGTCTTTGTTCAAAACACTTAAAGAGAAGGAAGATGGCTTTGTGACGTTTGGAGATGGTAGTCACTCACAAGTTCTTGGAAAGGGAACGGTGGACATTCCGGGGCTGCCACTGCTGAATGACGTGCTGTACATTAAGGGATTGAAGGTGAACTTGCTGAGTATCACTCAAATCTGTGATGATGACTTCTTAGTTCAATTCTCCAAGAAAGGATGTCTAATCTTGAATGAAGAAGGTGTTAAAATTCTGAAGGGGCTTAGAACCACCGACAACTGTTATGGGGTCATTCCCAAACCAAGCATAGCATGTCGGAGTGCCCGGGTAGATCTCTTGGAGTTGTGGCATCAACGTCTTGGACATGCCAATTATAAACAAGTGGCCAAAGTCTCAAAGCTTGAAGCAGTGGTTGGTCTACCAAAGTTTGGGAAAATTGAGAAGAATATTTGTGGTTCATGTCAATTAGGAAAACAGACAAAGTCAAGCCATCCGAAAGTGAATGTGATTGCAACATCTCGCCCGTTAGAGTTACTGCATGTGGATCTCATGGGTCCAACAAAAACAGAAAGCATGGGTGGAAAACGATATATTATGGTGGTGGTCGACGACTTCTCAAGGTATTCTTGGGTGGACTTTCTTAGGGAGAAATCAGAGGCATGTGACAAGCTGAAAAAATTGTGCAAGAGGCTGATTAATGAAAAAGGAGTACCTATTGTCAAGATCAGGAGTGACCACGGGAAGGAGTTTGAAAATGCGAAGTTTGATGAATTTTGCAATGAACAAGGCATCATGAAAGAATTCTCAGCCCCAAGGACTCCTCAACAAAATGGAGTAGTAGAAAGGAAGAACCGAGTAATTCAAGAAATGGCTCGAGTAATGTTACTCAACAAAAACCTTCCACAGAAATTTTGGGCTGAAGCGGTGAATACGTCATGTCATATTGGCAATAGGATCTACTTCCGAGCTGGAACGAAGAAGACATCTTATGAAATCTGGAGAGAAAAGAAACCAAAGGTTAAATACTTTCGTGTCTTTGGGAGCAAATGCTATATTCTTAATGACAGAGAGAACCTCGGAAAATTCGATGCCAAGAGTGAAGAAGGGATCTTTCTAGGCTACTCTTTAAACAGCCGAGCGTATAGAGTGTTCAACAAACGCACCAAGACTGTGATGGAGTCCATAAATGTGGTTATCAATGACACCATAACTGAAAGGAATATTGATGAGGGTGAAGGATCTGACCACAAGAAGGGGGATGGTGAGGACAACATGTCACAAGCTGATGATATTGAGAAAGGATCACCGGAAAAAGAGACCACACCAACCATACCAAGAAGGGAGACTAGATTAGCACAAGGGCCTCCTAGTCCTCTTACCCCTCCGGAAGTTCAACCTCCAATCTCTCGAGATGAAGAACCTTCTACCTCCAAGAGACCGTCGTCAAGGGTAATTCTTAATCATCCATCCAGCAACATCATTGGTGATGTCAATGAAGGACTTCGGTTGAGAAAAGGACCAAAATACAGTGCAAATCATGTGACATACAATTGCTACCTTGCTCAATTCGAACCTAAGAAGGTAGAGGAAGCTCTTAATGATGAGAACTGGATAGAGTCTATGCATCAAGAGCTACATCAGTTTGTTAGAAATGATGTGTGGGAATTGGTTCCAAGGCCAAAAGATACTCATGTGATCGGCACCAAGTGGATCTTCAAGAACAAAACTGATGAAGACGGTGAGGTTGTTCGAAACAAGTCCAGGCTGGTAGCTCAAGGATATACCCAAGTGGAAGGCATAGATTTTGATGATTCGTTTGCACCAGTAGCAAGACTAGAGTCGATTCGTATTCTATTGTCCATCGCTTGTGTTATGGATTTCAAACTATACCAAATGGATGTGAAAAGTGCATTTCTGAATGGGTTTCTAACTGAAGAAGTATTCGTTGAACAACCAAAGGGATTTCAAGATCCTCATTTTCCAGACCATGTACTGAGGTTGAAAAAGGCACTGTATGGGTTAAAGCAAGCACCACGAGCATGGTATGATCGTCTCACAACATACTTGTTGGATCGTGGATTCATAAGAGGTCAAGCTGATCGAACGTTGTTTGTAAAGAGAGATGAGAAGTCGCTCCTGGTTGCTCAGGTATATGTGGACGACATTGTGTTTGGATCTACACTTGATCATTTAGCTCTTGAATTCTCCGAAGAAATGAAAAAGGAGTTTGAAATGAGTATGGTGGGGGAACTGACCTATTTCCTAGGACTTCAAGTGAAGCAACGGAAAGATGGGATATTCATATCTCAAGAAAAGTACGCCAAAAATCTCGTTAAAAGATTTGGTCTAGACTCCAAGAAGCACACCTTCACCCCAATGAGCTCCTCGTCAAAGCTAAGTAGGGATGCTGCAGGTGTAGAAGTGGATCCAACACTCTATCGGAGCATGATAGGAAGTCTCTTATATCTCACTGCCAGCAGACCAGACATTGCCTTCAGTGTCGGCGTATGTGCTCGATTCCAGGCAGCCCCCAAAGAGACACATTTAACAGCAGTCAAAAGAATCATCCGATACATAAATGGGACATCTGATTATGGAATTTGGTACTCAAGAGATTCAAATGAATGCCTAGCTGGATATTCTGATGCTGATTGGGCCGGTTGTGTTGATGATAGGAAGAGTACCTCCGGTGGGTGTTTCTATCTTGGGAACAACTTGGTGTCATGGATGAGCAAGAAGCAAAATTCAGTCTCTCTATCGACAGCCGAAGCTGAATACATAGCTGCTGCAAGTGCTTGTGCACAATTACTGTGGATGAAGAAGCTCCTTCATGATTATGGAATCACTCAAGACACGATGTGTGTGTACTGTGATAACACAAGTGCCATAAATTTGTCAAAAAATCCAGTTCAACACTCGAAATCAAAGCATATCGAAATCCGGTATCATTTTATTCGAGACTTGGTGGACGAAAAGATTGTGCACTTGGAGTTTGTCAACACTGACAATCAGAAGGCAGACATATTCACAAAACCTCTCGATGGCCCTAAGTTTGAGTCTTTGCGTAAGACCATCGGCGTCGGTATCATTCCTTGAACTCTATCTCTTGTGTGAACCTACACTGCTCTTGGTTGCATACTTGTTAGTATGGTTTCACATATTTTGTTTTAGATGTTTTTGTTTCATGTTTTGGTCCACATTTATCTGTTGGTCTTATTCTTCTTGTTCTGTTTTGGGTGTGTTTCAAAACTTCAAAAACCCATAAAAATTATAAAATCCAAAAAGTTTGATCACCTTGTTGAGTTTTGTCTCAAAACATGTTTTGCCTTGTACCTTTGTACTTATGGCTTTGTGCATTTAACGAGCTTAGCTTGTCCCTCATGCACTCATATCATAGTGGAAGAAATTCTGAAATCTATGTGACGGTTGTAAATAGATCTTCAACCTTGTCATGAATGATTAGTGAATGGTTGTGCTGATCTTGATACATGCATAGACTCATGCCTATATATCTTCCCACTTTTATTTTTCTTGCTTAAAAGAGCTCTCTAAACGTAAATCTCCAAATGAAAAGAGATATAGAGCTGCAAAAGCCTGTCGCACAAACTAGTATTCGACTAGGAAAAAGGGAAAGCGACCAAAATAAAATGTATGATGCCAAAAAAAAAAGCCAAAGGCTATCTCATAAAATGAAATATCACAAATTTCAGGCATCTTTCTCTAAATGTGATTCTCTTTGCTCAAAAGTTGCAAATGAAGTGTTAAAAATGGAGCCAAATGAAAAGCTTCAATGAATTGTTATCAAGTACGTGTGGGAGGTCATATATGCATGTTTCCATAATTGAGATAGGTCACATAACCTAGTGCTAGTTGTGTATGCCTTGATTGAATTGATCATTGAAGCCTCACATTGGACTAAGGACTATCTCATTTTTGATATCCACACACAACACACAAGTCTATGTTCTATGAATGTCATAATCATTTGTGTGATTGTACTTGATCAAATGTGTTTCACATGCTCAATCTTTGTTGATCAAATCCAAAAAGATTTTTGTGAGTTTTATTTGTTTTTGAGAGTGATTTTAGACTTTCTTGTGTTTCTTTTTGGTCAAAATACATTTTGTGTGTCTTTCATCAGAAAACTGGTTCAGGGGTTTTTTTTTTTCGCGACTGTCTCGCGACTGTCTCGCGACCAACAGCTTCTCGCGAAATGCGGTTTGGCAAAAACTGAGATTTTCTTGAAATCAGACAGAGAATCTCGCGACTGTCTCGCGACTGCGTCGTGACTTAGAGCTTCTCGCGAAAATTTTGTGCTTCAGTGGCACCTTTCGCGGTTGTCTCGCGACTGTTTCGCGACTCCCTTACCCGCGAAAATCTCGTGTTTTCAGTTTTATAGGGCTGATGTGATAGTTGTTTCAAAACATAAAAACTTCCCTCCCTAAAAACTATTTTCGAACCTCTCTCAACCCAACTCACTATTTCATCATATCCCCGTCCAAATCAAGCGTTTTTCTGCATTTTCTTCTTCAAGGTATGTTGATTAACCATTTCCTTCTAAGTTTTTACTTAGATTTTGCAGAATTTGTGGTTAGGGTTTTAATAATTGGTTTTTTTTTGATTCTTTGGGTTGTTTTACAAAATTGAGTGACGTTTGTGTCATATTTTTGATTGGGTTCTGTTGCATTTGATCCTGTTGCATCTGTGTTGGCCCCCTGTGGCATTTTATCATGTATTTAGGCAAGATTTTACCATGTTCATGCATTGCTCACATTGAGAGTGTTCTTATGCACATTAGGTGTTTGATAAAATGTCCGAATGACATTTTTGTGCCTATTTGAAATCAAGTGATTTAAATCTGTGGATTCTTACTCCATTTGGTCATTGAGTGTGTGTTTCTATTACTTTACTCATTCTCGCACATTGAGACACTCCCCATGCATATCACCTACACACACATGCCCAGTTACTTAGATTTATGCACTGTGTGTCTGTCAATCATCATTTACTTAGATTTTTGCTATGGTTTGTGTGCTGTGCACATGTTTCCTGGTATATTTGGGTGCTCTTTTGCACAGATGTCTCCGTTCAAGACTTCAGCTGTGAAAGGTGGCAGCAACAAAGGGAAAGAACCAATCATCGATGTTGATGAAGACTCCCCGAGACCAAAGAGAGCTCGTGCTTCAACTGGAATCTTTGATCCTAGCCTGTTTCGCTCTCATGCTGCTTTTGAATCCTATAAAAATCTCTTCCGAGATGCTCCTTTCTTGGTTGAAAGAGCTGTGGATCAGTCATCTCTGTTAGATACTCAAATTCCCACTTGGTTCGCCACCAAAGACTGGAATTTTCTTCTCTCCGATCTTGAAGATGCCTATGAGAACATGGTGAAAGAGTTCTATGCAAATGCTGTAGTTGAAGGAGAAGTGATCAAGTGCTGGGTTAGAGGAAAGCGGTTCTCAATCACCCCGGTTTATCTCTCCGAGATTCTTCACATCAACCGGCCCATACTTCAAATCCCACCCGTATATGATGAGCTGGTTCCATCTGAGGGCACGCTTCGGAGAGCATTAGGAGATACTTTGGAGTTCTCCTCCAGCAGATCATCAATCAATGTGGCATCACTTTCTCCAGAATTAAGGCTTCTGTCAATGATCATGTGCAACAATCTCTATCCGTTGTCAAGCACAGGTTATATTAACCTTGGTCGAGCATTATTTCTTCATGATCTGATATCTGATGAGGAAATTGATGTATGTTCCCACATCTTCCACATACTGGCTAAAACGGTGAACCGAACTGCCTCAAGGAATTGCATTCCCTTTGGTCGTCTCATTTCTCGAATTTTAAAACTCAAAGGTGTGCGTCCCTCTGCTGATGAGCGCACTTTTCCTAGGCCAAGTCCAATTAATGGTCGTACTCTTCAAGCAAGTATGAGCCATACAAAGAAGAATGTCAAGCAAGAACATCATGCTCCCGCAGGAAGCTCGAGTTCTACCTCTCATTCCTATGATGAAAAGTTTGACACCATCATGGTTGCACTTCAGGATCTTAGCACCAAACTTTCAGGACTTACTCAGATCATGTACTCCCAACACTCCCGTCTTGATAAGCAATTGACCTCTCTTGAAACTCAAATGGATGAAATTCAGAGGAAGCTAGAAGAGAATGAAGACTAGCTATTCCATGACAAAAAGGGGGAGATGATGTCAGTGACAGGGGGAGTAGTGATAGGGGGAGAAGCAGCTGCAAGAAGTCTAGTTGTCATGTCTTCTCTATGTTTATGTTTTCTTACTGCTCTCACCTGGCCTTTTGGTTTAAAGCTTTGCCAATATATGTCTAAATCGTATTATACTTAGTAGTGTTTCTTTTCAGTATATGTTTGTGTTAGTTCTATGCTTTGTGGCATATGTGCTATGTGGCAATTTTGTTTTGTACCCATGTTGCTTTTGTAAGCTTTTAGGGGTTTGTTGCATGCATTGTTTGTAGGTCTTAGTGGTTTGTGCCATGCATTTGCTATACCATGCTTTTGCAACCTTTTTGCATGTTTGCTTGATTGTTCAATGTCATGCATTTTACTTGTTGTTCAATGCCATGCATTTTACTTCAAGTACATCACTCTTGTGCCCTTGTAGGATTGTTCCTAGATGCATATACGTTCTATGCATTGGTTGAGTGATGAACACTCTTGTGCCCTTGTAGGATTGTTCCTAGATGCATATACGTTCTATGCATTGGTTGAGTGATGAACACTCTTGTGCCCAAGTAGGATTGTTCCTAGATGCAAATACTTCGTGTATTTCGCATTGGTTGAGTGTTGGAGTTGCAAATGATCCTCTTCATATGAGCTTATCATCTTGCATATCCGGATGTTCATTTCATGTGTAAATGAGCATAGTAATTACTTGCGTATAGTGATTACTTGTCTGATCTTGCCATGGTTTATTGTTTTATTCCATCTTGCATGATCACATTATATTTGCTCCATATGCTCTTCAAGTTTTTCTGCATACAATAATGTTATTGTGTTGTTGTGTTTCAGGAGATACTAGTTCATATGTTCAAGAGCTTATCAGAATCTAGAATTAGGTGTGAGTGAGTTTTGCCTTTGTTCCCAAACTCACGTTTAAGTCTAGAGTCTGTTTTAGGGTTTTGTCACGGAATAGCCAAAGGGGGAGATTGTAAAGTTGTAATTTACAACTATGTTTTGTTGGCTTGTATTCCGTGCCAAATTTGATTGTAATTTTGTTCAATCGTTTAAAACCCTGTATTTGTTGTGGGACTTGATGTAAGGGGTGTGTGAGAGAAAGAGTGTTGAAGACTCAAGCATTTGAAGAAGAAAAGGATTCTCGCGGGTATCTCGCGGGTATGTCGCGACCAAGCTTCCCGCGAAGTGAGACATGTGCCAGGCACATGATGGAATGCGAAGAGTCATGCCAGGTGGAGACAACTGTGTCTCGCGAGTATCTCGCGGGTAAGGCCTTCCCGCGAGACACCCGCGAGACCAGCTGTTCTGCCAGCCTGTATTCTTTGAGTCACACCTTTTGCACCCCTCCTACAAATATCATCATTACCCACATTTGTTGAGGAATGCTTTAGAGAGAAAACCCTAGCCAAACACATTGGTAATTAGAGATTGTCTTCCCCACCTTCTCTAAACAATTTGCTTGTGGTATCTCCTCAACCATTCCCTCTCCATTGTCCATATCTTTGAGAGGTTGATAGCCCAAACACTTGACACACCTTAGAGAGTGCTGAGTGACGTTTTTGGTGCTGCTGGGAAGCATTGGAAGGAGCCTTCAATGGCAGATGCAACATGGAGCTTGTTGCGGGATCCGGAAAACTAGGACAAGACACGGTTCCGAGAAGCCTTGTTGGAGTAGGAGCTTGGAGGGCTTAGGTACATCGGGTAGACTAGGCTTGGAGGGTCTTTTGCTAATCCATGTATCCCAACTGATTGTCTAGTGGATCGATTTCCGCTTGGAGGGCGGCGGAGAGGTTTTTCGCCGAGTTCTTCGGTTTCCTCTTCGATAACACGTCTCGGTGTTATTTGTGTTTGCATCCTTCTTCCCTACTCTTGTTTATTTCATTTTTACTGCTGAGTTGCTTTAAATTATGGATTAGAGTAGTTGTTTGTTTATATGCTTGTGTTTACACTATTCCGCACTTGTTAGTAAGTTAGTGTAAAATCAACCAAGCCGTAATTTGTATTTGGGGGTCTAAACCGCTCGTGTGTTTTTCAACACATTTTCGAGCTTTCAGTTAATTTTGTTTATGTTCCTCATAGTGGTAATATTGTGGTGGATGCCTTGGCTAAAAAAGCTAAGGATTCGGTTGGTTGCCAAATTTGGCCTGATGTAATGCCTGCTGACATTGCCCCCTTGGTGGGTTTTGATGTTCATTAATTGTTTGTTTTCAATATATGCCCAGGCCACTGGTCTGGTTTCTCACAAAAAAGAAAAAGAAGATATTTCATATGTTAAAAATCGAAACGGAAAGTTTATGTTTTATAGGCATAAAATATTATGCAATGTACAAACTTTGTCTATTTCCAACTTTCCTTTAAGTGGTTTCCTAATTTGAAACATTCTCGTGATTTAAATGAAAAAAAAAAAAATCTCAATAAATTATCCAGAAACTTATGAATAAATATAAAACTTAATCATGAAATTGTTAGTAATGACGATAAATGCATAAAGAAAATTTTGTTAAATCATCTAGAAGCTTATCAATAACAAGTAACCATAAAATTATACATAATATAAATAATTAAATCCAAAAGTGCACAGATTTGTAAATCCGTGCACAAATCTAATTCAAGGCATCATAAAGGAATACACTTTGGGTTTAAACTTGAACATTTATATCTCTCTCTCTCTCTCAAAAAAAAAAAAAACCTTGAACATTTATATTTGCTATAAATGTAATTTAAATGATGTTATAGAAAATATATTATGTTATAGGGTAAATTCCACTTACACTCCTTGAGGTTTGGTCTAATGTCATCCAGGTCCATAAGATTTTAAAATTGACAACTTTAGGCCCTGTTTGGATTAGCCATGTTTTGAGTCATATGACTCAGTTATCATCACTCAAACTGAGAATTGTGTGAGACCCACTGAGAACTGAGTGTTTGGCTTGATTTCCTCTCTCTGTTTTTATCACTCAAACTCAGTTTGGGTTGAGTGAGAGTGATGAAAACTGAAAACACCAAATTGGTGTTTTCAGTTTCTGAGTTACATAACTCAGTGGCACGCTGGTAAATATAAGGACTTTGTGGAGCCATGACTTGTGTGTTGTCAAGTCAAACCACTCATCACCAATGGCATCTCTTCTTTCTTCTTTCTTTCTTCTTCTTCTTCTTTCCTTTTCTCTCACTTTCTTTGTTTCTTCTTCAGACCCACGCTCCAAGGCTTTTTTTTTTTTTTCCCTCATTTTCTTCTTTATTTTTCTTTCTTCTTCAGACCCACGCTCCAAGGCTTTTTTTTTTTTTTCCCTCATCTTCTTCTTTATTTTTCTTTCTTCTTCAGACCCACTCCAACGTTTTTTTTTTCTTCTTCTTCTTTCTTTTTCTTTCTTTCCTTCTTCTTCAGACCCATTCCAACATTTTTTTTTCTTCTTCTTCTTCTTCAGACCCACTCCAACGTTTTTTTTTTTTCTTCTTCTTCTTCTTTCTTTTTCTTTCTTTCTTTCTTCCTCAGATCCCACTCCACCATTTTCATACATGCATAAATTTATACCCCAAAACAAAAACCCACACCTCATTTTCGTGATTTTGGTTTTTGTTCTAAGGATTCTTGGGTTTGGGTTTGGGTTTTCTGTGTTTGTGGGTTTTTTGGTGGAGGTTGTGGTTGTGTTAAGGGTTGTTGGTGGTGGAGGTTGTGGTTGTGGATTTTTGGGTTTGCCGTTGGTGGTGGTGGAGCTGGGTTTCGGTGTAGCTGGGTATTGGTGCGTGAAATGGGTTTTTGAGAAAAGAGATGTTAATGGGTTTCTGTGACATGGGTTTCGCTTTATGGGCTTTAGGTTTGTTTCTGGATTGGGTGTGCTGGAGAAAATGTCTTGTGAGAGGTAAGAGAAATCCCCCGTGGGTATCAACCATAAGTAAATAGTGTGGTGTTAGTGGTGGGCTCCACCATTTTGGCCAAAAGTATGCTTAAATTTTGAGTTATGTGATTGGGTTATGTTGCCAAACAAGAATTTTGGCATTTTTTAGAGAGAGTGGAAACTGAGTTAAGAGTTAAGGGTTTTGAGTTTGAGTTATGAAAACTGAGTACTGATTTATGAAAACTGAGATACCTCTAAACCAAATGGGCCTTTAGTCTCTAAAGACAATTTAATCCTAACTCTGATAGCCTCTATTATTGCTTTTTCTTTTCTTTTTTCCTTTAACTTATTTCTTCTGTCTCTCTCTCTCTCTCTCTCTCTCTCTCTCTCTCTCTCTCACGTCCAGGTCCTCCACATCACTCTTCACCGAGCTTAACACGTAAGGAGCTTGAGGGCAATCGTCGGCGAAATATGGTCTCCGTGATGGTTTGATTTGGGTAGTGTGAGGGTAGGTTTGAAGTGGTTTGAGTTCTGATTTATGGTGTTGGTTTGTGGTGGTGGGCAATGTAGTGATGGTGGTGAGGTGGTGGTTGTGGTCTTAACTAATATATCTGTGGGTTGAGTTGGATTTGCAGCGGTAGTGGTTGTGGGTTCCGATGGAGTGTTGGGTTTACTAAAGGTTTTTTGGATTTGGGTTTTGTTGCTGTGGATTTTGTTGAGTTTCGTGGCCAGCGGTGGTTTTCGATGGTGGTGATGAGTTTTGCTATGGATAGATTTGTAGTGGGGGTGGTTGTGGGTTGAGATATGGTGGTGTTGTGGTGGGTATGCTAGTTTTTTTTTTTTTTTTTTTGGATTTGAATTTTGTTGTTGAGGTGGTGATTGTGGTTGGTTGAGATGGTAATTATGGCAGATCTAAGGTTAGAGAATGGGTAGATTTGTAGTGGAGGTGGTCGTGGGTTGAGATATGGTGGTGGGTTTGCTGGGTTTTTTGGATTTGGGTTTATCTTTGCTTAGTTCGCATTTTCAAACAGAGAGAGAGAGAGAGAGAGAGAGAGAGAGAGAGAGAGATGAGCAATAACCAAGTAAAAGAAGCAGAAGGCAAATTCTCCAAACTACAAAAAAGAATCTGATCTCGCTCTTAATCCCCTTGATTTTGTTCCTCATGGTACAGTTTTTCTCTATTTTCAAGCACACCTATCCCGATTCCTTGCTTGGTTTCTATGTTACAACATGTTTCCTATATTGATGGGTGAGTGAATTGAAGAGAAGAGATCTAAGGGTAGAGAGAGAGAGAGAGAGAGAGAGAGAGAGAGAGAGAGAGAGAGAGAGAGAGGGATGAAGGAGGAGGAGAGATTTACCGAGAAGAGAGACAAGCTAATAAAGGGCTAACAGTGTTTATGGACAAAGTTGTCTTTAGGAACTAAAGTAGTCAATTTTGAAATATCATGAACCTGGTTGGCATAAGCTCAAACCTCAGGGGGGTGTGAATGGAATTTATCCTATGTTATATTAACATAAACTTATAAAATAACATATGTACATAATGTACTTCCTTAGGGGAATATACTAACACAACATAATTTATAATATTATAGCATTTTAATTTCAATACAATTTTTTTAACATAACGTTATGTTTATAAATTCTCTTAGAATATACTTTGCTTATAGCATAAGTTTATAAATTCTTTAACGTTTAATATTCCTTTTTGTTATGTTTATTATAACATATAAATTATATAAACAGAAGAATACATAAAGAGCGGACACCATAAGCTATTATTAGGAGCAAACGACATAGATTGAAACTCTTTAAAAATAAAAAAAGAGAGCGGGTTATACCTATTTGGATTCCCCCATCTTGCTATTTCTGTGTGAAAAATTGGATGACAAAAACCTTCAATTATGAAAAGTATATTCTAAAAATTTGATTTATAGAAAGATTTAGGAATAAATTAATTCAAAATTTTAAAAATAAATTAATACATAAAAATAAAACTTATGTCTATTTAGTGTTGAAAAAATATAAATAAAAATAATTATTTCATACATTTCAAGTTAATCATAGCATACTAATTTCATAGCAATTTTCCTTACTTTGAAGCCAGAAGTTACAATAAATTCTCTTATATAAATAAAATTTATGTTGTTCATATCATATCTTGCATCTAATTTGAAATTGAAAAACAAAAATCTTTGTGAATAAAAGAAAAGAAAATAACCATTAAAAATAATGAAATTATGAAGATGACAGGTAATAGAAAAATCTAATTTTTAGAAGACGCAAAAACAAAATAAAAGTTGATACAAAAATTACATATTCAATTTGACACTATCATAAATCCTCAATAGTATGTTATACTCACCAAAACTACGTAAAAAAAAAAAAGAAAAAAAGAAAAAAAGAAAAGAAAATGGAGATGATTTTCACAACATACTTTATCCTCCAATCTATTAGTTATATCAAAACCCAAACTTGCAGACATAGATTTTTTATTTATTTTATTTTATTCAAAAAACTGAATTTAGTAAGTTAGCTAAGAAAAAAAAAGTAAAGAAAAGGAAAAATAAATTATATAATTTTATTGAAAAAATGTCTTTACTCCTGTTTCAAAGAATGCAACTTTATTTTCTTTAATGAAAGGAGCTTTGATAAAGCCACCACTGAAAATTAAGAAAACCATTTAAAAAAAAAAAAAAAATGAAAGGATAACTTTTATAAACCCACCAAGGGAAAGAAAACCAGAAACAATAGAACATACAATGAAGGGCCCTTACTCCTTGGAACTATAGGAGGTCCCAGCTTCGTCCAAAATCAATTTATAATAAGGCCTCATATATCATTTTTATATGGTCTGAATTTTAAAAATATAACTGTTTGATTGAAAGTTCTTTATGTTTTTAACATGTATGTTAAATTTCATTCAAATCAGATGTTATTTACTATTCAATCAATAAATTTATTTTTTATGCATAATTTTAGATCACAAAAATTTGAAATTTAAACATTTGATTGATAACATAACAATTGATATTTGGTTTTCTTGAAAATTTGGAAGCACGGAAAATATAATAAGAACATTCAATCTAATAATTAGATTTTCAAAATTTACATACAGAAAAAATTTGATTGGAGAGAAACCTTTTCCTTTTACAAAAACAGGAGGCCATGCCCCACATCAAAATATCCGGAGATTGAAGATTTCATATTGGCTTTTCTAGGAACTTGTCAAAGTTCTATCTTCCCTATCTTGCTTCTTAAATAACAATTTTTGTTGTTGGACACAACACTTGCTGCTATCTTATAAGCTAATTTTACTGACAAAACTCAACTATTTGATCTTGAACAAACCCTCATGTCATCCTTACCTCTAGTCTAAAGAGGTATACTCTTAATTGCTACTGCTAAATCATCACCTAAAGCGACGAATAAAAGACTCCATGCTGTCATTGTTTTTGTGGAAGGAAGAACACCAATACGCTCAAGGCAGAGATTGCAGAAACAAGAAATACTGGAATTTACATTTGAAGAAAAATCCTAGTCATGGAACAGAAGGGAAACGTTTGCCAACATGGGAAAAATCTATTGAATCTACCTGATTTTCTCTCTACTGTGTAGTCCAAAAGAAATTATTCAATCCGAGCGAGCACCATTATCGTGCATTTGTGTATTCAACACCAATTTGTTCATGGGGTATGCTTTTCTATCTTTTGATGGACTACTATTAATAATCATTTGCCTACCTTGCTTCAAGAAGAAAAAGAAAAAAAAAAAAAAAGAAAAAAAGAAAAAGAAAAAAGGAAGAGGTTTCAAATGGCTTCTGGAGGACAGAAAAGAAGAAGAATGTTGAAGGGGAATTGCGCATGTAGGGAAGAGATCTCAAAGAGTATTGCATCAAATGTTAGGGAAAATCTGTTAGTTGATCTCAATGAATAGGATTACAGGTTTGCTTTGTTTTTATAGCGGTAAAGAGAGACTAACTAAATACATGTATAATTTAAATTGGCAGAATTATACAAAAACACATTTTGGGTTTTGAATTGTACATTTATATTACTTGTACATTTATAAAGTAATGTTATAGGATTATATTATGTTATATTAACAATTTTTTTAGTAGAAAAAATAGTAGAATTTATTTATTTCTGTATAATGAGCAAGAAGAAGGAGAAGCATTCTTTTAATGAGACACTAGAGAGAGCCAACAAAATAGAATATTCTTTTTCAAGGATATACTAACAAAATGTTGCTTAATATCCTCAAGAATCCAAGCCACTTCCATAGAATATAAATTCAAGAGATCCACTAATTCAACAAAATCAATTTCCACAAACTCTATCTGTAAGTAGCTGCTCGTGATCATAACCATTAGAATCTCGGATTTTGTACTAAAAAATTGATTGAAAATTTCCTATCTCAATATCATTATATTATTTGAATAAATCAGTTTAGTTAGACAATTCCAGATCATCCAAAACGTAACACATAATATCTCTAATTTCGGCGAGTGAAATTTCTGAAGGGTAGCATCTATGGCTTCCATAAATCGAATATGCCTAGTCAGCTTGAATGTGTCCCAAAATGGAGCCTGAAGCCAAATAGCTTATACAAAGGAACATTCCCATAACAGGTGATTACATGATTCCGCATTTGGTTTCAGAGAGAGTAGTGAAGATCCCACAAAAAAGTCGACCTGGGAATGTATTATTTTGTGTAGGACATTGTACATAGTTGTTTAGAATGTATTATTTTGTTCATAACATTTTAGACACTTGGGATGTATTATTTTGTGTATAAAATTCTAGACATTTGGGATGTAATTATTGATATGGTGTAATTAAATATATTTAGTTTCTTGGTTTAATGTGGTATGGTATTTGCTATTGGAAAATATGAATTGTAGTTCATTACAGTTGCTATAAAATAAGTATTGAAAAATATGTATTTTAGGTACATTACAGGTACTAAAAAAATTAAAAAATTTTTTTTTTTTAAAAAAAGGACCTATGCCAGCGCTGGCATAGGTCCTTTTAAATTATATTGATTGAAGACCTTGAAAGCGCTGGTATAGGCCTTTTAAATTTTATTCATTCAAGCCCTATACCAGTACTTTTGAGAGCGTTGGAATAGGTACCGCTTATGCCAGCGCTGGAATAGGTACCGCTTATGCCAACGCTTTCAAAAGCGTTGTTATAGGTTATATTCTCATTTTCATAAAGGCTGTCCTGGCACAAATAAAAATGCCAGAACAGGGTCTGAAAGAGCCGGGACCTATCCCAACGCTTTTGAAAAGCGCTGGTACAGGTCCGGTGACCTTATCCCGACATTCAAACACTAGCGGTTTGAAGCGCCGGGATAGGAATTTTGACCCTATTCTAGCGCTTTCGGGGGCTATCCCAGCGGTTTTGAAAACGCTAGGATAGCCCCCATTTTTGCAGTGAGATATGTGGACCTTATGTCAAACCCAATTCCTTCTTCAAACAAAAACCATGATTCTCAACTTGAGTTTCACATAGAAACAAAACTTGGGGACCTTCTTCTAGTGCGAAACAACAAAGTTCTTTAATAGCCTGTGAGATCCCAAGCCCATGATGATTCAAGCTAAGAATCTTCATGGAGCCAGTGATCGGAATAGCTGAGTGTTTCTTGCCTTTATGAAGTGCTTGTTTCTTGCGTTGTGAATTGGTATCAGGAGATGAGATATCACTAGAAGCTTTAGGATGACAGAGAAAAAAGATTGGTAGAGTTATCCATAATTGACTTCAGATTATTATGTAGAATAATGATTCCAAGTATAGAGTGACGAATTAATAGGGCCTACATTCCTAGCTAGGTCAACTGAAACATCACCATATCTATATCCCCACCAATTTCGAAAGATACATTTCTAGCTTGAATTGCATATATTTTGAATAGAAATTGTTAGATGCAGAGTATGGTGGTTATGTCTCTAGCTGGATTCGAGGTTAGTTGGTCCTCCAAAGAAGAAAAGAGATAGAGAAGAGAGAATAGGAACTGAATTATGCTTTACTCATTACTTGAATCTGTACAACAACCAATTCTCGCCTTTATACGTCTTCCCACCCTTTAACTAACTTTTAACTACTAACTAACTCTCCCACTCTAGCTGTACACTCACAGCTGACTCACAAGTCACGACTAACTACCACTCTCAATGCTAATAACTCTTCAATTGCTACTCACTCACTCTTACATCCAATCACTGGCCTACTTGTGTAACACCAATACTAATCCTAATAGTATTTGAATTGAAGCTGGTGTCTATCACTTCCCTTTTGCTATGTTTATAATTTTTCTTAAAAAAGACTTAGCTTATTCATATGTTTATAAAATTATTTTATTTCATGTTTATAATAACATATAAATAAAATAAACATTGAATAATATATAAAATAATTGGATAAACCTATTTGAATCCTATCATACTATTCCAGTGCAAAATCTTTGAGGGAGATGACCGAACAATCAGATGAGAGTTATGAAAGAATACATATTTAACCAGATTATACAAGTTGACCACCATCAAATTAGCTTTAATTTTGTTTTCAACTTTCAGCAACTTTTTAGGAATGTATTTTTTTTTTTTTTTTGCAAATTTAAATATAAATTATCCCTTCATTTTTCTCTCCCACTCTCTTGTTTCCTTCATCTTGGTAACAAACGTAAAAGACTTTTTTTCATGCTGTATTTAACTTTGTGCTGACTTATCTATAATAGGACACTTAAACGGTATTGTTTTCATAAGATATATGTTGATCAATACCTTAACATTCACTCTCCTGCTAGTATTTTTGGTGTTAATGACTGTCTTCTCCTTCCCAAAATCAATTTTTATTGCAAATCCCCTTTTTTTTAGTTTTCTTAGGGGTCCAACTTGAGTTGGCACTTGTCCATAAGATTTTCATATATAAATCTAAATTCATGGAATTATATATATATATATATATATATATATATATATATGTGTGTGTGTGTGTGTGTGTGTGTGTGTGTGTACATTTTATATTGTACATTTATATTACTACAGATTTCAAATATAATATTATAGGAATTATATTAACATAAAAGAATACATGATATATGTACATAATATGCTTTCTCAAGGGCATATGTTGATATAAAACAAATTATAATGTTATAACATTTTAATTAGAATAAACACAATTTTAACAAAAAATAGAATGCTATGTTTATAAATTTTCTTAAAACAACTTTGCTTATAACATATGTTTATAAATTTATTGTCTTTTATGTTTATAGTAACGTATACATTATATAAACATAAAAGAACACATAAAATAAAAAAGAAAAAACTACTTGGATCCCATCTTACCATTCCAGTGCAAAAAAAATTGACCAAAAAAATTGTCAATTATGAAGGGTATAGGAACTAAAAATGTGTCCATTTGTGAAGATTGGATGATTTTTTTAAACTTAAATTCTATAATTTTATTATCAAATAAATATCATTTTATTGTGGCAAATGAAAATGCTAAAATGACTCAATATCATATTGCTTAGGCTAGCTATTATGGGTATGAATATATATATATATATATATATATATATTTTTTTTTTTTGGTTAATTGAAAATGCTGAGATCGAACCCTGAATGTGTACTCACCATAAAGTTGGAGATTCCATTAGACTAAAGGACATTGGCAATGACTACGAATGAATTTATCATTACACTTCAAGCACGAATGACAAGCTAGTTGTCGCTTTAAACAGTGGCAACGCCACGTTTAGGCCAGGGTGTTCCTGGGAACACCCTGGCCTGGAAAAAAAAATTATATATAACAATTAAAATTTTTTTATTTGTTTACCCTTAAAAAAAATTAGGAACACCCTCGACCAAAATTAGGAACACCCTCAGAAACTTTTGAACCAATCCATAATGAGTATAAAAACAACATACCCAAAAAAGAATGCAAAATAACAAGGACCTAATAACCAAAAAAAAAAAAAAAAACTCTTCATTTACAAATCCCTAATAGTAATACCCAGTATAAAAGAAAAAATGAAAAAGGAAAGGAAAAGGAAAAGTAAAAACCCAAATGTCTCTCATGGTTGCTGTGCACACTAGCCCCAATCGCGTCGCTAGTAGCCACGTTGCCTCCGTGCCTTGAGTAGTAGTAGCCATAGCCATAGCCAAAGCCACGATCAACGGAACAAGGCCATTCACAAACGTATGTCTCTCTATTTGTTGTACTCTACAACTTCAACAGTTTAAGTTTGCAATAATAGTGTTAATGGTTTTTCATTTGTGTGCACGTGACTTGTGTTGCATTGTGATATGTGCTAAATGAAAGGTTTGGATTTGTGCTACAGTGTGAGTGGCTTATGGATTTGTGCCGTGTAATATTTTAAGTTTAAATCTATTATATATGTTTGGATTTGTGCTGATAGTGCTATGTGAGTTATAGATTTAATTGTGTTGATTTTTATTTTTATTTTGTTTAAGCTAAATTATTAGTGTGGAACTGTAGATATAAAAGTGATGCTTCTTTCCTATATGTATGTACTTGTTAATAATAGACTATTTGAAAAATTAAGCTCAAAATCAATTATAAAAAATTGCAATACCATAAAAGAATGTATGAAACAACTTTATTAGGTCAAATTTAATTTATCAATTAATGTACTTTTTTAGAATAAATTATTTATTTGTGCTTAAGAATTTTGTTATATTTAGTTTGCCCTCCTTAGAAAAAGTTTCTGGCTCCGCCACTGGGTGTTAGTGAGATACAATTAATTGTTTTTTAGTGTATTTAGTGTATTGTGATTTGTGATTGTGAATTTATTTGATTGGTTCTTGTGATTAGGGGGCCATGGGGCTTGTTTGTTGAGTGGGGGTAGATAGGGGCATGGGGCCGGGGTGGGATATTTGAATTGGAGGAAGTAAATGCACATGGAGTGTGTGCTAGTGCAATTAATAAACAATAATTTAATTAACCAATAATTAATTGGGGGAAGCAACTAATAAACAATAATTAATAATTTAATTAACCAATACATTATAAAAGACAAACAAATTAAATTATGTTAGGCTAAATAACAATTAATAATTTTATAATTAATGAAACAAAAATATAACAAATTATAGTTTATAAAAGACAAACAAATTAATGAAACAACTAAACAACAATAATTAATAATTTTATTAATATTTCAAATGAACTTATAGTTTATTGTAGCATTGATAGTAAGACTATCATGCAACGATTTCAAAATATGAAAACTCGTAAAAAGCAATTGTAAACTTTATGTATTTGTGTGTGTTTTGATTGTTATTGTTTTCAATATACAAATTTGTGTAATTTATGCTTGTTGAGGAATACCCTAAAAAAAATTCATGGAGTCGCCACTGGCTTTAAAGTTAGACATTTCAATAAATTATCGCTAACATTTTAATAAGAAACCATAATATTTAAGTAATGCTAATGAAATAAAGAATCTAATAAAGAGAGAGACGTTTGTATTTAAAAGAGGAAGAGGTTGGGTGCGTAATGATGTTGAAGATTAGTGGAATTACTTTTCATATATAATAATAGGATTTTGTTAGTTGATGTTTTAACTTTTAAAGACATTAGTTTAAGAAAAGGAGAAAATTTAGTTATAAAACTGGTTGTAATCTTATAGAAAGGATAAAGTTTAGTTACAAAATTGGTTGTATCTTAAGGCTATAACCTTACTTAATAAAAAAAAATTTATTATATATTTTGAAAGTCTAATTGTTGAATTGCATGTTCTTTACGTTTTTAATATACATATCAAATTTTATGTTAATCGGATATTTTTTACTATATGATTTATAAGCTCATATTTTATGCATAATTTTAGATTACAAAAACTTGCAATTTAAACAATTTATTGATGACATAGCTATTGATCTTTAATTTTTTAGAAACTTTGCAAGTATGGAGAGTATAAGAAAAAGATGTAATTCAATGATGGATTTGTTGAAATTCATCTCCATTAAAAAGATATTGAGTAAAGTTGTACAGCTAATTTTGTAGCAAAATTTTGTCCTTTAGGAAATACTTTATAAATTTTTTTCTTGGAAATGAATGATAAAGTTTAGCTACAAAATTGGTTGTAGCCTAAGGCTACAACCTTACTCAATAAAATAAATATTACTACATATTTTGAAAATTTGACTATTAAGTTGCATATTCTTTATTCTCTTAATACACAAGTCAAATTTTGTGTCAATTGGATATTATTTACTATATGATCTTTAAGCTTATATTTTATGTATAATTTTAAATTACAAAACTTGCAATTTAACAATTTATTAACGACATAACTATTGATCTTTAATTTTCTAGAAATTTTGTAAGCATAGAGGATATAAGAAGAAGATGTAATTCAATGATGAATTTGTCAAAATTCACCTACAATAAAAAGATATTGAGTAAGGTAATAGCCTCAGATTACAACCAATTTTGTAGCTAAACTTTGTCTAGGAAATGTAATAAGTAATTAATTTTTTTTTATATCTTTTGATATTTCCTATAAAAATAGTATCCAAAAATTTAAAAAATAGTTTATTAACAAATACTCTAAGGGCACCCATATAATATTGTTGGTCTCCTAATAATTTAGGAGGAAAATAATTAATTAGTAGAGAGTATTTTTTATACTCTATAGGAAAATATAATTTGGAAAGGTTTAACCTCAAAACCATTTGGAGTTATTTTCCTTCAACTCATTATGTGGCGATTGAAAATACTACTCACGAGTAATTTTAGTTACATAACTTCTTTATTAAGTTATTTAGGCCTCGTTTGGTAAGGGTGTTTAAACAACGAAAACTGTTGTTTAAATACTACAACATGTATTTTCACACACTTTTTCACTTACACGTATTTTTACAAAACTTAAATAACGTTACTAGAAACCTCTTACCAAACAGGCCCTGAACTTGCTTAAATAATGTAAATAATTTACCTTCAAACCAGTTTTGAGGAAACTTCCTTCAACCCACTAGATGGTGGTTAAAAAACTTATCCATGTGTACTTTTGGTTATATGACTTTTTTAATAATTCATGTGACTTGTTTAAATAATACATGTAGATAATATTATAAATAACTATGTAGTGGGTTGAAGAAAATTTTTTCAAACTAATTTGGAGAAATATCTTGTGCATAAATAATATACACAAACAATCTTCTAAGAAATGGAGAAGATTCCTTATATTTTAAATCTTGACTGACATAGATAACATTTCGATAATCTATAAAATACTTTCTAAAAACAGTATATAAATTATAAACTAATATGAGAGAATATGTATTATAACTAATGGACAAAGTTGGTTACACAATCGATTATGAAACATTTAGAAACTTGAGTATGAAATATTGAGTGCCCAACATATACGATTAATCTCAGCAGATCAAAAAAAAAAAAAAAAAATCTCATCAAGGCGTGTATATAGGGCTCAAGAGCTAATTAAAAAAATGGTAACCATGCCCGCTAAAGGTCAGAGTGAAGAGCCAACTATCATGCTCACGCACAACTTGTGGAGTTATATCATCTCTAAATGGATGCCATACGCAGCCACGCGGTCAGCACAAAACCAAATATTACAGCAAACATCTAATCATAAGCTGCCACAGAATATTAGTAAACTCCCTGCTTCCAGCTACTATACCTCCCGTGCCTCCCTGTACTGACACAGCACATGTAATGTAAGGTCATTTCTGGGCCTGAACCACACTCTCCATAAACCGGGTCATCAGTGATCTTTCTAAAGAATAAATTCATTTTTGTGGGAAGGATATTTTGACATGCTTTCCTGCCGAAATTTTTGACCTTATTTGGGATTTTAGCCACCCAAATTGGTATGAGCACCAAGGTTCACTACCTTAGCATTTAGATTTGCTCTCTTTGGAAATTTTGCTAATTGGTTTATGGATCTGATTATTGGGAAGAAAGATGTCAAGTAAGTTCTCTACAAGACCTTCATTAGATAGAACTGTTGTTTCTAATGCCAAATTCGAGGTAAACAAATTTAATGGAATAAATAATTTTGGCATTTGACAAATACAACTTATTAATATCTTGATCCAACAAGAGTTGGATATTGCTTTGAAAAGACAAACCTAAAGAGATTTCAAATAAGGATGGAATAAGAATAATAGACAGCTTGCAACAACACTCATTTGTAATGGCAATTGGAATGATATTAACACCTATTTATTGTTTTGGCTCTATTTGTTTTGGTATTAATATTTTCTGGAAAATTGATCATTTTCTAAAGAAGATTCTTTTTGAAAACTATCTCATTTTTCGGTGTTTGCATAGTAACGACCTTGAAAATGGGCTTGAGAATGTTTTCTAGTATTTGGTATGTACAAAATTTTTATAACATTTCTTATATAATTTAAAGCATGTATAATATAAAATTTACATAAACCCAACTAATGTAATCAACATAAATAAATATAAAAACAAGTATGAATTTGGTTCTCAAGCTAAAATTTTCACAATATAATTCTCACACATATATCTCCATAAGCTCATAATTCAAAATACCCATTCTTCTCATTATTCAAAATAATCATAAGCTCCATCTCAAATAGTTCAAAATGCCATATAGGCTAAATAGTTAACTTGCAAAATAATCTAGAACAAATAGTTTGATAAATACCAAAATGCCAAATTGTTCAAATAGAAATGCCCAAGTTCTAAAAAAAATTCACCTACATAATCAAACTTGGTTTAAATAGTTGTCAAAGAAATTCTGTAGCCATTGTCTATGGAGCTTGTCATTTTTTAACATGAATGACCTTGCTTGTTTTTCATCCTCATTCAAATGGTCAAATGCAAACATATTTTCCTCAAACCCTTCCATCTTCATAACTTTTTCATAAAGATTACCAAAATTTAGCTGATTTTCAAAAATCTTTTGTAATGCAAAAGCAAACTTACCAAGTTGTGCAGACAAACCTTGGTAAACATCATCTTCAATCATAGTAGCATGATGTCGTTTCCTATGATACCTTGTTTCATTTGAGGCCACATGTGAGGGATCAACTTGCTTCTTTTTAGATACGTCATCAACATTAGCGTCAACAAGCAGAGGTGATTCGTCCAATGCTTCTTCACCTATATCACAAATTCCCTTAGAAAAACCTCCTGTAGCCATATCCTTACACATAACCAAAGCCATCTCATCAAACATCTCAATTTTCTTGTTTAGAAACTGTGCATGATTGGGATGTACTTGTGTAAAGAAAGGAAAAGAAATAATTTATAAAAAAAAAAGAAAAAGAGTCAAAAACTTATATGAGAGCAATAAGAATAGTGAAAAGATTTAAACTTTAAAATGATACAACCTAAAATTTTTTTACCTATAAAATAAAGAAAATAAAACTTTCTTACCGCAACTTCTTTGTCATACATTGTCCTATCACAAGTGATCATTTTCAAATCATTATTCCATCCAAACCCGCTTTTCTTATTACAAAGTAATGCAATTGTACTCCAATTAGTTTTGAGTGTTTTAAAGCGATGTTCCGCTTGCTTTGGGGTACATTCAGTCATAAATTTCTCAGTAATTGCTTTAGCTACTTTAGCATATGATGCATGTTTAAATATTTTGGAATACTTATTTCCATGAAGAGCCTTGATGAACACAACGAAATCAGTAGGCTGAATGTCTCGGGTGTAGATGATCTCAAGGTTACTTGGAATGTCCTGAAAAAGTAAACACAAAATCAGAGGAGACTGAGGAAGACCGGCCAAGAATCCTCCGATGGTAAAGTTAGTATTTTTGGAATCCCAATTTTTGTGGAAGTGTCTGAATGCCTTACCTTCTCACGGATGAATGCTTATATAGTACTCATCTTGGGACAGTTACTCACTTAGTAACTGCTCCTATCATTGAGGAATTCGAAAGACTCGGAGATAACTTCCATAACTGCCATGGAAGTTACATTATTTGGGCTTGTTTCCCATAACCGCCATTGAAAACGCATCTAAGTACAAGGACCGGCCAAAAAACCCTAGAAAAGGAGTTCAAATAGCACTTGAACACGAAAGTGCATTCGGAGCCAAAGGGCCAATTCGACACTTTTGGAGTGCCGAATGGCACTCTAAAAGGGCAAATTTCCCTGATGTGGGCTTTGGCTCAACGGCCTTCAAGTGACGATTTTACATACCTTTTTTGACCTTTTCGCAAAAGGATGTGTTCGGATTCAAACCCTAATCGTCTGTATCTATTTTTTAGAGTCCTCTGAGCTCTATATATAGAGACTAAACCTCATAATTTAGGACCTTTTTTTTTTTTTTTTTTTTTTAACACTTTGGGAGGCATACATTTTGGAGACTCACAAATTGTTGAGATTAATTGATCCTCTCTAGGATTTGCTAGGAGAATTAGGGATTTTAGGTTTCAAAGATAGCTGAACAAGCTTCTTTGAACCCTAAAATATCCTCTCAAGCAAAAGAGTGCTCATGCAAGAGGTTGCTTTCTAACTCTTTTGTTCTTATGTTCTTTAATCATGATGATGCATGCTTTCTTGTTTTAAATATCCATGTTTTGATTTGTTAATTCAGATTATCAACATATGTTCTTCATTCTTTTATCATTACTATAATTTGTTTCTTAGTTTTAGAGATTTGCATGTATTAAATTTATTTTTTTCAAAAAATAAAACGGATCTACATCTTTCTTAGATGTAGATCTGCTATCCTTAATGGCTTGACTTGCTGACCAGTAATATAAAATGGTGGTATTGGTTTTCGGGAACTAGTAAGCCTAGCTATCCGGACGTATGGCTCCATGAACTTGACAAGACCATATTTTTTTCCCACATTTTGAACTTCTGGGCTCTCTTCCCCACCAGTGGCCATACACATCAATGACTGGAGCTGCTGCCTACCTAATGAATATCTTATAAATGCAATTGTTTTGTCCTGCATTCTGATATGAACAGCAACACTTTAGATTATGAACATAACCAAACACTTGGCTTTGCATATAACCAGAGCATCAAATTTCAAACTTATGACTAAATCATGTCCAACTACATATTAGGAGTCAGTAAACTATTGCCTAAATGATCATTAATAACTCCCCCCCAAAAAAAAAGGGAGAAAAATCTAAAAATTTCAAAGTTATGACTAAACCTGAGTGGGGTGCAATATAAAGCATCTGACATCAATGATAAATTAACATCAGTTTAAGATTTGATTTCATACTAAAATTGATGCAATCTGAAAATTAAAGAAGTCAACTATGTTGCCCATTCTTGGTTGTAGTAAAGTAAATTCTGTGCTCAAGTCAGGATTTTGTCAAAATAGGAAAAACAGAAAATCTAATAAATAAGATATCCTATGTGTTTGGATTCAACTTAACTTGCGTCTGCGTTTTCCTCTTTTGCGTTTTCCTTTTTTTTTTTTTTTTTGCATGCCTGTTTTAGGAGACAAAGGCTACTGTAGCCGAAAATTTTGACTTTTCAGCCTTTTTCAGCACATCAGTAGCACATTAGTGGGTCCCGTGTACTATTTACGGGACCCACAAATCTCACTTTTCATCAACTTTTTCATTAAAAATGGGTCTCACAGCACTATTCACACATTTAAAAATTATTTTGCTATAGTGTTTTCAGTTTTTAGTTTTCAGTTTCAGCAAAATAAGTTCTATCCAAACAGACCCATCAGATATATTATACCAAGGCCATCGAAAGTTCTTTGAATTGAATTATAAAAGCCATATGATACACAAGATAGAGAAGAGACAAAGGGAAATTTCAAATAATAAGAAGAAGAGATACCCACCTTCTTTAGAATGCAGACCGCTCAATCTCTGGCATTACACAACTTTCTGGCTGCCACCGATATCCCTCGTAAGAAAAATCTTTTCGCTATGTTAATCTACATGCCCACATAGCTGATAGCCACTTCTTACATCCTAAACTAGAATACAATGGCCTTCAACTGTCAGCAACCTATCTACCCTTGGCATAGTTGTAGACTATAGAGGTGAAAACTAGACAACCTTAGTATTCATTTGTGTTAGAAATACTAAATAATTGTATTGTATTTCTCAATGAAAGAATATACACGAGTGCCTTTATATAGGAGGCATATGAGTGCAGTACAAGTAAGAATGTATGTTATACAAGTAATCTAGTTGGGCCCAAAGCCCACAACACTATACACGTTAATAGCCCCCCTTAAACTCAAAGTGGATGTGAGACCAACTTGAGGTTGTCAACCAAAGTACGAAGGCATCCCTTAGGATGTGACTTGGTGAAGATATCTGCAAGTTGATTTTTAGAGGAGACTGAGATCAGCTTGAGAGCACCATTGACAAGATGATAATGGATAAAATGACAATTGATCTCGATGTGTTTAGTCCGTTCATAGAAGACATCATTGTGAGCAATATGAATGGCACTTTGGTTGTCACAATAAAGAGGAGTAGCAGAGGATGTAGATTCACCTAAGTCTTTGAGAAGCCATTGTAGCAAAAAAAGCTCAAATGTGGTATCAACAAGGGCATAATATTCTACTTCAATACTGGAGTGGGCCACATGAGTTTGTTTCTTATTTCGCCAAGAAATCAGAGAAGAACCAAGAAGAAAGCAATAGCCAGTGGTGGACCAGTGATCAGTGGGATCTCCTGCCCAATTAGCATTAGAAAATGCACAAAGAATAAGAGGAGACTAAGTAGAGTAGAAAAGACCATGAAATAGAGTGCCTTTTAGGTATCGAAGGATGCGCAGAACAGTAGCATAGTGAGTCGATCGTGGAGCAGACAGATATTGGCTCACCTGGTGAACAGAATAGGAAATGTCTGGATGAGTGACAGTGAGATAAATTAGGCTGCCAACCAAACGTTTGTAAAGAGAGGGATTAGACAATGGTTTCCCCCCTAAGGGAGTCAGATGCGCATTAAGCTCAACTAGAGTGTCAACAGTTTTGCTATCAGTGAGTACAACTCGAGACAAGAGTTCAGAAGCATACTTGGCTTGAGTAATGTAAAGTCCATCTATAGAATGAGTGATTTCAAGACTTAAGAAGTAGCTGAGATGTTCAAGATCTTTCATCTTAAATTGTTGACTGAGAAAATGCTTGAGTTCTTGAATTCCATTGAGGTCATCACCAGTTATGATCATGTCATCCACATACAAGAGAAGTACAATAGTGCATTTGTTAGTGCGACGAAGAAATAAGGCAGAATCATAATGACTCGCCATGAAATCCAAGCGAGAGATGGTAGAGCTGAATTTGGCAAACTAAGCTTGTGGAGCTTGTTTAAGGCCATAAAGTGCACGTCGAAGGTGAGAAACCTTGTTTGAGTCAATAGAGAGACTAGAAGGAGGTTGCATATAAACTTTTTCACTTAAATCCTCATTAAGGAATGCATTTTTGACATCTATCTGAAAAAGGTCCCATTTACTGGCAGTAGCAACAGCCAAGAGGGCACGAACAGATAAGATACGAACAACTGGGTCAAAGGTCTCTTCATAATCAATCACATACTCCTGTGTAAAACCTTTTGTAATAAGACGAGCTTTGTAGTGCTTAATGGACCCATCAGAACGAGTCTTAATATTGTAAATCTACTTACAGCCAACCACAAATTTTTCGGGGGAGAGTGTCACAAAATCCCAAGTATGGTTTTTAGATAATGCATCAAGTTCCTCTTTCATTGCAATCAGCCATAAAGGGTCAGTGGAAGCCTCACGATAGGTGTGAGGCTCGTGTAGTGTAGCAAGGACAGTGTAACAATGATAGTCAAGTAAATGTGCAGGAATAGATCTTACCCGAGTTGAGTGACGAGGTGGAATGTCTTATGCAAGATCTTCAGGCGAAGTAGGAGCAGGGGACCCAATCTTAAGGTTGGGGTTGGGTAGCTCGTCTTCGACCTGTTCATCTTCAACCTGTTCATTAAAGGGTGAACTAGGAAAGGGATCAGTGATGTTTGGTGGATGGACAGAGAAGTCTATAAGAGAATCTGGAGAAACTATAGGAGGATCAGGAGTAGTTACAGAAGGAATATGTGCCTCATCTGAAAAAAGATCTAAGACAGAGGAGGAAGATAGGGAGGCACAGAAGTGAGAGAGCTCGACAAGGAGGCGATGTTCCCAAAAGACAACATTGCGAGAGATACAAAGACAATGAGAGACAGGATCATAACACCGATACACTTTTTGAGTTTCACCATAGCCAAGAAAACAGCAATGCCTTGAATGAGGCTCAAGTTTGTTATGCTTATGTGGCTGAAGAAGAATGAAACAAGCAGAACCGAAGGAGCGAAGGTGATGATAGTCTGGAGGTGATCCAAAAAGGCGCTCATATGGAGTTTGATTTTGGATAATAGGACTTGGAATGCGATTAATAGTATGAACAACATGAAGAGCAGCTTCGCCCCAAAAAGGAGCAGGAACTTTGGCAGAGAGAAGGAGAGCACGAACAGTGTCAAGAATATGACGAAGTTTTTGTTCGGCTCTACCATTTTGTTGAGAGGTACTTGGACAAGTTAGTTGATGAATAGTGCCATAGGAATGCAAAACAGCTTGGAAAGCATATTGAGTGTATTCAAGAGCATTATCAGATCAAAAAATTTTGATGCGTTTGGAAAATTGAGTTTCAACCATTTTTGTAAAATTAGAATATACTTCCAATAATTCAGAACGATGTTTCATATTAAAAATCCAGTTATAGTGAGAGTATTCATCAGCAAAGACGACAAAATATTGAGACCCACCAATACTAGGGACAGAGGAAGGCCCCCAATCATCAGAATGAATAAGGTCAAAGATATCAGTGGATATTGACTCACTAGTATTGAGAGGCAAAGCTGGTTGTTTTCCTAATTGACATGAAACACAATCAAAATTTTCTATAGACACTGAACCTAACAAACCTCTAGAAGCTAATTGTTGTACCCGAGAGAAAGATGCATGACCAAGTCGAGCATGCCAAAGTGCAAGGGAAGGAATTGAAGAAACTGTAGCAACTGTAGCAACAAAACAGGAGCAAATTTAAAGAGTGAATAAATTACATTTGGAGTATGCATGAATTAAATCTAGTCGATGGATGCCTCGTAACAAATTTAAACTTGTCACATAACCAATTAATATATATATATATATATATAAATTAAAAAAAAAAAAGTGTGAAGCTAGAACTTTACAGAGCTTTATATTTTGTTACACTTCGTTTCAACAATTCCACCAAACAATTACATTTGGAGTATGAATGAATAAATTAACTTATAAAACCCCACCGCGGGGGGGGGGGGGGGGGGGGTGTTGGGGAGGGGGAGGGAAGAAAAAAAGGGCCACAAAGGGAAGTTTAGAATATAACAAATCCATTACAAAATCCACCCCTTTCATCTCCCAACAACAACAACAAAACCTTTTTTTTAGAAGAATAACAACAACGTCAGTCCCAAATTTTTGGGGTCGGCTATGTGTCTTTGACAGATTAGTTCCACATGTACTCTTTTCCTCTATACTATTCTATTTGAAGCCATACTCTCTGTTATTTTCCAATTTGAAATATTGTGAGCCAGATGCTAAGAGTTGTAGCCCCTGACACTACTGAAAACAATTAAGAGTTGATACCATGAATACTCTTAAAAAAGCACTGGCTATTTCCCTTTAACAGACTCCTAAATGCACCTCTATTTTTTGCTCTTTTTTGCATAAAGTAGCTTTATTAATATAGACTTTTCTCCTTTATAAAAATTTGAAAAAACAATTGAAAAGCAAATCTAATCATAGGTGCAGCACCAATCATTATGGGTTTAAATGAGAGGGAAAAAAATATTGTACTTGCAAAACAAGTATGTAAAGATGTCAAAGGCATGCTTATATTGAAGTATAAAAATATAAGTACCTTTAGTTTCCAAGGAGGATGTTATATCCTCATTTTTGTCTATCGTTTCAGGAGAGAGTGTGGATTTAGAGTCTACTGGTGCAGTACTGAAGTTTTCTTCTGCTTTTGTTATGATGGAATCTGAAATATTTACCACATTTTTCTCTGTTGGCTTCATGGATACTACAGAATCATTTCTGGCATCCACATGAAACTCTATGCCACAACAAAAAATAAGTCATTAGCAGGCTTACAAACCTATAAAAGCAAGTTAAAAACATGTTGATCATAACAACAACATGTCTGGATATTAAAAATATTACCAGTCAGAATCAAATCAAGTTTAAACTGGTGATGTCGCTGAGCTTACACCACTCCATAAGTTAAGAGGACATGTTTCACTAAACACACTACTTCTAACATGCAAAATATCGAGTTGATTGGAGCAATACATACACCACTCCTACTGTAATACTCTCTCCATCCTAAATAGATGGGATGCATTCCTTTTAGGTTTGTCCCCAAAATATATGGGTTTTTGAAAAAATAAAAACATCTATCTATTTGACATATCACTCTTAAATTAAACACATCCCCCCCCCCCCTCCCTCTGCCCTCCTTCCTTTTTATAAATTAGAATCAACCTTTCTTGGCCCACCTATGAGTATTTTAGGAAGATTGTCATATTTATTTTTGTTAATGAAAAAGAAGAGGCAAACTATTAGAAAAATGCTTAAATAATTGGATTCACCATTTCCTAATAGTGTAAGCATTTGGTACAACTAGTAATTTATCACGGTGTTAATTAGAACCATGTATCCATTCTACCTCCCATTCAAAAAGTTAAAAATCTCACATGTTGGATCCCACTTATTAAGGAGTCTAGGCCCACACATGAGAGGTAGTGTTAGAATAATAGTTAAATGATTGAATTCAAAATTTCCTAACTGCTTAAGCTTTTGGGACAGTTGCAATTGGTAATCTATCACAAATAAGAAGAAAAAGATGATAGAGAATGGGTTGTTTCTATATATCAAGCCCTCGCCCAATCCATTCCATATATATAGAAGAAAATTTACAGTATATAATATATTGTCTTTTTCAAAAAATTATATTCTAATAGTAATAGTTGATAGGGACACATCATAAATAATATCTTCTAGAAGAGTCTAGAATAGGGACACCTCACCTATGGTATCTTTCTAGAAGGATAGAATTATCTCTCTTTCTAAAAGTACCCTCTCAATTCGAGCATATATGTCACATAAACCCAGCTTGGAACAAAAAAACTAATTGACTCCAAAAAGGTGCTTGGTCCTTCCATGAAACACAAGATTGGAAACAATATGTATAGCTGTTTGACTATCACATGATAGTGGGATAGGAGTAGGCACTGCATAATTCTAGAAGAAAGTGTTGTAACCAAGTCATGTCACTATCACTCTGTATTATGCTTCTGCACTAGACTAAAAAACTACATTTTACTTTTCCATGTTACAAATTTTCTTCCCAAGGAGCAAAACCCCGTGGTGGACCTTTTATCAAAAGGTAATGTAGCTTAATCTGCATCAATGAAGTCTTCTACTCTAAGATGGTCATGCTTTCTTAGGGTAGCACATCAATGTTAGAGTCTTGGGACTTCTAAAAGCTGAGTCATCACACTAAGTGTGTGTTTGGCTTGGGCTTATAAGCTCAACTTTTAACTTTTATGTACAGCTTTTTAAAATCTCAATTTTTCTTACTTTTTTTTTTTTACTTTTTCAAAGTATAAGTATACTTTAGCACACTTTCAGAAAAAGCTAGATAAGTTGTTCCCAAATAAACACTAATTGTATATGAAGAGTATGGCCTTGAGATAGTGAGATAACTAAGCCTCCCAGTCAATTGAAGATATCGGCTAGGATTTGAAAGAAGTTTCATTCATTTTTTATGAGTTTCTGAGTTGGAACCATAGAAGTTTCAACAAGACGAGAACCCAGCAATCAAGTCTCCTCAAGGATATCAAATACATACTTCCTTTGAGATAAATTGATGTCTTGCTTAGATCTTGCAACTACAATTCCTAAAAAGTATCGAAGCCATGATCTTTGGTGTGAAAGTTTAGTTATAAAACTGCATTCTAATCATCCCTAATAATTACTATCTCATCCACATAGACAACAAGTAATATGCATCTAGCATCAGTGTGTAAATGGAAACTGAATGATCCATCTGACAACAATGGAGTCCAAATCCATGAAAACTTCACAAAACTTCCCAAATCATAATCTTAGTGACTGCTTAAGACCATATAATACTTTCTTCAACCTGCAAACATTGCCTTGATACTACCCCGGAACAACAAACACAAGTGGTTACTCCATATATTCTTCTTCAAGAAGGTCATCATGGAAAAATGCATTTTTAACATCTACCTGATGTCAGTTACAACCAAGATTGGCTGCAAGCGATATTAGGACTCGAATAGAAGAGACCACTAGAGAGGTGGTCTCACAATAATCAATGCCATAAGTTTGGCTATAACCCTTGGAAACCAACCAAGCTTTAACTCAATCATCAAGATGGAACTTAACAGTATATATCCATTTACTAGGGGTGTCAACAGGTTAGGGTCAACCCGTCACTTGTCTTGACCACATTGGGTGGGGGAGGAAGAAACCCGCTGTTGACCCAGTAGAAATGGTGGCTCGACCGTTTGGAACTCCAGATATGGTAGTCAAAACTGGTTAAGACAACAATTTGATGGGCAACAATGATACAGATTTGGTAACAAAGAGGACATCTCTATATCTCCCTTCAATCTGGATAGAGATCTCTGGATCCCCTTTCCCTTCATCAAAAATGGGTAATTTTATGAAATCTAGGTCAGACGAGTTGGGTGTGTTGGATTCTCGTGTGGAAAACCCAACACTCAACCAGACCAAGTCAGGTTTTGAAGCATTTAACCCACCGCTGACCACCAAAGCCATCAAAACTGGCTAAATCTTGTTAGGTCTAGTGGGTGCCCCCGGTTTGTGCGAGTTTTTGGAAATTCATACCATTTACAACCAACTCAATGTTTCCTATGTTGCAAGGGAACAAGATTTGAACTTCCACTTTGATGTAAAGTAGCCATCTCCCAATTTCATGGCCTACCTCCAATCCAGGTCAGAGACTGCATCCTAAAGAGGGAAAGAAATACTAGAAAGGTAGGAAATATAACAAGAAAATAGGATTTTTTTTTTGGTTTCATATTTTCAAGACTTCTATGTTATAATTATTTTTGTTTGTCATGGACACCCCAAATTCATATTTTGTATTGAATATTATTTATATTCTTCTATCATTTTGTATCGTTTTTCTTGTGAATATCATTGTAATGGAATTTCAATGTGAAATAACAAGGATACTCAAAAGGTCAAGGACACCAAGACCAACTCAAGTGGTAACAACAAATGAAGAATTTATTACTTGAGATACTTGCAAATGAGGCTCTTCATGGAAATAAGTATTCCAACATATTTAAACATGCATCATAGGCTAAAGTAGCTAAAGCAATTATCGAGAAATTTATGACTGAATGTACCCCAAAGCAAGTGGAACATCGCTTTAAAACACTCAAAACCAATTGGAATACAATTGCATTACTTTGTAATAAGAAAAGTTGGTTTGGATGGAATGATGATTTGAAATTGATCACTTGTGAAAGGACAATGTATGACAAAGAAGTTGCGGTAAGAAAGTTTTATTTTCTTTATTTTATAGGTAGAAACTTTTTAGCTTGTATCATTTTAAAGTTTAATTCTTTTCACTATTCTTATTGCTCTCATATTAGTTTTTGACTCTTTTCCTTTTTTTATAAATTATTTCTTTTCCTTTCTTTACACAAGTACATCTCAATCATGCACAGTTTCTAAACAAGAAAATTGAAATGTTTGATGAGATAGCTTTGGTTGTGGGTAAGGATATGGCTACAGGAGGTTTTTCTAAGGGAATTTGTGATATAGGTGTAGAAGCATTGGACGAATCACCTCCACTTGTTGACGCTGATGTTGATGACGTATCTAAAAAGAAGCAAGTTGATCCCTCACATGTGGCCTCAAATGAAACAAGGTCTCATAGGAAACGATGTCATGCTACTACGATTGAAGATGATGTTTACCAAGATTTGTCTGCACAACTTGGTAAGGTTGCTTCTGCAACAGAAAAGATTTCTGAAAATCAACTAAATTTTGGTAATCTTTATGAAAAAGTTATGAAGATGGAAGGGTTTGAGGAAAATATGTTTGCGTTTGCATTTGACCATTTGAATGGGGATGAAAAACAAGCAAGGTCATTCATGTTAAAAAATGACAAGCTCCATAGACAATGGTTGCAGAACTTCTTTGACAACTATTTAAACCAACATTGATTATGTAGGTGCATTTTTATTAGAACTGGGGCATTTCTATTTGAACAATTTGGCATTTTGGTATTTATCAAACTATTTGTTCTAGATTATTTTGCAAGTTAACTATTTAGCCTATTTGGCATTTTGAACTATTTGAGATGGAGCTTATGATTATTTTGAATAATGAGAAGAATGGGTATTTTGAATTATGAGCTTATGGAGCTTATATGTGTGAGAATTATATTGTGAAAATTTTAGCTTGAGAACCAAATTCATACTTGTTTTTATATTTATTTATGTTGATTACATTAGTTGGGTTTACACAAATTTTATTTTATACATGCTTTAAATTATAAAAGAAATGTTATAAAAAGTTTGTACATACCAAATACTAGAAAACATTCTCAAGCCCATTTTCAAGGTCGTTACTATGCAAACACCGAAAAATAAGATAGTTTTCAAAAAATGTTCCTTAGAAAATGATCAATTTTCTAGAAAATATTAATATTGAAACAAATAGAGCCAAAAAAATAAATAAATAGGTGTTAATATCATTCCAATTGCCATTACAAATGAGTGTTGTTGCAAGCTGTCTATTATTCTTATCCCATCCTTATTTGAAATCTCTTTAGGTTTGTCTTTTCAAAGCAATATCCAACTCTTGTTGGATCAAGATATCCATAACTTGCATTGTCAAATGCCAAAATTATTTATTCCATCAAATTTGTTTACCTTGAATTTGGCATTAGAAACAATAGTTCTATCTAACGAAGGTCTTGTAGAGAACTTGACATCTTTCTTCCCAATAATCAGATTCGTAAACCAATTAACAAAATTTCCAAAGAGCAAATCTAAATGCTTAGATAGTGAACCTTGGTGCTCATACCAATTTGGGTGGCTAAAATCCCAAATAAGGTCAAAAATTTCGGCTAGAAAGCATGTCAAAATATCCTTCCCACAAAAATGAATTTATTCTTTAGAAAGATCACTGATGACCCGGTTTGTGAAGAGTGTGGTTCAGGCCCAGAAACAACCTTACATTACATGTGCTGTGTCAGTGCAGGAAGGCACGAGAGGTATAGTAGCTAGAAGTAGGGAGTTTACTGATATTATGTGGCAGCTTATGATTAGATGTTTGCTGTAATACTGATGGTTGCGAGGCGCATATGGAAGAATCAGAATGAAGTGAGACATGGGCAAAAAAAAACAGACAGCTATAGAAATTTATGAAAAATCAACTAGACTACTAGATAACTCATCTCCAATCAAATGGGTTCCTCTTCAAAATGGATGGTAGTAGGTGAATACTAATGGGGCTATATTTTGAAATTTTCATCTTTTGAACACTACATCAGCTGTATTTCTTTCGCCAATCTGAAGTTATCTACACTAAAAGGGAAGGCAACAAACCAGGACATGGTAGTATGCACAGTTTGTTGATGATGTAATTCATATTTTTCAAACATGAAATGAAATAAATTTCACTGGGGTTTCCTTAAAAAAAAAGAGTTTGGAGAAAGACCTTGTCCAAACAATATTTGGTTTTGTGCTTGTTAGGACATGTGTTTCACTTGTTAGGAACATATGTCACTATTTTATGTAATTGACTAATCCTTTGACAAAGCACTTTACTTGTATTTTGGTAGATCTAGGATGTGTTTAATACTTCAAGAAACTTTTTTTCAAGATCAAGTGTTGAAGCCATGCAAGTTTGTCCAAGATTCAAGCTGAAAAGTGCCTATCATTAAAACTCGACAGCTAGCCATCTGTTGAGGTTTAAAGAGCTATTCAGCCCTGTGACTCAACAGTAGCTTGACAGATAGGGTATCTGTCGAGATTTAAGAAAAATAGATTTTTCTGTTATGTTTTCTTAGGATCCGTAAATGTGTCTTTGGGCTTTCTTTTCTCATAACCCTAGACATATAAAAGGATTATTTTAAGAGCCATTAAAGAGTTCGCAAGTTGCATAAGTATTGAGCAAAGTCTGTTCAAGCAAATTGTGACCAGAGATGAAATTTTGCCCAAGTTCATCTCTTCTGAAAAAGTTTCTATGTTTGTACACCGTAGGATTTTGTGACCAAGTATCTTCTTGATCTTCATTGTGGATGAACTGAACAGCTTTGCAGCCAACAACTTTTTCTATTTGGTGATTGAAGTCGCGTATTGGATTCGCGTAATTGGTTAGTCATGTATTGGGAGTCGTGCATCAAAAGGAGAAATTGTCACTACAGAATAATTCCAATTGGGTATTAGGGTAAGAGTTCAACTATAGGTTGGTATAAGGTATTATGATTCTTTTACTTGTAACAGCTTGTTGTGATAATAGTGGAGTTTCGGGAGAGGTGACCTTAAAATCACCCGATGGGGTTTTTGCCTTGTAGGTTTTCCCTATTCGTAAATAAATCACTGTGTTAATTTATTTTCCATTGCATAATTAGTTTAATTGGTGATTTGTTTGTGCTACTACGCGTTTGCATGTTAATTTGATTGATTAATTAAACTTGGCTAATTAATTAATTAATTCATCACAAGGGGTCAATACATTTTTGGCCTATCAAGTGGTATCAGGCCAGGCACACTCTAATTAGGGTTAATCTTTGCTGTGTCTGATCCATTGACCTCTGTTTGTCATGGATAGAGGACAGTTATTAATTATACCTCCTTTATTTGATGGCACTAACTATGCATACTGGAAAGTACGCATGAGAGCTTTCTTATAGTCTTTAGATGAGAAGATGTGGCAAGTTGTAGAGATTGGCTGGACCAAACTAAAGGAAGCGCCGGCCAATTGGGATGAAGCCAAGATCAAGGCGGCAAACTTCAACAGTAGGGCATTGAATGCTTTATTCAGTGCAGTCACCAATAAGGAGTTCAAGAAGATATCCTCTACTGAAACTACTAAGGAAGCATGGACCATCCTCCAGACAACCTATGAGGGAACAAAGGTTGTCAAGGATTTAAAGCTTCAGAGGCTCATTACAAGCTTTGAAGAAATAAAGATGGAGGAGGATGAGTCGTTTGATGAGTTCTATGCCAAGCTTAAGGACATAGTGAACTCAGCCTTCAATCTTGGGGAAACTATTCCTGAACCCAAGATTGTGAGAAAAGTGCTCAGATCTCTACCGTAGATATTTCATGCCAAGTTTACGACGATCGAGGAATCAAAGGATATTGACAAGATTCCTTTGACTGAGCTGGTTGGAAACTTGCAGACCTACGAGCTAGGGTTAACAAGAATTGGCAAGTCGGGTAAAGGCAAGAGCATGACTTTAAAGGCCAGGAGCAGTGACACTGATGAGTCTTTAGATAATGAGGATTCTAAGATGAAGTCCAACATTACAAGGCAATTTAAGAAGTTCATGAAGAATGCCAATGGGAAGGGCTTCGACAAGGACAATAGGCAATCTAGTTTTTTTCAACATAAGAGCCAAGATAAAGGAAGAAGGATGTTAAGGATGGCGGTTAGTACATTGTTCCTGTAGGACCTAAGTGCTTTGGGTGTTAAGGCTTCGGTCACATGAAGCAAGAGTGTCCCACATATCTTAAGAGCATTGGGAAGAGCAAGGCAAGTGCTGCTACTTTGAGTGACACTGAGCCTGAGGATGATTTCAACAATGAGGATGATGGAATCTTGAATGCCTTCACTGCCACTGTCAATCCTATTGAGGGGATTGTTGAAAATGTGGATGAAAAAGAGGAATTGGTGGAGTCCAAGTTCAAGAAGATGGATGAACAAGATGACATCAACACAGCCTACGCAAAGTTGTACAAGGTCTTAGAAAAGCATGAGAAATTGTATAGGTTGACCACCAAGAAGCTTAGTGATGTGGAACTTGAGCGTGAAGAGCTTTCCACAAAGTTTGATGAAGCTAATCAGACAATTGGTGCATTGAGGTTTGAGAATAATTTCTTGGTTGAGAAGATCAAGAAGCTTGAAGCAGAGCTATTTCAAGTTAGAGCTCAATTGGAGAGGACTTCAACTGCGAAACTTGACAAGATGCTCAGCATTAAGAAATCTGCTTCAAATCGAACAGGTTTAGGGTATGGTCTTTCTTCCTTTAATATTGCTTCTATTAGTATTACTGTTTTTATTCCTTCTGCTAATAATGTTGAAATTGAGAACAATAATGTTAAAACTGATTTAGCTAGTGAAAACATAGACAATGGTAAATCTATCTTAGGAGCACCCCCTAAGTAAGATAAGAAAGATGTTAAAAACCCTAGGGATAAGAAGGCTAACTCTTAAAAGCCTAAACAGAATAAATAGCATCTCTGTCATCATTGTGGAGTTACTGGTCATACTCGACCAAATTGCTATAAGTGGTTAGCCATTCAACAGAGCAACAGCATGATAGCATCTGGAAGCCAGAATCAATTTCAATCCTTTCTTGCTCCTTTTGGAGATCTTCTCAAAGTCCTCATGTTCCTTTTAAACTTGAATGGTTTCAATTCTTCCCCCTCATTGCTAGTTCAAAGGTTGAATTAAAGGAAAGGTTCTTCCAAGGTGTGGAAGGAAAAGACTTCCAAGTGATTCTATCACTTTTTTCTCCCTCTTTTTGTTTTTGTTTTTGCATAACTTGTGTGTTTTGTTTTACTGTTTTGAGTCAGTCTAGTTTTTATGTTTTGCTTTGTTTAACATGTTTTTGTTTGTTTGTTTTTAGTTTTATTTATTTTGTTTTTGATATAAAAATTAAAAAAAATTGAAAAATCAGAAAAATACAAAAACAGTGTGTGTTATGTGTACATTGGTACCTGTGTACCTTGGATGACCATTAAAACAAAATTTTCTAAACTTTGTATCTCTTATAGTTTAGATGAATATCGGCACAACTAAGTAAGTGAGTCTTGTGGCTCATGTTTGTGATGAGTACGATTAAGTAATCTCTTATACTTAACACTCGTATCACTCTTTTTGACGGGAAGGACTAAAAAATCCTAAGAAAAGGCATAAATAACCATCTCACCATTGTTGCCACCAATCATGAAATGACATTTGTATGCTTCAGCATAGCAAAAGTGCAATGTCAATGACATTTGTGTGCTTCGGCATAGCAAAATTGGAATGTCAAATGCTTAACATAATTGGGTATTTCTTTTATATCTCTCATATGCCCATGCATGGTTTGCTTAAAAGAAAAATACGCAAAGAAAAATCAAAAGCAAAAAGAATAAAAATACTTTATATATGATTGCAAGCGTGTATTCAAGGAGATGTGGGAGTTATAGGATATACCTCGAAGTTGATAGTCTTCATCAAATAGTTATGATTGTGTGTGAGTTAAAGTGATTTTTTCATATCTAAAATCGTCATAACATGTTTACACTTATGCAATCTTGCAATGTTTTTCACACACAACACGCAATATTCTTTGCTACTCTTGATACATGTGTAGGTACAATGTGATTTGGCCATCATAAGGTTTACATGTGTTTATGTATGCTCACTAAATTGTCTTTACTTATTTTTGAAATATAAAATTGGTTAGACTTGTTTAATGTGTGTGTGTGTGTGTTTTTGAGATCCATGTGCTTAAAATTATTGTTAAGAGATGATTTTGAGAGCTTAATATGTTGATTGGATTATTGGTTGAGTTGCATGCTTGATTGCATTCATGTTTGTGTTTTTCCCTTCTCGAAAACTGTTTTTAAAAGCAATCTCGATAGCTCCTCGACACCTCTTCGACACCTGGCTGTCTGTCGAGCTTTTTAGCTTTTTTTTACCGCAATCTCGACACATTCTCGACAGCTGGTGGATCGATTGAGAAAACTTTTGTCCCCTCGATAGCTTTTTGACACCTAGTGGATCAATCGAGCTTCAGTTAGCTTTTTGTTGATTTGTCCCTAAACAGATCCTTGACAGCTTCATTTGTCGACGTTTTGTTCTCTCTACACCTTGCTCGACAAATATCTTGATACCTTTCGACACCTTTATCTATCGAGATTTACTGAGGTTCTATAAATAGGTTCTGTGCAATCCGGTTCTCATTTCTCTCGATTTCTCTCTCGATAGATTTGTCTTCTCACCTCCCAAATCACTCTCACTCACTCCAAATCCTTTCCTCAAGGTTTCTTCAAGCTTTTTCAAGATTTTCTTCACTTGGTAAGCTTCTAATCTTTCATTCTTCATGCATTTCATGTTTTGAAACCTAGGTTTTGGGTTTTTGAAAAATTTTTGGGTTTTTCAAAATTGATGAGTTGTTGAAATTTTGGGATGGGTTTTCACTTAAATGAGTTTAAAATCTCATACATTGCATCATATTAGCATTATAACAGTATTGTCATGCATTTAGATGTGTGCAAATTGATTGTGTACTAGTAGGATTGGATTGGGCTGAGCATATGATGCAATTTACTTTGCATGTCACATGTTCATGCATTTCTCATGCATACGTACTCTCTGTTCAATATACTTGCTATATTTGAACTGCTTGGGACTTTTCTGATTATCTTTTTCTCTCCCTCTCTTTCTTGCTTACGTTAGTTGTGTCTATGGCATTTAAACGGAGTCAACTTCGTCTCGGAACCATCTTTGTTCCGGAGCATTGTCTTCATCTAATCCTACTCCTTCTCATATTTGATTCCGTGATGAGGATGCCTGAAAGGACTTCTCGGAGAACTTTTCTCGATGAGGTGTTCATTCGAAACGCCAAGTCATTTCGGCGAACTTCGCCGATACCTACCCAATGTCATTCACAGTCGGGGTTGGGAGTCACTATGTGATGTCTCAGTCACATGTCCTTCCGTGCTGATCTAGGAGTTTTATTCCAACATGCATGGAATTGATTCCTCAGTACCTCTCTTTCATACTTGCGTTCGAGGTACGTGCATTGCTGTCACACCGCAGCTTGTTGTGGATGTGCTTCGTGTCCCGAGGGTAGAGCATCCTGACTACCCCAGTTGTGAGCGTCTGAGGACTGTGTCCAAAGATGAGATGATGTTTGCTTTTTATGAGCGCCCTTCTGTTTGGGGTGATCGTCAGTTTACATCATGTCGGCCTTTTGCTAAAGGTCCTAGATTCATGAACATGGTGATGACTTTTGTTTTGCACCCACTCTCTCACTATAACTCCATCACAGAGCTTTGTGCTCGATTTTTGCTTTCTTTGTTAGAGCACCTCACTATAGATTTTTCTTCACATTTTATTCTTTCTATTATAGATGTGTTTAGGGATATGGCTACCCGTGATAAGCTCATTTTTCCTTCGGCTATCACACGGATTTTACGCCATTTTTTTGTTTCTTTTCCTTCTTTTGATCACTTCTCTATCATGTGTGCCATAGATGCCGCTACCGTTAAACGTAGCAAGGCACAATTTAGGTCGCGGCAGTTGGATTCAATAGCTCCTCCCTCCTGTTCTACTCCATCTACATCCGTTCCCCCCTCTTTTACGAGCGTTGTGTCACTGAGAGACATCATGGCGCAGCTGCAGCATATGGGTGCTCGCCTTGATACGCTCTCTATTGAGTTATATCAGGTGAACGTTCGTGTTGGCCATATTGCTAGGCGGTAGGCGATCATGGGTGGCTTCACTTCTGAGGCTTCTCCTCCACCTCCTCCAGTGGCTTTTGATTCTGAGGCTGAGGATGATGATGATGATGATGATGATGGTGATGACGATGATGCTTTTGATGATGATGATGGAGATGCTAGCTCTACCGATGAGATGTCTACTTGACACTCTACCCTTTGTCACTCGTGACAAAAAAGGGGAGTAGTTTTGGGTTATATGTTAGTAGTCATTTTTAAGGGGAGAGTTAGTATAGGACCATTTTGTTAGGGGGAGTGTTGTGTTGATATCTTGAGGGATGTAGTGAGGATTATTTGTATCTTTTTCTTTTCTTCCTTTTTAGATACGTTCTTCTTGTACATTGGGTCTTGTGACCATTATTGACATACATTTTACTTATTTTCTTTATATGTTGATGTATGTTTCTTTCACCTACCCTTACATGTGTTGTTTCTTTTTTCTCTTTATGCACATGCTTCTTATTACTTGTATGTAATCTATTATTTCTGTTTCACACTAAGATGCCTTGATGAGTTTTGTTTAAAGTGTTTCAAAAATATAGGTTGTCAAAGTATACTTGCCATAAACTCTCTTCTTGCAAAGTTTTTCAAGAGTTTGTGTTAGGATAGATTTTATTGTATTTAACAAATGAATATGAGTTGAGTGATTAATGACTTCACTCATATCTCATTTGTTTGTTGTGGTTTTGTCACGGATTGCCAAAGGGAGAGATTGTTAGGACATATGTGTTTCACTTGTTAAGAATATATGTCACTATTTTATGTAATTAGCTAATTTTTTGACAAAACGCACTTTACTTGTATTTGGATAGATCTAGGATGTGTTTAATACTTCAAGAAATTTTGTTTTAAGATTAAGTGTTAAAGCCATGCAAATCTGTCTAAGATTCAAGTTGAAAAGTGCCTATCATTAAAGCTCGACAATTAGCCATCTATCGAGGTTTAAAGAGCTGTTTAGCCCTGTGGCTCGACAGCAACTCGACAGATAGGGTATCTATCAAGATTTAAGAAAAATAGATTTTTCTATTTTGTTTTCTTAGGATCCGTGAATGTGTCTTTGAGCTTTCTTTTCTCATAACCCTAGACATATAAAAGGATTATTTTAAGGGCCGTCAAAGAGTTCGCAAGTTGCACAAGTATTGAGCAAAGTCTATTCAAGCAAATTGTGATTGGAGACTAAGTTTTGCCCAAGTTCATCTCTTCTGAAGAAGTTGTTGTGTTTGTACACTGTAGGGTTTTATGACCAAGCATCTTCTTGATCTTCAATGTGGATGAACTGAATAACTTTGCAGCCAACAACTTTCTTTAATTGGTAATTGAAGTCGCGTATTGGGATTTGCGCAATTGGATTGTTACGTACTGGGAGCCATGCATCAAAAAGAGAAATTATCACTACAGAACAAGTCCAATTGGGTATTGGGGTAAGGGTTCAATTGTAGGTTGGTATAAGGTATTGGGATTCCTTTACTTGTCACCGCTTGTTGTGATAATAGTGGAGTTTCGGGAGAGGTGACCTTAAGATCACCCGATGGGGTTTTGGCCATGTGGGTTTTCCCCATTCGTAAAAAAATCACCGTGTCAATTTATTTTTCGTTGCAAAATTAGTTTAATTGGTGATTTGTTTATGCTACCATGTATTTGCATGTTAATTTGATTAATTAATTAAACTTGGCTAATTAATTAATTAATTCATCACAAGGGGTCAATACATTTTTGGCCTTTCAGTGCTGACCACATGGTTGCGTATTGCATCCATTCAGAGATGATAAACTCCACAAGTTGAGCATGAGCATGATAGTTGGCTCTTCACTTCGACCTTCGGCGGGCATGGTTACCATTTTTTTAATTAGCTTTTGAGCCCTATATACACTCCTTGCTGAGATTGATTGTATATGTTTGGCATCAATATTTTGTACTCAAGTTTCTAAATGTTTTATAATCGGTTGTGTAACCAACTTTGTCCATTAGTTATAATACATATTCTCTCATATTAGTTTATAATTTATATACTGTTTTTAGAAAGTATTTTATAGATTATCGGAATGTTATCTATGTCGGTCAAGATTTAAAATATAGCTTCAAACTAGTTTGAAGGAATCTTCTCCATTTCTTAGAAGATTGTTTGCGTATATTATTTATGCACAAGATATTTTTCCAAATTAGTTTGGAAAAATTTTCTTCAACCCACTACGTAGTTATTTATAATATTATCTACATGTATTATTTAAGCAAGTCACATGAATTATTAAAAAAGTCATGTAACCAAAAGTACACATGGATAAGTTTTTTAACCGCCATCTAGTGGGTTGAAAGAAGTTTCCTCAAAACTGGTTCGAAGGTAAATTATTTACATTATTTAAATAAGTTAAGGGCCTGTTTGGTAAGAGATTTCTAACAATGTTATTTAAGTTTTGTGGAAATACGTGTAAGTGAAAAAGTGTGCGAAAATAATTATTGTAGTGTTTAAACAACAGTTTTTGTTGTTTAAACACCCTTACCAAACGGGGCTTAAATAACTTAATAAAGAAGTTATGTAACTAAAATTACTCGTGAGTGGTATTTTCAATCGTCACATAATGTGTTGAAGGAACATAACTCCAAATGGCTTTGAGGTTAAACCTTTTGAAATTATATTTTCCTATAAAGTATAAAAAATACTCTCTAATAATTAATTATTTTCCTCCATAAATATAATTAAATTATTAGGAGACCAACTGTAATGCTTATTTATTGCACATTCACAACACTACTTTCTAATACCAAAATATTATATGGGTGCCCTTAGATTATTTGTTAATAAACCATTTTTAAAATTTTTGGATACTATTTTTATCGGAAATCTCAAAAGATATAAAAAAAAAAGAAAAAATCTTAATTACTTATTTCCTTTTCTATACAAAGTTTAGCTACAAAATTGATTGTAATCTAAGGTTATTACCTTACTCAATATCTTTTTATTATAAGTGAATTTTGACAAATTCATCATTGAATTATATCTTCTTCTTATATTCTCTATGCTTACAAAATTTATGAGCAAAGAATGACAAAGTTTGGCTACAAAATTGGTTGTAACTTTAGGTTACAACTTTACTCAATATCTTTTTATTGGAGATAAATTTTGACAAATCCACCATTGGATTACATCTTCTTCTTCTACTCTCCATACTTGCAAAGTTTCTAGAAAATTAAAGATTAATAGCTATGTCATCAATAAATTGTTTAAATTGCAAGTTTTTGTAGTCTAAAATTATGCATAAAATATAAGCTTATAGATCATATAGTAAATAATATCCAATTAACACAAAATTTGATATATATATTAAGAACATAAAAAACATGCAATTTAACAATTAAATTTTCAAAATATGTAATAAAATTTTTTTATTAAGTAAGGTTGTAGCCTTAAACTACAACTAATTTTGTAGTTAAACTCTATCATTTCTATAAGATTACAACAAATTTTGTACCTAAACTTTGTCATTTTCTTAAACTAATGTCTTTAAAAGTTAAAACATCAACTAACAAAATCCTGTTATTATATATGAAATGTAATTTCACTAATCTTCAACATCCTTACGCACCCAACCTCTTTTAAATGCAAACGTCTCTCTCTTTATTTGATTCTTTATTTCATTAGCATTACTCAAATATTAATGGTTTGTTATTAAAAAGTTAGCGATAATTTATTGAAATGTCTAACTTTAAAGCGACAACTAGCTTGTCATTCGTGCTTGAAGTGTAATGATAAATTCATTCGTAGTCATTACCAATGTCCTTTGGTCTAATGGAATCTCCAACTTTATGGTGAGTACACATTCAGGGTTCGATCTCAGCATTTTCAATTAACCAAAAAAAAAAAAAATATATATATATATATATATACACACACACACACGTTTAGTCATTGTCCTAGAAAGCAGCAGACTAAATAAATGATTTACATATATTATAGCTAAATGAGTTTAGTAATTTTAAATGAGAGATTTAAAATGTGGTTATTTAAAAAAAAATTGTAAGTACTAAGATTTGGACATACTTGATATTATTAAATTTTGTTGTCAACCATTTGGTTGAGGCGGCAAATTGCTCATCCTGGACTATGTCATTCTTATATAAAAAATAAGTATATTTCTTTGTGACCTACTTATAAATACTTAATTTGTATATAGCTATTGAATGTTCAATATGGGTATGAAACACCCTTGAACGTTTAGACTCTAAATTACAAATTATTAATTCAAGCTTATTATCAAACAATTAATGTGCGGAATATGAATATAAGCCAAACACAGAATTGATAAACAATCTAAGCCAAATATAAACACAACCATAGTAGTAAATATAAGGAAAAAATAAAGGGAAGGAAGATGCAAACACACGGACAACACACGATGTGTTATCGAAGAGGAAACCGAAGCCCTTAGCGTAAAACCTCTCCGCCGCCCTCCAAGCGGTAAATAATCCACTAAAGAATATAGTTGGGATACATGAACAATAGAAGACCCTCCAAGCCTAATCTACCTAATGTACCTAAGCCCTCCAAGCTTCTTGCTCCAACGAGGTTGCGCCGAACCTATTTCTTCTTTAGCTTACCGGATTCCACTACTAAACTGTAGCATCAACCAATGTAAATTGGTTCCTTCCTAACTGCTTCCCAAAACACTAAATAAACCTTCTCACGGATATGGGTATGGTGAGAAAAGTATTTGGCTAAAGACCTCTCAAGGATTTAATAATGGAGAGGAAGAGAGTAGAGGAATTTGAAGAGTTTCTAAGGTAAAGATTATGGATGAATCAATCTTGTTTTTCTCTAGAGTTTCTCTCACAAAATTCTTTCTGGAAGCTCTTTCCATTTGGTGCGTATAACGGTTTATATATAGTGGGGTGAGAAAGGAATGCGAAGAGTCAGTTTTTCCCAAACATGGTGGTTTGGCGGCTTGGCTTGGCGATTGGTCTGAGTCGCAAGTTCCAGCCGCGAGTTAACGGCCTGGCCAGCCTGTAACTTTTGTCCTGTAGTGAGACAGCTGGCGTGACCCTTCACCTCCCTCATGTGCTTCTCACGTGTTTGCAGTTGGCGGCTCCCAGTTTCGAGTCACCCGCGAATCCTAGTCGCAAAGCTCTGCATCTTTACACAATCTTGAGCATTTCTTCATATTTTCTCACACACTACCCTTACAAGAATCCCACATAAATACAGGGTTATTAATTGCTAAAATACAAGCAAATTTGGCACGGAATAAAGCCAACAAGATAGTTGATTAAATTCAACCTTACAGTTATCAGAACTGTTTCGAGCATTGACCTATTAAGGGTGTGGTATGATGGTCATAGGTTCAATTGTAGGGTCATAAGTTCATCATTGGATTAATAATTAATTTTTAATATATATATATATATATATATATATATATAATTAATTAAAGAATAAATAAATAAAACAAAGATAAACGATTAAAAAAAAGGAGACGTTAATTCATTTCAACACAAACATGTAAGTATAAAAAAAGATTGAAATTAATAAAAAAATTTTATTAATTATCAAGAAAAAAATTTCAAATATAGACTTAATGTTTTTTTATAAATAATAAACAATATATATATATATATATATATATATATATATATATATATTACGCTTCAATTGATCTTTTAACTACCCAAAAATAAAACTGCAAAATTGAAGTCTTTTTTGTTATTGCAATATAATAAATTTTATTAATGTTTATTATCTTTTTCAAAAATTTTATTTAAATTCATTCATTATGAAAATCTATTGAAAAGAAACATCTACTTTTCTAGAAAATAATATTAACTAGAAGTACTTTTAAATAATATGAAAATAATTTCAAATTGGTAGCTTAGAGTGGGTCTTTTGTTGAATATTTTGTTTATTTGTTGTTATTTGGCCTAATTTTGTTATTGTTTGAGTTATTTTTGTTGTTATCTAGGCTAATTTTATTGTTGTGATTTAGGCTATTATAGTTTTATTTAAAATATTAAGGATTATATTTGAGGGTCAAAATTATTTTTGTGAGAAATGCTACATCTATAACATTTTCTTAAAAAACATAGGTAAAAGGTTATTATTGAGGGATAAAAAAAAGAGTAATGTTAGCAGTGGGTCGTCAAGTTTAAAATCAGTAACAACTTGTCATCTAAGATATATTATAAAATTACTATAAAAATGTTATGAATATGGTATGACTTTATTTTTATTAAACAAAAATTATTAAGATTCTTAAGTCAAGGTATTCAATAACGTTTTATAAGGTAGATAAAACAGATTAATTTAAAACTAAATATATATATATATATATATATATATATATATATTAATTTTTTTGACAAAGTCAGGTTGGTCATATCACATACGACCATCCTCACTTGTATGTGTCGCAAACATTGATCTCACCCACCTGGCTGGATGATGCCGGCCATGAGAAAGAGAGATAGTCAATGTACTAAAAGCCCTGAAAAATCAAAATCTTGAATTGTTTTTTTCTTTTTCTTTAATTGTTTGACATCACTTGCATTGTTGTGTTGGTTGAATGGATCTTGCTTTTTGTTTTGGCTGAATGAATGTTAGCATTGTTTTTTATTTTTTGATGAACTTAGCATTGTTTTTTATGGGGCCAAAATGAACACAAACATATATTGTATTCCATTATTATAATGTAGAAAATCCCACAAAGTGATGAGAAAATCTTTAGATTCTTAAGACCTTGAACTTGTCTGACTGAAGAAAACAATACAAGAAACCATATATATAGCAACCTAGTAGAAAGTTTTGACTCACAAAACAAAACAATCCCAAAATTCCGCATTATTTTCCGAAAGTCCAACCCTTTCAACAAATAGAAGCAAAGCAAGCACTACAAGAAACACAACCTACCTTAATATATACAAACATAATGCAATTGAAATATTCTTTATAAGATAGGAACATCATATTCGCCTATAATAATAGACTCAATCCGTCTATACTCAAAACTAGTCCACGCTTCCATCACTATCAACGAAACAACCTTATACCGTCGTGTTGAACTCTAACTAAATTAAACCCTATATATAGCTCTAAACTGTCAACAAAAGAAAAGACAACGACTCTCTCTCTCTCAAAAAAGAAAGAATCCTTTTTTTTTTCTTTCTTTTAGCTTACATGAAAGTCTAAAAGAACGAAGTATAACTTTTATTTAATAAATTTGGTGTTAGAACTCTTTGAATATCTTACTAAATGGCGCCATTGAAAGTTCTTTCAGCGCTCGACTCTGCAAGAACACAATTTTACCATTTCAAGGCAATCATCATAGTAGGCATGGGCCTCTTCACGGATGCATACGATCTTTTCTGTATCCCTCCGATTATGCAACTCATCGGACGGGTTTACTTCGAGAATGAGCCAGAGTCCAGAGAGTACTAAATCCAACCAGCTGTTTAGTCAACTTTGTTGGGCATAGCCCTTTTGGGCACGGTGATAGGTCAACTGGTGTTTGGTTGGTTTGGGGATCGAATTGGAAGGCGCAAAATATACGGACTGGCATTGATCATCATGGTTTTGAGCTCATTCGGATGTGGTACTTCTGTATGTTCTACTAGGAACTGTGTTTTGGTGAGTCTTGCCCTTTTCAGGTTCATTCTGGGGTTTGGGATTGGTGGAGATTACCCTTTATCGGCTACGATTATGTCGGAGTTTGCTAACAAGAGGACCCGTGGAGCTTTCATAGCCGCTGTGTTTTCAATGCAGGGATTTGGGATATTGGCTGCTTCAACAGTGACGATGGTTGTGTGTGCCATATTTGACCATGTATCACACAATGTTTCGAAAGATCCAACGCCCATGGCAGTTGATTTTGCATGGAGATTGATACTGATGCTGGGTGCAGTCCCACCTGGATTGACATGTTATTGGCGGATGACCATGCCTGAAACTGCAAGGTACTAACATCATTGTCCATGTCCTATCTTGTTTATTTTTTTTATTTTATTTTGGAGATAGTTATTATTCTTCATCAATATATAATTATGTCCATACTTTTCCTGATTTAACTCTTTGGTTTTGTTTCTCGAAAAAAAAAAAAACTATTTTATTTTCCTTTGGTTTCATTTAAGTTGTTTTTCTTTCTTTCTTTCTTTCTTCTTCTTCTTATTATTATTTTTCTAAAAAATAGGTCTAATATAAAAACCAAGCTTAACGTTGTCAACAAGAAATCAAAATTAATTCACCTTCCCCCAATTTTTATAGTTCATACCTTGATTTTTTTGCTTTCTTTATTATTTTCAACATTTCTTTCGGTGTTTTTTTGTTGATATCTCATTTATATGTCAAAGAAAACCAACCGTATTTTATCAATGTTTATTAAGGTTCAAAATGTATCAAATTTTGCAAATATCTAGACTTTGTCTATATATATATATATATATATATATATATATATGTTTGTGTGTGTTTTGATTGCATGCACAACATATGTGCATTTATATTTGTATGTCCATGAGAGTATAGAATGGATACATATGTGTGTGGTTATAAATTAGTCCCTCTTAAGAGGAATCCTCACTCCACAACTAGCTGTCAAATTTTAATTAATTAGTTTTTTTTTTCCATTATGTATTGCTGGATTTCAAAATAGAATTGATTGTACACTTGTACCAACTACCAAGTACCAACAGATAGACATGATCAGGTCAAAATCATCCAAGCTTTAAATCCAAGGGATAAAAAGTACGAAATTTGTTATAATTTAAAAGTGATTAGAAAAATGATTAGAGGAACTTAAAATCTATTCGTGCTAATTTCTTATTCTTCAAGAAAAAAAAAATGTATAAGCAATAGAATCTCAAAGCAATTAATTAATTACAAAATTAAACCCTAGAACTTAAAATTGTTTTTAAGTTAAAACTACGATGATTCAGGTTTATAAATGTTTACATTTTAATAAAATTTCTCACAAATTGTACTTAAAGTTTGTCTAATGGCTACAGATCATTTCATGTATATCCTAATTGGAATCTTAACTCTGAAAAATAAATTACATATACAACTTTTTATTATTCATATGTAAAAACCCTTATAAATAAGTACAATACTATCTAGTATTCACATAAATGAGTTTTTGGTGCTAATTGATCCTATTATATAAAGAGGGTTTTACACTAAAAACCAATTGGTATTTATGTCTGATAATAAGGAAAAACGATCACAACACGGACGTTATGGGTTTGAAATACTATTCTATCCATCAAATTAATAAAAGAAAATGATGCAATGAATATATTAATGCCCATATCTATATATATAATAATAAGTAAAGCCGAAAGAAACTCAAATTAGAATTCCTTCAATTTTGAGCAATTTGTCATAAATTATTTATTCTTCAAGAGTTTTATTTCTTAATTTTAGAATAAAATGTGAGACTACGTCATAAATATTCATCCAAGTGAATTATTAAATACAAAAACCAAAGAGTTTAGAGTTTAGAGCAAATAAATCATTAAAAAAAAAAGTGCTTCACAATAATAAATAAATAAATAACATGGACAATTTACATTTTATACCTAATAATATCCTTACAAATTTTTTTAAAGAGTTAACAAAATATAAAAATGACTATCAATAGTATTTTAAATTATATATATATATATATATATATATATATATATATATAAGAATTTTATTATGCATCTTATTGTATATCTTTAACTGTATTTATGCATATGTATGGGGTTACAAGCCAGTTACTCTGTAATGATATCAACATGAATTTAATAAAAATGAGTTAAAATGGAATTGGAACATTATTGAATACATTTTGTTTGATAATACAATTGTTAAAACATTAGATAATTAGATAATTCAATTGTTATAAAGAAATTAAATATACTACTGAATTAAAAAAAAAAAAAAAAACTCTTGATGAAGATAATTAAATATATGGTTCTTGTTCGAGAAAATAAAGTTATGGGGTCTCTTTCTAATTCTTTTAACTGAATAAAAGGTGTAAATGTTACTCTGTTTGTAAATAACGAGTCTTTGTAGAGCCAAAAAAAAAAAAAAATGTAAATAAATAAATAAATAAAACCACATAGTGAGTCTGGTAACAAACAAGATAGGTCCAGCTGCTACGGCATGTTTCATCAAACATTCTAATTTTGTTTGTTTTTCCTAAGGTAGTTTTTCTTTTCATGTAATGGTATTGTGCGCATATATGAACGTTTATAGGTAAATATGAATGGTATGCATGTAAATAATTGATATTACACACATTAATTTTAATTCAACCCTTGAATTATATGTTCTAATTCTTGATATGTCTGTAGCATATTTCAGAATTGAACTTCAGTTAATAACCCAATTGATAAACTCACATTCTCTTAATATATTTATTTAAATAAAAATTAAAAATTATTGTAAAGTTAATAACCCAATTGATGAATTTAATCCATATTTTGTTTTTGGACTAACAATACCAAATGCCCATTAATTTTCTCCATAGAATTGGAAGAAGACAGAAAGAAAAGAGTGGATGCTACCAGAATGAAATTTGAATCAAAAGTTGCTCTTCCGTAGTATGAATGTTTCTTAACAAGTCAGGTCCTTTTGACCTATTATTATTCATTTGTATATGACAGATATACTGCTTTGGTGGAGCAAAATGTTCTCCAAGCAGCCAAGGACATGGAGAAAGTGTTAGATGTTCCAATAAGCCAGTTTGTAGAAGAAAATCCACCCCCACTACATCCACCATCCAATCCCCCTCTGTCAAAGCAATTCTTTGGTCGCCATGGCCGTGACCTATTCTCTTGTGCCGCTTCATGGTTTCTTGTTGATATTGCCTTTTACTGTAGCAATCTCTTCCAATCTCAGATATACAACCAATATGTGCCAAAGGCAGATAAAGTCAATGCCTATCAAAATGCTTTCAATATAGCAAAACTACAAGCAATTGTAGCAATATGTTCCACAATTCCAGGCTATTGGGTCACTGTTTGCTTCATTGATCGCATTGGAAGAGTCAAAATCCAACAAATTGGTTTTTTTTTTTGCATGGCAATTGTCTATTTAGCAATTGGGATACCCTATTACATATATTGGAACGATAACACAAATATAGGATTCATGATCCTCTATGGGCTCACATTTTTCTTCTCCAATTTTGGTCCAAACACTACCACTTTTATTGTGCCTGCAGAACTTTTTCCAACTAGATTTAGAACAACATGTCATGGCATTTCTGGTGCTGTTGGGAAGGTGGGGGCAATTATTGGATCTGTTGGATTTTTGTGGGCTTCGCATGACCATGAAGAGGATGGTTACCCCAAAGCAATTGGAATAATAGCCTCTTTGTTGATTTTGGGTGTAGTTTGTATTATGGGATTGTTGGTAAGTCATGTTCATCTATCAATGAAGTCTTGGACCTCTCTTCTTCCTAAATGTGCGTGTAGTTTATTTATATCAAGCATGATGGGTCTCTCTTTCCTCCATCTCTCACAAGCTAGACTAATGCAATGCATAGAGTTCATTCCAGGGTAGGTTTTTAATGTATCTAGTCTATCTCATTTTTTAAACCAAAAATATAATTTCAGGAATAAAGGGGTCAATGTATAATATATATATATATATATATGTGTGTGTGTGTGTGTGAGAAAAAATTTTAGCTAAATTTAAGGGTAATTTTTGAATTCATGGAAGTTTGGCACCTTATGTAGTTTTTCTTGTTATTGAAGCATATATCTTAGGTTTATTTAAGGTTTAAGAAATAAATAATATTATGTGTTCCAGTTAGCTCATTTAATAAAGTCTCTTGTCGTCGAAGACAATCTATAGGATATCTTTCTTTCCTCTAAACCCGTAAGAGAGAACTAGTGGACTCCTTTAGAACTTTTGAAGAGTGAGGCAACAATTACTGAGTTGTAATCCGAGAATAGGAAGATCAAATTTTTCTTCCATTAATTCACAACTAGGAAACCAAATTTACTAAAGGAGGCTTTCTCTTTTACTTCCTCTAGAGATCTAGGGGAGTGTGGTTCTTTGGAATGAGAATTTCTCCTCATTTTATAGTTTTTTATTTTTGGGTGGTGGGGTGGGGGGGAGAGAATGTGATTAATTAAGAGTTGACATGTGTGGGGGGTTGGTGACTTGATTTCAGAGCAAATTTAGAGCAAAGAGCAAGTGAATCTTAGTTCTTCCTGAAGCTTCCCATAACAGACAATAAGGCCAATTTCAAAAAATCATTCTCAATAATTTATTGAAATGGTCTGTTCTTGTGCTCTAATTGAAGCCTACTCTTTAATAATAAAATAAAATAAAATTACTCATTCAAAAAATTTTAGTGGCTTAAGAGATTTTTCAGAGAGTGAGAAAATGTCATTTCTTGGAAATGAGTTTCAACACAATTAAAATTAATAGGCCCCTAATTAACTTTATTTTAGCATGAATTGGCCTAAAGCAACTAAATTCCATAATTAATAGGCTTTCATTAGCTCCTTTAAACAGAGTAATTTCACCAAAATTTAAGGGCTCATTAATGCTTAACAATCGGATTAATCAAGTATGTTATTGATTATGAATTGAATTCTTATGGGAAAAATCTAAATTAATTGTTCATAATCATTAGTGGTTGGACTCCATCACGTGAATGCATCTTAGCCATTAACAGTTGATTTTGTACTCCCTCCGTCCCATTTTTTTGGTCCTCTATTCCATTTTGAGATGTCCCAAAATATTGTCCTGTTTCTAAAAATGAAAGTCATTAATTTACTAATGTTCCTGTTATACTCCTATTAATTTACTAATTCAATTTTTTAATAAATTTTTTTGAGGGTAGTTTTGGAAACTTATACATTTTTAAAAAGTAAACAAGACAATAAATTATGTTTCTTTAAAAAGTTTGACTTTTCAAACAGGACAAAAAAAGTGGGATGGAAGGAGTAATATTTTTCAATCTGATGGCCTGATTGAGATTTGTGACCTGTCATTTTGATTATTAAAAATTCAAGATATATTTAATGTAAATTGATTTAAATTCAACGAACAAAATTATGATGATACCCTTGGGGTGTGAATTACCCTATTACCCTCAAGATGAGGTTAAATGCAGAGTGTCAACAATAATGAATTATATAAACTCTTTTGATACTGATTAAATTATTGTATTTGACTTCTAATAAATTCTTATGAAAGCACTATTAGCAATGGTATTCATTTTCTCACTAAACTCATATAAAAGCATTTGATTTACTAAAAATGTAACATTATTAAGAATATTTTCATTTATCGCACGTGTTAATAACTAGTTACGTTAAAGTTTATGTCCCTAATTGAAATCTTCACTTTGACATTCAATTTTATGGGATTGTTTTGCCCTAAATGATATCGAGCTAGTTTCAACCACATCATTTTGCCCCCATACACACATAAAAAAAAAAGTAGTTACTAATGCGTTACACCAAGAGTTTTGTGCTTCACTCACACGCCAACACCAAAAATCAATCCCCCTTCCCCTATATATATGTGTGCATGTGTTGTTTCTCAAAAAAAAAGAAAAAAAAAGAAAAAGAAAATAGTTTTGTTCTTCAGTTTTATTGTCTTATCTTCATTTTGAAGAGATTAGGATTCGATTGCTGCCTATCCCTATTATAAAAATTAAATTATTTAATAAATAAATATAAACTTATCTGGATCTCCAAAAATCAATCGCATTCATCGTCTCATGCACAAGCAAATGAGAGAAGGGTGATTGCTTTTACAAAAACCGTAGTTTATTCTCGTGGCTATTGTTGGCACATCAAAGTTTGATATTTCATCTCGGTTCAGAATACATAAAAACTGTTACAAATTCAGTAACAAGTTTGGCTAATCTCATATCTTTGAGACTATGAAAAGTACACATCTTACCAGATAATCTTACAACTAAACACATATCATGATTGCTCATATATTATTTCTCCATCCACCACACATTCGACTCTCCTAAAAACAAACAAACAAAACTCTCGTACAAAACTTCTCACCTAGTGCATGCATAGCCTTCCCCCATATGTGTGTGGGGACAAGTCGCCAGCTAAGAAGAAGATGTGCATGTGAGCATGTATTTGGAATATGGATAGCGTGCGTGAACGATGAAGAGGAAAATGAGCTAGTTGTGATTGCTGCGTTTGTGACGAAGAAGAATACTCTTCATTTTCTTGATGAAAGACGCACATATTTGGCGCTTGATGCTACCTCTAATGGGTTTGCTACTCTTTTTCGACGCTGCAGCCATTACTTCAGATTGATGCGGCTGTGAAGACATGGTGGCTATCGCGCTTTCCTGCCTTGTGCTATATATAAATATGTAGCAAGAGAACTTCAGAGATAGATATTTGAGAATTGAAGGATTTAGCAGCTGGAAGCAAAGAAAGCAACCATATATATAGGCAACTAGGCATCCTTACTCCTTGTCATCAGTTAATCGTGTGTGTGACTGTAAAATAATCCTAGTTCCATACTTTCACATATATTTTACTACAATTATCTTACTGCATAGATTGCGATTAGCTATTTGTTACTATTATATAAACTCATCTATTTTTTATCCACTACTCACAGTCTAATACATAGAGAAGTTGTGATAATTTACCAAGTGTGTGGAAATATTTGATGATAAAATATTTATGAAGTCTTTGACCGTAGTGTAAGAAAGAAATTAAAAGTGTTATGACGGCCATCGATCTGACAGCAGAGAATAGTGGAAGTGAAAATTTACCTACATCTATGGAATTGCAATGATTTCACTATTAATAGAAAAAAAAGAGTACAAGATACGGTAGTATAGTTTTTTCTCACTCAAAACGACACACCAAACCCTAATCTAAAAATAATGATATTTCACTCCTGCATAGAGGATTCATAATGAGCTAAATATGGGGCAAAAATTTTCGTCAGGTTCCGAGGGTGATGGATTAAGCCTCAAAAAGAGAAAAAAAAATCTCATTAAAAAACCGTAATACTTTTATATAAGATCGAGTCATAATTCAGATAAAATACAATTAAATTCCACATGGCCCAACATAACTCTAATATGAAAATCATCTTACACTATCTCCTTTAGATATTAGTGAATTTATTGTTAAGCATTTACCTATTTTATTTATTATACATATAACTCAACATGCTTATGTATAGTTTTTAAATGAGTGTCATCGATTAACATCGATAAAATTATATGCATAACAAATAAAAATACCCACGTTTGAAAATAATAATAATGAAAAACCTTTTAATTGATCACTTTACAAGGTGTTTTTTTATCAAAATTGAGTTTACACATGCTTGTCCTTTTAATTAAGGTTACTCGTCAAGGAATATTCTACTAAATTTGAAATAAATAATGAGTTATAATCTCCTGCGTCCACAGCACATTGAAAAAGAACGCCAGTAGCCTTGTATCTGGATTCAAGCATGATACACGCACGTTGGGTTTTGTCTGCCTCTGCCCTCTACGTGTTGTGTGCAAAAGGCCCGAATCCACTTTTCTTTTTCTTTTTTTGAGATAAGCCCGAATCCTCTTTTCTAACATACATCCGGAAGACCGCCGCCAGCATTCATCTAGAAGCCTGTTAACAATTTATTTATTTTTTTAAAATTATTAAAAAAAATAATTAATATTTTGACAGTATTTTTTTATTTTTTTTTTATTAAAGTGGTGTTAAAATTTTCTTAAAATAAATTATTAGCCATTGCCCTAAGAGTACTCGTTAATGACCCTTTATTATATCGGAAATGCTAACAGATGTTCTTTGGGCAATGGTTAATAATCCATTTAAAAAAGTTTTCATGGGAAAAAAAAATTTAATATTTTGATAACTTTTTTCATTTCTCATAAAAGTGGTATAAATTTTTTTAAAAAATAGATTATTAACCATTGTCCTAAAGACACTCGTTAACATGAACCTTGTTATATTAGCGAGTCCAAAATTGATTCAAATAATGGATTTTTCTCTGGCTGATGATGAATTTGACCATCCTTGGCTGATGGATCATGGATTGGCCCTCCCCAAATTTGTTAGACAAAGTAAAAAATATCTCATTTTAGCTTATTAAATTCAAAATTCACTCACATTAACTTATTTAAAATTGTGTAAAAATATATGGTTATTACAGTAATAGTTTAAATTTATGTTGATACTATTCATTTTATATATATATATATATATATATATATATATTTTATGTATTTTGAAAATAAATAATTAGAGTGGATAATGAATGTTATGTACACAGAACAAGAAATAATTAAAAGATCAAAAAATTAATATTTTAATAAAATATAATATAAAATATATAATCTAACATAAGATTTTTTTTAAAGTAAGTACACGAAGGGTTCAACGTGTTTACATCTCTATTCTTCTTTCCCCACGTAATGATTTTGCACAAAATATTTCGTTGGGTCAATGACTTCGTAAAATTAGAGCTCGAGCGTGTTGAGGATTTTGAAAAAGTAAAAACCCACTCTTGTTGCCCAATGTTTTATAAAGCTTAGGGCAGTTGTCACAATCTCATATATAGTGAAAGCAAAGTTACAAAGATATGGACTCCTTTTTGAACTCAATCTTCTTAATCTTGGACCACGTGCAATCACTCCCTCTTCTAAATAATTTCCCACATTTTGGAGTATTCTATTCTGTCTAATTTTTTACTCTATATTTACAAGTTATATATATATATATATATATATATATATATATATAACCATATATAGTGAAAGCAAAGTTACAAAGATATGGACTCCTTTTTGAACTCAATCTTCTTAATCTTGGACCACGTGCAATCACTCCCTCTTCTAAATAATTTCCCACATTTTGGAGTATTCTATTCTGTCTAATTTTTTACTCTATATTTACAAGTTATATATATATATATATATATATATATATATATATAACTTGTAAATGTAGAATCCAAATCTTGATCCGTCTTTCAAAGTTTTACATTTTTTTTTTTTTTTGGTGAGTAAGAGAAAATTAGCTAACAATAGAGGTATAAATGTATAACTAAGTAGAAACCAATGTAGGCACTTCAATGTAGGTGGATTTGACAGATTTCTAACAAAAATTCACTGAAAAATGCTTAAAGTTGTCGGATTTTTCTAGGTTTTATGGTCAAATGGGTTGAGTCAGGTTTTAGAGAAGAGAACCCATCCACTGACCCGTCGTAGTTGGTTTTTAATATCTGGAACCCACCGTCGACTGCCGAGGCTCTCAAATTGGTTGCGGGTGGGTTAGGTTTGGTCAGATCCGATGGGTGAGTCGGGTTCGACAGGTGGATGGACACCCCAATCTAAACCCAACAAAGAGATTCAAGAATTTCCTAATTAACCCACTCTAATACCATGTAGAATTTTGTGATAATGTGAAGAAAAAGGGAGATGAATGAAAACAAATAGTAGTCTATGGGGTTCAGTTTTGTGGCCTACATCCTCGAGACAAGTGCCCAAGTGGTTACATTTTCTCATTCGCTTTTCTTAATAATATATTACAATAGAACCCATATTTATAAATGGAATTGCACATAAAATTCAATGATAAATTGAATTTTAATTGCATATTGATTGATTAAATTCCATTTTTTTTCTAGAAATCAATCCCCCGATTTATTAAGTAATCCCAATATTTTCTTTAACAATCAATGTATAGATTTGGTTTTCAATGACTTAGAAAGTGAATTATTCTTTTTTTTAAAAAAAATAAAAAGTAAAACCCAAACCCGTTCCCTCTCACATACAATTCCTAAAAATATATGCTTTTGATATACAATCTCTCATTAAAAAGCTATTGATACATTCAATAAGAGGAGCAATGACGGCTTTACACATATGTTTCATATGAATATTCTGATTTGCAAAAAAAAATTTATATACATAATTCTTTTAAAATAACTTGTTTTGTCTACTCTAATATATATACACACACACACCCCTAACTTGAGAATCTTAAGAATTGGGTTTCAACAAAAGTAGAGTAATACTATGTCTATAATATTTTTAAAACAAATTATAAGTGGTAAATTATTATTGGATTTAAACTAAGCCTACCATTGACATCATTTTTTTATTCATCAATAACAGCTTGCCACCTTAGATTTGTTAATGGTTTTAGTAGCTTTTCAAAACAAATTGTAGGTGAAAAATTGTTATTGGTTTTAAAATAGGCTTACTACTGGCATCATTTTTTTATTCATCAATAACATAATTTTTTTATCTATCAATAACAGCTTGCCATCATTTTTTTATCCATCAATAACAGTTTGCCACCTTAGATTTGTTAATGGTTTAAACAACTTTTCACAAAAAATTGTAGGTGAAAAGTTGTTATTGGTTTTAAAATGCCCCACTACTAACATCATTTTTTTATTCATCAATAACATAATTTTTTTATCTATCAATAACAGTTTGCCACCTAGAATTTATTGTAAAAACGTTGTAGACGTAACATTTCCCACAAAAATAATCCTAAGCCTCCAAACATAATCCCAAACCCCTTAAACAAAAAACAAAATATAAAAGTCCTATAACAGCAAAAAATAACTCAAACAACAACATATTTAAAACAAACAATAGCAAATGAACAAAATATTCAACAAAAAGCTCATTCAAACAAATAAATAAAGACTCCTAATCATTCAGATTCATAACTCATTCAACTCATTCTATAAAAATAATCCTTAATTTAATTTTTCCTTAAAAAAATGGTACTAAGAGAGATATTGTAGCCATGAGTTATCTTCGATGGTGCCAACAGCTCTGCTATCCTTAATGGCTTGACTTGCCATCGTGGCATATATCATTTGTGACTCTCTCTCTCTCTCTCTCTGTACTCCCCCCGAGGGCGGCTTAATGTATTTAAGGGACAAGGTGAAAACTAAAATTGTGGCATTTTATATATTTAAATATAACTTAAAAAAAATTAAATATTACTTAAACTCTATAATCTTGTTTTAGATTCAATTTTTTTACTAATTAACATGAATCAGGCAGTTTTTTTTTTGAAAGTCTATAGACACAAAAAATTTAACAAAGCTTTTCACACATATTGATGTGGTAGATTGATAGTGGTAAGTTTGCTAACTCAACTATTATGAAAAATGTTATAAATTTTTTTGTGTATTGCCTTTTTTTTTAGAAGTGCTACTTTCACAATATTTTTCACAATAAATCCTAGGTGACTGGGTATAATTTGAAACCACCATTGGAATTTTTTTTTTACCATCAATAATAGCCTGTAACAAAATGCTACTTAGGATGTGTTGTAAAATTATTGGAAAAAATGTTGTGAACATAGCATTTCTTTCTCTTTTTTCTTGTTTTTCATTTGATAAAAAAATATTATTTTATTTATTAGCTAATATTTGGGCTTAATTAAATTAAAATTTGGAGCCCTTTTTCTACTTGGGGCCTTAGGGGACCACATCAATTGCTTATATAGTAGAGCTAGCACTGATTCCCCCCTCTTCTCTACGTCATTTTAGACTTTCTCTCACTTTATAAAATTTTATACATTTGCATGTTTTTTTCTTTTATTTTAGATATAAATATATTCAAGTTTTCTTTTTATTAAATTTTGTATAATTTAAACTTCTCAATTACTACCCTAGAAAAAAAATTCCTACAACCGCCTTAGAGGAGGACCATGTTAGCTTATGTTGTATCATCTAGCTACATATATTTCAACTCCCAATCTCTCCTTCAATGGAATATTTGAAGTTGGCCATGTTGGCTTTAATTTGTAATTTGAAAATTTACGGACAACTCTTAAAAATTGATCGCTAGACTTCTCTTCTCAACATTGATCATTGGTAGGCATCTCTATTTTGTACTGTAATTCGAAAGTTGGTGTGGACTGATCCTTTACCCCATGTTTAAAATGGGTCTCTAATGCAAAAAAGATAGGTCTTGCTCGTTCTTAATTCAACATTAATTTTTTTTATATAGATTATGAACATTATTCGTTTTACATTCTACCTTTATAATGGAAAATCTCTTTTGTACCATATCTCTATCTCTCTTACACACTATTTATTATTCTATTTTCAACTATGCATTATGTTAATTTATTGTTTAAAAAGAAACATAAAATTAGCAACAAAAATAATAATTTGATTCATTGGCATAACTTTCGTAATTAACTATCTCAAACAACTTTAGTACTTTAAAATACCCCAAACAGAAGTCAAACACATACTTACATAACATAACATGTTGCATGCATGATGGCTTTGTACAATTTGAGGCATGCCCGGGCGCCTTTATATAGAAAACTTCTCAGATAACAGACAAAAGGAAAAAGGAAAGTAGGCAAGCCATTAAATGCTACCACCAAACAGATAATGCTTAAAGTCAAACTTTGCAACTCAAATGAAGGGGTAAGTGCCCATAAATGAATCATGCTGCCAGAAAGAAAATATCACACTAGACCTTAGAAAAATGGCTTACAAGCCTACAAAAGTACACATGTCATCTAAAAAACTACTTCCCTAGACCTGAGATGAAGTTCTAGCCCGCGTATTGTTCAAAGCAACTGTGTTGTTGACCTTGAAAGCAGAGACAGTTGCTGATTAACCAATGTCAAACACTGTCAGAGCCGCTGAAGACCATAAATCCATGAAACCGACACCATAGGAGTCTTCTACGACCTTCAATCCACCAAACTTGAAAATTCCAGGGCCAGATGCCCAGCCACGCGCGGCCACAAATTCCCAACGTCCTGCGGGTTTCTCATTCAAATCTGCATAAATTTGAGGAAATTTTTACAAAACCAGTGCCACCACTAGATCCATCGGCCCACAATCTACAAAACCTAAAAATTTCAAGACCAAAAACGGCTGCATGTGCCCCCATGCGAAGCCATAATCTTTCAACGACCTGCAACCTAGTCCTTCAAATCTGTGCAAATCTGCACACAATTTTAGAAAACCGACAATACCAGGGTCTTCCGTGGCCTTAAATCTACAAAACCCGAAAAATTCATGCCCAAAAACTGAAGCACGCGCTTCCATGCACTGCCAAAAGATCTTACGGTGGCTGCCTTCAACAACATGTGCCAACACACGCCATTAGAAGGTCCAGTAATCACCAGCGTCATTTTATGCGCTCACATGTGCTGACGCGGATTACCACGCGTTCAAAGCGCCAACGCGTTGCACGCTCCACATGCGTACACGCGCCTGCCAGCGCTATGACGTCATGGATGACGTCTTTATGACGTCACCATCCACTATGGTCTGAACCGTTTGTGCAGGCCGACCTAGTTTGACCCGTTCATCCTGACCCGTCCAAACCTCCTGAAAAAAAAAAAAAGTTTGACTAAGTTGAACTTTTACTTTGACTAAAAGTAAAAATTTTTAAAATGGACCTGTCCCACTCAGTTTTTTGAGTACATTCCGATTTTGGGATCCGTTTTGTCGTTCGAAACTTAGAAATTGCGTAAACATCCAATTTTCAGAAAGTTGACTTTTCCATAAATCTTGACCGAAAGTCAAAATTTTCAAGAAGGACTTGTCTTGCTAATTTTTCACGTAGATTCCAATTTTGGGGTCTATTTCTTCATTTGAGAATCCAAAATTTCTCAAATAGTTTGATTCTACAGCTATTGACTTTGATGTGAACTTTGATCAAGAATTAAGATGTCCGAACAAAGTTTGTCCTATTCAAAATTTCGCAAAGATTCTGATTTTGAAATCCGCTTATTTGTTTTGGACTTGGAAACCACCAATCTAACCCACTTCTCCAAAGTGCTAGCATTGTCCAAAACTTAAGCTCCCAAGATCAAAATTGGAAATTCATCCATTTGGTCCGGATTCCTTCAGGGTTATTCTCCAGACTTCATCAAGGCTTCCCTTTCAAAATACAGATGAACTCTCACAAGTGGGTCATGAACTTAAAATTACATTGGGTCATCAGTTCAACCTACCATTCTCGTTCGGTGCCTACCGTTCTCATCCACCATTCTCACCAAAAATTCTTATCCGCAATTCTCAACTACCCACCTACCATTCTTCATCTCTCCACTATAAATAGATGGGTCGGATTCATCAAAAACTCATCAAGAAAAACACACTGAATCATGAAATGAAGATTTACTTCTTTCAAATTTTCAAGTCCTCCTTCTCACAGCCATTTCTCACTATGGCCTCATCATTCTCAACACCTAACAACCAATATTGTCTCATACTCAGTTTGAAATCAACCCTCTCATGGTTTAGTAGAAACCCTCTTCACAAAATCATTGTAGTTTTGAGATCCAAACAAATTTCGTTTCTCCCCTTAACGACCACATCTGTCCATAAAATTACTCATAACAAGGCTGGTATCGTCGTTTCATGCTTCCTTGGACTTGGTTGGCCAGGAAATCTAAGCCCAACAGAGACACTTGTTCCTAAGATCAGGGCTCCCGTAGTCTTTCTCCAATTGCTTGGTCTTCCAGCAGAAGCAGCGGTTCGGGACAAACATCAACTTGGCTGGTTTCTAAAACCAGGATCACAAGTTAGCTCCACCTTTCATTTTTCTGTGCTTTTCCAACAAGTGGCATTAGGTGAAGGTGGTAAAAGGTGTTGGGGTATCCTACAAATTGTCTCCCATCCAACACTTATAACTAGACATGGCAATACGGGTTAGAATTTTCTGACCCGAACCGACCCGAAAAATACCTGACTCGAACCCGATTTTTTGGACCCGAAGCAAAAACGGGTTGACCCGTGACCCAACCCATTTTTTTGCGGGTCGACCAGACCCGACCCGGATAACCCGTGACCCGACATGTTAAAAAACAATTCGCTAATTTTATTTTTTTAATTAGGTCTTGATACTATGTGCATAAAGCACAAAGTATCCAAGCTAGTTATAATATATTCAATATTTATGATAATGTTACTGTGCTTGACAGTAACAAGACATCACAAATCACAATTCAATACTACTGTCACTACTCTACACAAGGGCCAAGGCCGTGACTCACAACCATTAAAAAAAAAAAGAAAAATCTCATTCAATGAATCAATGCTTGCTCAGTTGCTTGCTAGCTGTAGTCCACTCGGCCAAAGAACAAAATGTCAAACAAACCTGAAAGTGAAAAGTGAAACCTTTAAGATTAAGTTTTAGTACTTAAAAAAAAATTCTTACTCCGTATCAATCACGTCTTTTACCTGAGAATGTGAAAGTTACGTTATGTACTAAAAGTTGGCTATATGAATTTGAAGGTAATTTAAATTTTTTTTTATAGTCATAATTATACAATTTTAATTCTTTATTGATTCACTTTCATGGTAAATTAAGTTATATTAAAATATTATATTGTAGATGAAGATGCTGACGAAATTGGCCAACTTGAATTACAATTTGCAAGTATGAATATTTGCAGTGCTGAATCTGCTACTAACATTGAGTAGATTGAGATTGAGGTGTAATTTTTATAAAATATTTGCTTATTCTTATTTACTTAATATGTTATGTTTATTTTTAAATCTTTTTTTGTATAGTTAATCTTTCTAAGTAATCTAACTTTTTTTTTGTTTAGCTAGGACTGTAACAGGGTGCCTTTTGGAAGCTGTGGTGGAAGCTAGTCTTATTGCAACTATTTATAACTTCCAAAGAATTTTGTTTTTAAGTGATTGTGGAGGACTTTTTACAACCCTTAATAGCAAGAGAGCTTCGGATTGGCAGGATTCTAGTTCTACTAGGCTTGCTAACCTTAACTTTCTTGTTCAAGGTGGCTTACTCTACAAAATGATCTTAGTGCCCTCTTTGCTAGTTAATCATATAAGTATTGTAGTTAAGCAGGCAAATCTAGTGCCTTTGAACCAGCTCTGGTTGAATCTAGCTTTGTATATGAACTCTTAATGTCGTTTGTTTTGTACTCCCTGTTTTTGGTATCAAAAAAAAAAAAAAAAAAAAAGATGCTTGTCAAAAATTTTGAGTTGGTTACTTGATGACAAAGGCAGTGGAAGGCTTGTAAGTTGTATATGAAAAAATATGTGCTTAACAGATTAAGTTCCATGCATTAAATCAAGATGTAGTTGTTTTGCTTCCGCTGGAAGTTGAACATAAATCTAGATCTTTTGCACTCTTAATGTGAGTTGCTCTTCTTTCTTAGTCTTTTTAGTTTGATATTAGTCTTTTTGTAATTGAAAAAAAAAATTGTTTGAAAAATACGAGTCAACCCGACCCGACCCGATTGACCCGCGACCCGATTGACCCGCAACCCGATTGACCCGTTTAAAAATGACCCGTTTTGACCCGCAAACCCGATTAACCCGACCCGAACCCGACTCGACCCGCCCGTTTTGCCATGTCTACTTACAACGACATCCAAGGTACCAGCTCATTAGAAATCAGCCTTTGGTGTCGGTAAATGGTTGCCAAAGCCTCATTCCATGTTCCTACCAGCATGGGGCCCAAAGGTCATCGTTGCTAGTACCTCAAAACACACTTTCTCGAATTACTCAAACTTAAAATCAGCTTATAGAATTTCAAAAAATATACTTCTGAAATTACTTCAACTTAACGTCCGTTGGCATGGTCCCATCACACAAGCGCATTCTATGACTTGCTACTGGACCTCATTCAGCATGCAGTCAGTCCCGTATCCTAAGGTGTACTTCCCAGAAACATCTACTCCAGAGAGTCCCCAACATACAAGGCCAGTGCCATGGTGTCATATGTTTCACCCATTCACTTTGCTTCATCGCCATCTTTTTCACCAGCAATATCAGCATTTGTTAGGACATATGTGGTTTACATGTTAAGAACATATGTCATACTTATTTATGTAAATTGGCTAATCCTTTGACAAAACGCACTCTACTTGTAATTGGGTAGTTCTAGGTGTTTTTAATACTTCAAGAAACAAGGTTTCAAGATCAAGTGTTGAAGTCATCAAGTCTGTCCAAGAAAAATCAAGCTGAAGTGCATTTTCATTAAAGCTCGACACCTGCTCGATAGCTCCTCGACACCTGCTATCTGTCGAGATTTAAAAATCAGATTTTTCTGTTCTGATTTCTTGGGATCCGTGATTTTGGGCCTTCTTTTCTTCTAACCCTAAACATATAAAAGGAGTGTTTTAAGAGCCGTCAACAGAGACACAAGTTGCTAAAGCATTGAGCAATCCTTGTTCAAGCAAATTGTGATCAAAGACGAAGTTCTTGACCTAGTTCATCTTCTCTGAAGAAGTTGCTGTGTATTTGCACCAAAGGATTTTGTGACCAAGCATCTTCCTGATCTTCATCGTGTATGATGAACTGAAGAACTTTGCAACCAACCTCTCCTTCTAAAGTTGGTGTCTAAAGTCGCGTACTGGGATCCGCGCATCTGGTTAGTCACATACTTGGGAGCCGTGCATCAAAAGGGGAACTGTCACTACAGATCAAGTCCAATTGGGTATTGGGGTAAGGGTTCAACTGTAGGTTGGTAAGGTACTTGGGATTTCTTTACTTGTAACCGCTTGATTTGATAATAGTGGAGTTTCAGGAGTGGTGACCTGAAAATCACCCGGTGGGGTTTTTATCATTAGGGTTTTCCCCATTCATGAACAAATCACCGTGTCATTTAATTTCCGCTGCATATTTAGTTATTCGGTGATTTGTTTGTGCTGCCACGCAATTGCATGATAAATTGATTAATTAATAACTTGGCTAATTAATTAATTGATTTAATCACAAGGGGTCATCCAATTTGTGGCCTATCAAGCATACCTAGAATCCATAAGAATCTAAAAGTACCTCAACTTAACCTAAGTGAAACAATGACACATGTGCATTCAACCACTTTCCCACATGTCCTCGCCGTAATCCAAAGTATATTCTTCAGAAATTACTTAGCCTGGACTTCTTAAAAACGCGAGGCTAGCCCCATGACTCTGCATGCTTTACCCAGCCACCATCCTTGCATCTTCCCTATCCTCTACACCCTATGATCACTGCCAACGATCCAAAATACTCTTCTGAAATTACCTCAACTTAACCTCTGCTGAAATGATTCAATCTTGCAAGTACATCCAACTTCTTGCAAATAACTTTTAGCCTCACCAACCCACTCTAAGTACCATGGAACACTCTTTTGAAATTACTTCAACTTAACCTCTGCTAAGAAGGCTCAGTCATGAAAATACATTCAAATACTCGCAGACACCTTTTCGGTCTCATCAAAGCCTTTTATATGGGTGGATCTACTCTTTGGAAATTATATCATCCTACTAAAAGCTCCACCACCTTCAACTACTTCACTCGAAGAGTCAAGTGTAAAAAAATCCGTTTTTGAAACTCATTCCCACACCACATTCTGAAACTGTGTGCGTGAATGAGTCTCAAGGGGGCATTTATAGAGAGGGAAAATTCCCGACCTATCACAAGCTGACACATCATACTACCAAGTCCATAAAATACAACCAATTACAAAGCTCCACATATTGTTGCTAGGTTTTACTATCACTACTTAGAAACCAACAGAAATTTGCCAAGTGTCATGCAAAAACTAATAACACATCAGCATGTGTAAGCGATGACATAAGTAGCCTAGCACGTGTAAGTGATGACATAAGCGGACCAATCAGGTTGTGACATGTGTCACCAATCAAACTTCGCCACGTGTCACTCACCCACCCTCAAACTCCTATAAATAGAAGCCTTCCTAAGGCATTTAGAAGAGATCAAGCCATTTAAAGCATAAGCAGTATCAGAGAAGATTCAACAATACTCAGAAGTATAGAAGCTCTGCAGGAATCAAGCCTCAAAGCCTTCAAGAACTTCAACCTCAAAATTGAAGAACATTTGAAGTAGAATCATCCAAACTATATGCCTAGATCCTAAAGTTTCTTGGAATCAAGCTCAAAAGCCTGTAGAAACCTCAACAAACCATAAATCAACGAAGCTCTACAGATTCAAGCCTCTAAAGCACCGAAGAACTTCCACCACAAACCTTCGAAGACAAAGAACGCACCAAGAACACGAAGAACATACGAAGAATACGAAGAACAAAGAATTTCTAACAAGCTCATAGCCAAAGATTCATTGTGATTCTGTTTTAAGGGTCTTTGATCCATCCTTAAGCCAAATTGAAGAATATTTTGTGTTCGAGTCAAAATTATATTATTACAATTCCAATCAACAAGTCTTTCAAGGAGATCGAATAAGAGGATCACTCTTTTTTAATTTCAGAGAATTGTACCACATATTCTTCAATACAAATTCGCATTTGTGAAACTATTTTACTTGTTTGATTTATTTCAAACTAGAAATTTAGTTGTCTACACTCTTAAAGGAAGCCTAAGAAATTAGACGAAAATTCTTTCAAAAAGCTATATGCAATTGTTGCCTATTGGGCTAAGAAATTGACAGAAGTGCCAGTTGCTGGAATCTATAATGGGAGAAATCGATCTGAATTGGTACATGAAAATATATCTGAAGTTATAAGACATATTTTCATGGTGTGAAAATGTAAATAACACTATGCAAAATAGGACCCCTTACGTACCATGTAGTCTGCGAAAGATCCATGTTTGTCATTGATCCTTGAATAGGCTGTTGATGCTACAAGTTTTTGTAATTTTTATTTTTATTTTTATTTTTTGATAATTCGATAGTTACAACCAAGGAGGGGGGTTTGAACCCTTGTTTGAAAATATCAGGAAGTGCAATAATTACCAACTGATTGAGTTACAAGGCTCTTAGCAAGCTTTTGTAAATAATGTAAATGTTGTTGAATTATGTTTTTATTTCAATGAAAGTTTATTCATTCATTAAAATAAATAAATACAACTTTTAAGGCCTTAAGGGTCTTGATTTCTTTTTGTAGGGCTCCCCTAGACCTCGTGCATGTTATAAAAAAACTAATTCACCGTGGTTTTTTTTTTTTTTTTTTTTTTTTTTTTTTTTTTTTTTTTTTTTTTTTTTTTTTTCAGAAAAGGGTGTGAACAAACAAGAAGTTGAAGAAAAATTTAACTCTATAGGCCAGTCTTCATTACGATTAGTACACGAGAGACCATAGAAAAAATCCAAACACACTATCGGGGACCTTCATTGTTGTGGATTACGTTTTTTTATTTCCAGTAGAGAATATGAAAGAAGAATGTAACTTTATTCCCAAAAGAAGGGAAGAAAGGAAGAAGGAAAAGCATAGATGTAGAAGAGAAGGAAGAGATTAAGATTTAAGGTTCAATGTACCAGGTATTTGTTTTCCATTGACTGTGTTCATGTCTGTTAATCTGGTATGCCTCCTTGTTTTGTACATTGAAGGCTGACGCTGTTTCCAAATAAAACAAAAAATACCTTTAACATATGTTACAAAAATTCTGGAGAGAAAAAGGGGGGGGGGGGGGGGGGAAGCCTCGTGGATATTTTCTTATAACAATATGAATTGATGATACATACAACAGCCCTTAAACTGCTAAAGTCACTACTCTGAGTGGTGTCCATAAAATCCTATGAAAAAACAACTATAACACTGAGGAATACATTCCCATGTGATTTGGATTGGAATATGGTGCTTTAACTATTAGGTAAGAAAGCTAAATTACATTTTTTTTTTTTTTAATTATGAAGAAAAATGGTCTTCTTAGACCATAAAGAATAGATGATTCAATTTGTCTTTGTTGATGCATACTCGGGCATGGCTGAGCCTATATTTTTGCAACAAGGAGCTCATTCCATGTGTCAGGAATGTCGGGTAGGCACCAATGTAAGCAATCATTTACATCAGTTGTTCCTCTAATATTGTAGCGGGATATGTGACCCTCCTCCCACAATTTAGAAATAGAAGTAATATCCAAAATCTTTACTTTTGTACCCTTTACAGCACCCTCAATAACTGGATCACTTGATCCATCTTGCATAACTTCACTTCCTCCAGACAAGGGAGTGGTATTATCACAGGTACCCCCAGTGTTCCAGTCTTCATTAAAGAAATGCCTCGGTGAGATAGTCTTAAAGAAAACTTTGAGATGGGGATATGAGGGAAGATGAGAATCAAGCCATCTGACGATGCTATGCACTGTAAAATTCTTGGCCTTCCCAATTTCATCACGTTTTTTTATCTTCATTGGGCTTTCCATCCACGTTCATCACCCATCGATTTACATTAAGCTTCCCCCTGTTCCAGTGGTGTCTTGTATTAAGAATCAACACATCAAAACAATGGATGAATCGTCTCATGAAAGCTGGTGGTTGGCCCATATGCATAGCCACATTGGTGTTTTGATCTGAGGTGTTAAGGGGCACTAGATCACACAGACTTGCTGACTAGTAATATAAAATGGTGGTATTGGTTTTCGGGAACTAGTAAGCCACTACAAGAAAATGTATTTTTAGTGACGAAAAAATTCGTCATTAAAAGTCCAGTTTTTCGTCACTAAGAACCTTTAGTGACAAAATTCATTTCATCACTGTAGCCCCATCGCTAAAAGTCCTGGCGACGAAAAATTTTGTCACTAAAAGTCCGATTTAAAAAAAAAAAAAAAAAACTTTTAGCGACGAAAACGTTTCGTCGCTAAATGTTTTCCTCGCTAAAAACAGTATTTAGTGACGAAAATATTTCATCATTAAACCATTTCAATTTATTAAATCATATTTAGTGACAAACAATTTCGTCACTAAAACTATTTTCGGGTACATATAGTGACGAAAAAATTCGTTACTAAAACTATTTTTAAGAAAATCCAAGCACATATAGCGACAAAAATTTTCGTTCCTAAAACCATTTCTTACAAAATTCTGCTACATTTAGTGATGAAATATTTCGTCACTAAAACAATTTTTTGTTGCTATATTTGTGACAAAAAAATTCATCACTAAAACTTATTTTCTGTTTTTATTGTTTTATGGCGTTGATATTAACCTGTAACCTGTCATTACATTTTTAAAACCTCACATTTGATTAACACATTTATTTCAACAACACATTTATAAAAAATCGATCCACACATTCCGCAAGTTAAAATTAAAACAAGTATCCAATTCAAACTCTTTCCATACAATAATTGTTTGCAACACATACAATAACTTAAGATGTTTTATAACAATACAAAAAATGTAGCATAATATAATTAGAACCAATGGAAGATGTCCTCATATGTCTTCAAATAATGCCAAAAGTAAATCCCTTAAAGCCACCAATAAGAAATCTACACAAATATAAAAACACTACTACATTAAAATCGTAAGGTAAAAACATTAACTATGTTATAAGAAACATTTCTAACAATGAATTAAGAGTAGCCACACCAATAAATTAAAATCACAACTCCTAATGTATAAGTTGTAGAAAGCAAATATAAATTTTCAATTATAATATAATACAATTAGTTTCAAATGATACATAAAAAATGAAGTGTTTTAACTTGAAGATAAAGTACTAACCAATAAATGATTTAACTTGAAGATGAACCACCCCCATAGATAAAAGCATCATTATAACCTTGCTTCTCAAAAAATTAAGAATATTCTTTTGGACCTCATCTTGCTTAGCTCGCGCCTCTTGCTCCTTAACTCATTCCTCTTCGTCCCTAGCTCTTGCCTTTTTGAGCTCAATTATCTCATTTTCTAACCGATGAATATACTCCACCGAGGAACTAGATGAGGTAGTGGTTACTAGAGAAGAGGAAGGTCTCATGACAAGTTCTTTTACAATACCAGATTTCTTCTTAAAAACCAAGTTTGAGATCTCCTCTTGTGTAAGGGGAATTGCATTAGGATCTTGACAATGATCCTCTTGCACTTTGAGAATGGTTTCCTACCATTTGAAAGAGAAAAAAAAACAAGCAATCACAACATTAATACTACATATGTTATAACTTTACAAACATGATAAGGATGGAATAATAGGGATGAAATGATACACATACATATGTCGCTCCATCATCATGGTGTATCCACCTATTTGTATTTGGATTGAAATGAACATCTTTGTAGATTTTTGCCAATTCAGGAACTTGACCGCCATTATTATTTGTCTAATTAATTAACATTCGATTGTGTGTTAGTTATAGTTAATTAATCCAACATGTAATATACTAAGGTTTAAGAAAATGGAAAAACACGCACCTCCTCATCAACCCTAACAGCAAGTGCCTTTGTCCCGCATCTATGTTTACCTGAAGTTTTGCTCTTATTTTCAAAGTTAATTTTTGATTTTTCCTAATAAAGAACATTCAAGACATTTATTAGATCATGAATAAAACAGTATACATTTACTTCATCTAAGTATTAATCTAATCATTTGACAACATAATATAGTAAATATTGGATAATAATAATATATGCATAAATAATTTACCAGCCAGTTCTTATTGGTCCATTTCCCTTCAATGAGTCCAGTCCACTACTCAAGTGTGGCATTCTTTGGCGGGTGGCTTTTTGCATAGTCAGCACCATGAGATTGTACGAGCTTTTTATAAGTCTGATACAACTTGTTAGAGCCATTACTCAATAATCTTCCACATTTTGTATTTATTGTTTTCGTTACCAAGTTGGAATCACCTTTTAGCTCAAATTGATCCATAAAATGAAGTATATATGTATTATAAAAATATTATTATATGAATTTAATATGCTTAGTGACAACAAAGACGAGTTAGACGTTATCAATATAAATTTACCGCGATATTTTGAAGCACCACATCTCTAGTAGCAGCATCAACACTTTTCCAATCTTTTACGTTGTAACTGGACAAATTACTTCGCACTTGTACGCCAATTTGATTGACAAGCTTGCACGCATTCTTCCCAACAGAAGCATCATACTCTGTAGCTATACGTACTGGCAGTTTACCACTTTTTTCAACAAGTGCCCGTATTGCTATACCACATGTTGTTCCATGGGTATTTCTGCTAGTAGATCTTATTTAAAAATTATCAATGTTATAAAATTATACATTCTATGTACATTAAGTATAATCTCAATAGTAAAGACAAGGTGCAATTGTAATTAAGTATGTTCTATGTAATTACCAGTCGTGCTAGTTAATGCGTTGGTAGCCTTCGCACTAGAAGAACTTTGGGCGGGAGGATTTGATTCAGGAGGTGTTTCTGAAGATTGAACCGTAGATTGGACCACCGGGATAGATGCCTCATCTCGCGAGCGTGTAAGTCGTCCTAGTGCCATCTGTAACTAACAAACATACATATAATGGAACAACAAAGTCATTACAAATAATAGAACAACAAAGTTATTATCAATTGTACCCTATGGAACATCTATTGTACCTTATGAATTAAAGAGTTAGATGACTCAACATCATTCTCATCGTCACCAATAAGTGGTACATAATCATCATCTACAACAACACTAGCTCTACTTCTTTTCCCTTTTGCACAATTGGACTGAGCGGAATCCTTTAGAGAAGTTGAGATGTGCTTCAATCCCAAAGCATCAATTATCTCTTGGTTTTGCCTTATTCTATCCAATCTTGCCATCTCATACCTTGGTATATTATGAGTGTATTTGGCCTTTTTGGTCATTTTTTGAAACTATGTATTAACATGAAAGATAAGTACAATTGCTACTAACTTAACATTATACGCCACACCATTATCCATATCAAGTAATTCACAAGTGAAAAATTTGAACACAATTGCTACTAACTCAACACAACAAATAACCACATCAATATCCATATCAAGTTTAAGATAAGCACAAAACATCTCAATAACAGTTGCTATGTAGACAAGCATAAAACTTTAAGACAAGCATAAAACTTTAAGACAAGCACATAACATTTAAGACAATTGTTATGAACTCTACATATCATAATCCATATCAAGATCAATATCAAGTATGTCATGCTCTTCATTTTGATTAACGTCTCTTGAAGTTTCACCTTTAAGAACAACCTTAGTTTCAACATCACCCATACAATACTCACTAATATTGTCTTCAACATTGATAGGGACAACATCAACAATTGCTTCTTGTTGGAATATTGCATCACTATCTTTTGTATTATCATTGGATTCTCTGCCCCCAACTTCCGAGACATCAAACACTCCCTTATGTTGGATGCATTGCACAATTTTCCAAGGGTCACACAATTTCGTATCTTGAAGGTAGAGAACTTATTTTGCTTGACTAGGAAGTATAAAAGGATCATTTTGATTCTATCGACTTGTAACATCAATGCTCGTGCAGTATGCATCGGTTCTTATTGTTCTCTTTCAACCATTGGTACCAGTATTTGTACCATTCACATTGGAACAAAACAACTTTATGGTGAAACATATACTCTAATTCCCAAAATTTGCACACATGACCATAGAAGTCGTGCATTTCTCCCTCACAGTCCCCTTCGGTACATACACCACTGTTTTGGGTTACATGACGATTGTCTAGGTCTCTTGTATGGAACTTTACACCATTAACCATACAAACTGTGTACTCCTTCACATGCGGCTTAGGACCATTTGTTAACGACCATAACTATTTAGTAGCTTCTGATGACTTGTTAACTTTCAATCTATTCATCTATAGTGACATACAACAAGTAATATTAATTAGTAATAAGCAATGACGAATAAATTTAAATGTTTAAATTTATTAGTGTGTGATTAAATTTCAAATGTCTTACACGTTCTCTGAACCACTTGGGAAACTCTTGTCGTTGGATTTAAGTTATGGCTTCTCCAGTAGAATTACGTAATGTACTTTTGTGTTTGTTGTTAAAAATAAGGTGATTTATTTTCAGCTAAGCATTGCAGATAATATTCAAAACTTGATTAAACAATATATGCATATGAAATCACATACTTTAAATAAGGCTCTAGCTCAGGACTATTGTACAGCAAGTACCAATGAGCAGTATCAAGCAATGCACGAGACAAGTCGCTATCATTCTGCCTACCACCTTTCGGTCGAGTAGTCTGTGAAAAAACTATCAATCCTTCGCTAAATTCACCAAAATCTTCATTTTTTTCTCTTCAGTTTTTCACAGTTTCGTTCCCATCAATATACAAAGACCAGTTGTTAATACATTCTTTAAGAATGTAAGCCTCTGCAATTGAACCTTTTGGTCGAACTCAGTTGGAAACGTATTTTTTCAATTTTCCAAGGTACCTACGAGGAAAAAATACGCACATAATGTGATTTTATACCACGTGGGAAAGATGCAATTGATGAATGCATCAAAGGATCTAATTACCTTTCAATTAGATACATCTACCGATATTGTATCGGGCCTCCTATAATTGCTTCTCGAGGCAAATGAACAGTAAGGTGGACCATAACATCAAGGAATGCTAGAGGAAAGAACCTTTCAAGCTTGCATAGTATAAGAACTATACATTCTTCTAGTTTCTCCAATTCACTCCACTTTAGGATCCTTGAGCATAAGTCTTGGAAGAAGATGTCCAACTCAAACAATACAATACTAATGTCTTTATCTACAAACCATCGCAACCTAATTGGAAGAATTCGTTGTAGTAGCACATGACAGTCGTGGCTTTTCAAACCAAATAATCCACCATTTTTTGCATTCACTGACCTTGATATGTTGGCTGCATAACCATCCGGATAGTTGACTGATTTCAAAAAGTCATAAAAGCCATCCCTTTCATTGGGGCTTAATGAAAAGAAAGCCCGAGGCCTGTCATATGATCCATCAGGATGTTGTTTCAAATGCAACGTGTGCCTGAAGTTCATATTTTGCAAGTCTATCTATGCCTTGTCAATGTCCTTGTTTTTCCCCTCAATGCCCAACAAAGTACCATAAGTACTCTCACTAATGTTCTTCTCCACATGCATGACATCAATGTTGTGCATAAGCTTCTTATTTTTCCAGTATGGAAGCTTGTACAAAATACTTACCTTTGACCAATTTGGCTCCCCAATGAGTTGTCTCTTCTTGTTACTTGGATGCTTTCCTAAAATTATATTTGGCATTCTATCTAGCTGCTCTTGTATTTTTCCCACTTGTAACTCTAAAGATCACTTTCGTTTCTTCGGTAAACCATTATGCAAACGACTATGTCTCCAACGATGTTCCATATGTAAATAAGCTCGATGGTTAATGAATCCAATTTTACTTTCCAAAGCTTTTGAATATGGTTGATCGTTGCAAGTGTAACAAGAATGATAACCCTTTGTCCGTCACCCGAACACGTTACCAAATCCAGGATAGTCATGTATTGTTCACAATAAAGTTGCATGCATCTGAAAATGCTCTTTACTATAGGCATCATAAGTTTCTACACCTTCTTCTCATAACTCCTTCAACTCATCAACCAATGATTTCAAGTAAATATCAATCTCATTCCCCAGTTAATGAGGACCGGGAATAAGTAAGGACAATATAAAATATGGCTCCTTTATAACCAACCAAGGCGGTAGACTATAGGGGATAAGTATGACAGGCCACATACTATAGTTGTTGTTCACATTCCCAAAAGGATTAAATCCATCTGTAGCTAACCCCAACCTTACATTGTGAGGTTCGAGTGCAAAATCAGGATGTTGCAAATCAAACTCCTTCCACTCCTCACTATTAGCCGAATGCCTCATTATCCCATCGTCCACACGTTTGTCTATATTCCATCTCATGTCCTTAGCTCTTTGGCCTGACATGTACAATCTCCTCAGTCTCGGTGTCAACGGGAAGTAACACAATACTTTATGAGGAATTTTCTTACCTTGGGTACGTGTATCTTTGTACCTAGGCACCTCACACACCGGACATTTATCAAGGTTTTCATTTTCCTTCCAAAATAGTGCACAATCATTTTTTCATGCATCTATATGCTTATATGACATGCCCAAGTCATGTAATATCTTCTTTGTTTCATAAGTTGGCCTTGGAACCAAGTTACCTTTCGGTAAAACCTTTGTCAGCAATTCTAGCATCATATCAAGTCCCTTATTACTTAAGTTGGTCATTACCTTTACATTCAACATCTCAATAACAAACTTCAAGATACTATAATTAGTTCAGCCCAGATACAACTCACGCTTTGCATCTTCCTCAAGTTTATCAAAATGACGCACCTCCTCATCTTCGGTTGCATTTCTTGGTTCCCCTCTAATTCAGTCACTTACTAAGGTATCGATACCATCCATATGATCACCATCTGACATTTCATTATCATGAATGTTCTCGTTCAATGCAGGAGGTTCTCCATGATTGTACCAATTAATGTAAGATTGCATAATTCCACGATGAAGCAAATGGATACGCAAAGTTGGAGGAGATTGTCGATAGCAATCCACATAGTGAATACACGGGCACGAAATATTACCACTCAAGTCCACAACCGCTCTTGTGGAATTAATAAATGCATTGACCCCTTTAATATATGGATGGCTTAATCTGCCATCGGGTGTCTTACCCATTGTCATCCAACTTTTATCCACGTTTGACTACAATTATAAGATGAATCCTACTTTAGAAAAATAAGGACAACTTATGCATAATGTATTCTAATATCTAAGTCTATAAGCTACTTAGATAAAGTTTTATCACATTCATGAATGCATAATGCTTACAACCCACCACAAAAACCAATCATAAACATCACAACTATAATGCTCACAAGTATTGAAACCAAATAAAATACTATTCATCACATCTAATCAACAATATTCATTCACATTGGCAAGAATTGAAAAACACTCCCAATATGTATTTAAACCACCTTATAACACCATGCAAGCCACCCGCTTGCTCTAACACAACAACCCACCACAAATCCAATTTCCAACATCACAAGTACAAAGTTTTACAAGTATTTAAATCAAATAAAATACTATTCATCGCATTTAATCAACAATACTCGTTCACATTTGCAAGAATTGAAAAACATTCCTAATATGTATTTAAACCACCTTATAACACCATGCAAGCTACTCGCTTGCTCCAACACAACAACCCACCACAAATCCAATTTCCAACATCACAAGTATAGAGTTTTACAAGTATTTAAATCAAATAAAATACTATTCATCACATCTAATCAACAATACTCGTTCACATTTGCAAGAATTGAAAAACATTCCCAATATATATTTAAACCACCTTATAACACCATGCAAGCTACTTGCTTGCTCCAACACAACAACCCACCACAAATCCAATTTCCAACATCACAAGTATAGAGTTTTACAAGTATTTAAATCAAATAAAATACTATTCATCACATCTAATTAACAATACTCGTTCACATTTGCAATAATTGAAAAAAACTCCCAATATGTATTTAAACCACCTTATAACACCATTCAAGCCACTCGCTTGCTCCAACACAACAACCCACCACAAATCCAATTTCCAACATCACAAGTATAGAGTTTTATAAGTTTTCAACTAGAATTTACTTACTTTGCTCAAGCTAAGTTTAAAACTTTCAGAAAAAATCTAAAGTTAACTTGTGTTCTTCACCTTGTTCCTCACAATTTCTTCAGCCATAAAAGAGAGAAAGCTGGAGATAAAAGAAAAAAAAAATTAATGCAGCGTACTCCACTAATGAACCTCTATCATTAAATTAACCTGTTATAATTTCTAGCATCCATAATTATTAAAGAAAAAGAAATGGCATCATTACAGTAAATATATGAATTAGATATACTAAACTATAAAGACTGATCTACATTGCAAAACAAATGCATTTAGCTTCAAGTCAAAATCTTAGACTAACCAATTATATTCACGATACACTCCCAAATAATAATGTAAAAAATAAAATAAATAAAAATCCCAACAAGAAGATACATAAACCACAAAAAGGAACCAAATTAAACACTTCACATGATTTGGTTCAGCAAAAATTGCAAATTAAACCAAGTTTTAAAAAATATATATAAATTAACAAAACATAAATGAAGTCATAGAAACCAATCAACTAGGACCAATCTAACCCATAGTCTAACAAAAAAAATAAAATAAAATAAAATAAAATAAAATAACTCTCAAATTACAAAACTAGGCACAAATCACAAAAACAGCAACTACTGCTAATCCATAGTCCAAAACAACAAAACCAACTCAAAAAGGCACTAACCCATTTCTTAATTCACCACAAACTAACATTCAAACACACCCACAACTCAAAATTTAGCAAGCCTTGCCTCCATTATGATTTCACCTCCATTTATAAAGCATGTAGGAAATTATAGCACAAAGCTGGAGAAAACCAAAAATCAAGCAAACCCATTTCTCAACCATAAAAAAATATCCCATAAAAATCACAGCCATCTCATTGAAACAAACAGCCATCTCATTGAAACTAACAGCCTAAACTTTTACATCTTTGCTATCATGCTTGGATATTAGTAATACATTCAGTAACAATAAATAACAACAAACATAACATTTACACCATGAATTTGGAGAAACAAAAACCATATTTGATTGTTGACAGACCAAATTTAAAATCTATAAGAACAAAAAGACAATTAAAAAAAAAAAAAAAGATCTCAAAGTTTCTATCTCACCATCGCCGGCGCGAAGGGAAGGCGAAGCGTTGCTAATGCGAAGGGGAGGCAAAGCATTGCCGGAGCGGAGGAAATCGAAGTGTCGCCAAAATCGAAGCGTTGCAGATGCGGAGAGATTGAAGCGTCACCGATGTGGAGAGATCAAAGCTCGAAGCATCGCTGATGCGGAGGAAGAAAAGCGTCGCCGGTGTGAAGAAAAGCTTGAAGGGTTGCCGATGCGAAGAGATCGAAGCTTGAAGTGTCGTCGATGTGGAGGAAGGCAAAGCGTTGCCGATGACGGTGGACTTTGATTAGGTTATCGGCGATGGTGGAGTTCGTTTGGGTTATTGGCAACAGTGGGCTTATCGGCGTCGATGAATGGCTTATCGGCGACGGTTCATCGGCGTATCGGTGAGTGGCTTCTCTTTTTTGTTTGGGTTTCTCTTTTTTTGACCGAAAACTCCAGTGGGTGAATGTTTTTTGTTTTGTTGAGTGGGTGAAGGTTTATTCTTTTTGTTTGGGAGTATTTATAGTGGGCAATAGCGACGAAAACATTTCGTCGCTATTGCCCACTTCTAGTGACAAATTTCTATTTCGTCACAAAGTGGTCTTTAGTGAAGAAATGTTTTCGTTGCTATTGCGCACTTCTAGTGACAAATTTCTGTTTCATCACAAAAGGACCCAAAATTTGTTACACTTTTAGCAACGAATTTTATTTTCGTCACTAAAGAAACCATATTTTGTTAAGATTTTTAGCGATGAAATTCAAATTTCGTTGTTGTAGCATACTTTTAGTGACGAATTGTTATTTCGTCACTAAAAACATATAAGTGCAAAACTATTAGTATTTCTAGTGAAGAATATTTTTCGTCGCTAATTCTTCCTTATAGCGACGAAAGGATTTTCATCACTAATACTATCCACAGCAATCCTTACAGTGACGAAATATTTCGTCACAAAAAATTTCAACTTTTAGTGACAAAATATTTCATCGCTATAGATTAATTAAACTCGCGCCAAAATTTCCCTCCACTAGCGCCCATTTTTCAGATCACAATAGCGACGAAATTTATTTTTTGTTGCTAAATGTTATAATTTTTTTCACTTTTAGTGACGAAATTCATATTTCGTCCCTAAAGCTATATTTTTAGTGACGAAAAATATTTCCTCACTAATTTTCATCGCTAAAAATACATTTTGTTGTAATGAGCCCAACCATCTAGACGTATGGCTCCGCGAGCTTTGACAAGACCATATTTTTTTCCCACATTTTGAACTTCTGGGCTCTCTTCCCCACCAGTGGCCATACACATCAATGACTGGAACTGCTGCCTACATAATGAATCTCCTATAAATGCAATTTTTTTGTCTTGCATTTTGATATGAACAGCAACAATTTAGATCATGAACATAACCAAACACTTGGCTTTACATATAACCAGAGCATCAAATTTCAAACTTATGACTAAATCATGTCCAACTACATATTAGGAGTCAGTAAACTATTGCCTAAATGATCATTAATAACTCCCCCCAAAAAAAAGGGAGAAAAATCTAAAAATTTCAAAGTTATGACTAAACCTGAGGGGGGTGCAATATAAAGCGTCTGACATCAATGATAAATTAACATCATTTTAAGATTTTATTTCATACTAAAATTGATGCAATCTAAAAATTAAAGAAGTCAACTATGTTGCTCATACTTGGTTGTAGTAAAGTAAATTTTGTGCTCAAGTCAGGATTTTGTCAAAATAGGAAAAACTAAAAATCTAATAAATAAGATATCAGATATATTATACCAAGGCCATTGAAATTTTTTTGAATTGAATTATAAAAGCCATATAATACAAAAGATAGAGAAGAGACGAAGGGAAATTTCAAATAATAAGAAGAAGAGATACCCACCTTCTTAAGAATGCAGACCGTTCAAACTCTGGCATTACACAACTTTCTGGCTGCCACCGATATCCCTTATAAGAAAAATCTTTTCGCTGTGTTAGTCTACATGCCCACATTGCTAATAACCACTTCTTACATCCTAAACTAGAATACAATGGCCTTCGATTGTCAGCAACCCATCTACCCTTGGCATAGTTGCAGACTACAGAGGTGAAAACCAGACAACCTTAGTATTCATTTGAAGAGTGAATAAATTACATTTGACGTATGCATGAATTAAATCTATTCGATGGATGCTTCGTAACAAATTTAAACTTGTCACATAACCAATTAATATTAAAAAAAAAAAGTATAAAGCTAGAACTTTACAAAGGTTTTTTTTTTTTTTTTTTTTTGGATAAGTTAGAACTTTACAGAGCTTTATATTTTGTTACACTTCGTTTCAACAATTCCACCAAACAATTACATTTGGAGTATGAATGAATAAATTCACTTATAAAACCCCGCCCGGGAGGGGGAGGTGGTGGTTGGGGTGGGGGAGAGGGAGGGTGAGGGAAGAAAAAAAGGACCACAATTTTTGAGCAACTAAACAGTGAAGCTAAAGATGATCAACAGGGTCTCTAGTGTTCACTATTTACATTACACATACAACGCCAATTAACCAATGCTATATTCCTATTTATAAGATTGTCTATAGTCAAAAATTTATTCAACCCTACTGTCCACACGAATTAACACTTTCTTGTTCATGTAATTCATCCAGATGCATCTCCACTAAAATGCTTCCTGATAGCATTCTCAAGATTTCATAACAAGATCGAACACTAAATTCATCATTCATATTCCAAACCCATCTCATACAGACAGTGCTTCCAACAAAGGAAAGTTCAGAATATAACAACTTCATTAGAAAATCCACCCCTTTCATCTGCCAACGACAACAACAAAACCTTTTTTTTAGAAGAACAACAACAAAACTTAAGTCCCAAATTTTTGGGGTCGGCTATGGGTCCTTGACAGATTAGTTTCACATGTATTCTTTTCCTATATTCTATTCTATCTGAAAGCTCTAATTTATGTGAAAACACAAGAGCTGTTTAGACCCCCAAATTAAAATTACGGCTCGGTTGATTTTACTTTAACTTATACTAAGTGCGGAATAGAGTAAATGTGAGCGAACAAATAAGATGACTACTCTAAGCCATATTCATCAAATCACAGCAGTAAAATGAAAGTTAAAAGAGTAGGGAAGAAGAATGCAAACACAAGATAGCACGCCAATGTGTTATCGAAGAGAAAACAGAAGAACTCGGAAAAAACCTCTCCTCCACCCTCCAAGTAGTAAATCGTTCCACTAAAGAATAAGTTGGAGTACACGAATAACAAAAGACCTTCCAAGCCTAGTCTATCCTATGTACTCAAGCCCTTCGAGCTCCTGCTACCAATTGACTTAATGAAACCTTGTCTTCTCTAGCTTTCCGGATCACACAATTTAGCCTGATTGCATCCACCAAACAAATGGCTTCTTCCAATGCTTCCCAGCAGCACCAAAACCTCACTTTACACTTAGGATGGGTGTGATAAGTGTTTGGGCTAACAACCTCTCAAGAATTTGGAAATGGATAGGTAGGAGTTGAGGAAAACCATAATGGATTGTGTAGAGAATTGTGGGTATGACAATTTCTTACTCTCAAGGGTAATCACTAGGGTTTTCTCTCTAAAAAGCACTCCTCTCAATATGTGGGTAATGTGGGTATATATAATGTGGGTAGAGACTTGGTGTATCAAATATGATAGATTGGCAAAACAGAATGTTTCGCAGTTATCTCGCAGGAAGGCTTTACCCGCGAGACACTCGCGAAAACCAGCTATCACCATTTGTCATGACTCTTTGCATTCTAGTCATGTGCTGAGCACATGCTTCACTTCGCGGGAAGGCTTCTCGTGAGCTACCCGCGAAAACTTCTTTGGTCTTCAATTTGCCTTAAGTCTTCACACTTTCTCTCACATAAAAACTTTACAAAGAAATCCCACATAAAATACAGGGTACATAAGATTGAACAAAATTACAATCAAATTTGGCATGGAATTAAAGCTAACATAAAATAGCTGTAAATCACAACTTTACACTATCTGAAGCCATAGTCTCTGTTATTTCCCAATTTGACATATTGTGAGCCAGATGCTAAGAGTTGCAGCCCCTGACACTACTGAAAACAATTGCTTCGGTGATGTGGGCTTTGCTTCGGGTCACGGTATGAGCACCAATGGGATAATCTCTTTGCATAATGGTAAGACCGCTTGGAATTTTCAACTTGGTCTTTGCTATAAGACCCATAATGAGACTAGGGAATGGTAATATTGTCTGTTGGAAATTTAGACCCCTTAAACCACAATTAGATTGCGTAGCCTAGTTAATTAGCCAAGTTGTTACTTAGTCAAATTAATCAATTCTAGGTTAAAACAATCAAATAATCATATCAAGCATATAAAGCAGCGGAATAATAAATAACACAAGATATGATCACCCAGGAAAACCAAACCGGTAAAAAACCTGGGGAGGATTTTACCCACCGATGCTCAAGGCAAAACGGAATCCACTAAGAAAGAATTGAAGTTCTTACAAAAGGACTTACAAGCTCCCCGCTTGACTTCCTAATGCTACCCACCAGTAGTAACTTCCTGACACGACCACGCGCAGGCTCCGAGTCCACGGACTACTTCTTTCTTTGTATTCCTTCAATCAGCTACAAGCTCCTCACTTGTTTTTCTTTTAAGTTCCAATGGTTGCAACCTTGTTGATCATCAAGATGTAGATAATCTCTACCTTGAAAACCCTAAGTTTATGTGAAGGAAAGCTCCTCAAAGATCTCACAAGAGATTCACATAAACAGCAAATATGAGCAACAAAGACTTAGAGAGGTTTGGGTACAAAACCCTAATAAAAGGAGGCACAAGAGGCACTCTAATCTCTCTCTACATAAAGTCTCAAAAACGTTCTAGGGTTTTCCTTATATATAGGAGTGTTTTACTTGAACCCCAAGACGTTTAAATAGAGTTTGGGCTGAACTGGAACTCTGCAGAAAAATAAATCTGTACGTGGTTCGATCGATCGAGTCTAATTTTCGATCGATCGAGACTTACAGATTTAGTCCAATAAATTCTGCAATCACTCGATTCCAATTTTACAAATAAACATACTTTGAGCAAGCCTAAACCTAGACTAAATGTTTTGATCATGGTTTGCCAACAAAATACAAATTGAAGTTCTAATACATTAATTCCTAATTTCTTAGAACCCAACATTGTCCTTGAGTTCCTCTTGGTGATGCTCTTGGTCAGGAGGTGGTATATATGTCCGCATATGTTGATCTTCTTATGTGTGTAGAGATCATATAGGAAAATGGTTCTTGGTCTGGACAATGTTGTCAAGTTCGTCACCGGGTAAAGGTTGTGAATCATGACATATGCCAATGTCCTCATCTCCGCGTTGAAAGGGATGGTGTTCATTGACTTCTTCTTGAGAGAACCACTAAGGAGCTCCACCATTGGCTCAAGAGAGTCCAATTTGTCATCATATTGCACAGAGATTGGCTGAAATGGTGAACAAACTTCTAAGAACTCTTGAATGGAATCCCTTGTGATAATGAATTCCTTTTGACACACCCAACAGTTAATGTGGTCTCCTTCCACAGTGGCATTGGAGAAGAATTCCCTTATGAGTTCAGCATAAACATTGCCACTTGGATTTAGCAACTTTGTCCAAGTTCTCTCCTTGAACACTTCAGGGATGGAAGTGTTTTCAAGGGTCTCCATTCTTATAACCCTTTCTATGATGATTGTTGCCTTTTTGTAGCAATCATTGTATGCCATGTCTACCTCAATGGTTCGAAAATTCTCTGAGTCTGTGCGTGGACGCTTTGAGGATTTCTTGGAAGCAGACTGCTTAGTGGGAGACATCTGCAAAAATAGTCACAAAGAACAAAGCAACAAGTGCAAAGACACAAAACAAGAACACAAACTTGATTAGTACCAAGTTAGTCCATAAAATAAGCACAAAGTCCTAAAAACAACATAAACATTGTTACACAATCATGTTATAATAGCTAAACATGTAATAACGTGTAACTAGCATGATTGAAATGCAAAACAATTGACAGTTGTGCAAGTGTGTGCTTCAAGTGCGCATGTGGTGTGCATATGTGATGCATGTGCAAAGCATGGCTAAGCACATTGGGATCAAATTGTGTAAAACACACAACCAACGATCAAAATATGATAAACAAGTTCAATCATGGCAATCCCCAAAATTTGGAACTCATTGGAGTCCAAAACAACACCAAAATGCCATTTGGGCATTTTATCAAACACTTGATATGCACCTATAAAACTAACATGTGGGCAATGCATGAAAATGAGTGAAACTTGCCTCAATACATGTTAAAATGCCACAATTGGCCAACACAAACACAAACAGATCAAATGGGACAAAGCCCAATCAAGAAATTGAAAGAATTTGTACAAAATTTAAAGTTCCCAACCCTTTTAAAAAAAAATCCCAATTCAAGTAAAACCTAGAAATTTTCTGCATAATCTAAGGAAATAAAGAGAAAAGATTGTATGAACATACCTTAAAGAAGTTTTTGAAATGATTGCACTTGAAATTTGTTGGGTTTTTGAGTGAAAATCAGTTTTGGGTTGGAAGGAGGCACAAGGAAGGCAAAGTGAGAGAAATATGATATGTTTGAAAAACTATCTACAACAGCCCTTTAAAACTGAAAACACGCCTTTTTTGTGGGTTAGCTTCTCGCAAAGTTACTCGCAAAAATGCCTCTAAAGCACAAAACTTTTCGCGAGTAGACTTTACTTGCGAAACAGTGGCGAGACAGTCGCAAAAGTTTCTATCTGAATTTTGTGTTTTCATGTTTTGCCTTAATCCATTTTCGCGGAAAGAGCTTAGGTATGAGCTTCTCGCTAAAATGCCTCTGAAGGAGTTTTTGTTGAAAATCATGAAAAAGGCAAATTGAACAAAATCTCAAAACACAAAAGCATAAAAACACTTTAAAAAACATATAAAATACTCAAAAATCTTTTTAGGTTTGATCGACAAGCAATTGAGTATACACATCACATTTGAACATGTACAATCACACAAATGAAATAAGCATTCATTGAGCACAAGTCTTGTGTGTTGTGTGTGAGTATCAAATGTGGAATAGTCTTTAGTCTAGAGTGAAGCTTCAATGATCAATTCAATCAAGTCATACAAAACTGGTACTAAGTCAAGTGGTCTATCTCAATTATAAAAATGAACATATATGACCTCCAACAAGAAAATGATTACATATCTTTGAAGCTTTTCATTTAGCTTCTTTACAATTCATAACATTTGATCATTTTTGAACAATACATCTCATTTTGAGATCTGTGCTTGAAAATTTTTGATATTTCAATTTTGTGAGTAAGCCTTTGGCTTTTTGGGCACCATACATTTCAATACAAGTCGCTTTCCTTTTTTCCTAGTCAAATACTAGAATGTGTGACGGTTTTTGCAGTTCATTATCTCTTTTCGAGATTTGACATTTGTTGAGCTATAATGCAACAACATAAAAAGTGTGGAAAGATATAGGCACAAGTCTATGCATGTATCAAAACTATCAAAACTATTGATTAATCATTCATGACAAGCTTGAAGATCGATTTACAATAGTCACACAGAAATTTCAAGATTTTTCCCACAAAGATAGATGTGCATACATAACAAGTTAAGCTCGTAATTCACTACGCCATTAATACGAAGGTACTAGGCCAAACTCACATGAGATATACACAACACAAGCGATTAAACTTTTTAGAGATTTTTCAATTTTTATGGGTTTAAAGCAACTATGCAACAGTGAGCAGAGTAAGGTCACACAAGAAATAGAAGTCAAGGGATGATACCGACACCTATAGTCTTACGCAGAGACTTAAACCGTGGACCATCAAGAGGTTTAGTAAATATGTTTGCCTTCTGGTTATCAATGTTTATAAACTTTAACACAATCTTCTCTTCCACCAAGTCTTGAATGAAGTGGTGGATCTCGATATGCTTTGATTCGAGTGTTGAACTGGATTTTTTGACAAGTTTATGGCACTCGTGTTATGATAGAACACACACATAGTGTCTTAAGTGATTCCATAATCATGTAAGAGCTTCTTCATCCACAATAGTTATGCACACCAACTCCCTGCTGCAATGTATTCAGCTTTCGCTGTTGATAGAGAGACTGAATTTTGCTTTTTGCTCATCCACGACATCAAGTTATTTCCAAGGTAAAAACAACAACCTAAGGTGCTCTTCCTATCATTAATGCACCCAGCCCAGTCAGCATCCGAATAACCAGCTAAGCACTAATTCAAGTCTCATGAATACTAAATTCCATAGTCATATGTGCCATTGATGTAGCGGATAATTCGTTTGATTTCTGTCAGGTGGGACTTTTTGGGTGCTGCTTGGAATCGAGCACATACCCCTACACTAAAAGCGATGTCCAGTCTACTCGTAGTAAGGTAGAGAAGATTGGCAATCATGCTTCAATAGAGTGTTGGATCTACTTCTACTCCGGCTGCTTCATGGCTTAGTTTTACCAAGGAACTCATAGGAGTCGAAGTATGTTTCTTGGAGTCTAGGCCGAATCTCTTGACAAGATTTTTGGCATAATTCTCTTGAGATATAAATATCCCATCTTTCTGTTGTTTCACTTGAAGCCCTAGGAAGTAGTTTAGCTCCCCCACCATGCTCATCTTAAACTCCCTTTTCATTTCTTCCAAAAATTCTTGAGCAAGGTGATCGATTGTGGATCCAAAGATAATGTCATCCACATATACTTGAGCAACAAGGAGAGATTTCTCATCTCTTTTAACAAATAGGGTTTGATCGGCTTAAACTCTTTTGAAACCATGATCCAAAAGGTATGTGGTGAGGCGATCATACCAAGCTCTTGGTGCTTGCTTCAGCCCATATAATGCCTTCTTTAGCCTTAGCACATGGTCCGAAAAGTGAGGCTCTTGAAACCCCTTTGGTTGCTCAACAAACACTTCTTCGTTTAAAAATCCATTCAAGAAGGCACTCTTCACATCCATTTGGTATAACTTGAAGTTCATAATACACGCTATGGAGAGAAGAATTCGGATTGACCTTAGTCTTATGACTGGAGCAAATGACTCATCAAAGTCTATGCCTTCAACTTGAGTATATCCTTGAGCCACCAATCTAGACTTATTTCGAACAATTTCACCATCTTCATCGGTCTTGTTCTTAAAGATCCACTAGGTGCCGATTATATGTGTATCCTTGGGCCTTGGTACCAACTCCCATACATCATTTCTAACAAATTGATGCAACTGTTGGTGCATGGATTCTACCCAATTCTCATTTCTTAAAGCTTCCTCCACTTTCTTGGGTTTAAATTGAGCAAGATAGCAATTGTATGTCACATAATTCACACTATAGCTTAGTCCTCTTCTCAAACGAAGTTCCTCAGCTAAATCACCAATGATGTTGCTTGTGGGATGATTGAGAGTCACTCCTGATGATGGTTTCTTAGAAGTGGAGGGTTCCCCATCACGAGAAATCAGAGGTTGAACTTCTGGAGGGGTTAGTGGGCTTGAAGATCTTTGTGTTAATCTAGTCTCCCTTCTTGATGTAAGAGGTGTAGACTTCTTCTCTGGTGATTCTCTCTCACCTTCATCACCTTAAGACATGTTGTCATCACCTCATTCTTCTTAAAACTTGGTCCTTCGCCATCCTCATTAACATCCTTTTCTAAGATGGTGTCATCTATGACCACATTTATCAATTCCATCACTGTCTTAGTGCACTTATTGTACACTCTATATGCTTAGCTATTTGTGGAGTATCCTAGGAAGATCCCTTCGCCACTCTTAGCATCAAATTTTCCAAGATTCTTCCTATCATTGGGAATGTAGCATTTGCTTCAAAATACTCGGAAGTATTTCATTTTAGGCTTCTTTTCCCTCAAAATTTCATAAGATGTCTTCTTTGTTCTTGCTTGGAAGAAAATCCTATTCCCAATGTGACATGAAGTGTTCACCGCTTTAGCCCAGAATTTTTGTGGAAGGTTTTTGTTGAGAAGCATCACTCTCACCATCTCTTGAATCACTTGGTTCTTTCTTTCAACTATCCCATTCTGTTGTGGATTCTTTGGAGCTGAAAATTCCTTTTTGATACCGCGCTCATTGCAAAATGCCTCAAATTATGCATTTTCAAACTCCTTCCCACGATCACTTCTGATTTTGACTATGGGAACTCCCTTTTCATTTTAGAGCCTCTTGCATAACATTTCCATCTTGTCGCATGCCTCCGACTTCTCTCTAAGAAATTCCACCCAAGAATACCTTGAGAAATCGTCAACTACCACCATGATGTAACGTTTTCCACCCATGCTTTCCATTCTCGTTGGACCCATTAGATCCACATGAAGTAACTCCAAAACTACATTTACTTTAGGATGGGTTGACTTTGTTTGTTTTCCCAATTGACATGGACCACACACTTTCTTCTCAATTTTTCCAAACTTTGGCAAACCAACCACTGCTTCAAGCTTTGAGACTTTTGCCACGTGTTTGTAATTTCCATGACCAAACCGTTGATGCCATAACTCCAAGAGATTCACTCGAGCACTCCGACATGATATGCTTGGTTTGGGAATGACACCATAACAATTGTCGGTGGTCCTAAAACCCTTCAATACTTGAACACCTTCTTCATTGAGGATTAGACAACCTTTCTTTGAAAATTGAACGAGGAAGTCTTCATCGCATATTTGGATGATACTTAGCAAGTTCACTTTTAATCCTTTGATGTATAGAACATCAGTCAATAAGGGAAGTCCCGAAATATCAATGGTTCCTTTTGCAAGAACTTGTGAGTGACTACCATCTCCAAATGTCACATAACTGTCTTCCTTCTCCTTAAGAGTTTTGAATAGTGATTTATCTCCTGTCATATGCCTTGAACATCTGCTGTCAAGATACCACAGACACGAATTAAACACTTTCAATGCAGTATGTACAAAAAGACAAGCATGAGATAGGCATTCTTGACCATCAAAATAGGACTCATCTTCCTTTACTTCATTCATAGATGAGTGAAGCTTTCTTTTCAAACAATCAAGTTTATCACACAACTGTCTATTCCTTCTCTTATATTTAGCAATTAGGGAATTCAACTCACATAAGCTATTATGAATATCATGATTCCTATGTTCTAAGGATTTCAACATGTGTGCAAAAATTCTAGAATATTTCTTTGATTTGAATAACTCTAAAAGCTCATTGCTGGGACAATATCCAAAGATGCTCATAGAGTCATTATTACAAACACATGAACTATGCTTCATGTTGGCCTTTGCCATAGCACTACCCATAGCAAGCCACGGGGTCTAGGATCACACTTAGGTAATGAAACCATAGCAAGTGTACCCATTCTGATACCAATTGAAAGTTCGAATTTGTGTGAAAACACAAGAGCTGTTTAGACCCCTAAATTAAAATTACGGCTCTTGATTTTACTCTAACTTAAACTAAATGCGGAATAGAGTAAATGCAAGTAAACAAACAAGATAACTAGTCTAAGCCATATTCATCAAATCACAGTAGTAAAATGAAAGCTAAAAGAGTAGGGAAGAAGAATGCAAACACAAGATAACACGCCAATGTGTTATCGAAGAAGAAACCGAAGAATTCGACGAAAAGCCTCTCCACCACCCTCTAAGCGGTAAATCGATCCATTAGAGAATAAGTTGGAGTACATGAATAAAAAAAAAAAAAAAAAAACCCTCCAAGCCTAGTCTACCCCATGTACTCGAGCCTTCTAAGCTCCTGCTACCAATTGACTTAATGAAGCCTTGTTTTCTCCAGCTCTCCGGATCACGCAATTCAGCCCGATTGCATCCACCAAACAAATGGCTTCTTCCAATGCTTCCCAGTAGCACCAAAACCTCACTTTACACTTAGGATGCGTGTGGTAAGTGTTTGGGCTATCAACCTCTCAAGGATTTGGAAATGGAGAGGTAGGAGTTAAGGAAAACTACAATGGATTGTGTAGAGAATTGTGGGTATGACAATCTCTCACACTCAAGGGCAATGGCTAGGGTTTTCTCTCTGAAAAGCACTCCTTTCAATATGTGAGTAATGTGGGTATATATAATGTGGGTAGAGACCTAGTGTATCAGATATGACAGATTGGCAAAACAGAATGTTTCGCAGGTATCTCACGGGAAGGCCTTACCTGCAAGACACTCGCGAAAACCAGCTGTCACCATTAGTCATGACTCTTCGCATTCCAGTCATGTGCTGAACACATGCTTCACTTCGCGGGAAGGCTTCTCGCGAGCTACCCTCGAAAACTTCTTTGGTCTTCAATTTTCCTTGACTCTTCACACTCTTTCTCACACACAACCCTTACAAAGAAATCCCACATAAAATATAAGGTACATAAGATTGAACAAAATTACAATCAAATTTGGCAAGGAATTAAAGCCAACACAAAATAGTTGTAAATCACAACTTTACACTATTTGAAGCCATACTCTCTGTTATTTCCCAATTTGACATATTGTGATCCAGATGCTAAGAGTTGCAGCCCCTGATACTACTGAAAACAATTGAGAGTTGATACCATGAAGACTCTTAAAAAAGCACTGGCTATTACCCTTTAACAGACTCCTAAATGCACCTCTATTTTTTGCTCTTTTTGCATAAAGTAGCTTTATTAATATAGACTTTTCTCCTTTATAAAAATTTGAAAAAACAATTGAAAAGAAAATCTAATCATAAGTGCAGCACCAATCATTAAGGGTTTAAATGAGAGGGAAAAAAATATTGTACTTGCAAAACAAGTGTGTAAAGATGTCAAAGGCATGCTTATATTGAAGTATAAAAATAAAAGTACCTTTAGTTTCCGAGGAGGATGTTATATCCTCATTTCTGTCTATCGTTTCAAGAGAAAGCGTGGATATAGAGTCTACTAGTGCAGTACCGAAGTTTTCTTCTGCTTTTGTTATGATGGAATCTGAAATATTTACCACATTTTTCTCTGTTGGCTTCATGGATACTACCAAATCATTTCGGGCATACACATGAAACTCTATGCCACAACAAAAAATAAGTCATTAGTAGGCTTACAAACCTATAAAAGCAAGTTAAAAACATGTTGACCGTATCAAGAACATGTCTGGATATTCAAAATATTACCAGTCAAAATCAAATCAAGTTTAAACTGGTGATGTCGCTGAGCTTTCACCACTCCATAAGTTAAGAGGACATGTTTCACTAAACACACTACTTTTAACATGCAAAATATCAGGTTGATAGGAGCAATGCATACACCACTCCTACTGTAATACTCTCCATCCTAAATATATGGGATCATTCCATTTAGGTTTGTCCCCAAAATATATGGGTTTTTGAAAAAATAAAAACATATATCTATTTGACATATCACTCTTAAAATAAACACCCCCCCCCCCCCTCCCCCCTTCCTTTTTATAAATTTGAATCAACCTTTCTTGGCCCACCTATGAGTATTTTAGGAAGATTGTTATGTTTATTTTTGTTAATGAAAAAAGAGAGGCAAACTATTAGAAAAATACTTAAATAATTGGATTCACCATTTCCTAAAAGTGTAAGCATTTTGTACAACTAGTAATTTATCATGGTGTTAGAATAAGTGGTATTGAGTTAGAACCATGTATCCATTCTACCTCCCATTCAAAAAGTTAAAAATCTCACATGTTGGACCCCACTTTTTAAGTAGGAGACTAGGCCCACACATGAGAGGTAGTGTTAGAATAATGGTTAAATGATTGAATTCAAAATTTCCTAACTGCTTAAGCTTTTGGAACAATTACAATTGGTAATCTATCACAAATAAGAAGAAAAAGATGATAGAGAATGGGTTGTTTCTATATATCAAGCCCTCACCCAATCCATTCCATATATACAGAAGAAAATTTGCAATATATAATATATTGTCTTTTTCAAAAAATTCTATTCTAATAGTAATAGTTGATAGAGACACATCATAAATAATATCTTCTAGAAGAGTCTAGAATAGGGACACTTCACCAATGGTATCTTTCTCGAAGGATAGAATTATCTCTCTTTCTAAAAGTCCCCTCTCAATTGGAGCATATATGTCATATAAACCCAGCTTGGAACAAAAAAACTAATTGACTCCAACAAGGTGCTTGGTCCTTCCATGAAACACAAGATTGGAAACAATATGTATAGCTGCTTGACTATCACATGATAGTGGGATAGGAGTAGGCACTGCATAATTCTAAAAGAAAGTGCTATAACCAAGTCATGTCACTAGCAGTACATGTCATCACTCTGTATTATGCTTCTGCACTAGACTAAAAAACTACATTTTACTTTTGCATGTTACAAATTTTCTTCCCAAGGAGCAAAACTCCGTGGTGGACCTTCTATCAAAAGGTAATGTAGCCCAATCTGCATCAATGAAGTCTTCTATCCTAAGATGGCCATGCTTTCTTAGGGTAGCGCACCAATGTTAGAGTCTTGGGACTTCTAAGAGCCGAGTCATCACACTAAGTGTGTGTTTGGTTTGGGCTTATAAGCTAAACTTTTCTTTTAGCTTTTATGTACAGCATTCTAAAATCTCATTTTTTCTTACTTTTTCTTACTTTTTTAAAGTATAAGTATACTTTAACACACTTTCAGAAAAAGCTAGATAAGTTGTTCCCAAATAGACACTAATTGTATATGAAAAGTATGGCCTTGTGATAGTGAGATAACTAAGCCTCCCAACCAATTGAAGATATCGATTAGGATTTGAAAGAAGTTTCATTCATCTTTTAAGAGTTTTTGACTTGGAACCATAGAAGTTTCAACAAGACGAGAACCCAGCAATCAAGTCTCCTCAAGGATATCAAATACATACTTCCTTTGAGATAAATTGATGTCTTGCTTAGATCTTGCAACTACAATTCCTAAAAAGTATCGAAGCCATGATCTTTGGTGTGAAAGTGTAGTTATAAAACTGCATTCTAATCATCCCTAATAACTACTATGTCATCCACATAGACAACAAGTAATATGCATCCAACATCAGTGTGGAAATGGAAACTGAATGATCCATCTAATAGTAGTGGAGTCCAAATCCATGAAAACTTCACAAAACTTCCCAAATCATAATCTTGGTGATTACTTAATTAAGATCATATAATACTTTATTCAACCTGCAAACATTGCCCTAATACTACCCCGAAACAACAAACATAGGTGGTTACTCCATATATTCTTCTTCAAGAAGGTCATCATGAAAAATGCATTTTTAACATCTACATGATGTCAGTTACAACCAAGATTGGCCGCAAGCGATATTAGGACTCGAATAGAAGAGACCACAAGAGAGGTGGTCTCACAATAATCAATGCCACAAGTTTGGCTATAGCCCTTGGAAACCAACCAAGCTTTAAGTCAATCATCAAGATGGAACTTAACTGTATATATCCATTTTCTTGGGGTGTCAATAGGTTAAGGCTCAATTTGATGGGCAACAATGATACAAATTTGGCAACAAGGAGGAGATCTTTATATCTCCCTTCAATTTGGATAGAGATCTCTGGATCCCCTTTCCCTTCATAAAAAATGGGTAATTCTATGAAATATAGGACAGACGAGTTGGGTGTGTTGGATTCTTGTGTGGAAAACCCAACACTCAACCAGACCAAGTTGGGTTTTGAAGCATTTAACCCGCCGCTGACCACCAAAGCCATCAAAACTGGTTGAATCTTGTCAGGTCTAAAGGGTGCCCCCGGTTTATGCGAGTTTTTGGAAATTCATACCATTTACAACCAACTATATGTTTCCTATGTTGCAAGGGAACAAGATCTGAACTTCCACTTTGATGTAAAGCAGCCATCTCCCAATTTCATGGCCTGCCTCCAATCCAGGTCAGAGGCTGCATCCTAAAGAGGGAAAGAAATACTAGAAAGGTAGGAAATAAAACAAGAAAATAGGATTTTTTTTGGTTTCATATTTTCAAGATTTCTATGTTATAATTATTTTTGTTTGTCATGGACTAATGGATTTTTTTGGTTTCATATTTTCAAGACTTCTATGTTATAATTATTTTTGTTTGTCATGGACACCCCAAATTCATATTTTGTATTGAATATTATTTATATTCTTCTTTCATTTTGTATCATTTTTCTTGTGAATATCATTGTAATAGAATTGCAATGTGAAATAAAAAGGATACTCAAAAGGTCAAGGACACCAAGACCAACTCAAGTGGTAACAACTAATGCAGAATTTATTACTTGAGATACTTGCAAATGAGGCTTGATGGTGTATCACAACGCACGAACTCTAAACTCATCCATAGAGGTCGTCCAAGGGAAGAAGGACGATCGTAAAAGATGGATTACATTATAGTATGCTTGTTCGCAATGAGGTCGTCCATGGATGGAAACACCTGGACGACCTCTATACATTCAAGACATCTGATGCATGTAATGCAAGAACAAATTGATGCTTGTAATGCAACTATGATTTTTGGGGTACATGGATTGGTCATTCAAGTCATTCTTCTTGATTAAATCATGGGTGCAAAATTGATTGTCTATAGAATGCCCCTCATTGACAAAGCTTGAAAAGCGAATGTCAATGTAAAACAAAGACATTAGCTTGGCCAGAACCACACGTGCAAGTTTCCTTGCATGTGGCTCGTTCGTGATAACTTCTTCAGATTTGCGTGAATTAGCGAACCGATCACTAAGTGGGGTGAATGAAATTATATGTTTTACTTAAGTGTCATGATTAATACTCTAGCAAAAATTTACATTTTAAAAGCAAATTAAAATACAAATTGATCCTATAGTTTAAGGTCGATTGAAACAAATTAATCCATATAATTTTAAAATAACAAATGAAAATGTGAATTTTCAAAGATTACCTAGCCCTCGTACCTAAAATCTTGGAACATAAAACTAGCCTTATCTTTTGCATAAAAAAATGAAAATATCGGACTTAGCTGGTAATTGATGACTTTGGAAATGATTCTTAGCAATTGGGGTGACCAGGAAACTTTCCTATCCTGATCTTGAAAATGGAGTTGTCTGGAATAAGGATCAAAGGGATCTCCTATACTTTGATAATCTAGAACTGAAATGAAGATCAAAGGGACCTCATCTACCTCGATCTGGCTTTGCTTTCTGCAATGATGATCAAAGGGATCTACTCTACTTTGATAATCTGGAACTGAAATGATGATCAAGGGGATCTCCTCTACCTCGATCTGGATTTGCTTTCTGCAATGATGATCAAAGGGATATACTCTGCTTTGATAATCTGGAATTGAAATGGTGATCAAGGGGATCCCTCTACCTCGATTTGGATTTGCTTTCTGCAATGATGATCAAAGGGATCTACTCTACTTTGGTAACCTTGAATTGAAATGATGATCAAGGGGATCTCCTCTACCTAGATCTAGATTTGCTTTCTACAATGATGATCAAAGTGATCCACTTTACTTTGATAATCTGGAATTGAAATGATGATCAAGGAGATCTCCTCTACCTCGATAATCTGGAACTTGAAATGATGATTAAGGGGATCTCCTCTACCTCGAATTGGATTTGCTTTTTGCAATGATGATTAAAGGGATCTACACTACTTTGATAATCTGGAACTGAAATGATGATCAAGGGGATCTCCTCTACCTTGGTCTAGATTTGCTTTCTACAGTGATGATCAAAGGAATCTACTCTACTTTGATTATCTGAAATTGAAATGATGATCAAGGGGATCTCCTTTACCTCGATCTGGATCTGTTTTTGCAATGATAATCAAAGGGATCTACTCTACTTTGATAATCTGGAACTAAAACGATGATCAAGGGAATCTCCTCTACCTCAGTCTGGATTTGCTTTCTGCAATGATGATCAAAGGGATCTCCTTTACTTCGATCTAGAATTGCTTTCTGCAAAAAGTCAAAATTTTAAATTAGACTTTAACTGACAGGTGCTTTGTGGTCCCACTACTTCTGAAATGTGTTGTTTTCATTTTTCCTTTATGGGTTTGATCTTCATCAAGAAAAGCTGAATTGAAAAAGATTCTATTTTTGAGAAAGGTTTGATCTTTGATACTTGAAGTTTTCTGAAATTGATATTAAAAATTTTGAGACTTTAAAACTTTGAGATTTTGATTTGAAATTTGGAAATTAAAATCTGAAATTTTGAGATTTAGAATTTTGGAAAATTAAGACTTGAAAATTTTGATCAAGAAACCTGGGGTTTGAATTTTTTCTTTGAAAACTGGGGATTTGAATTTAAAACTTGGGCATTGAGAATATGAACTCGAAAATTTGGGATTTGGGATATTTGAAAACTTTGAAAAAGAAAGTTCTTTTTTTTTTTTTTTTAGGGTTGACTGAGTGTTGACTTAGTTTTGGTTGAGTCTTATGTGTGGGGGCTGAAATTTTGGCCCCCCACTCCTTGTTTCTCTCTTTTGCCTTTTAGCTTCATCTTTCTTTATTTCTCCTCCTCCATTGTCACTATTCATCTCCTTCTTCCCCTTGATTTTTCTTCTTCATTTCATCATTTCTTCTCACAAAAAGCAATTTTCTAAGCTTCTCAAATCTCTCTCATCCATTTCTATCAATATTTCTTTAGATCTTCATGTTTTGAGCATTTTCATCCCACACCCATTTTTGGTGAAACCCATTTTCTAAAACCCATTTTCTTTGCATTAAAATGGCATCTTCCTCCAAGGAATCTTCTTTTCTAGCTTCTCATGGTAAGAAATATGATCCAACATTTGATTGGAATGATGATGATGGACTTCTTCAAGACCCTAGGACCCCTGCTCCATATTGTCATGTGGACACCAAGGTGAGTTTTTTTTTTTTTTTTTGGTTTCTTTGCTTGGAAAAATGTTGTTGCATGTTTCATTGAAAGTTTCATGGTGAGATATTGTCACTTTTGAAATTTTGGGGGCATTGTGTGATTGATCATGTTTGGAATGTTGGCTTTGGAGCATTCTTGAAGTGTGTTTTTTCTTTGATCATGGTGCAATTTGGGCAATGTTGGTAGTTTATGGAATTTTGACAATGTAGGTAAATTGTGATGTGGTTGGATGAATTTTGGTTTGGATTTTGGGAGTGTTGGCATTGTGAAAACTTTAGGTTTAACTTATATGAATGTGTTCATGATGTATGTGGGAAAACTTGTTGGCATGTGTAAACTTTGTTTTATGAACATGGCAAAATTTTGTGGGTATGTGCATGGATATGTTTATGGGTATTGGCAAATTTTGTGGGTATTGTGGAAAAATTTTGTTGGGTATGTGAGAATTTATGAAGTTGTGGGAACTTTTTCTTGGACATGTAGAAATTTTCTTTTTGCATGGCTATGGCAAAATTTGGTGGTTGTATGGAAATGTGATAAATTTGGTAGTGGTGACATTTTGGTGGGGCATTGATTTGATTTTGTGGTGGTGGGGTATTGATTTTTTGTTGTGGGATATTGAATTTTTTAGGTTCATGGGAATTTTTGGATGTGGGTTTTGGCTATGGAAAATTTTTTGGATGTGTGGTTTTGATCATGGGAATTTTTTAGGACATGTGGTTTTGGGCATGGGATTTTTTTTTGGCATGTTTTGGGTTATGGAAATTAATGAGCTAGTTTTTTTATGTTGCAGAGCCTCAAGAGTTGAGGGAGTCTCCAAATGTTGAAAAGTGTATGGGCAGCATCGTCTCCTAGCATTAAAAACGTCATCAATGAAGTGGGCTTTAGCACCTTCTTCGAAGCTTTGTCAAATCATGAGACTCATGAATACAAGGATCTTCAGTTACTTCTTGCCTTAGCAGAGTGCTTCTGGGACACTACATATACCTTCCATTTTCCAAACATTGGGGAGGTGATGTTGACACCTTATGATTTTTCTGTCATCATCGGTATGAGGCTTGGTGGTAAAAGAATTCTTGTTCATGATTCCCTTACTTCAGCTGAGCTCAAAAAACTTCTAGGTGTAGTGCCTTCTAGAATGAAAAGTAACAATGTTCCTTTGTCTTGGTTATGTGAGAATATTCCCCAATGTGAGATTATAGTAAAGGGTACTCGCATGTTCATGCTTCTTTTTATTAGGACTTTCTTGTGTCCGGATTTAGGTGGTACCATGAATTTGTGCTACTTAGGGAGCTTGAGAAAAATTGAACATCTTCGGAATTATGACGGGGAGGCATGGCCTATGCTACTCTGATGCATTTCATGACCTAACTCTCTAAGCGGAGCCTTTCAAGCTTGGGTGGGGCTCCATTTGTATGGCAGGTGAGGTTTGGTATTTATTTGGCTATGTGTAGTTTGTGGAAAATTATTTTGGCTATATGGTAATGATGTTGTGAATTTTTTAGGTTTGGATGCATGAGTATTTTGGAGTTGGTCCTAAAATTCAAGAGGATGCTAATGGTATTTTTCCTAGATTTTTCTGTTGGTTGCCTAAATATCGCTTGTCTCCACCTTCTAGGTGTTCTTTGGAGATTTGGCGCTTGGTGATTGACAATCTTGAACGGTTTAGACCCGTTAAACTATAACCAGATTGAGTACCTAGATTAATTAGCCAAGTTGTTACTTAGTCAAATTATGCAATTCTAGGTTAAAACAATCACAAAATCATATCATGCATATAAACATATAAAGCAGCGGAAATAATAAAGAACACAGTGATATGATCATCCAGGAAACCACACCGGAAAAACCTGGGGAGGATTTTACCCACCGATCCTCAAGGCAAAACGGAATCCACTAAGAAAGAATTGAAGTTCTTACAAAAGGACTTACAAGCTCCCCGCTTGACTTCCTAATGCTACACACCAGTAGTAACTTCCTGACACGACCACGCGTAGGCTCCGAATCCACGGACTACTTCTTTCTTTGTATTCCTTCAATCAGGTACAAGCTCCTCACTTGTTTATCTTTAAGCTTCAAAGGCAGCAACCAAGTTGATCATCAAGATGTTGAAGTGATCTCAATCTTGAAAACCCTAAACTTTGTGTAAAGGAAAGCTCCTCTAGATCTCACAAGAGATTTACACAAAACCGCAATATATGAGCAACAATACAACTTGTGCAACTCAGAAAAACGTAGCTAGGGTTGCCTTATATACCTAGGGCAAAAACATAAAACCATAAACGTTTAAAGAGTTAGGGCTGAGTTGGAATTCTGCAGAAAAATGCATCTGGGCCGACTTTCGATCGATCGAGTCTAACCTTCGATCGATCGAGCCAGGCCGAGAAGCCCCAATGCTTCTGCAGTCACTCGATTCCAACTTTACAATATTTAACCAACTTTGAGCAAACTTAAACAAGACTAAATACATTGTTTTGATCATGGTTGCCAACATTACAAATTAGAGTTCTAAATACATAAAATCCTAAGACCTTAGAACCTAACAAATCTGACCATTGATGATGTGAGTTCTTTCTTTCTCCTTTTAAATCCTTGGCACTTGGTTATGATCTAGGCTCTTCTCTTTCTGAGTTTCTTTGTAACTTTCTAGATGAAATTAAATCCTTGGGCTGGATGTGAAGGGTATGCTGAGTGTGAGCGGGCTTTAGAATTGAATGGCCGCCAAGTATTGTTTGAATGTGGGCATGAAAGTATTGGTATCTTGATGATCGGGTATTGCCCCAAGTTGAACATGTCTATCCTCCTACCACAATTCCAATTCCTCCTTGTCTCACTATTCGGTTGGTTGAACTCCTGGCTGAAGAAGAGATTGCTTGGGCATGTGATGGCTATATTGTTGTAGGAGTAGAAGGAAATTACTCTGAATTTGTTTAGGATCACTTGCAAGGTTGCTTAGTTGGTAGAACGATATTTCTCTTCCCTTCAAACTTTTGTTCTGCAAATTCCTTTTCCATATTTCTGCTTGGTAACAATATTTGCATGTTGGATTTTCAACCTCCATCTTCTGAAGGAGAGGAAGAGGAAAAGGAAGAGATTTCCTCTCCTCACCATGCTGGTGGTTCTTCTAGTTCTTTCACAGAGACTTATCCTCATTTTTCGGCATGGCAGTATGATGTGATAAATCCTGATGGAACGTGTAGTTCCATACCTTTGACTAGGCCAGAGTATGTACCAAATGTTCTTTGGCCCGATCCGATGTGTTCTTGAATGTTCAGTTCTTTATCCTTATTTCTTGAATGGATTCTAACTCGGTAGAGTTGTGCTTCAGGTTGATGTGGATCTTGTGGAAGAAAGCATGTGGATGATTGGGGGCTTGCAGTCATTGGCTTGTACCCAGTCCTCCCAATATGTGATCAATGATTCTAACTGGGTATACCACGTTGCTTTCTGAGTATCTTTGGCTTGAGCTTTTCTTGATAGTGATTTTAACATTTGATTTTGTTGACTTTTCAGGCACATCAAATGGAAACCGCTAACAATACCAGAAGAACTTTGGAGGAAAGAATCAGGAACCTCGAACTTAAAAATTGTTAGTACAATCCCTGCTTTTTCTTAAGTCAAGAAGGAAATACTGAAGGTGGCTCTTTTAGGGGTGGATCAAGGAGATCCTCATGTAGGCGGACTCCGAGTTTTAATGATGTATGACTTGTATGTTTATTTTTCTTGCAAAACAAAAAGGAAGTGTTCCTTAGACAATCTTGTATTATTTTCCATATTTAGCTCTTTGTCCTTGGTATCACATTGGATAATGTAGAAACTTTAACTAAGACAAGTTTAGAATTCTTCTGATGAGATCTTGTAGTACTAATTTAAGCTTATCTTGCTTTGCTCGATTGGAATCTGCACTTGCTTAAATGAGGTGGAGTCGAATGCCCCTGGTTTAGAAATGAATGCATGATATATTTTTTTTGAAATCTTGCAATCTTGGTTTTTTATGAAAAGATGATGATGGTGGTCCCCTTTTTTGAAAAAAATGAATGAGGCATGGCCGAATGCCCCTAGTTTGAAAATGGATGCATGACTTTTGAAAACATTGACATTTTAGTAAAAGATGATTTCTTTTTTTCAAAATGGATGAAGCATGGCTGATTGCCCTTTGTTTAGAAATGGATGCACGACTGTTGTAAATCTTGATTTTTTATGAAAAGATGATGATGATGATTTTTTTTTTTTGAAATGGATGAGGCATGGCCAAATGCCCCTAGTTTAGAAATCAATGTGAATTTTGAAAAATATTATTGTGTGGGGACCTCCATAGAGCAAAACTTGAGTAAAGCAAGATCAAAATCACAAAACTGGGCAAAATAAGGATTGTTGGGATGGTGGGCCAATAGGCTCTGTCGGAGTGCCAATTGGCTCATCTAAACTGAAGATTGATGGTGATTGTTGAGTAGATGAAAGATCCATGTCCACCTCCCGCAAAAGATTCTTCCCATGAACTTGTTAGTACTCAGTTAGTATCAAACTTTTTTGGGCCAATGCCCCTAGTTTAGACATACTTGCACAGAAAATTGATGATATGCTTAATGCAAAACAAATGCTCCTAGCCTAAATTTACAAAAAGAAATTTTTTGATTTTAAGCCTTAGAGAAACATGTTTTTTTTTGGAATGATTGTGACCGTGCCTTTGAAAAGGCTGCCTACGTACCTCTCTCATAGAGGATCAGGTCCAAACGTAGTTCGAAACAAAGTTTTGAAAAATGAAGTTTTGAAAAATCTTTTTTTGAAATGAATTTTTGAAATGAGTTTCTTTTTTTTTCTTTGAAAGCAATTTGCTTAGAATGAGATTTTTTGAAATTTTATCTTTTTCAAATGAACAAAAGGTGATCCTTTTAACAACCTCTTTGACCAATCATAATGCTCAATTGTTAACTCGATCTCATTGGCTAGAAAGGATTTGAAATCATTAAAAACATGTAATCAAATTTGCTTCTTCATATTGAAAAATTTTTAGATTAAGTTTTCAAAGACAATCAAGGAAATGAAATGCTTAGGAATCACACATGTTGGGAATAAACAAGAAAGGTAAAAAATCCTAAGTTTTAAGATTTGTAAATTTTTGAGAATTTGGAAATTTGTTCTCTTGAGAGTCTTTTTCTGTTGGGAGCAAACAAAGTGAGTGTTTGGGGCTTAGAAAAAAAAATACTTTGGTCACTTGAGAATTTGTGAAATTTATCTTTCTAGGATATCAGCCAGTGGGGCTTAGTAATCTTGAGCAATTTTCCTTCTTAATCCAAGAGAAAATATTATTAGAGCTAAATGTGTGCTTTCAATCAGCAGGACTTCAAGGAGGGCTTTGTTCAAAGGTTGTAATGTAGGCCGGGTTCAGGTCATTGAAATGAAGGATATAAAAGGCTTAAAACCCTTATGATATTTCCCAAGTATGCAATACTTTAAATTCAAGTATTGGAAGATTTTTACACAACTTCCATCACTGACTCTTGTGCTAAAATCCTTATCATGTTCATCATCTTGTCATTGGTCTTCATTGATTCCTTTCATTTGGACTTGATCTTTTCAGCTTGATGACTTCCTCTTTTTGGTCTTTTTAGCATCCTATCTTGTGATCAGATCACTCACTCTCATTTTTTGTGAAAGAATTTTTTGATTTTTTTTGGCCTTAATTTTGCCTAGACCGCCCTTTCGACTTTTTAGCCTAGCAAGCTCTCTCACTCTTTTTTTTTTTTTTTTTTACTCTCCTTTTGCGTAGATTACCCTTTCGGGTTTTCAACCTACCTCCTCTCTTTTTTTTTTTTTTTTTTTTTTTTTTTTTTTGGCTCTAATTTTTGCCTAGACTATCTTTTTAGGTTTTCAGCCTAGCGAGCTTTTCTTCTTCTTTTTTCCCTTTTTTTTTGGCTCTAATTTTTGCCTAGACTGTCTTTTTAGGTTTTCAGCCCAGCGAGCTTTTCTTCTTCTTTTTTCCCTTTTTTTTTTGGCTCTAATTTTTGCCTAGATCGCCCTTTCAAGTTTTCAGCCTAGTGAGCTTTTTTTTTTTTTTTTTTTTTGAAAATGAAATGTGTCTTATTTTTTCTTTTCCTCATCTTCCTCAATTTGATTAGATTTTGCTCTTGATGAGTCTTAATTTTTTGCTCATCCTTCTCAACTTGAATGATCTTTCATGGAATCTTATGTCTCTCGTGTCTTTTGATGAATCAGTATTCTCTCACAACTTGATGAAAACTCCTGCATTCACTTTTCTCTCTCTCTCTCTCTCTCTCTCTCTCTCTCTCTCTTTGGTTAAAGTCTTTTCTAGCTTGATAGCCTTCTCTTTTTTCTCTTAGTTTGATGCTCTCTCAAAATCTTATCTCTCCTTGATGGATTTCCTTCCTACCTAGTTTTGATGAATTCTCTTTTTTGAACTTGATGAATCTTCCTATTTTGAACTTGTCATATTGTCTCCATTGAGGACCTTACCAAGTGGTGCTGGATCCAGAAGGTCAACATTTCCTCATCTTGAGATTTAAGCATGCATACTTAATTTCCCTACCCAAGGTTTAAGTTTTTAGTGGGTTCATTGAAAAACAGGCTAATTGTTTAAAGGCTCAAGTTGGCTAGCAATGGATAATTATTGTAATAGGTGTCAAGGAATAATGTGGTTTATTGAAGGCAGCCTCCTATCCCTAGTGATGCTTACTTGTAAGCATAGTGACTTAAACTCCTTTAATAAATTATTCTTGGAATAAAAGTTCAAATGCTCCAATGATATGACAAAATCTTGAGAGAATGGGATTGAGTGTATGTGGTTTGAGAAATTTGGATGAAGGGATAAATTTCTTTGATTGCCTTTTAGGACCTTTTCTTATCTTATTTTGATTGTTTAGCAAAAGTCCTTACATGAATTGAATGAGATTAAATCCCTTTTTGAAACAAATTGATTGGTAGAGCAATTAATCATCATGATTTGGAAGAGGTTTTGTCAAATGGATCTTTTTGTATTCTCTTGAAAAGAAGGCTTTTGAAAAAAATTTGGAGTCTTTGAAGGAACAAGAAAAAGGGTTTTTAGAAAAAGGTTACTAAAAAGGCTCAATGTTCCTAGTGCAAAATTAAAATAAAATAAAAACTTTTTTCTTTTTTTCATTTTTTTTATTGAAAATTTTTTATTTACATATGAATAACATGATGAATCAACTGCATCAGACACTACCTGAACTTTATTGAGCAAATAACCAGCTCGAAAGAAAATCCTGAATAATAAAATCAGAGAGCCTATCTAAAAAAAAAAAACTTTTAAAATAAAATTCAAACAAAGTCAGGATTACTGGCTGATGAAGGCGAAGTGATGACTTGTTGATCAATCAAATCTTGAATGGCATGCCTTAAGCTACGACATCCATCAGTTGTATGGCCTTCCCCTTGATGATATCTACAATGAGCATTAAGATTGTATCTTCTAGGCACTGGATGTGGTATTGGCGTAGGACCCAATGGCTTCAGTAATCCCTTAGCTTGTAGTTTCTCCAAGGCTTCACTCAAAGTCATGTGTAGTTCTGAAAAATTTCTTCGACACCTACAATTGCTAGTTGATGGTTTGACTGCAACGTTACTGATGTGATAAGGCACAACATCCTTGGGGATTGAGTCCATTGACATGTTCTTGTTGATTGGAGAGGATAGTTGGAAAGACAACTTGTTGAAATCCCTAACTCTTTTCTTCAGAAATTGGAAGTGTGGAATCTCTTCGGGTTTTGGTGAATTATCCTTGCACAAGGTAGAGAGCATAGATTGATTGGCTAAGCTGACTTGTAATGCAGAGGTGGCTATCCAGGAGATTTGGGCTAGCTCTTCCTTTATCTTCTCTTGACCTTCTAGGATGGAGTTAAAAATATCTTCAATTCTTTCTTGGCTCATTAGGATTGGACCTTCCTTGGGTTTGATGGGCTTGAACTTATGATCCACAAGGTTGAAATCTTGGTGGACTTTGGCTTTTGGTTGTCTGTCTCCAAATGTGGGGGTTTGAAGTGTCTCCCCCCCTTGTAATGTGGGCAATTTTTGTTAGGTCATTAGGATCGGTATCTTGAGCTTTGAAGTGTCTTCCCCCATTTGTGGATATTGGGTCGCTTGATTGGGGTTTGAAATGTCTCCACCCATTTGTAGGTATTGGGTTGCTTGATTGGGGTTTGAAGTGTCTTGTAAGCCGGACATGGGATTGTGATGTTGCAGCAGCAGAGTGTCCTTTGTGCTCACTGTGAGAGACGTGTCACTCAAAAAAGAGATTCGGTTACCTTTTATGGTACCTCTCTTTTTGGGTAAGTGGTATGGAGTCGCCACTTATTTTTTATACAAAAAATAAGAAAAACTAAATACATGACCGAATTGTTCTCTTCATTGAATGAATAAAAAATTACATATCTTGAAAATTACATAGCTTTGGGTCCTAGTTACAATCTACCAAATAATTACATTACTTTTGTCCTAATTTCATTCTAGGCATAAATGTACTTTTAGTCCCTACATTTTGACTTCTTTTCATTTTAGTCTCTACATTTTTTTTTACCACTTTTAGTCCCTAAACCAATTAAGGAGGGACATTTAAGTCCTTGAAGTACCATTCTGTCACCAAACTAACGGGGAAAGCTGATGTGGCTGACGGATCAATAAAATAATGATTTTTTTTTACACATTAATCAATAAAATAATGGGGAAATTCGGTTGAACTCTGTTTTGGGATATATGAAACAGAGGATGATGTTAATTCAGTTTGAGAGGTAAAAGATGGCAAATGACATGTTAGCCGCTACATCATTGTTTTTAGTAATGGTTATTGCATTACCTTTTCTTTTTGTTGTGGTCCTTGTGGGCACCACAACACAACAAGCCTCTCTCTCTCTTTTTGGCTGGAAAGCACCATGAACCTTTCATTTTTACAGCTCTATTTTGGTTTATATATGATGTGACAATAAATGGATGTGTTCATGTATATATAATGTAACTACCACAAAACTCTATCTATTTGTTGCTTAACATGAGGTCCCTACTTACCAAGAGAAATATCCCATTAATGTTAGAAAGGAGGATTCGGGCTTCTCTCAAAAAAAGAAAAAGAAAAGTGGATTCGGGCCTCTTGCACACAACACGAAGAGGGCAAAGGTGCGTGTATCATGCTTGAATCCAGAAACAAGGCTACTGGCGTTCTTTTTCAATGTGCTGTGGGCCTGTGGTCGCAGGAGATTATAACTCATTATTTGTTCCAAATTTAGTAGAATATTCCTTGACGAGTAACCTTAATTAAAAGGACAAGCATCTGTAAACTCAATTCGATAAAAAACACCTTGTAAAGTGATCAATTAAAAGGTTTTTCATTATTATTATCTTCAAACGTGGGTATTTTTATTTGTTATGCATATAATTTTATCGATGTTAATCGATGACACTCATTTAAAAACTATATATAAGCATGTTGAGTTATATGTATAATAAATAAAATAGGTAAATGCTTAACAATAAATTCACTAATATCTAAAGGAGATAGTGTAAGATGATTTTCATATTAGAGTTATGTTGGGCTATGTGGAACCTAATTGTGTTTGATCTGAATTATGACTCGGTTTAATATAAAAGTGTTAAGGTTTTTTAATGAGAATTTTTTTTTTCTCTTTCTGAGGCTTAATCCATCACCCTTGGACCTTGAGGGAAAATTTTGGACTATATTTAGCTCATTATGAATCCTCTATGCAGGAGTGAAATATCATTATTTTTAGATTAGGGTTTGGTGTGTTGTTTTGAGTGAGAAAAAACTATACTGCCGCATCTTGTATTTTTTTTTTTTTTGGTGAATAGTGAAATCATTGCAATTCTATAGATGTAGGTAAATTGCCAATCAACGTAACTATTGTATTGTGACATAAATATATATATATATATATATATATATACACACACAAAGGTGGTCAGTACTGTATCGGTATCGGCATTGGCCGGTATGTGCTGTACCAGTACATATACCGGTATTGAAATGCAAACGTTTTGTACCGGTTTAATATTGGCCGTATCAGTCTTATTGGCCGATTTTGGGCATTATCGGGCATACCGACTTGTACAAAAAAAAAAAAAAAAAAAACTTTATTTATTTATTTAGTTTTGTAATTTTTGAATTTTTGTAAGGGTAGAATGAAAACTTATTTGCATTAACTTATTAGTATTATTTGTTTTCTTAGTATGCAATGAACAATTAAGCTTTTTATTTTTTATATTGTATTTTTTTCTTTTTAATTGATGCTAAAGTTTAAAACCATGAATAATTTGTTCTGAATTAAGGTAATATTTTAAGGTAAACTTTTATATTTATTATAATATATATATATATATATATATATATATATAGTGACAGTAAACTCGAAACGGTACATCAGTATTGACTGGTACTAAAATATATTGTTTCACTGACCAAACTGATACAACTTCCGATACGAGATTGATTCCCTTGATACGCACACACACACACATCCTAATGTATCTAAGACATCTAAGGTTTATATATAAATTTTGGATGTCATAGATAAATTAGGATGTGTTAATTAGTTGAACTATAAGGCTCTTGATTTTTAGTTCAAATCCACCCTCCTGTTGTAACTATCAAATTGTAAAAAGAAAAGAAAAGAAAAAAAAAAGTGTTTTCAAAATTGTATTTTGGAGTCCAACGAAATCATAAAATCATGAAAGCAACACATATTGTTTGATTCCGACATAATGATATTGACAAGGTGTTGATGCCACGCAATTCAAATTTGTAGGCTATGACTATGACCACACAACATCAAGAAACAAATATATATGAATATCGAAATCGAAATAGAACCATATTGTCTAAGAGTTAAACTCGCACTAAATCAATAGCAAATCAAATAGCAAAGTTAAACAGATATTGTTGGCTAAACTCGAACTAAATCAATAACAAATCAAATATCAAAGTTAAACCGATATTGTTGATGGTTTTCCGAATCAAACAGTAATCAATATATCACATATATCAACAGTGGCGGCTCCAGAAATTTTGTTTAGGGGGTTCATTAAAATTTTTTAATAAAAAGATAACTTAAATATGTCGAGTTATCGACAAAAAATAATAATTATTATAATATGTGAAGTTTTACAATTTTATTCTACAAGTTTTTAAATTTTGAATGTTACATGATAGTTCATTACGAGTATCTATTGCCAATGTGGATAGTTATGAGCCTATGACCATTTTATTTTGTTAAGTTTGTCTAACATTTTTTTTATACAATTGTTGTTATCTATTTGACTTTGTTTTTATAAAAATATTTTAGACTAAATGACTAATCTCAACTCATTGGCTCCGTATTAATTATTAAAGCACATAATCACACTCATTTGCACATAATCACACTCATTCACACATAAAATTATACACTACGTGTCTACTTAACTAATCAAATGCTTGAACAATCACTAACTTTACAATTTTTTTCTTAAATTTTACTTACTTTATAACAAAAGTTATTATAATACGATAACAATACTACATGTAAAAAATCCATCTCTATTATAAAGTTATATTATATTTATATTGCACACACAAACAGCCACATACATCGTAATTTACACAAATAACATTATAACAAAAAGTAATGTACACAATCAATATTAGACACACTCACACAAATATAATATAAATTTATAAAAAAGAATTACACTTATAATTCACAAACACGTACTCTTTACTCTTAGAGCTGAAAATATTTGTTAAAAGAATATGCAAGATTTAAGTCAATGCGTGCAAAAAAATATTTTTAAGAATAAATTAAAGTATTAAACTAACAAAAAAAAAATTTACATATATAAAATTATTTTTTTTTTGAAGTCAGGGGGTTCATTTGAACCCCCTGATTAAGCTATAGCGCCGCCCCTGTATATCAATCACGGTACACAAAGACTTAATATGAAAACTACTTAGTAAAATGTCATTTGCTGGTTTTGTCGTCCAATTTTAGGGTCTATTTGGATCCACTTATTTTGCTAAAATTGAAAACATTTTGCTGAAAATACTGTAAATAAAAGTAAAAGTTAGTCGAAATAGTATAGTGTGACCCATAAATAGTACCAAAAGTGGTGTGGAATCCATGAATAGTAGTAAAAATAAGCTGAATAGTATAATAAGTTGACAAAATTAATCATGCAAAACAACATTTAATATAAAAATTAACTAAATATACTATCCCATTAAAGAAGGTGGATTCTTGAGCATATACATATTTTACTCCCTATACATAGAACCCAATGTGTCTGTATATAGCTTTTAAATAAGCATCATTGACTAACATCATTAAGGTTATGTGCATATATTGTAATTGTCCATTTAGAAATAACTTATTTAGTTTTTTGCTGAAAATATTCTGCTGAAAGTGTACTTAAGTATATTTGTATCTTGAAATTTTTTGAAAAAGTGAGAAAAGATGGGAAAAAATGAAGTTTTAAAAAGTTGTATATAAAAGTTAAAAAGCTAACAGCTGAGTTTATAAACTAATACCAAACAAACAATTAAATATACACAAACCTCTCATTTTTTTTTTTTTTATAAAGAAAATAGAAAAATTGTGATAGAAAAACATTTTTATTGACAATGATCACTATATCACATGCCACATTTAAATAATGAAAATACCCATAAATCAAATGAAAATGAAATTTATTGTGTGAAAATTCTAGAACAATTAAAATTTATTAGTTAAATTCAAATATTTATATGTTTCTGTACTTTAAATATGGGAAAGTTTAATCAAATATGATTTTATTTTTTTATCTTAAAAAAAATAATGCTTTCTCTTTTATTTTGTATATAAATATAAAATCTGATAAAATATAATATGGTAAGATTCTACTTAAGGATTTAAATATAGAATAAAATTTAAATTCAACTTAGAATATTGATGTGTAAAATTGTGTAGCCTCAAAAACTTATGTAAAATATATTATGAAGTTAAATAAAAGCCAAACTTCTTCAATTCTATATATATTACAGAATCTCAAAAATATATATATTAGAGATTAGAGATTATAAATAGATAAGATTAGAGAGTTTCTTTTGATTAAGCGTGTCTAAGTCGGAGCCGTCAACTTTTCACTTCCACTATTCTCTACTGTCAGACGGTGGTCATAACACTTTTAATTTCTTTCTTACACTACGGTCAAAGACTTCGTATATATTTTATTATCAAATATTTCCACACACTTGGCAAATTATCACAACTTCTCTATGTACTAGACTATGAGTGAATCAAAAAAAAAAAAAAATGATGAGTTTACATAATAGTAACAAATAGCTAATCACAGTCTACCTAGTAAGATAATTATAGTAAAATATATGTGAAAGTGTGGAACTAGGATTATTTCACACAGTGGCAACTTCAGGAATTTTATCTAGGATGTTCCTATTCCACTTTGAAAAAATTTCGGGTCATTTCAATCTGTTTCGGGACATTTCGGTAAATACTGGCCGAAATTCAAGATTTGACCAGCATGAAATTTGTGCTTTAAAAAAAAAAAAAAAGGTTCTTAAAACCAAAATAAATTTGCATTCTATACACCGAAAAACCTCAAAAGGAAAAAAAAATGAAAAGAAAAGAAATGAACAAAGGTACCTGTAGAATAAACTATAAGTTCATTTGAAATAGTAATAAAATTATTAATTATTGTTGTTTAGTTGTTTCATAAATTTGTTTGTCTTTTATAAACTATAATTTGTTGTATTGTTGTTTCATTAATTATTAAATTATTAATTGTTGTTTAACTTAACATAATTTAATTTGTTTGTCTTTTATAATGTATTAGTTAATTAAATTATTAATTATTGATGTTTAGTTGCTTCATTAATTTTTTTTACTAACTACTAGTAGTCTAGCACACACCCTACTATGCATTAGCACACACTAGCACACACCCCATTGTGCATTAGCACACACTAGCACACACCTTATGTGTGCACACAACCTTGCCTTTCCGATATCGTACCAGAGGCCGTTTCAATTTAGCTAGAGAAACGAAATATTTCGGTACCAGTTAAAAGCGGTGTACCATTTTAGAATTATCTCTGAATATATATATATATATATATATATATTCTCTTAAAAATTTTATATATTCTCTTAAAAATATAAAATGATATTAAAGTCTAACATAATAATTCCTTTAAATATTAATAATTATGGTTGTAGTAAAATTTTTTTTTTATAGAAGAGTTGTAGTTTAATAATAGTACTAAGTATGTGTGCTTACTAAATGCAGTAATGAAAAAACAAAAGAAATAAAAATCAATGTGCAAAAGTTAAAGCTAGGACACGTGGGTGCTTGGAGATAAGTTTGAAAATTTTGAAAACTTTTGACTCATTTAATGACTTCAGTATTTGCATGGGAGTGGGAGTGGGACTCTAGTGTACAAAACAAGATATAGCAATAGGCGTTCAAAACTAGAAATACCAAAGAACAGAGAAGCGGAAAAGTCAAAGAAAAACAGAGAACGGAGAAGAAAAGGTGAGAAAGAAGAAGCTGAAGCAGGTGGGGAGACTTCAATTGACAAAATGGAAGTGGCCGGAGACATGGAAGTGACTGGTGATGTGGTGGTGAGTGGCTGTGACGACAAAAATGGATGATTTTTGGCTTTTCTTTTCTTTTCAGATTCTCTGTTACAATTTTTTTTTTTTTTTTTTTTTAGTTCAAAATTTGTTTGGCATAAAAATTTTGAGGGTGGTCATGATATTGCTTGAGGGTGTTCCTATTTTTTTTTTTTTTTTAAGGGTAAACAATTAAAAAAATTTAAATTATTATATATATATATATATATATATATATATTTTTTTTTTTTTCAAGTCAAGGTGTTCCTGGGAACACCCTGGACTCTGAGTGGCATGGCCACTGATTTCACATAGTCACACACACGATTAACTGATGACAAAGAATAAGGATGCCTAGTTGCCTATATATATTGATGATGCTCAGATCGTCAGCAAGAGCTATCGTCCAAACAGGGTCTTCCACAACTAATCCCGGTCTTGAATCAAGATAAATTGTAAAAGGAAAAGTTGGTCACTGGTGTGGTGCTAGCCACACAGTCTCCAATGCCAAAGTTAGAAAATTTGGGAGATGTAAAGGAAGTAAAAGTGGAAATACTAGAGAATCCTGTATGTAAAATGTACCTTCTTCGAGTCCTGTTTATGGATATATATATAGGCTATTTCCTTTTGCTTCTGGCCGTTGGTTCTGCCATAATGGGGACATTATTGCAAGATCTGTAACGCCTATAAAAGGTGTTAAGTGGGTAGATATGCTTCCAACGGTATTGAAGCTTATTACTGTCTTTGTAACGTTTCGTCTTGATTGAAGGATGACGGTTGAGTCCTCGTCAGGCAATTCCCCTTGGTCTGGACTGACGTTGGAGCCATCCCTGATCTTCTTCCTTCTCGTATGGATGAGCATATTCTTGGGACTATCAGCTGGCCCCCTATTCCGAGGTTATCCATAATTCGGATGGTCTTAGGAATGTGAAAGTGTTTTTTTTTTTTTTTTCTTTGATTCAAGCTTTTACTGTTAGGTGTTGGGAGAGACGATGCATCTTACTTCACAATTTTTGGTGAACGAAGAGAAGGCCGTCATGGCCGCTTCAAAGGTAGAAGCTTTAGAGGCTGAGGCTTCAGGATTGTGGAAGGACTTGATTGCAGCTATGGACGCGCATAATACTTCCAAGGAGCAAGTCAAGGTTCTGAACAAGCAACTTGGAGCTGAGAAGTTATTAGTGAAGCAAAAAGACGAGCTTCTCGCCTCTGCAGGTCAAAGGATGAAAGCTGCAGTAGCTAAGGCCGTCCTTGCCTTCCAGACAACAAACAAATACAACACCATCTTATTCCAGTGGTACTTCAAAGGCTTTGAGTTACTGAGGAGGTATTTGGTGAAGCACGGGCCTGGAGTTAATCTAGACGACCTGGATTTTGAAGCCGTGGATAAAGAAATTGAAGTGGATGAGGCAGCCCTGGCAGCTCAGACTTCTGTGGCTTCTGGCGAGGATCCCCCTGAAGCGAACAAGGATGGTGATGATGCTCCCTCAGTTTGATTAAACCTTTTATGACGTCTCTTTTGTTTTATTTTATTTATTTATGTATATGCCCTATATGTTTTGGGGCTTTTGGACGAACAAGCTTTTGGATCCCCATATGTTCTGGGGTTTTCGAACAATTTGCATCCTTTTTCATATATATAACGTATTTGTTGTTACTTTCCTTGCTTATTTCAACTGGGGAATTTTTGTTGGAATTCTCTCTTCGTCCTTTTGTGGACTTAGAGAATTTTTGTTGGAATTCCCTCTTCGTCCTTCTGTGGACTTAGAGAATTTTGACATATTCTTGGACAGCATTATCCGTCCCGAAGACAGCGTTCGGACGAGGTATATCCCTTTATCGTCTACTCAATTTGGATGATGTATATCCATTTAAGGAGCCTTATTGCCTTTTTGGTCTGGACGATGACATCCTTTTAAGGAATTTTATCAGCTTTTTTGATCTGGACGATGTACATCCTTTTAAGGAATATTGCCGTCTTTTTGATCTGGACAATGTACATCCTTTTAAGGAGTCTTATTGGCTTTTTGATCTGGACGACCATTTTAGGCTTTTGAAAAAGAAAATAATTAGGGCACATGAATTACTGAATGATACTTGTGAAATGTGAAACGATCATTAGAAGGCATGGAATGCAATTCTGAATAATTAATTATGCCTGAATAATTACTTATGCAATTTTGAATAATTACTTATTTGAATACATAACTTGTATTAGAAGGCATAGAATCAGATTATGTTAACTGCTTACAATTAGACTATGGATACTTCTTCGTAGTACCTTTTTAGGTTTTCGACATTCCATGGACAAGGTAGTTTATTTCCTTCTAGGTCTTCTAGGTGGCAACTTTCCCGTCGTGAGTAGTGGACAACTTTGTAGGGTCCCTCCCAGGTTGGACCTAGTTTGCCTTGTGCTGGATCTCTTGCTATAGGCATTACTTTCCAGAGGACGAGATCTCTGATGCTGAATCTTTTCAGTTTTACTCTTTGATTGTAGTATTCCGCTATCTTTTGTTGGTACTTGGCCATTCTTTGGGAGGCTTAATCTCTGACTTCATCTAGGCAATCCAGGTTCAGCTTTAATTGATCGTCATTGCTTTGTTCGTTGAAAAACTCCCTCTTGAGGCTAGTGAGCCTACTTCAACTGGGATGACTGCTTCTGTACCATATGTTAGGTTGAAGGGTGTTTCTCCTGTTGGTGTTCTCGCCGTCGTTCTGTAAGCCTATAAGACGCTTGGTAGCTCTTCGAGCATGCTCCTTTTGCCCTCACTAACCGGGACTTGATAATCTTGAGCAAGGTTCGGTTCGTCACTTCTGTCTGTCCATTGGCCTTAGGATGCCCTGGTGACGAGAACTTGTTTTTGATACCTAGGCTTGAGCAAAATGTCCTGAATCCATGACTGTTGAACTGACGACCATTGTCTGAGATGATCGTTCTTGGTATCCCAAACCTGCAAACAATATTTTTCCATAAAAATTTTGTACCTTTGCTTCTATGATCGTTGCAAAAGCTTCTGCTTCCACCCATTTTGTGAAGTAGTCAATTGCGACGAGCAAGAATTTCATTTGTCTCTTTCCCTGTGGTAGGGGGCCCATGATGTCGATCCCCCACTGTGCGAATGGCCAGGGTAAGGAAATGGTCGTCATCTTTTCCCCTGGGATTCGTTGAACATTTCCATACCTTTGGCAACTGTCACATCTATTGGGGTTTGTGCCCTAAAAATCTAATTTATTGGCATGTTATAAATAATTAAATTGTTTAATTATATGAGACTATATATAAATGAACTAATGGGACATTATCTTAGTCCATGAGATGCATAGTGTGTGATTTATGTGATTTAGTCACAGAAGATATATATCACAAGTTCTTTGTAAACTCAGAATTTTAGTTCATAGTCGGTGATGAAATTAGGCATTTCATTTGCGAAGACTATAACATATCAATTAAGATGATTTGTTTTGATCATGAAAGTGGAGACTTCTAGTTGATATGTTGATATGTTTTAAGAGTTAAGACATATTGAACTGGACCATTGTGAGATTTATTATTCTCCTAATGACTGTCAAATGAATAATAAATCTCACGACTTCTATTTACATCAACTCTAAATCCTGAGAGAATAATGGACCTGATCATGAGATGTAGGTTGGTTTGATATATCAGGAGTGAGATCTATAAGTTATGGTCGAAACCTCAGTATGTTGGATAGCCGCATTTAGTGTTGATGGAACATATATTCTCAAGATGGAATTCATAATCTCTTAACGGAGATATAAAATATTTCCTTGAGATAAGTTTAATGGGTTTAGTTATTCAGAGTGTTGGGCTTAACCACTTTAGTAAGGAGTTACTAAAGTATATATTTATGAAATTGGATTTCATAAATATATTATGAATAATATAAAAGGATTAAACCGGGTACTCAAGGATTAAGATGTAGTAATCTTCAAAGTGGCAGTCAATATTTATGACTTTGTATTATTACGAATATTTTAATGAAGGGGTTGTATGTATAATAAAGTCTTGGGATATAATTTATTAATAAGGCCTAGAGTGCAATTATATTCTTATAGTGGTATTAAATATAATTAATGGTAATTTTAGACTTGTCAAGAGTTGACAAAAAATCCTAAGGCCTATTGGAGCTAGAGTCTTATTTGTTCCATTTGGTCCTATCTCAAGCCACAAACTAAAGCCCAATTGGGTAGGCCCAAAAGGCTAACCCAATTAGATAATCAGTTTTTATTTAATAAGAGTTATTAAATAAAGAAACTACTATGGTAGTAATAACGTACATATGATGAAAAGAAAAGAAATCAGTTTTTCTCCACAAGGAGAAAAAGAAGAATTTTTTTTTGAGAATCTATATACAAAAAGGACTGATTGAGAGACCACACATCTTGGGCACCATGTGAAATTAAGATGAAGATTAAAGGTATTCTCAAGTTACGGTTTTGAAATTCACTACACCAAGGTACGCTTTCTATTCTTTGTTTTAGAATTCATGGTTACATGTTATCTTTCATGATTGAAGTAGATCTGTGTTTGTTGCTTCCGCTGTGTGTTTTGAATGAGATATAAAACCAAATTTTCCCACAACATCTCTTTACAAAATCTGCTGCGTCTTGCTGCATTGTGGGCCAAAAGTAGCCTGCCCTCATGATCTTCCTGACAAGGGATTTAGGCCTCGTGTGATCTCAACAGATTCTTCCATGCACTTCCTCCAGGACATATCTAGCCTCGTCCTTCTCTATGCATCTTAAGTAGGGCTGGGAAAAGCCCTTTTTGTAGAGCTCGTCATTTAGTACTGTGAATCGGGTAGCTCGCCTTTGGATTTTCTTGGCTTCTTCAGGATTCGGTGGTAACCGTCCATCCTTAAGGTAAGACAGAATTAGACGTGTCCATCCTGACCGAGTATGCACAGGGAATGTCTGAAATTCTTTGATGCCAGGGGAGTTTTGTTCTTCCAGCCTCCAAGCATTTATCTTACCCTGGTCATCTGCTGATGCACTCCGTGCTACTTTATCAGCTTCTGCATTCTGATCCCAAGGAATCTCAACGAATTCCGTACGATTGAAATTGCTCACCAAATGATTCATCAATCTAAGGTATTTCTGCATCCTTGTCTCTTTTACTTCAAAATCTCCTTTGACCTGCCCTATGACGAGCTGTGAGTCGCTCTTAAACACGATGTTTTTAGCTCCGAGCATCTGTGCTATTTTTAGCCTGGTCAATAAAGCCTTATACTCCGCTTCATTATTTGTTACTGGGATCTTGAGCTGGACCCCCATATTTGAGAACATCTCCTGAGGAGAAGTAATAACGACTCCAACCTCGCCCCCTTTCTGGGTAGACGATCCATCTGTATTAATTGTCCAAATATCTTCCTAGTCGTTTCTGTGCTTCGGGATTGTGAATTCCGCAATGAAATCCACCAATGTTTGGGCTTTTATGGCCGTACAGGGGCGGTATTCTATGTCAAACTAGCTGAGTTCAATGGCCTATTGTACCATTCATCCAGCCACCTCAGGCTTGGTCATTGCTTTCTTAATAGGCTGGTCTGTCATTACGATGATAGCGTTTGCTTTGAAGTATGGACGAAGTTTTCTTGAAGCAATAATTAGGGCAAAAGTAATCTTCTCTATCTTTGGATATCGAGTTTCGGCTCCCTGAAAGGCCTGGCTAACATAGTACACCAAGCGTTGTATCTTGTTTTCCTCCCTAATCAGGGCTGCACTAACCGCAGTAGCGGATATTGCCAGGTAGAGAAACAAATCATCTCCTTCTTTAGACGGGCTCAAGAGAGGAGGATTGCTCAGGTAGTGCTTTAACTCCTGGAATGCTGTCTCACATTCTTTCGTCCAGACAAAGGCACGCTTCAAGGTCTTGAAGAAAGGAAGACATTTATCCATTTCCCTCGAGATGAACCTATTGAAGGTAGCTATTCTTCCTGTAAGAGATTGTACTTCTTTTACCGTCTTAGGAGAAGACATCTCAAGGATAGCTTTTACCTTCTCAGGGTTTGCCTCTATCCCCCTTTGTGACACCATGAACCCAATGAATTTTCCTGAAGAGACTTCAAAAGCACACTTGGACGGGTTTAGCTTCATGCTGTATTGCTTGAATGTGTTGAATGTTTCTTTAAGATCATCCAAGTGGTTCTCTTCTTTTTTGCTCTTAACGAGCATATCATCAACGTACACCTCCATGTTTCTCCCAATTTGCTTTTCGAACATTTGGTTCACCAACTGTTGGTATGTAGCCCCTACATTCTTTAGACCAAAAGGCATGACCCTGTAGCAATAAAGCCTCTGGCTGGTAATGAAAGCTGTCTTTTCCTAATCTTCCTCGACCATCTGTATTTGATTATACCCAGAGAATACGTCCATGAATGTAAGCAATTTGTGCCCGGCCGTTGAGTTAACCAACTGATCAATCCTGGGTAAAGGGAAGCATTCTTTCGGGCAAGCCTTGTTTAAATCCGTGAAGTCAACACACATTCTCCACTTCCTATTTGACTTTTTAACCATGATGACGTTTGCCAGCCATTCGGGATAGTAGACTTCTCGGATAAAATTAGCAGTAAGTAACTTGTTTACTTCGTCCACAACTGCTTTGTTCCGTTCAGGAGCGAAGACTCTTCTTCTTTGTTGGACGGGCATTTCCTCAGGATCTACATTCAAGCGATGCTGGATTATAGTTGCTGGGATATTGGCATGTCCTCATGACTCCATGCAAACACATCGAGGTTACCCTTCAGGAAGTTGACAATCTCTTCCTTTGTCTTCGAATTTAGGTTCGTCCCTACTTGGATCATCTTTGTGGGATCTCTCTCGACCAACTCTACATTTTCTAGCTTCTTGACGATCTCTGATGTTTTATCTTCGATTATCCACGTGTAATTCTCCTTTGAGGCCAAGATTGCCTAGTAACATTCCCTTGCTAATACCTAGTCTCCTTGTATCTCTCCTACGCCATGTTCTGTTAAGAATTTCACCTTCAGGCAGTATGTGGAAGTAGCAGCTTTCCATTGGTTAAGGGTAGGTCGTCCTATGATCACATTGTAGGACGAGGGTGAATCAACCACTAAAAAGTTGTGTTTGTTTGTTACTTGGAAGGGGTAAGAACCTGCCATGACCATCTACGTTACTATACCACGGGTGTATACTTTATCCCCACTGAAGCTGACGAAGGGGGATTCGAAAGGACGAAGTTTCTTCGGGTCTACTTTTAACTACTGAAAGGCAGAAAGGTAAATAATGTCTGCCGAGCTCTTGTTGTCTACCAGGACCCTTCTTGTATTGAATCCTTCGATCATGACCATGATGAAGAACAGATCATCGTGGGGTTGCTTTATTCCCCTGGCATCTTCTTCTGAGAAGTACATATCTTGGTTCGTCCTTCTTGACTTCAAGGGAGGTAGGCTATGAATACTGTTTACTTGCCTTTGGTGCGACTTTTTGAGTGATCTGAATGATCCTCCTATGGTTGGTCCTCTTGCAATAGTTTTTATTTCCCCTATTGCGCTCTGTGGACGAGGTGGTAGATGGTCTTCATCTCTTTGAGTACTTCCATGTTGGTCCCTCTTATTATCCCTGAATTTGCTAGAATCTCCCATTTTCACATGCTTCTATAATTTCCCTTTCCGTATAAGTTCTTCTATCTGCTTCTTTAGATCTCGGCAATCCTCTATATAATGCCCATGGTCTTTGTGAAAACGGCAGTATTTCCTTTTGTCGCTCACGTTAGGTGATGAGTGGAGTGGCCTGGGCCATTTAAGATATTGTTCGTCTTTAATCTCCGTCAAAATCTGGTCAATTGGTATCACCAAAGGTGTGAACTTTATTTGTCAAGGATTTTTGTCATCCCTCTATCTACTTCCTTCATCATTCCGTCGGTCTGCTCGATCTCTTTTTTGTCCTCTTCGATCGTCTTCTTTTTCCTTCTTCTTCTCCTTTGGTTTTTCTGCTCCCTCTATGGCTGCCAGAGCGTCCTCTGCATTCATATACTTCGTGCCTTCAATAATACCTCTGCCATCGTCTTAGGGGGATTCTTTGCCAAAGAGACCACAAAATCTCTGGATTTTAATCCCGCCTTGAAGGTTGTGAGTTGCACTTTATCATCTGATTCTTCTACCTCCAACATTCCTCGGGTGAAGCAGGTTACGTAGGACCTCAAAGTTTCCTTTTCTCCTTGTTTGATTGTGAGCAAGTGGTCAACTGTTCTTTTTGGTCATTGCTTGCCCACAAAATGATGGACGAACGAGTTGCTTAGCTGTTCGAAGTTATCAATGGATGAAGTTGGCAATTTGGTGAACCATTCCCTGGCTGCTCCTTTGAGGGTAGTAGGAAAAGAACGGCACAGAATCTCATCAAGAGGTTGCTGGAGACCCAGGGTCATCTTGAACGTATTTAAATGATCCAATGGATCTTTTGGTCCATCAAAGGGCTCGAGTTGGGGTAGACGAAACTTAGAAGGCATTGGACACTCCTGGACTGCTACAGTGAAAGGTGAGTCTGTCTTCCTAACTATCCTGTCCAAACTTTGATCCATCTTTCCTTTGATAGCGTTTCTGAGTTCGTCCATCTACTTTCTCACCTCCCTGGGGAGATCTGAATTTGCTACCTCGGGGGTGCTAGTTCGTCTCCTGTTACTGTCTTCATCATCATCCTTGTTGATTTTCGGGTAGTTATCTCCTTGTTGCAACCTCTGTCTCATTTCCTGATTTTGCTTGGTAAGTTCTTCTATAGTGGCTACGAGTGTCTGAATTTGTAGGGTCAATGTTGCTGGATCTGGATTAGTGCTGGATTCCATCTGAACTTATAGCTTGCAGTAGAACAGTGTTCTTGAACTGGGTGCCCAAGAATCGTTTAGTATCTTTTCTCACAGACGGTGCCAAACTAATGATGCTCAGATCGTCAGCAAGAGCTGTCGTCCAGACAGGGTCGTCCACAACTAATCCCGGTCCTGAATCAAGATAAATTGTAAAAAGAAAAGTTGGTCACCAGTGTGGCACCAGCCACACAGTCTCCGATGCCAAAGTCAGAAAAGTTGGGAGATATAAAGGAAGTAAAAGTGGAAATACTAGAGAATCCTGTATGTAAAATGTACCTTCTTCAAGTCCTGTTTATGGATATATATATATATATATATATATAGGCTATTTCCTTTTGCTTCTAGCTGTTGGTTTTGCCATAATGGGGACATTATTGCCGGATCTGTAACGCCTATGCAGGGTGTTAAGTGGGTAGATAAGCTTCCAACGGTATTGAAGCTTATTACCGTCTTTGTAACGTTTCGTCTTGATTGAAGGATGACGGTTGAGTCCTCGTCAGGCAATTCCCCTTGGTCTGGACTGACGTTGGAGGCCGTCCCTGATCTTCGTCCTTCTCGTATGGACGAGCATATTCATAAGACTATCATATATGGTTGCTTTCTTTGCTTCCAGCTGCTAAATCCTTCAATTCTCAGACAACTATATCTGAAGTTCTCTTGCTACATATTTATATATAGCACAAGGCAGTAAGCGCGATAGCCACCATGTTTTCACAGCCGCATCAATCTGAAGTAGTGGCTGTAACGTCGAAAAAGGGTAGCAAACCCATTAGAGGTAGCATCAAGCGCCAAATATGTGCGTCTTTCATCACGAAAATGAAGAGTATTCTTCTTCGTCACAAACGCATCATGGAGAACATTAACATAGATTGTATCTACTATAGTACGGCTGGACAAACAATAAAAATTCTGGTTAGCATCATTGTCATGCAAACGTGTAAACGTAAAATATCACTTAAAAGGACCTTCTGGAAGAGGTTATCTTAAAAAAAATGTTAGTACATATAATATCATATTATTGACTATATACAGAATATATATAGTATTAAAAAAAAAAAAAAAAAGGTAATAAAACTTTTTTAAAACCTGCCTCTGCCTTTCCCTTTCACGATGTTATGCCTTCTCTTCCTTGCCTTCCTCTACCAGCTCCTTCTTCATCAGACCCATGGCAAACCAACAGCAAAGCATCTAAAGACACCTACCCACCATACCCACAAACCAACAGACCAACTCCACCAAACCCATTTCCCATTTTTCAACTTTCAAAGCATTTGATAGAAGAAGAAGAGAAGAAAGGCAGTGGATCTTATTGTGTGCAAAAGAAAATAAAAATAAAGAGAAGATGTAAGAGATGATAGAGAGATACGGAGGGCACTATGAGAGAATATACAAGACTTACGATAAAGATTTGGGGCATTCAAACGAAGAAGACGAAGACTAAAAGAAGAGAAGAGTCAGATGACAAACCAACAGTCTAGACTCTAGACTCCTTCTTAGAAGAGATGAATCTTAAAAAATAAAAAATAAAAAAAATCATAAGATCAGCAAATGTGTTACTAAGCCTAAATAGTTTCAAGTTTCAATGTATTGGTTTCCAGCTTTTTCTAGAGTAGAAACCTAAAGGCTGTTTTTTTATTATTTAAAATAAAAATAAAAATAGTGTGTGATTGATAAGGTGCTGGTAATTTAACAATACTTATCTAAGAGTAATATTTCTACTGTTTCTAGAATTTATATATATATATATATATGTATATATATATATATATATGTATATGAAGTAAAGGATTCTTTTTGTACATACAAGAGGTGCTTTGACTTTCATATTTATTGTACATCTGTACTGTTTACAACTATCCAAAATGTGAATTTTGTTTATAGAAAAATTATAAATAAATATTTTAATAACATTGCTATAACTATAAGAGAAGTTACAGTGAAGAAGAGAAAGAGGAGAAAAAAGAAGAAGAAAGAGATGAAAAAGAGTTACGGTGAGAGGAGATAATCACATAGGGAGGGCCGGAGGGGTAGATTTTAGCAAAAGTGAAAAAGGAAGCTTCATAGAAGGTGCATCTACATTTACTAAATTACAAAAATACCAATTTGTTTTTTTTTTTTTTTTTCCTTTAAAACTTCCAATTACATCGCTTTTAAGATTTCCTTTTACTGTGCATTAGATTAATAATAATAATAACAATATTATTATTATTATTATTATTATTATTATATATATATATATATATATATATATATATATATATAAAACCGAAGCCTCAAACCTCTCCACAATTTTCCACATCAACATTATTTAAATAAAAAAAAACAAAAAATCAGTAAAAAAAAAAAAAACATAACCTACTAAAACACCACTAATCACACGTTTAAACCTCTTTGCAACTCTATTACCTATCCTACTAAAACACTACTATTCCTATCAAAAACTGAAACACAAGAATCTTCTCCTTATGCAATTCGACACGCTTCGTTAATATGTAAAATTTTCAATCTGGGAGAGGAGGGCTATTATATTGACATTAAGGTAGGGCTATTATATTGACGTTAAGGTCATTGTCTTGAAACTTATCTCAAACATTCACCCGGATTGTGATTTTTCACAAGTGCTGATCCATTGTAGCTTTTCATACTGAGTTAAAGTTGTAACGCCTACAATGTCATGCCCCAACCTCAAAGGGTCCAAAGTATGAGAAAGACATCTCAAAGTACCTGTAGATTTTTCCTTTTTGACAATCCAATCCACAAAAATCTTATCAAGTATCAACATCAAGAATTATCATAATAATTCCATTGAATATACTCTCAAAGTAAGTTAGAGATTTAAGCAATAATTACAAGGACCATTGGTCACAAAATAATAGAGGTCTGAATAAATAATTACATATCATCAGCTTGTCCCATCAGTGGGAATAACGTCACAACCACTATAACATACAAAAAAAAATGAGTCAAGCCTATTCTAAGATGTACATCATCCAATATCTCTATTACAAAAGTTCAGCCTCCATCAGTAGTTAGTCTAACTATTGTTAGCCACCAAAAAGAGCTGTCTCAAAAGATTTTTGCCTACTCTAAAAAATTCATAAATAATGGAATGAGACAGAGCCCAGTAAGTAGCATAATTAATGGGGGTGGGGGAAATACAAGTTTCATGATAATGAACATTTTGTGAAACATGTTATAATTTGAGAATTTCCATTTAATTTTGACAGGCCACAAATTGAATGACCCCTTGTGATTTAAACTAATTAATTAATTTAGTCAAGTTATTAATTAATTAATTTAACATGCAAATACGTGGCAGCACAAACAAATCACCGAATAACTAAATATGCAGCGGAAAATAAATGACACGGTGATTTGTTCACGAATGGGGAAAAACCCTAACAGCAAAAACCCCACCGGGTGATTTTTAGGTCACCACTCCCGAAACTCCACTATTATCAAATCAAGCGGTTACAAATAAGGAATCCCAAGTACCTTACCAACCTACAGTTGAACCCTTACCCCAATACCTAATTGGACTTGATCTGTAGTGACAGTTCCCACCTTTGATGCACGGCTCCCAAGTACGTGACTAACCAGATGCGCGGATCCCAGTACGCAACTTCAATCACCAACTTTAGAATGAGAGGTTGGCTGCAGAGTTCTTCAGATCATCCTATGCATGAAGATCAGGAAGATGCTTGGTCACAAAACCCTAAGGTGCACAATACACAGCAACTTCTTGAAGAAGATGACCTAGGTTAAGAACTTCGTCTTAGAGCACAATTTGCTTGAACAAGGATTGCTCAATGCTTATGCAACTTGTGTCTATGTTGACGGCTCTTAAAACACTCCTTAAATATGTTTAGGGTTAGAAGAAAAGAAGGCCCAAAAACACATTCACGGATCCCAAGAAAATCAGAACAGAATTCTGACTTTTTAATTCTCGACAGATAGCAGCTGTCGAGGTAGGTGTCGAGCAGGTGTCGAGCTTTAAAAATTCTGCACTTCAACTTGCTTTTTCTTGGACAGACTTGATGACTTCAACACTTGATCTTGAAACATAGTTTCTTGAAGTATTAAATACACCTAGAACTACCCAATTACAAGTAAAGTGCGTTTTGTCAAAAGATTAGCCAATTTACATAAAATATGACATATGTTCTTAAGTGTGAACACATATGTCCTAACAATCTCCCCCTTTGGCAATCCGTGACAAAACCACAACAAACAAATGAACATATGAGAGAAGTCATAAATCACTCAACTCATATTCACTTGTTAAATACAATAAAATCTATCCTAACACAAACTCTTGAAGAACTTTGCAAAAAGAGAGTTTATGGCAAGTAGACTTTGACAATCTGTATTTCTGAAACACTTATAAACAAAACTCATCAAGGCATCTTGTGTGAAACAGAATTAACTAGATTGCATACAAATATAAAGAACATGTGTATAAAGAAAGAAAAGAAACAACACATGAAGAGATAGGTGAATAAGAAAAACATACATCCACATATATAGAAAGATAAGTACAATGTATGTAAAACTGATATACAAGACCAATGTATCTATAAAGAATGAAAAGAAAAGATACATCATAAGCCTCACTACATCCCATAAAAAGTATGAACACTCCCCCTATCAAAATGTCCTATACTAACTCTCCCCCTAAGATGACTACTCTCATAAATCCAAAACTACTCCCCCTTTTTGTCACGAGTGACAAAGGGTAGAGTGTCATGTAGACATCTCATCAGTAGAGCTAGCATCTCCATCATCATCATCAGAAGCATCATTGTCATCACCATCATCATCATCATCCTCAGCATCAGACTCTAAAGCAATTGGAGGAGGTGGTGGAGGAGAAGCCTCAGAAGCAAAACCACCCATGGTCGCCTGCCGTCGCGCAATACGACCAACACGAATGTTCACCTGATACAACTCAGTGGTGAGTGTATCAAGGCGAGCATCCATGCGCTGCAGCTGCGCCATGATATCTCCAAGAGATACATCACTAGAGGAAGGAAGAGGAGTCGATGTAGATGGAGCAGATCTGGATGGAGCCGAACAGGAGGGAGGAGTGGAATTCGGCTGTCTCGACCTGAACTGTGCCTGACTACGTTTTACGGTAGCGGCATCTATGGCAGATATATGTGTGAAGTGGTCGGACACAGGGAAAGGGATGGAGAAATGGCGTAGAATCCTCGTGATAGCGGAAGGAAAGATAAGCTTATCACGGGACGCCGCATCTAAATGAACATCTATGATAGAGAAAATGAAGTGGGAAGGAAAATCTATCGTAAGATGCTCAAGTAGAGAAAGCAAGAAACGAGCACGAGGCTCAGTGATAGAGTTATAATGAGAGAGAGGATGAAGTACAAAAGTCATCACCATGTTAAGGAATCTAGGACCTTTAGCAAAAGGTCTACATGATGTGTACATATGCTCACCCCACTCAGAAGGGCACTCACAAAAGGCAGAAATGAGCTCATCCTTGGACACAGTCCTCAGTCGCTCACATGTAGGATAGTCAAGAAACTCTATCCTAGGGACATGAAGCACATCCGCAACCAGCTGCGGTGTGACAGCAATGCGCGTACCTCGAACGCGAGAGAAAAAGAGAGGTACTGAACGATCAATCCCGTGCATGTTGGAGTAAAACTCCTGAATCAGCACGAGAGGACAAGTGACTGGGACGTCACACAGTGACTCCCATCCCCTACTGTGAATGACAGAGGGAAGGTTAGTGTCGGCGAAGTCCGCCAGAATGACTTGGCGTTCCGAATGAACACCTCGTCTAGAAAAGTTCTCAGTAAACGCCTTTTGGGCATCTACATCACAGAACCGAAGAGTATGAGGAAAAGTATCAGAGGATGAAGAAGCTCCAGAATGCAGAGGGTTCCGAGCCGGAGTGGATTTACGTTTAGGTGCCATAGATGCAACTAACGTAAAAGAAAGAAAAAAAAGATAGAAAGGGAGACAATCAGAAAAGTTCCAAACAGTTCAAATATGACAATATCTTGAACAAAATGGACGTATGCATGGGAATGCATGGTCATGTGACATGCAAACATAAAAAGCATCATGGGCTCAGCCCAATCCAATCCTAGCAGCACACATACAAGAATCACACAACTAAATGCATGAAAATATCATTCTAATGCACATGGAATGCAATGCATGACATTTTAAACTCTTTTCATTGAAAAACCAACACAAAATTTCACCAAAAACTTAAAGATTTTGAAAAACCCAAAGTTTTCAAAGAAAATCCCAAAACCTAAGTTTTAAAACATGAAATGCATGAAAAACAAAGGATAACAAGATCATACCAGGTGATTCGAAGCAAGGAAGTGCCAAAAATCACGTTGGATGAAGGTTGGAGAGAAGAAAACTGCTCAGGAAGACGAACCGCCTCGGACAGATTGAAGAGAGATCGAGAAAATGCGAAGAAAATCGCGATCGCAGCATTTATAGGACCTTCAGTAAATCTCGACAGCAGAGGTGTCGAGAGGTATCGAGATGCTGTCGAGAAAGATGTCGAGAAAATATGCCTTCGACAGCTAAGGTATCGAGGAGGTATCGAGGTACCAAACAGCTGAACCAACACCAGAATCTCGATCGATCGACGTGGTGTCAAGAAGGTATCGAGCAGACAGAGAGAATCTCGATCGATCCACCAGGTGTCGAGGAAGTGTCGAGATTGTGATAAGAAAAAGGCTTTAGAGGCTCGACAGCTGACCAGGTATCGAGGAGGTATCGAGAAGGTGTCGAGCCAGCTATGAAATGCAGTTTTTCGAGAAGTGAAAAACACAGACATGAATGCAATCAAGACATGCACCTCAAACATGATCCAACCAACATAAAAAGCTCTCAATTAACATCTCTCAATGAAAAATTAAGCACGTGGATCTCCCAAGAACACACACACACACTAAACAAGTCTAACAAATTTTATATTTCAAAAATAAGTCATGACAGTTTAGTGAGCATACAAAAGCACATGTAAAACCTTTGTGATGGCCAAATCACATTGTACTTGCACATGTATCAAAAGTAGTAAAGAATATTGCGTGTTGTGTGTGAAAAACATCGCAAGATTGCATAAGTGTATACATGTTATGACGATCTGAGATATGAGAAAATAACTTTAACTCACACACAATCATAACTGTTTGATGGGGACTATCACCTTTGAGGTACATCCTATAACTCCCACATCTCCTAGAATACACGCTTGCAACCATTTTAAAGCATTTTTAATCTTTTTGCTTTTTATTTCTTTGCATATTTTCTTTTTAAACATATCATACATGGGCTTATGAGAAAGAAAAGAAATACCCATTAATATTTTGACATTTCAATTTTGCTATGCCTAAGCACACAAATGTCATTGACATCACACTTTTGCTATGCCGAAGCATACAGATGTCATTAATGATTGGCGGGCAACAGTGGTGAGATGGTTATTTATGCCTTTCTCTTAGGATTTTCTAGTCCTACCCGTCAAAAAGAGTGATATGAGTGTTAAGTCTAAGAAATAACCTAATCTTACTCATCACAAACACGAGCCACAAAGCTCACTTGCTTAGTTGTGCATAAAGATGCTCATCTAAGCTACAAGAGATACAAAGTTTAGAAAACTTTGTTTCATTGGCCATCTAAGGTACACAAGTACCAAAGTACAAAAAACACACACTGTTTTTGCATTTTTCAATTTTTCAATTTTTTTTTTAATTTTTATATCAAAAACAAAATAAACAAAACTGAAAGTAAACACACAAAAACATGTTAACAAAGCAAAACAATGCATAAAACTAGACTGACTCAATTAAACATGCAAAACACACATGCAATGCAACAAATAAGAAGAATAAAAAGGGAAAAGAAAGTGATGAAATCACTTTGAGTCCTTTTTCTTCCACTCCTTGGAAGAGCCTTTCCTTTGATTAAAACCTTGAACCGGCGGTGAGGGGGAAGAATTGTAACCGTTCAAGTTCGAAAGGAACATGATGGCTTTTAGAAGATCTCCAAGAGGAGCAAGAGAGGATTGAAGCTGACTTTGGCTTCCAGATGCTGTCATACTGTTGCTCTGTTGGGTGGCTAGCCACTTGTAGCAATTAGGTCGAGTATGACCAGCAGCTCCACAATGATAACAGAGATGCTGCTTCTTTTGTTTAGGCTTCTGAGAGTTAGCCTTCTTATCCCTAGGGAGTTTAGCATCTTTCTTTTCTAACTTAGGGGGTGCTCCTAAGATGGATTTTTCTTTGTCTATGTTCTCACTAGCTAATTCAGTTTTATCATCAGTGTTCTCAATTTTAACAGTATTAGCAGGAGGAACAAAAATAGTAGAACTAGTAGAAGCAGAATTAGAGATAGAAAGACCATACCCTAAACCTGTTCGATCTGAAGCAGATTTCTGGTTGCTGAGCATCTCATCAAGTTTTGCACTTGAAGTCCTCTCCAGTTGAGCTCTAACTTGAAACAGCTCTGCTTCAAGCTTCTTGGTCTTCTCAGCCAGGAAGTTATTCTCAAACCTCAGTGCACCAATAGTTTGATTCGCCTCATCAAACTTTGTGGACAATTCTTCTCTATCGAGTTCCACATCACTGAGCTTCTTGGTGGCCAGCCTGTATAGCTTCTCATGCTTTTCAGAAAGCTTGTAAAGCTTCTCATAGGCTGAATGGATATCATCTTTGTCATCCATCTTTTCACATTCAGTGTCCACCAATTCTTCTTCTTCTTCTTCAACAATCCCATCAGTAGAATTGACTGAAGCAGTGAAAGCATTTAGGATTTCGTTATCCTCATCATCGGAATCATCTTCAGGCTTAGTGTCACTAAGGGTTGCAGCTAGAGCCTTGCTTTTCCCAATGCTCTTCAGATAAGTAGGGCACTCATTCTTCATGTGTCCAAACCCGTGACACCCAAAACACTTTGGTCCTGCCGGAATAGTGTACTAACCGCCATCCTTGGCATCCTTTCTTCCTTTGTCTTGGCTCTTGAACTGTGAAGAACTGGATTGCCTTCGGTCCTTGTCGAAGCTCCTCCCATTGGCATTCTTCATAAACTTCTTGAACTGCCTTGTAATGTAGGACTTCATCTTGGAGTCTTCATCATCGGAAGACTCATCTGTATCACTGCTCTTCGCCTTCAGGGCCATGCTCTTGCCCTTGCTTGACTTGCCTATTCTTGATAACCCTAGCTCGTAGGTCTGCAAGTTCCCAACCAACTCAGTCAAAGGAATTTTATCAATGTCCTTTGATTCTTCAATTGCCGTAATCTTGGCATGAAATCTCTCAGGTAGAGATCTGAGCACCTTCCTTACAACCTTGGGTTCAGGGATGGTTTCCCCAAGATTGAAGGCTGAGTTCACTATGTCTTTCAGCTTGGCATAGAACTCATCGAACGACTCATCCTCCTCCATCTTAATTTCTTCAAAGCTAGTAGTGAGCCTCTGTAGCTTTGAATCCTTGACAGCCTTTGTTCCTTCATAGGTTGTCTGGAGGATGGTCCACACCTCCTTGGCAGTTTCTGTTGAGGATATCTTCTTGAACTCCTCATTGGTGACAGCGCTAAATAGAGCATTCAACACTCTGCTGTTGAAGTTCGCCGCCTTGATCTTGGCTTCATCCCAATCAGCCGGCGCTTCTGTTGGCTTGGTCCAGCCAATCTCCACAGCTTGCCACACCTTCTTATCTAAGGACTGCAAAAAAGCTCTCATGCGTACTTTCTAGTAGGCATAGTTAGTCCCATCAAATAAAGGAGGTATTATAAGGGATTGTCCTCTATCCATGACAAACAGGGGTTAATGGATCAATCACAGCAAAGATTAACACTTAATCAGAGTGTGCCCGCTCTGATACCACTTGACAGGCCACAAATTGAATGACCCCTTGTGATTTAAACTAATTAATTAATTTAGTCAAGTTATTAATTAATTAATTTAACATGCAAATACGTGGCAGCACAAACAAATCACCGAATAACTAAATATGCAGCGGAAAATAAATGACACGGTGATTTGTTCACGAATGGGGAAAAACCCTAACGGCAAAAACCCCACCGGGTGATTTTTAGGTCACCACTCTCGAAACTCCACTATTATCAAATCAAGCGGTTACAAATAAGGAATCCTAAGTACCTTACCAACCTACAGTTGAACCCTTACCCCAATACCCAATTGGACTTGATCTGTAGCGACAGTTCCCACCTTTGATGCACGGCTCCTAAGTACGTGACTAACCAGATGCGCGGATCCCAGTACGCGACTTCAATCACCAACTTTAGAATGAGAGGTTGGCTGCAGAGTTCTTCAGATCATCCTATGCATGAAGATCAGGAAGATGCTTGGTCACAAAACCCTAAGGTGCACAATACACAGCAACTTCTTGAAGAAGATGACCTAGGTTAAGAACTTCGTCTTAGAGCACAATTTGCTTGAACAAGGATTGCTCAATGCTTATGCAACTTGTGTCTATGTTGACAGCTCTTAAAACACTCCTTAAATATGTTTAGGGTTAGAAGAAAAGAAGGCCCAAAAACACATTCACGGATCCCAAGAAAATCATAACAGAATTCTGACTTTTTAATTCTCGACAGATAGCAGGTGTCGAGGTAGGTGTCGAGCAGGTGTCGAGCTTTAAAAATTCTGCACTTCAACTTGCTTTTTCTTGGACAGACTTGATGACTTCAACACTTGATCTTGAAACATAGTTTCTTGAAGTATTAAATACACCTAGAACTACCCAATTACAAGTAAAGTGCGTTTTGTCAAAGGATTAGCCAATTTACATAAAATATGACATATGTTCTTAAGTGTGAACACATATGTCCTAACAAATTTATGCAAAAAAATTTCATTAACCACATGACAAGAATGATAGGAATAGTTTAATACCAAGCTTCCAAAAATAACCATGAAACTATATTCCATTCACTGTGAGCTATATAAATATTCAATACCATTTCAAAACTAGAAAACCTCACCCAAGATGCCACAAGGACCAACAAGGATGGAGATATCACCCAGACATCATACCGCCACAAACAAGTTAGAGCCCAAACACACTAGCATGATATGTACCTCTTTTGGCATGTGGTCTATTGGCCTTGCATAGCCTCACCCACACCCTCAAGTTTTCAATATACCATAAAGTTCATGAATTCCTTATCATAGGATTAATTCAAGGATGCTCATATTTTCCATGTCAACAATCCATGCATTTCCCCAAATGCAATACCAAATATGATGCATTTTTATATATAATAATATATAATAGGGTCACAACACAACACTTTTAAGAAAACATAGATCCATATATAATTTTTCAAAATGTATTTAACCCAAAAACAACCTTTATGCAACATGATTATTTTCCAAAAAATCCCATTAAAAAGTTACTTACCTTGCAACCCGTAAAAAGGCCTAATTTTCCAAGCTTCAAATAAGATTAGCTAAACCTAAACAATACCAAGCAAACCCATCACAATAAGCATAAAACTTGAAATTGTATCTAGTTGCACATTAGGAATAGTCAAATAAGTACTAAATTAGGCAAGCCTAGATTTAGCCTCACAAATAATATTTTCCACTTACAAAGTTTCTCAACCAATTACTTTACAAGGCATAGACTCCCATTGTACTTATGAATCATTTAAGGCATTATCTCTAACATCAAAACCTCAATAATTAATGAGTAGTTTCCACAAGATTTTCACAACATCATCAAGAGACCCATGACACCAAAATCACAATATCCTTCAAACCAAACAATTTAAATCTTACTAGCTCCAAATAAACCATAAAAATTATATTGACCATTTATTTCACATGATGTACCTCAAAACCCCTACATTTTCACCATTCATAAAGCTTAGTTAGCCACCACTAGTAAAACCATAAACCCACTCATCAAATTCGTCCACCAAATCAAAAATCCATATACAAAATTACAAGAATATCACCTAAGCAGTTCATAAATCTCAAGAACATCATTATTAAAGCTTAGGTAAAATAACCTCAAACAAGAACATAATACCCATCAAAAGAGATTAGAACCTTTACCTCAAATAACTTATGTGAAGGTGTGAGGTTCTTGAGGCTTTTCCGGTGATCTTGCTGGAAAAATGGTGGAGGTGATGATGAGGAGTGTACCGTTGGGAGAGTGAGGGAGAGGAGTGTGTGTATGTGTGTTGTGTTGAGTGAAAAAGAAAAAGAAAAAAAGAACAAGAATGAGAGTGCCGGCCAAATAGAGAAAAGAGAGAATTGTGAGATATGTGGTGGGGAAGGATGGGTTAGGTGGGGCACTTGTGGGCCTAAAAATATGACTTTTTATTTTTTTATTTTTTTATTTTTTTTTATTGGGCTAGGCTATTACATATAGTTCCTTCTCCCTCCCATATTTGTGTTAATCCTTCCTTACAACATCAAAGGTTCTATTCTTAATTGTTATTCTTCCATTCAGTTTTGTTTAGATTTAATCTTCTCGATTTTTGTTCTAGAGATTGGGCCTCTTGCCAAAAATAAATTGAATCAAGGTTAAAGGTGTGCTAATTTACAATTAAAATTTTCCAATTTCTTGGGTTTGGAATGTCGATTTTTGTTTTTTGGTTAGAATTTTTCCACTTGCCCCTAAAATAAATTTCTGATTTTTTTTTAGTATAGGGTTAATTGTTTGTCTATGTACATCTAATTTCTAAATATTAGTGTTGTTTGGGTTATTGGTTTAGGATCGTCTTTTTTGGGTTTAATAAATTTGAATTTAGGATGTACATAATGATATATGTAAGGTTGAATTTAATCAACTATCTTGTTGGCTTTATTCCGTGCCAAATTTGCTTGTATTTTAGCATTTAGTAACCCTGTATTTAGGTGGGATTATTGTAAGGGTAGTGTGTGAGAGAGTGTGAAGAAATGTTCCTTAATGTGCAAAGAAGTAGGGACTCGCGACTGGAACTCGCGGGTGGCTCGCGGGTGCAAGCCGCCAGATAAGAGTCATGTGCCAAGCATGCGGGAAGCTGAAGTGTTTTGCCAACTAGTGCACTACAGGACAAAAGACCCAGGCTGGCTAGGCAGTTAACTCGTGGCTGGAACTCGCGACTCAGACCAGTCGCGAGGCTATGCCGCCAACCAGCCCTGTTTAGGAAAAATTGTCTCTTCATATTCCAAACACTCACCACTATATATAGACTCTTATACCCACCAAATATAGAGAGCTTCTAGAGAAAATTTTGAGAGAGAAATCCTAGAGAAAAACAAGATTGATTCATCCACAATTTTTACCTTAGAGACTCTTCAAATTTCTCTACTCTCTTCCTCTCCATTGTTAAATCTTTGGGAGGTCCTTAGCCAAATCCTTTTCTCACCATACCCATATCAGTGAGAAGGTTTATTTGGTGCTTTTGGGAATCAGTTAGGAAGGAACCAATATCCATTGGTTGATGCTATGGTTGATAGCAGAATCCGGTAAGCTAAAGAAGAAATAGGTTTGGCGCAACCTCGTTGGAGCAAGAAGCTTGGAGGGCTTAGGTACATTGGGTAGATTAGGCTTGGAGGGTCTTCTGCTGTTCATGTATCCCAACTACATTCTTTAGTGGATTATTTACCACTTGAAGGGCAACGGAGAGGTTTTGCGCTGAGGGCTTCGGTTTCCTCTTCGATAACACATCGTGTGTTGTCCATGTGTTTGCTTCTTTCTTCCCTTTATCTTTGCCTTATATTTACTGCTGTGGATGTGTTTATATTTGGCTTAGATTGTTTATCTATTCTGTGTTTGGCTTATGTCATGTTCCGCATATTAATTGTTTGATAATAAACTTGAATTGATAATTTGTAATTTTGGGTCTAAATGTTCAAGGGTGTTTCATACCCATTTTGAACATTCAATTGGTATTAGAGCGGGTGTACTCGTTGTGGTTTGATTACTTGAGTAAGATCCTAGACCCCTTGGATATGGATATAGCTATGAAAAAGGCCACGCTGAATTGTGGTTCAAATGTTTGTGAGAATGAGTCTATGAATATGTTTGAAGGGTGTCCAAACAATGAATTCTTAGAATTGTTAAAATCAAAGAAATATGCGAGGATGTTTGTTCAGATGCTGAAATACTTTGAAAATAAGAATCACATCTTACACAATAGTCTATGTGAGTCTAACTCTTTGATTGAGAAGTACAAAAGAAGAAATAAAATATTGTGTGAAAAGGTAGATAAGCTGAAAAAGAAAATTCAATCTGGCAGAAGCATGGAAAATGAAGATAAATTTTTGTTTGATGGTCAAGAGTGTTTGTCTCATGCGTGTCTATTTGTGCACACCTCATTGAAGGTTTTTAACTCATGCTTGTGGTATATTGATAGTGGATGTTCTCGTTATATGACAGGAGATAAATCTCTGTTTAAGACTCTTAAAGAGAAAGCCTGTGACTATGTGACATTTGGTGATGGGAGTCATGCTCAAGTTTTCGACAAAGGGACTGTTGAAATACCTAGATTACCTCTGTTGAAAGATGTGTTATACATCAAAGGTTTGAAGGCGAATCTCTTAAGCATCACTCAAATATGTGATGAGGATTTTCTTGTCCGATTCTCAAAGAAGGGGTGCATAATCATCAATGAAAAAGGGATTCAAGTCTTGGAGGGAAATAGGACTACCGACAACTGCTTTGGAGTAGTACCTACGGCACCTATTTCGTGTAGAAGTGCTTGTGTAAATGTGTTGGAACTTTGGCATCACAGATTTGGGCATGCAAATTTCAAACAAGTAGCAAAAGTGTCTAAACTTGAAGCTGTTAAGGGACTTCCAAAGTTTGGAAAGGTGGAGAAGACTATATTTGGAGCATGCCAAATGGAAAAGCAAACAAAGGCAAGTCATCACAAGGTGAATGTGATTGCTACCTCACGGTGTTTAGAACTTCTTCACGTTGATCTAATAGGGCCCACAAGAATTGAAAGTCTAGGAGGAAAGAGATACATTATGGTGGTAGTTGATGATTTCTCAAGGTACTCTTGGATGGAATTCCTTAGGGAAAATTTGGAAGCTTGTGATAAAATGGAAAGGCTATGCAAGAGATTGCAAAATGAAAAAGGAGTTCTCATAGTTAAAATCAGAAGTGATCATGGAAAGGAATTTGAGAATGCTAAATTTGAAGCTTTTTGTGAGGAGCATGGCATTAAGAAGGAATTTTCAACTCCAAAGACTCCACAACAAAATGGGGTGGTTGAAAGGAAGAATCGGATGATCCAACAGATGGCAAGAGTCATGCTACTCAACAAAAACATTCCACAAAAATTTTGGGCTGAAGCTGTGAATATTGCATATCACATTGGTAATAGAATCTATTTCCGAGCAGGGACAAAGAAGACATCATATGAGATATGGAGAGAAAAGAAACCCAAGGTGAAGTATTTCAGAATATTTGGGAGCAAGTGTTACATTCTAAATGACAGGGAAAATCCAGGAAAATTTGATGCTAAGAGTGATGAAGGAATATTTCTAGGATACTCCACAAGTAGCTGAGCTTATAAAGTGTACAACAAGAGCACTAAGACGGTGATGGAGTCAATCAATGTGGTTATAGACAACACTATATCAGAAAAGGAAATTGATGATGATGGAAAGAGGTTAAACCTTAAGAAGAATGAGAATGATGATGATATGTCCCTAAGTGATGATGCTGAGAAAGAATCACCAAAAAAGGAGTCCACACCCCCTATATCGAGAAGAGAGACTAGATCAACACAAGAAGTCTCAAGTCCACTCACACCTCCGGAGGTTCAACCCCCAATTTCTCGGGATGAGGAACCATCAACTTCCAAACCTTCGTCGAGAGTAACTCTCAATTATCCTTCAAGTAATATCATTGGCGATGTAAACGAGGGACTTCGTTTAAGAAAAAGGCCAAAGTATACTACTAACCATGTGACATATAACTGTTATCTTGCTCAATTTGAACCCAAAAAGGTAGAAGACTCCCTTAAAGATGAGAATTGGATAGAGTCTATGCACCAGGAGCTACATCAATTTGTGAGAAATGATGTATGGGAGTTGGTCCCAAAGCCTAAAGATACACATGTGATTGGTAGCAAGTGGATTTTTAAGAACAAAATGGATGAAGATGGTGAAGTTGTCCGAAACAAGTCTAGATTGGTGGCACAGGGGTATACTCAAGTAGAAGGCATAGATTTCTATGAATCGTTTGCTCCGGTAGCAAGACTAGAGTCCATTCGAATTCTCCTGTCCATAGCATGCATTATGGATTTCAAGTTGTACCAAATGGATGTGAAAAGTGCCTTCTTAAATGGTTTCCTAAATGAAGAAGTCTTTGTTGAACAACCAATGGGGTTTCAAGATCCTCACTTTTCGGATCATGTGCTGAGACTGAAGAAAGCCTTGTATGGGCTAAAACAAGCACCAAGAGCATGGTATGACCGTCTCACCAATTACTTATTGGATCGTGGGTTCAAAAGAGGCCAAGTAGATCGAACTTTGTTTGTTAAAAGAGATGAAAAATCCCTCATTGTCGCTCAAGTGTACATGGATTATATTGTTTTTGGATCTACAATTGATCAACTAGTTCATGAGTTTTCGGAAGAAATGAAACGGGAATTTGAAATGAGCATGGTAGGAGAGTTGAACTACTTCTTAGGGCTTCAAGTAAAACAACGGGAAGATGGAATATTTATCTCTCAAGAAAAATATGCCAAAAATCTTGTCAAAAGATTTGGCCTGGATTCTAAGAAACACACTTCTACCCCCATGAGTTCCTCATCAAAACTGAGCATAGATGCAGCTGGTATTGATGTTGATCCAACACTTTATCGAAGCATGATTGGCAGTTTTCTCTATCTCACAGCTAGTAGGCCAGATATTGCATTCAGTGTCGGGATATGTGCTCGATTTCAAGTTGCCCCTAAAAAGTCACACTTAACAGCAGTTAAGCGAATCATTCGCTATGTCAATGGCCTGTCTGAATATGGGATTTGGTATTCAAAAAATTCGAATAAGTGTTTGGTAGGATATTCAGATGCAGACTGGGCTGGGTGCATTGATGATAGGAAAAGCACTTTTGGTGGTTGCTTCTATCTTGGAAATAACTTGGTCTCATGGATGAGCAAAAAGCAAAATTCAGTCTCCCTTTCAACAGCTGACGCTGAATATATTGCAACGGGAAGTTGTTGTGCACAATTGTTATGGATGAGAAAGCTACTACATGACTATGGAATTTCTCAAGACACCATGTGTGTGTTCTATGATAACACCAGTGCTATAAATCTATCAAAGAATCCAGTTCAGCACTTTAAATCGAAGCATATTGAGATCCGGTATCACTTCATTCGAGACTTGGTAGAGGACAAGATAGTGTGTCTGGAGTTCATCAATACTAAAAATCAAAAGGCTAACTTATTCACTAAACCTCTTGATGGCCCGAGGTTTGAATCATTGCGTAGGACCATTGGTGTCGGTATTATTCCCTAAACTCTATCTTCCATATGTGCTCTTTGTAGTATGTTCTTCATTTTGTTGTTTTAGCACTCCTTCATATGATTTCTTGTGTTGTCTTTGATCAACTTTTTACTGTCTTTGTGTCGAAAAATCCAAAAACACATAAATAGTGGAAAATCCATAAAGTTTGATCGACTTTGTTGAGTTTTGTCTCAATGCATGTTTTGCCGTGTACCTTGTACCAATGGCTATGTGCATCTACGAGCTTAGCTTGTTTCCTATGCACTCATATCATTGTGGGAGAAATTTTGAAATCTATGTAACTGTTGTAAATAGATCTTCAACCTTGTCATGAATGATTAGTGAATGGTTTTTGTTGATCTTGAAACATGCATAGACTTATGCCTATATATCTTCCCACTCTTTATTTTTTGTTTTTGCTTAAAAGAGCTCTCCAAATGTAAATCTCCAAATGAAAAGAGATATAGAGCTGCAAAAGCCTGTCGCATATACTAGTATTCGACTAGGAAAAAGGGAAAGCAACCAAAATAAAATGTATGATGCCCAAATAGCTAAAGGCTACCTCATCAATTGAAATATCAAAAATTTCAGGTATCAATCTCACAATGAGATGTTATGATTCAAAAAGTGCAAATGATATGATATATATGGAGCCAAATGAAAAGCTTCAAAGAATTGTAATCAAGTTTATGTGGGAGGTCATATATGCACACTTCTATAATTGAGATAGGTCACATTATCTAGTGCTAGTTGTGTATGCCTTGATTGAATTGATCATTGAAGCTTCACATTAGACTAAGGACTATCTCATTTTTGATATCCACACACAACACACAAGTCTATGTTCAATGAATGCCATATTCATTTGTGTGATTGTACTTGATTAAATGTGTTTTCACATGCTCAATTTTTGTTGATCAAACACAAAATGATTTTTGAGTGTTTTTAGTTGTTTTTGGAAAGTATTTTGTTTTAACAAAAATATCAAAATTTCAAAAACAATTTTTGCCCTATTTTGGCGACTTAGTCGCGGGTCAATCCAATCACATGCCCCAGTCGCATTATCACGGGTAAGTTTTGGCGACTTGTTCATGGGTTGAAGGTCCAGTCGCGAGGGGTACACAGAGATTTTCGCGCCTTAGTTCGCAACTCCCTCGCAGGTAGACCTTCCAGTCATGAAAAACACTTAGAAAAATTTTCAAACTTTTATCTTTTGAGTGTTTTGGCAGCTGGACCTGGCGACTTGCACACAGCTTAACCCAGTCGCAAAAAACGTGTGTTTTGCGTTTTAAAGTCAGTTTTCAAAAACTTTTTAGTTCTTCCCTTGTACTTTTGTGACTGTTCATTGTCTTCCCCATTTCTATCTCTGAAACATTCCGTGTCTCTTTTCGAAAATCAACCATTTTTGCATCATTTTTGCTCCAATCTTCAAGACTAAGGTATGGGTTTTCCTATTTTCACTTCATTATTCATGATTTGAACATTATTTTCTTGGATCTGTGTGTTGTGTTGTTGTTTTGAGTTTTAAGTGGATCTGTGCTGTTGGTATATCTTCTTTTCGGATATGGGTTTTTGTTTGTGTGGTGATATTGTTCGAGATCTTTGGGTTTATTCTGTTTTACTCCTTTTTGTGAGTTCATTGTGTTATTGTTGACACACACACACCCATTGTCATGTTTGGACCCAAAATCCCAAATTCTTAGGGTTTTTCCAAATGCTCATGCTTTGATTCTAACCCTATGCTAATATTGTTTGGTATTTTTCTGTTGGGTGTTTTCTTCTCTCTGATAATCTATGATGCAGAGTGGATATGTCTCCATTCAAGAGAGCAGCTGTGAAAGGGGGCAACAACAAAGGGAAAGAACTTGTCATTGATGTCGATGATCGCTCTCCTCGCACAAAGAGAACCCGTTCACCATCAGGTGCTTTCGACCCAAACAAGTTCAGATCCTATGCTACCTTTTAAACTCATGAGACTTATTTCAGAGATGCTACACCATTGATTGAAAGGGCTGTTGATCAACCTTCTTTGTTTGCCACCGACATTCCTAAATGGTTTGCTTACAAAGATTGGAATTACCTTCTCTCTGACCTTGATGATGCTTATGAGAATTTGGTCAAAGAATTTTATGCAAATGCAATTGTTGAAGGTGATGAACTTAAGTGCTGGGTTAGGAGAAAAAGTTTCTCTGTCTCTCTCGCATACCTGGCAGAGATTCTACATATCAATCGGCTGATACTTGGAAATTCACTAGTGTATGACGATCTATGACCGGATGAGGACTTACTTCAGGATGCCCTTGGCAAAGACTTAGAATTCTCACAAAACGGGAACTCAGTCCGTGTTTCCTCTCTTCCTCCAAAATTAAGGGTGCTCACAATCATCATGTTTAACAACTTGTACCCCCTTTCCAGCACCGGGTACATGAACCTCGGTCGTGCTTTGTTTCTTCATGATTTGATTTCTGATGTTGAGATTGACATTTGTGCACATATCTTTCATGTTCTGTGCAAAACGGTTCAGCGAACTGAGTCCCGGATATGTATTCCATTCTGTTGTCTCATCTCTAGGATTTTGAAACTCAAAGGGATCCATCCATCTGAAGATGAAACCCCCTGCACAAAACCCAGTCCAATCAACATGCGTACGTCCAACGCGAGCATTGGCCATAGTAAAAAGGGAATCAAAACTAAAGCTTCAGCATCTCACAGTGGTTCGCGCTCCAGCTCATCCTCCTTCACATTATGGCATCTGTCCATAAATTGAGCACCAAAGTGTCCAAACTCACATCCATTTTGCACCATCGTAGCACTCGGTGGGACATGAAGTTCACCTCTCTCCAAACTCAATTGGATCAAATTCAACGAAAGCTAGAAGAAGATGAGATCTAGCTATTCCATGACAAAAAGAGGGAGAAGATCTGAGTAAAATGATAGGGGGAGAAAGAGCACAATCAAAGGGGGAGCTTTATATTTTGTTATGTTGCATTTTTGTGTCATATTAAATCTGTCTCAAAACTTATGATGTTTTTCAGTCAGTTGTTTCTGTATGGTTATCTATCTGTACCCATATTGCTTCTGTAAGCTTTTAAAGGTTTGTTTCCATGCATTTGTATGCTTTTATGGTTTGTACCATGCAATGCAATATTTTTGCTTTGTAGCCTTGCTTTGTGGCTTAAGTACTTGATGCTAAATTCCGTGCATTTTTCTTCAGTACATCACTCTTGTGCCCTTGTAGGATTGTTCCTAGATACAGATATGTTTGTATGCATTGGTTAAGTGTTGGACATGCAAATGATACTTTGCATATAAGCTTATTAGCTTGCATGTCCGGATGTTCATTCCTTATGTGAATAAGCATTGTGATTTCTATTGTATAGTGATTGCATGTTTTGGTCAAGCCATGATTTATTGCTTTATTGCTTAAGTCCATTTTTGCTTGATCATATTATGCTTGCTCTATATGCATTTCAAGTTTTTCTGCATACAATGATATTGCTGTGTTGTTGTGTTTTACGAGATAATTGTTCATATGTTTCAAGAGCTTTTCAGAATCTAGAGTTAGGTGTGAGTGAGTTTTGATCAACTGTTCCCAGCTCACGCATTAAGTCTAGAGTCTGTTGTAGGGTTTTGTCACGGAATAGCCAAAGAGGGAGATTGTAAGGTTGAATTTAATCAACCATCGTGTTGGCTTTATTCCGTGCCAAATTTGCTTGTATTTTAGCATTTAGTACTTGTATTTAGGTGGGATTATTGTAAGGGTAGTGTGTGAGAGAGTGCGAAGAAATGTTCTTTAATGTGCAAAATAGCAGGGACTCGTGACTGGAACTTACGGGTGGCTCACGGGTGCAAGCCGCCAGATGAGAGTCACGTACCAAGCATGCGGGAAACTGAAGTGTTTTGCCAGCTAGTGCACAACAAGACAAAAGGCTTAGGCTGGCCAGGTAGTTAACTCGCGGCTGGAACTCGTGACTTAGACCAGTCGCGAGGCCAAGCCGCCAACCAGCCCTGTTTGGGAAAAACTATCTCTTCGTATTCCAAACACTCACCACTATATATAGACCCTTATAACCACCAAATGTAGAGAGCTTCCAGAGAAAATTTTAAGAGAGAAACCCTAGAGAAAAATAAGATTGATTCATCCACAATCTTTACCATAGAGACTCTTCAAATTCCTCTACTCTCTTCCTCTCCATTGTTAAATCCTTGAGAGGTCCTTAGCCAAATCCTTTTCTCACCATACCCATATCAGTGAGAAGGTTTATTTGGTGCTTTTGGGAAGCAGTTAGGAGGGAACCAATATCCATTGGTTGATGCTATGGTTGATAGTGGAATCTGGTAAGCTAAAGAAAAAATAGGTTCGACATAACCTCGTTAGAGCAAGAAGCTTGGAAGGCTTAGGTACATCAGGTAGATTAGGCTTGGAGGGTCTTTTGCTGTTCATGTATCCCAACTACATTCTTTAGTGGATTATTTACTAGTTGGAGGGTGGCGGAGAGGTTTTACGCCGAGGGCTTTGGTTTCCTCTTCGATAACACATCGTGTGTTGTCCGTGTGTTTGAATCTTTCTTCCCTTTATCTTTGCCTTATATTTACTGCTGTGGATGTGTTTATATTTGGCTTAGATTGTTTATCTATTCTGTGTTTGGCTTATGTCATGTTCCACACATTAATTGTTTGATAATAAGCTTGAATTGACAATTTGTAATTTGGGGTCTAAACGTTCAAAGTGTTTCATACCCATTTTGAACATTCAATATATATATATATATATATATATATATATATATATATGTGTGTGTGTATGTATATATGTATGTATGTATGTATGTATGCATGAATGTATTGGTTGGTATAGGGTTTGGTTTGAATTATGGGTTTTTTGCTGCTGCAATTCACTCGAATTTTTTACTGTATTTGAAAAAACAAAGTTCTTTTTAGGGTTTAATCTAATGTAGAATTGTAGATTCTCACATTGTTTAGCTGGGGTTACATTGCAGTTGATGATAAGTATATGTGACTGTATGTATGCATGCTTTGGGCTAGCTTTAGCTTCTGTCTGTTCCTCTTCTTGGCATTTGTGAATTAAAGATTTGAAAAAAAATTTCTTGTAGCTGATATTGGATTCTTATGTGATTTTGTTTGTGTGCATTTGTATTTTTATATTGTAGCTAGGTTTATTGATTTTTGTTGATAAGTTTTGGCTTTGGGAGAAAAAATTTCTGTCTTTTTAGACTTCAAATCCTACATGAAGCAAAAGTCTCTAAACAACCAAGAAAAAACACATCTTCGATATTGTTCTCTTTCTGCCACAATACACTAGCTCCACTATTGCTATAACTATTTTCACCAGGGTTAACCAATCTTTTTGTTATATTTCTCTATTGTGAAGTCATATATTCTTTTGTTTTGTTTCAATAATTTCTAGACTCTAAATCATCTAATTTATTAATATTATTTTTGGAATTTTGGAAATTTACATTTGATTCTTTGATTTCTCACTTTTTTTTTTTTTTTTTTTTTTTTTTTTGCAAGATCTAAAATTGTCTAACAAGTTTCAACAACTATATCCACAATTTATTCTTTTGAAGGTAACTCATCTTTCTCTATATGTCTTCGTTGTGTAATCACATAGACATATATATGTTTTGTTGTTTTTAGGATCAGAATATTTAGATTCTTTCTCTTATATTTCTCTGTTGTGTGATCAAATATTTTCATTATGCTTTAATAATTTCAGCTTTGAATCTTATACATGATACATTTTACATCTATGCAAAATTTTCCTATGCATTGCACAGGTTAGCGATTAGTTATTATTATTATTATTATTATTATTATTATTATTATTATTATCATCATCATCATCATCATCATTATCATCATAATAGAACTAATTTATATATATTAGAAATAATCCAAAATAAGTCAGCGTTGAAATATTCTATAGAAAATGTGAAGGACACAACTTTTGTGTTGTGGAGTTGTGGGATTTTTAGTATCCTTAGCATTGCCCATATTCTATTCTAATAGAAAAACCGACATGGGCATCGAAACTGCATTCATAACATTAAAATGAAACTTTTTAAAAGGTACATGTTCTATAAATGACTTACTTATTATTATTATTTTTTTAAATTACTAAATGTGTTACATTTAGTATTAATATTATTATTTGATAGGCCACAAATTGAATGAACCCTTGTGATTAACCCAATTAATTAATTAGCCAAATTATTAATTAATCAATTTATCATGCAATTGCGTGGCAGCACAAATAAATCACCGAATAACTAAATATGCAGCAGAAATTAAATGACACGGTGATTTGTTCACGAATGAGGAAAACCCTAATAGCAAAAACCCCACCGGGTGATTTTCAGGTCACCACTCCCGAAACTCCACTATTATCAAATCAAGCGGTTACAAGTAAAGGAATCCCAAATACCTTACCAACTTACAGTTGAACCCTTACCCCAATACCCAATTGGACTTGATCTATAGTGACAATTTCCACCTTTAATGCACGGCTCTTAAGTACGTGACTAATCAATGTGCGGATCCCAGTACGCGACTTCAAACACCAACTTAGAAGGAGAGGTTGGTTGCAAAGTTCTTCAGTTCATCATACACGATGAGAATCAAGAAGATGCTTGGTCACAAAACCCTTTGGTGCAAATACACAGCAACTTCTTCAGAGAAGATGAACTAGGTCAAGAACTTTGTCTTTGATCACAATTTGCTTGAACAAGGATTGCTCAATGCTTTAGCAACTTGTGTCTGTGTTGACAGCTCTTAAAACACTCCTTTTATATGTTTAGGGTTGGAAGAAAAGAAGGCCCAAAAACATATTCACGGATCCCAAGAAATCAGAACAGAAAAATCTGATTTTTAAATCTCGACAGATAGCAGGTGTCGAGGAGCTATCGAGAAGGTGTCGAGCTTTAATGAAAATGCACTTCAGCTTGATTTTTCTTGGACAGACTTGATGACTTCAACACTTGATCTTGAAACCTTGTTTCTTGAAGTATTAAAAACACCTAGAACTACCCAATTACAAGTAGAGTGCGTTTTATCAAAGGATTAGCCAATTTACATAAATAAGTATGACATATGTTCTTTACATGTGAACCACATATGTCCTAACATTATTATTTCATCTCTCACATGTATTTTCTGTTCATTTCTAACTATCTGCCATTAGTCTTATTAAAATAATTGGTATGAATTTGTTTCTAAAACAAAAATTGCTATGGAACAAACAATAAAGAACAAAAATTAATGCTAAGGCCAATATAAATTTTTGCTAAATTTTGCTAATAAATCATTACTCTCAAAAAATTAAAAATAACAATTCAAAGGTTTATGTATTGTGTTTTCTTTTTAAGAAAATATACTATAAAAAATGCAATTATCTATGAATATATGTTTTAATTTGTAAGTCATTTTATTATGTCAATTTCTTTTTCTTTTCTTTTTTAGTTATACAATGTTATTATGATTTGTTTCTAAAAAAAATGTTATTTATGGCTATAACTTATTTTAGAATGAATGCAATGTCCATTGGATAGTTTATATCAATAATTTTCAAATGGCATCTTACATTGTATTATTAATGTCATTTCCTATTTAAAAGCATTTCAGACATTTATGGTACTCCGGGAGTACACAATAATTTTCCCTCTTTCTAAACTCATTTTATAGTTTTTCCTATGCATTGCACGGGTTTAGCGACTAGTAAAACTTAGATTTAGGAGTCATGGTTGCACTAAATTGCAACAATTTTTAAGATAAAAACTACTTACCTCTATATATCTCTATATATTAAAAGAATAAGGAAAATTAATTATCACCTTTACACAATTTAAAATTATCCCTATTAAATATATATTTCACCCTTATCTTAAAGAAAACTAAGGGCATAAGGGAAATTAAAAAAAAAAAAATTGTTTCTTTAATAAATAAAATCAATCTCAAAAGAATTGATATTTCACTTCCAAACCCACTGTGCCAATACCAAGCGGTTATCTGAATTCAAAAAGATCAAGCAGTTAAAACTCCAAATTTAATGTACACAAAATTCTTGATTAACTCACACTTCCACCAAAATTCAGCTACATGCTCTGCATTGTATTTTCTTTTATCATTTGTATGCCACTTCCTTTTCCTTTAGAAACTTCTTGGTGTCTTTTTCTATGTTTCTTATCAAGTTGTTCTAATCTTATAAAATAAAATAATTTTCTGAAAAGTATTCAAGGGTTCTGTCCTTCACTCATGGCAAATGCTTTGGGAATTTCTCATTCCTATTTTTATATTTGTTTTTGTTTTGATAATTGATACTGCATTAAAATGCAATTGCATAATTTAGGCATTATGCTAATCTGTGTTGCATTTTGGTTTTTCAAGCATCATAGATACTTTCGTCTATCTAAAAGAGAAGCAACAACACGAGAAAAAAATATTTACTTGGTATTCCTACATGTGCAGACGAAATTGTCCAACAAGTACAAAATTCTGGATTGAACTTTTATCAACTTCCTTTTCAAGAATTATGCGCTCTTTCAATTGGCATAGTAAATACTAGCTATTTCCTTTAATACATACAATTTGAAATATTTGCTCTCTAATCTTCTGCATTTCTTTTTGGTTGTTTGTTTTAAAATGTATTCTACAATCAAGCCTCGACGGCACGGAAACTCGTGGAAATAGAGTTTGGTAAACTTGAATTATACTTGGAACTCGAGTTTGACAAACTCGAGTTCCAAAAAAAAAGAAAAAAAAAGGTGTTACATAACTAAATAAATTTGACTTGATGTGTTTCTCCTAAATTTTTCTTAAAACTATGCTATTTGGCAAAATTCCCTGGAAAATTTGATAGAGAATGAAGTGACACATTAGAAACAAGAAATCAAGCCATACACATATAGATTATTAGTCTCGCACAAATTTGGACAAGGGAAAAAGAATTGTATGGAACATGCAATTATTAGGTTATAAATTCTTATAGTAGTGTTAGAACATCTCTAGCAGTCTTTCTAAATTTTTGTACTGTTCAGAAAGTAAAGAATTTATTTTTCCTTTTACCTACCTAATTTTTTAAATACATTTTTCAATAGACTCTCTATATTTTCTATATTCTATTTAAATATTATTTCTTCATTATTTCTTTAATATTTTAAACTTTATGTGATATTTTTTTAATAAAAAAACAAATCTTGTGGAGCACTTTTGGTGATCATATAGTGAGTTTTAGGATCATCTAATTTTAATGAGTAACACTATTTTCACAACAAATTCTATGTGATAAGTTGTTATTGGTTCTAATTTAAACACACCCATAAAATTATTTTTTCCCAATAGTAATAACCAATAATAACCCTCTATTTAAGATTTATTTTGAAAAAATTGTGAAAAAATTGTGTAACATTTCTCAATTTTATTTATTTATTTAATTTTTCCTTCAATCTTCATTTTTGTTTTCCATACATACGTTTCTTCTTTTCTTTTTCTTTTTTTTTTCTTTTTTTATCCTCAACACACGTATCCCCACTTCTCCTCTTTATCTTCATTTTTACTTTTGATTTTCTACCTCTTCGTCTATCTCTATCTCTAGATATCTCTCTCTCTTTCACTTGGACCAAAAACATCGTCTATCTCTATCTCTAGATATCTCTCTCTCTTTCACTTGGACCAAAAACATTAAAATAGGCCATCATCTTCTCATCACACAAAGCGGAAATCACCACTATACTCCACCAGGGGAGAGAGAAATCTTCTTCATCCACCAATGCCTGCTTTGCCTCCCCCATTTTCCTCGTCCTCTTGCCAACTACATGCAGTCCATATGGATTAGATTTTTTCAATTATTTTTTTTTTTATTTCATTAGTTTTATGAGAAAGACCGTGTTCTGTGATTCAATTGCATTTTATTTTTTCTTCTAATTGTTTTTGGTGTCTTTGCAGCCGCTGAGGTTGAAATAAATACTGAAATTGAAATTTACTGTGCTAAGTTTTTTATTCAGATTTATTCCTATGTGGATTATTCTTAGTAAGAAAAATAGTTTGGAGATAATACAATGCTCTCTTGAAAAAGAGAGCACTGTAACAACTCTAAAAAAATATAGAATTTAGAGAGATTGTTGGAGGTAGTTTTTATTTTACATGTGCGTATGTGTGCGTGTGCGTGTGCGCGTGTGTTTGCTCTCAAAAAGAGGATTAGAGAGCCTATGATTTCAATTAGTATACCGACTAGATTTCCATTTGCCTGACTAAAATAACAATATCCTTGAAATAATAAAAAATAATAACATTAATAGATAAAAATTAGTAATCTAAAATAAAATAATATTTAAAGAGATTCAAGTATAATAAGACGATGTTTTTTACAATTTAGTATAAGTACTAGTGAATATTATATTATTATTCCAAAAACTTTTTAACAAATTTGTAGATAACAATATCTGAAAATGTTAAACCTGCTAATATATTTATTATAAAATAAAAATACGTTACAACTTAAAGTACCGGGTAGGACTGCAGAGTCCTGCTGGTAAAGTAAGAAAACAAAAGGCCCACATGAGATGACTATTGACAAGTTGGTACAACGGGTTTTTAAATTAAAAAACATATTACAAAAAGAAGGGTTTTGTCTATGTTGTTTTCGCAACAAATCAAAAGTAGTAAATTATTTGAATTTTGTCATTTCAGTCATCTAAGTGTTTCTTTGGAAACATCTTATTTAGTTAAAACTGAAAATTTTTTACTGAAAATACTATATATAAAATTAAAAGATAGCAAAAATAGTACAGTAAGACCTATAAATGGTACTGTAGGGTCCAAATTTGGTAGGCTAAGCCCAGGCTTTGAAGGTAGTGAGCCCAATGAACCCCGAACAATAAATTTGTAGAGAAATGGATGAAATAGCTGGGCTGGTTATAGATTTAGCACCGGTTCATTTATGCAAGTCAGGATAAAATAATGTTCAGACTGTCCTCTAGTGGAATCCCCCTTAAATCTGAAGAGGCTTAATATTTATAAACAGAATGAATACAATTTCTCTCCCCCACTTTTTCAGAGACTTATTCCCTTTATATATCCTCCTTCTTCATCATCTTCACCGTACACTTGTTCTTCATCCAAGCATTCACTTGAGTACATGTCACATCAGACGTTTGCTTTAGTCTGCCGTGAGTGGTAGTAGCTGAGGCTGAACTGTTCAGGTGTCTTCTCCACATAAATGCGGCCAGAAAGTTGCTGCAGTGCATTAAATGCAGTGGTAGTAGCTTTTCCTTTAAGATATTTTTATGTTCTTCTCATCCCTAGGCATGCCCAGGGTTCGCTCTTTACCGTGGAATCAGTTGGGAAGGTTGCTCAGGCCTTCAGTATATATGTTTGATCAAGCTCTCTAATGATCCGATGATGGGGACCTCTTCGGACCAACAGGATCGTCTTCGGATGTATCCCATCATTCCTTTTCAAGTGCATTTCCACCAAACGGACTCAACCCTGATCCCTTTTACCTCTTCGGAAAAACAAGGATATTCAAATTGGGCCCCGGGCCCAATACGTAGCGTTGGGCTTTCACACCCACAGGTACCAAAAAGTGCAATGAGACCCGTGAATAATAGCAAAAAAAGCTTAATAGTAGTAAAAATAAACTAAGTTTCATTTATTCTCAATTAAGTTCTCTCTTAATAATCCGTTAGTTGTTGTCGTTGTCTATAACAAAACTATGCCGTTTTTATTTTTTATGTAATTTCTAATTTATTATTTACTTATAAATATTAAGAAAACATTAATTAAAAAAATGCAGAAATTAGATTAAGAAACTACGTCCTCTTTGGAGAACAATATTGAAGAACTAAATTCAATCCCCACCCACTTGATACCATTCACTTGGTGACTTGGGTTTGGAACCCAGGTAGGCAAGTGCATTCAAATTTAGTATCATTTTGAAATTGACATTTACCAAATGCACCACACTTGTCGTAATTGTCACACAAATCCCTTGATACTTTCCCCCAGAGAAAGCCATCTTGGATCTCCTTCCTTAGTCACAAGGCGTTGAATATGTTTACCACTAATCTTGTGAATGTTCTTCGTAAGAGTCTTAGTCTGATTGTTCACCATACCAAAATTGAAGAGAATATTAGCTTGTGTGAATCTAAGTACCCCACTCTGTTGGGTTCTAAGATTTAGGTTTAAATGTATTAGAACTTCATTTTGTAATGTTGGCAAACCATGATCAAAATGTTTAGCCTTGTTTTAGACTTGTTCAAAGTATGTTTAAAGTGTAACGTTGGAATCAAGTGTACTGCAGGATTTAATGTGTAAATCTGCCTGGCTCGATCAATCGAAACTCGTGCAGATTGTTTTTCTTTAGAATTTTCCAACTCAGCCCAAGCCCGTTTGACATGTAGGGTTTTATGTTTTGCCTTAAGTATAAAAGAGAAAACCCTAGCCACATTTTGAGGTTGCTCTTTATGCTGTGCGTGTGAATCTCTTGTGAGATCTAGAGGTATTTGCCTTCGTACACACTTAGGGTTTCCAATCTCAAGATTGATGTTGAAAACTTGGTGATCAATTCAGTTGCAGATTCAAGAGCTTAAAGATATACAAGCGGGAGTGCTTGTGCTTGCTGGGAATCCAAGAAAGAAGTAGTCTGTGGACTCGAAGCTGTCACATGGTCGTGGTAGTAAGTTTCCTACTCGAGGTAGCAATAGGATGTTAGTGGTCTAAATCTTGTGTAAACTTCAATTTTTTCATAGTGGATCTGTTTTACCTCGATGATAACTAGGTTAAATCCTCCCCAAGTTTGTTACCGGTTTGGTTTTCCTAAGTTATCATGTCGTTGTGTTCTTTATTTTTCGCACTTTACAATGATATGATATATTTGTATTAACCTAGATTTGATAATTTGACTAAGTAATCACTTGGCTAATTAACTAGGTTAATTTGATTGTGTTTTAAGGGGTCTAAAAATGAACAAGTGGCACCAGAGCGGGTTAGCTGTAGTGTTTAGATTCTTTGATCTAAGAGTTGATCCTTGACCCTGGTCGTTATGGAACACGGTCACTCTCTTGTTATTCCACCTCACTTTGATGGGAATAATTATGCTTATTGGAAAGTAAGGATGAAAGCATTCTTGAAATAAACTGATGAGAGAGTCTGGAATTCTGTTGAATACGGATGGGAGAAGCCCACTACTCCTATTAGTGAGTGGCAAACTTCTCAGAAAGAAGCAGTTGCTTTTAATAGCAAAGTCATGAATGTTATTTTTAATGCTGTTTCTATGGACGAATTCAAGAGAATCTTTAATATTGAGATTGCTTACATTGCATGGAATATTCTCCAAACTGTGCATGAAGGCACAAAGGCAGTTAAGATCAATAAGTTGCAGTAGTTAACAACTAGATTTGAAAGCATTAGGATGTCTGATGATAAAATTTTTGATGAATTCTATGCTAAGCTTAATGATATTGTTAATTCTGCTTATAATTTGGGTGAAATCTATTATCAAACTAAAATTGTTAGGAAGATACTTAGATCTTTAACTGAAAATTTTAGACCCAAAGTGACTGTCATCACTGAAAGCAAGGATGTGGACTCCATCCCTGTTGATGAACTTATGGGATCTCTTCAGTCCTATGAGTTGGACCTACCTAAGACAAGTAAATCCAAATCAATGGCTCTTAAATCTATTAATGATGTTGATGTGAATGGATTTGATGATGAACTCTCTGCTACATAGATTGCCTATCTTGCCAAGAACTTTAGAAACTTTCTTAGGAACAATAACAGAAGGGCAAGAGGTAAAAACAATGTTGAACCTAGAAATTTTAGGAGGAATGATCCCACTAAGGTGAATAACATTAAAAAACCTAAAGAGAAAGTAGGTCAACCTTCTAATAATTCTATGGTTCAACAATGTTTTGCATGTCAAGGGTATGGTCATGTGAAATCTGAATGTCCAACATTCTTAAGCTCTAAAGGTAAGGCTATGGCTGTAACCTTTAGTGATGATGAAATTTCTAACAATGAGTCTGGTAGTGATGAGGATGGAAACTTCATTACTTTCACTGCTACTACTGTAGTTGATGAAAGTGTTGCTATTGAAGAGAACCCTTTTGATGGGGAATTCTCTATGGATGTAGATTTACAAGAAGCCTACAATAAGCTTTGCAAAGTTGTTGCAAAGTATGCTATGAGTGTTGATTTAAGCTTAAAGAAAATTGCATCTCTTGAACTTGATAAGAAAAATTTGCTTGTGAAAGTGTGTGAAGACTGAGAACATGCTTTTACTTGATAAAGTTAAGAATTTGGAACTTGAATTATCTATTGCTAGAAAACAAACAAATAGGTTTGCAAGCTCCAAACTTGATCACATATTGAGTGTTCAAAAGTCTCATTCAGACAAAACTGGTTTAGGTTTTGTAGAAAGTATCTTTGTGCCTAAACCATATTCCACAAACTTTGTTCCTTCTTTTGAACCCTCTGTGAGTGAGGTTGTCAAACCTGTAGAAGTCACACTTCCTAGGAAGATTAGAGTTGATCTTAAAGAGTCGAAAACTTTCTAAGGGCAAGTTGCATGATAAGCCTACCTGAATTTGTCATTTTTGTGGAAAGTCTAGGTACATTTGTTTAAACTGTTTCAAGTTGCAAGCTGCTAAGCGAGCAAATAAACCAAAAGTACTTGTGCCTCAAGCACATGATCTTATGGTACTTATTGGTGAGTTGGTAAAGGCTTTAAACATTTATAACAATCTTGGAGTTGCTTAAAATTCTAATGTGAATAATAACTCCAATGCTAAAGTTGCATCTAAAAAGTTTTAGATGCAAAAGGTTCGATCTAATTAAGTTTTTTTTTTTTTTTTTTTTTTTTTTTTTTTTTTTTTTTTTTTTTTTTTTTGCTTTTCTTTGCTTTTCTAGGATTTGTAGTGCATAACATTCATGCATTTCATTCTAGGTTGTTTTGTTATTTCTTTTCGAGAATATTAAATAATAAAAAAAAGGGAAAAGGGAAGCAAAATGTGTTTTGCATTATTTTTCTTGGATTTGAAATCAAGGTTGGCCAATTTATTTTTAACATAACATTTCTATGTACCTTGTTTAGCTTTGGTGAGTTTATTTATTGCACTTTACTAGTTTGAGCCTTGTAGTGCATGTTGTGTGGGAAGATGTTTATAGTTTTTGATCACATGATCTTGATCTTGAAATCACATGCTTTTGATTGTCAAACTTGAACTTATCTAGAAAGGCATAAATAACCATCTCACTACTGTATACTAGCCAATCATGAACACCTTAGTGCATATCATAAGATTTTGTGTTCGAGAAAGTGTAGCACATGCACAAAAAGAATATAAGGTGTAGCCTCGGTTTAAATACTAAAATTGGTGTGTACATTATTGCACTATAATTAAATCGATCAAATAAAATTGGTGTGTACGTTATCTTGGCTATTATTAATAAGTTTCTGATCAAATAAAATTGGTGTGTACAATATGAAACAAATCAAGAAACTTACATGATTGCAAGCTTTTATTCTAGGAGATGTGGGAGTTATACAATGTAACTCTTTAGGTGACAGTCTCTCTCAAATTTATGTGATGAATTTTGTAGAAATTGTGATTGCTTAGTATTCACATATTACCTCACATGTATTTTAAGCTTTTGCTAGTTGCACACACTATACAAGTTACTCTTTGCTAAACTTTGTACATGTTAGTGTGTGTGATTTTGTTTTGGCCATCCAAGATTGAAACTTCCTTGAGTTTAATGCAAAATGTGTTTGAAGTTTGAGAATTTAAGGAAAATTGATTGAAAATCTTACTTTTGAGAGATCTGGGTTCAATACAAGTGCTTTTGAAGAGCATTTCATCTCATACTCATACATTTTTATTCATATAATACTATGCTTTGAGGAGATTTTGCATAAAATTGCTCTGTTTTTCAAAAAATTGTGTTTTCCAGATATTCGATCGATTGAATTTGTTTCTTAATCGATCGAAAATGCGATTAAAATTTTTGTTTGAATTTGACCGTGTCGATTGCTGCTCGATTGATTCTGGATCAATCAAATGTAATTTTCGATCGATCGAATCTAATTTTCGATCGATCGAAAATCGCATGGAGAGTTTTTCAAAACCTTTAACTTTTCATGTGTTCAAACACTTTTTCAAATTTTCAAAACTCTTTCTCTCTCTATTTGATCGGTCTAAGATTCAAAGCTCAATTTTTTTCGTTTTCCCTTACATTTCTTCAAGGGTTTTTTTTCCTCTAAGGCTGGTAAGACCTTTATACCCCCTCATTTTTCATTTATTTTCACGTTTTCATGCATTTTTGTCATGCGTTTGGGAAATTTATGAACCTATGAAAATTTAGGGATTTTGATGTTGTCAATCTTTTCTTTGGAAATTGATCAATGGGTTTTTGTTGTGGGATGATATACTACTGTTCTTTGTGAATTAATTTGATCAATTTGTTGATTTGGGAAAATTTTAATTTTTTAGGGCTTGAAACTACCCGAATTGGGGTTTTTGTTCAATTGAGCATTAATTGATGAAATTGGCTTGTTAGGTTGATTGATTTGGTCATTATAATTAGTTATCTACCTTGTGTAATGATCAATTGGTCAATTTGTTGAGTTTTGTGAAAGCGGGTTTTTCAAAATTTGGGGGTTTTGATATAAACTCTATGCATAAGTCAATTTTGTGCTTTTAAAGTGCAATTGAACTTATTCTCATTGCATTAGAGTATGCATCATGTGTTGTTATTGTTCATGCATCATATAGATTATTATTTTCTATATTATTTGTGCTAATTTGCCATCTGCCCTTTGTTTTTTTTTTTTTTTCTCTCTCTCTCTCTCTTATATGTCTGTCCTTTTGATCCTTAGCATCATGGTTAGGAAGACTAGAGCTCATAGGACCTCCACCTCTACTTCTTCTCCCACCTTTGATAGTGAGAGGTTCCTTAGTGAGAAAAACCAGGAAACCTATGAGAAGCTGAATATTCGTAGGAATGTATGGGCTAAGCGGAAGGTTTTGTTAGATGAATTAGATGGTGAGATTCGGAGAAAATTTGAGCATAGGGGTTGGCTTCCTTTGTTTGACTTTTCACATCCCCCTTCAGCTGCCTTGATCAAAGAGTTCTACTCGAATCTCTCGGTCCACTCCTATGATTCCAACACTTAGGTGAAAAGTTGGATACGGGGTGAAGTGTACACCATTACTCCTTCAGTAGTGGCTGATGCTCTTGGGGTGCCACTGGTCTAGCATCTTGTTTATCCTTACGATGAGTTTCCACCCCTTGATGAAATTATATCATTTATTACTAGGACTTCTATCTGGTGGGGTTCTGATCCTCGAATCACCTCTCACAAGTTGATCGAGATTCATTATCTCTTTTTTCGGATTTCTTGCCATTCCATTTGGCCTATCTCTTACCTGCACACTATTCCTTTGGAGAGATGTGCATTTTTGTTTGCCTTTGTCTTAGATGCTCCTATGAGTTTTCCTCATCTTTTCATTCGTTCTTTGATTGAGGTTCATAGGAGTAGTTCTACTTCTCATGCTCTTTTCTTTCCTATTTTCATTCATAGGATTTTGTTACATTTAGGATTAGAGCAGTTTTCGGCATCTGAGCCCGTTCATATCATAGCTCCTATAGTTGCCACCTTTCTTTGGCAGAGGGTTGCTCAGATGCGAGCTAACTCTAAATGCCCTAAAGTCGATTCTTTCTCTTCTGGTGCACCTCCTCTTTCTCCTTCCTCTATAAGTGATCTAGCTACTGATGCTTATGTCGACCCGACCACTGTTGTTGGCCTTCCACCTTCTGCTTCGGATGTTTCGAGCATTCGTCGTGATTTAGACACTGTCATGACCATTCAGCGGCTTATGGTAAGCTTTTGGTGGATATGCTTATTGAGTTTTAGGCTTTGAGAGTGGATTTGGTGAGTTTTAGGCGATCACCTCCACCACCTCCTTTTGATGATAAGTGAATGCCCTTTGGCAATTCGTCACAAAAAGGGAGAGTAAGTATGGATAGGAGATTTTGTTGATAAAGAGAGATTTTTGTTGTTTTGGAGCTGTGAAGCTTTAGATTGTATCTAGGTGCTTCATCATGTATTTATATTTTTTTTGGCTCATGATATATTTTGTTACATTTGAATTGTCTATGATAGAGGGAGATACTATGATGTATTTATATATGTTTCTTGTTTCACATTGCTTATTGATTTATATTTATGAGGTTATTCATGATATATGTCTTTTTTTTTATGTTATGTGAATTCAAGAAGTTATTTTGTGTTACTTGTCTTTTCCACACATGCGTTTATGCATTTGTTGAGTTTTTTAGGAATATACAGGTTGATTAAGTCATGCTGCTGTCTACACTTGGAACTGATAGATAGTAGTTAGGTTGAATTTGTTTTGTTGGGCAATGTTTTTGTAATGGGCTGTTTTTGTAAACTTTGAGCATTTTGTTTAGTTTGTGTTTTGTCACGGATTGCCAAAGGGGGAGTTTGTTAGGTTCTAAGAATTTAGGTTTAAATGTATTAGAACATCATTTTGTAATGTTAGCAAACAATGATCAAAACGTTTAGTCTTGTTTTAGACTTGCTCAAAGTATGTTTAAAGTGTAAAGTTGGAATAGAGTGTACTGTAGGATTTACTATGTAAATCTGCCTGGTTCGATCGATCAAAAATTAGACTCAATCGATCGAAGCTCGTGCAAATTTTTTTTCTGTAGAATTTTCTAACTCAGCCCAAGCCCGTTTGACGTGTAGGGTTTTATGTTTTACCTTAAGTATAAAAGGGACAACCCTAGCCACATTTTGAGGTTGCTCTTTATGCTGTGTGTGTGAATTTCTTATGAGATCTAGAGGCATTTGCCTTCATACACACTTAGGGTTTCCAATCTCAAGATTAATGTCAAGAGCTTGGTGATCAATTCAATTGCAGATCCAAGGGCTTAAAGATATACAAGCAGGAGTGCTTGTTCTTGCTGGGAATCCAAGAAAGAAGTAGTCCATGGACTCAAAGCTGTCACGTTGTCGTAGTAGTAAGTTTCCCACTCGAGGTAGCAATAGGATGTTAGTGGTCTAAGTCGCTATTCTGTAAACTTCATTTCTTTCATAGTGGATTTGTTTTACCTTGAGGATAGTTAGGTTAAATCCTCCCAAGTTTTTTACGAGTTTGGTTTTCCTAGGTTATCATATCGTTGTGTTCTTTATTTTCCGCACTTTACAATGATATGATATATTTGTGTTAACCTAGATCTGATAATTTGACTAAGTAATCACTTGACTAATTAACTAGGTTAATCTGGTTGTGTTTTAAGGGGTCTAAAAACGAACACACTCTATCCAATCCATTCCAATGACCAGAATACCACCACAAAATATTACTTCAACATCTTTCTCCAAAATAGGACACAATTTCTTAATTTAGATCATTGCAATCTTTTTATCATTTCTCTGCCTCATTTAAATATTAATTTTTTTTATCAATTCTTTATTCTTTATTTATTCGTTATATTTTTCAAATTTTTTAGTAGCTATATTTTAGAGTTAACGGCATAATTTTCAAATTTTCCAAAAATCTATTTTGTTAATGGCCTAATTTTAACTTTTATGCTTGCATTATTTATTTGTTTGTATTTTTGAAATCTATGATATTCTTGTACAAGTCCTTTGAAAATTTTATGTTATTTAAAATTTATCAAATCTATGTATATTTGGAATGAGTTTATTAATTAATTCTTGCCTAAAAGTTCATTAGTTTTTATCTTTTAATTATTAATATTCATTTACTTATCATTATTCCTTTTTTTATTTTTCCTATAAAAAGAATATTGTGGGTGCTCGAGGACCGAGGAAGGGATTGTTGGACTATTATCATTATTACTAAGGCATCATAAGCCCGAAGCGGAAATCTACCCGAGGAAGGGAAGAGGCAAAGGACTATTGGGAGATCCAGTTGTGAAGGATAGGGTAAGGAGAGAGAATCATGAAGGGTAGGGGAAGTTTCCAACAAGAAGTAGCTTGTTGTCTCTGCATTAAATGGTTGGTAACAGCTTTATTAGCTGCATTGATTAGGAAGTGACCTGAACAGTGTAGTTCACAAGTAAGCAGCTCTTTCTACCACCTTCAGCAGATGTTTAAAGGGACAGGTGTCATAATGAGAATTTGGTTAGGTAAATATGGGGGACTAAGATGTGAAATAAAAAGTAGTATATAAAGGAAAGGAAATTTACAGAGAAAGGGATCTAAGCACAAGTATTGGAAAAAGGAAGAGTTAGAATAAGAACATTGAGAGAAGAGCATGATCAGTGTTTCACTCTATGTGTTATTTTCCTCATCGGGCAAGCTTGTAATAAGCCTATTACATACATTAATCCATGATCTTTAGTCTTTCTTCCCTGTTTTTATCCTCAGGCTAAGCCCTCCCTTTTTGTTTGATCCACTATCTTACAAATATATTGATTTGGGCCTAATTGAACTGTGCAAAGCTCACTGTTCTAAGTGGGCTTGGGTTGTTTGATATTTGAGTCCTTACAATTGTTGCTATCTGTGGGAACATCAAGGAGCTATGGGATTGTCCTGATTAGTCATGGCTAACGTAGGGCAAGATAGGGAGGAATCCGTAGATTCACAAAGGCAAAACCAATTTGTCAACTTAGAGCAAAGGAGAGATAAGCAACATACACCGAGTGTTATGGTGGAGTCTTATCACACAAAACGTACAGAGAGGAGTCCGTGAAGGACTAGGAGTCATGTTTCCCATGACCAAGAAACACGTAAATTACAACTGGAGATAGATAACTTGTGCAGGAAAATGCAGTGTAGGGAGTGTGTTAGAAGGAGTCCTTCACCCCCATCAAGTGATGGATTAGGGGGAAGCAGTGATCGCTCATATCGCCATAGGTCTAGAACTCCATCCAGTGAATCCTTCTTAGTGTCTTCGTGCCAGGATAAGCTAGAAAAGGACAAGTACAACTGTGAGAAAGGGTCATCTCACCTTGGCTTGGGGAATGATGCCATGAGCAAAGCACTCCTACAAATCTCCAAGTCACCCTTTGTTAGGAGAATCAATAAGGCTAGGCTTCCCCATCAGTTTTCACAGCCCACTTTCACTATATACAACGGAAGGTTTGATCCTGTAGAGCATGTGAGCCACTCCAATCAGAAGATGGCAGTCCATTATGGCAATGAAGCCCTCATGTGCAAGGTTTTCCCCTCCAACCACCAGCATGTGGCTATGCGGTGGTTTGATGCTCTGGAGGAGGGATCAATAAGGTCCTTTAAGGAGTTGACGAGGGCGTTTAGAGTGAGGTTTGTAACATGTAGTAAAGTTCCTAAGCCTTTGGATTCTCTTTTGTCCATGACTATGAGGGAGGGTGAGACTCTTAGGACCTACTCAGACAGATACTAGGAAACATACAATGAAATAGATGGAGATTTTGAGGATGTAGCAGTTAGAATGTTTAAAGTCGGACTCCCAACGGACCATGAATTGCGAAAGTTGTTGACAATGAAGCCTGCCCTTAGTATGCGCCAGCTCATGGATCACATTGGTAAGTATAAGAGAGTAGAGGAAGATCAAACGTAGGGGGAGGGCAAGGCTAAGTTCTTCCTAAAGAAAAGGGATCCTCGGGAAGGTGGATATCGAAATAATCGACCCAGTAGAGACTTCCCCAACCAGACGTCATCCTTGGGGGCTAAAGTAATCAATTCTTTTTTCAAAGAGCCAATTTTTTAGATATTGGAGAAGATAAAAAATGAGCCGTACTTTAAGTGGCCTAATAAGATGGGTGGGGACTTGTCCAGGAGAAACCAGAGCCTTTATTGCCATTATCATTAGGATAAAGGGCATACAACGGAGGACTGTAGGACTTTATGAGATCACTTGAACCAACTGGTGAAGGCAGGGAAGCTAAACCAGTTCTTGCATTAGGCAACAAGTCAGTTTGGGCATTCAGGAGTTGGGTATCAGAGGGATGGAGCTCCTCGGCCAGCACTGGGTACAATCAATGTGATTTTCACAAAGCCCAAGGGTGATGTTGGGATATGTTCAGGGGTCATGTCCATGGTGATGGGTCTCGATTCAAAAGATGGGCATCAGGGGAGGATAAGGAAGAAACATTCCAGCCACACGATGATGCCTTGGTAGTAACTATTAGGATTGGTGGCTATGATGTCAAGAGGGTCTTGGTAGATCAGGGCAGTGGAGCAGAGATTATGTATCCAGATTTGTATAAAGGGTTAAATATAAAACCCGAGGATCTAGAAAGGTATGATTCACCGTTGGTGGGCTTTGATGGGAGGATGGTAGTTCCTCGGGGGATGTTTAGGTTACTTGTACAAGCAGGAGACGAAGTGGTGCAGGTCAATTTCATTGTTGTTGAAGCTTATTCTCTATACACAACTATCTTGGCCAGACCCTGGCTTCACGCTATGGGTGCGGTGTCTTCAACTTTGCATCTGAAAGTTAAATATCCCACATAAGGAAGAGTAGGGGTGCCAGTTGGTAGTCAGAAAATGGCTAGGCAATGTTTGATGTTAACCATCACATAGCATCTTGTGGATCCTATTGTGGAGGAAGGGGGGCAAACCCCATAGCAACTAAAGGGTCCTGAAATAGGACTTGGGATTGAGTCATAGGGAATGTTGTCAAAGGAGCTGGAAAGGATTGTCAATGGACAAGATGAAGAGAGATATTTTTAGGTGGGGTTCCAATTGCCATCGTTGGAAAAAGTTGCATTGGTGAAGTTTTTAGAAGATAATATTGGCATGTTTGCATGGAGCACATTTGATGTACCTAGGATTGACCCCGAGTTTATATGTCATCACTTGAATGTGAATCCCAGGGCAACCCCGCGCAGGCAGCCCCCTCGGCGTTTATCAAAGGAACATACTGAGGCAGTAAGGGTAGAAGTAAACAAATTTAAGCAAGCAGGGGCAATCAAGGAAATTTTTTACTCCGAACGGTTAGCAAATACTGTGGTAGTAAAGAAGAAAATTGGGAAATAGCGTGTGTGTATGGACTTCACAGATTTGAATAAAGTCTATCCAAAAGACCCTTTTCTAGTTCCTCAAATTGATCAATTGGTGGATACAACAGTTGGACATCCTCGGATGAGTTTCTTGGATGCCTTTCAAGGATATCATTAGATACCTTTAGCATTGTCTGATTAGGAAAAAACTTCTTTTGGCTCCCACTAGGAATTACCACTATCATGTGATGCCCTTTGGCCTTAAGAAAGCAGGATCCACATATCAAAGAATGGTGACGCGGATGTTTGAGTCACAAATTGGGAGAAATGTGGAGGTGTACATTGATGATATGGTTATAAAGAGTAGGCAGGTTGAAGATCATTTAGCATAATTGGTAAGTGGGGAACTATGCTAGGTGCTTATGATGTCAGGTATATGCTTTGTACTGCCATAAAAGGGCAAGTCCTAGCAGACTTTATGGCAGAGTTTACTGAGGGTGTGGCAAATGGAAGAGAAGAAACAATGGGTGTTATGACCACCTCGGCCTGTGTTATTCTCCCTTGGGAAGTTTACACTAATAGTGCAGCTAACCGAAAAGGAGCAGGTGTAGAAATTGTGTTAGTAACCCCTGAGAAGCTGGTAATGGAAAAATCACTGCGGCTGGGTTTTCTAGCTACCAATAATGAGGCTGAATATGAAGCTTTGCTAGCTGGAATGGCAATGGTTAGTCAATAGAAAGGGGAGGTGTTAGAGTTATATTCTGATTCTCGGTTTGTGGTAGGCTAAGTCAATGTTTAAGGCTTGGGATGAACGAATGCAGGGGTATCTTGCTAAAGTAAAACAAGTTCGGGTCCATTTCAAGAGCTTTACTTTAATGCAGATCCCAAGAGGAAAAAACTCTCATGCAGATTCTTTAGCTATGTTGGCAACTTCTCTAGGGTCAAATCTACCTCGGATTGTTATTGTTGAAGACATGGCTAGTTCCAGTCTTATGAAGAAGCCTTTGGTCGGGGTACATAGCATCTAAGTTGGGTCGAGTTGGATGGACCCTTTAGTAACTTTTTTGAAGCAAGGTTTGTTGCTTAAAGATAAGGGGGAGGCGGAAAAGGTGCTTAGAAAAGCTCCCCGTTATTGGCTATCTGAAGAACAAAAGTTGTACAAGCATTCTTATACAAAGCCATACTTATTGTGTGTGCATCCTAAAGCAGTGGAGCCTTTGTTAGAAGAATTGCATGAGGGGATATGCGGGAATCATACAGGAGGGAGCATTTTGGCCCATAGAGCCTTCACCCAAGGATATTGGTGGTCGAGCATGTAGAAAGCTACTTAGGATTATGTGAGGAAGTGTGATTAGCGTTAGAGATATGCTCCAAATATTCATCAACCAAATGGAGTCCTGAATCCAATTTCCAGCCCTTGACCATTTGCTTAGTGGGGTTTGGATATAGTGGGACCATTTCCCCGAGCTATAAGAAACCGAAGGTGGCTCATCGTCGGGACAGACTATTTTACCAAATGGGTAGAAGCTGAGCCATTTGCTAACATCAGGGACGTGGATGCTAAAAGGTTTATCTGGAGGAATATCATCACCAAGTTTGGAGTCCCACACACATTGATCTCAGATAATGGTCTTCAATTTTATAGTAAAGCCTTTCGAAAATATTGTGGGGAGTTGGGAATTAGGAACAAGTATTATACACCTGCTTATCCTCAAGGGAATAGCCAGGTCGAGGCTACTAATAAGGTTATAGTGTTTAGGTTAAAGAAAAGGTTAGATGATGCAAAAGGGAAATTGGTGGATGAATTATCCCATGTGCTGTGGACTTATCGTACTATGCCACGAAGATCAATTGGAGAGACTCCTTTTTCAATAACCTATGGGGCAGAAGTAGTAATCCCTCTTAAATCAGGGTTCCTGACCCTAAGAACTGATCAGTTCAGCATTGAGGAAAATAACAGTTTGCTCTTGGACAACTTGAATATGGTTGAGGAAAGAAGAGAGGTGGTTGCAGTAAAAATGACACATTACCAGCAGAGACTTAAGCAAGGGTATGACAAGGGAGTGAAATTAAGGCCACTAGCTCCAGGAGATTTAGTTTTGAGAAAGGTGGTGGGGATAGCGAAGAACCCAACCTGGGGAAAATTGGGTCCCAACTAGGAAGGACTATACATGATAACGTTGGTGGCTGGTATTGGGGCTTATTACTTGGAAGACTTAGATGAAAATGCAATTCCACATCCCTGGAATGTAAATAATTTCCGACGTTATTATTATTAATGATATGAACTTCTTTGTTATTCATGTTTGGTGTATTTGCGCTTTAGTGTGGATGCAATGGGTGGTGTAATCACTTTGTGAGGAAAGTTTCTAAGTGTTAAACAGAGCCTCGGTCTTATTCGACTCCTCAGGTCACAAGCCTTGGGTAAATTAACCTTTGTGTGGAAATTTTTTGAGTGTTAAACAGAACCTCGATCATGTTCGACTCCTCGAGTCACAAGCCTTAGGTAAATTAACCTTTGTATGGAAATTTTTTGAGTGTTAAACAGAACCTCGGTCTTGTTCGACTCCTCAAGTCACAAGCCTTGCGTAAATTAACCTTTGTATGGAAATTTTCTAAGTGTTAAATAGAACATCGATCTTGCTTGACTCCTCGGGTCACAAGCCTTGGGTAAATTAACCTTTGTATGGAAATTTTCTGAGTGTTAGACAGAACCTCAGTCTTGTTCGACTCCTTGGGTCACAAGCCTTAGGTAAATTAACATTTATGCAAAAAGTTTCTAAGTATTTATCAAGATCTAGGTTTGGTTTGGCTCTTCGGGTCAAAAGCTGTGGACAAGTTGTCCTTCGCATGAAATTGTCTAAGTATAGAATAAAGTTATGAAGCTTGCTTGCTTCCTCGGGCTACAAGTACTATGCAGATTGGTTTTTTGGAATTCCAAACCTAACTTGAGGTAAGTGTTGTTTGAAATTTTTATTAAGTGTTAATACATTGCTTTAAGAGTTGGTCCAGTAGTTTTCTTAAAATTCATGTCAGATTAAAGAATGAAGCAAGGGGAGTTGACTCAGTTAGGCAAAGGTTAGTATGTTGCAGATGTTCTGTGGAAAAGAAAATAGCCAAAGCTACAATTAGACAAGTAAAACTTAGATAAATGAAAAGTAATAAAATAAAGATGAACTATTTTCATTGAAGTTTGGGAGTTGGCTTACAATAGAAGGAAAAGGGGGCATCACCTAGACCTAAGCCTAATTACAAAATTCAGTAGTTGCTTCTAAATCTTGAGCCAAGTTATGCTGATATTTCTTTCTCTTTCCCTTCTTTCTTTTTTGCTCTTTCTCTTTCTTCATTCTTTTCAGCTGAGCCACTTCAGCTGCTTCTTCAGTCTCCACATCCATATCATTTACTAGGGCTGACTGTTTTGGCCCTTTCTCTGTAGCTGGTGTGGTAGATGGAGTAGTGGCAGGCTAGGCCGAGGAGGAGGTGGGGGTAGAGCTGGGGTTCGTTGAAGGCTGGGGAGGGGCTGGGGGCCAAGCACAGGGCTAGAGGGTAATACACCCTGTCAGGAGCCTTAAATTCTGACTCAGTGCTGACCTTAGCTATAGTGAGAGCTTGGCCCCACACCTTAAGGCAAAAGGAATGAGCGATGTCCCTAAGTTGGGTAGTTAGACTTTGGGCAGTCTTAGTCATGCTTGTGTCATAGGCCGCCTGCGCGGCCTTAGCTTTCTCAGTATCTTTAGCCTCTAGTTGCTTTTGTAGCTGTTTAAGCTCCACCATGTTTAGGGCTAACTTGTTTTCAACCTTCTAAGCCTCTAAGGACTCTGCAGCTTATTTTTCAAAGCTATTCAGAGTAGCTTCAGCATTTTTTCGAGACTTCTCTGCCTCGGTCAGTTAAGCGAGGGTCTCTTTAAGCTTCTTCTCAACCTCGGCATGGGCCTTCTCAATTGCATCTAGCTTGCCTTTGGCCTTTCGAGCCTGGTCTAGGGCATGGTCTACCTATTCCTCGACCACAAAGGCAGCTTGTACAGACTGTAGGGTTGATACAAGTTAATGTTTAGATAAGTGTAATTTTAATTCATGGAAAAAGGGAAGTGATTACATACCTTGGCAAGGTCTCTCTTCAGAGATAAGAGGCACAGAGCTTTCTCTAGACACTCAACCACAAGGCCTGACCTGCTTGTTTGGGGGTTTCTTAAGTTGTTACCGTTCATGACAAGGCCCCCCGAGCTTAGCGTAAAGGAGGGCCTCCATACAGAAGGCTTCAGAGGTTGCTCCCCTTCAGATTCTTTTGAAGTCCTAGAAGAAGTACTTTTCTTCTGTTAGGCCTTGGTTGTTCAAGCCTATTTAACTGGGGCCTGTTGAAAGGAGCGAGTGATCTTGCCTTCCTCAGCACCTTTAGGGCCTTTACCACCCTAGCCCCTTTTCCTCTTCTTTTTAGCGGCATCACTAGAGGATGCGAGCATTGGAGCAGGCGTTGGTGGTTGGGGCACTATCGAGATGGATGGAGAAGCACCTTAGCGTGGGCTGTTAGCAAAGCTAAGAGGTCTAGAGTTTTTTTCCTCGAACCCCATCCCTTCTAGAATATTAATTCCCTCTAGAAGTTAAGCGTCATGGGTTCTTGCTGGAGGAGGCTCAGTTAACAGGAAGCCTAGGACTGCAACGTCAATTAAGGTTAATCATGGGTCTTTAGCTCTAATGACGATCTTCAGGATTTGGAAGCGTTTTGAAAGGGGTTTAAACCTAAGGATGACATGCACAGCCTACAGTTGACCGTCCTTGTGCAGAAAAATTTCTAACCTGAGGATTTGGTTTAGGTCAGTAAAGTTCACGAGATGCTTGGACGGGGTGGTGTGGTATTCATTCGCCAATGAAGAAACAATAAGAGTTATAAGCCAGTTAAAAAAAAAAAATTAGGAAAGATCCTATGCATGTCTATGATCCGTGGGAACCCCACCTAGTTCCCCTTTTTCGACAGGACAATGCAATCTATCATACCAGTCTCCCGAGACGATGAGGAAGTCCTTGTCCATACCTTTACTTGAATCAGGCAAACATGAGATTAACCTAATGGAAAGGACCCTACATTTGATGTAGTATTTAGTCTCTTTCCCCTTTTGGAAGTTGTACACCCAGTTCACACCATGCCATGTGAGGTTGGCCCCATTTTTCAGTTTATCATATCTATGCTCTCGAGGACCCTAAAAATGTTTGGGGAGTATTGGGTGGGGGTTAGCCTATAGTTCATCAGGAAGTCTCTAGTGACCCTTCCCATGGGGATTTCCATCCCGCCTTCTATAAAAGCGATTATCGAAATAACTGTAGAGCCAGAAGGTCAATTCATGACCAGCCATTCGCCCAATAAGCAGTGTTGGAGTTCAACACCGTTAGGGATCCTATACTGAGCCCTAATGGCGGCCATGCCTTCGGGGGTGTTTACTAGCTTAGTGAATCTACCCATGGAATTTTATATTATAAGAAATACAAATCTGTGCAAAAGAATGTGAATTTGAACACACCTACTAGCAATGGAAGAATCTATCCTCAGGCAGCTGCTTTAACAAGAATTCCCAAATGCGTAAATGAGGTAAAGCCAGCCTCAAGCTCTCCTTATATAGGGGTGAAAAATGAGAGGTAAATTTCCCACCCATAAATGAGGGAAAACGAGGACCGTAGGTGATGAGAATGCAAAATGTCATATTTTTCTCCATTAATGTTTATTCCTTTATACTTATTTGGTGCCTAAATGTACTCATTATTCTTATATTTTGATATAGTATGCAAATGAAGGCATAAAGTGCAAAACGTAGTTAATTGGGCGATTCTGGACAACTTTGACATCGCTTTGTAATATGGGTATAACTCTCTCATTTAAGCTCCAATTGAGATGATTCAAGATGCTATGGAATGCCAAGACAAATATCTACAACTTTCATGTTTTGATTTTTGAGAGATACGGGATGCATCAAGGTCAAAATGGGGCTTGAAGTTGCTGCACCTGGACTGCTGACGTTTTGGAATGTTCCTTTGCCTGAAATTCTAATACTCGGATCTGATGCGTTTTATTTTTGGAAGCCTCCAGATCTGATGCACGAAATACGAGGACCGTAGGTGATGAGAATGCAAAATGTCATATTTTTCTCCATTAATGTTTATTCCTTTATACTTATTTGGTGCCTAAATGTACTCATTATTCTTATATTTTGATATAGTATGCAAATGAAGGCATAAAGTGCAAAACGTAGTTAATTGGGCGATTCTGAACAGCTTTGACATCGCTTTGTAATATGGGTATAACTCTCTCATTTAAGCTCCAATTGAGATGATTCAAGATGCTATGGAATGCCAAGACAAATATCTACAACTTTCATGTTTTGATTTTTGAGAGATACGGGATGCATCAAGGTCAAAATGGGGCTTGAAGTTGCTGCACCTGGACTGCTGACGTTTTGGAATGTTCCTTTGCCTGAAATTCTAATACTCGGATCTAATGCGTTTTATTTTTGGAAGCCTCCAGATCTGATGCACGAAATTTCCAGCTAAAAAACACCACTTTCCTTGTTATATTAGGACTTTGTTTTATTTTTAATATTTTTCCTTAATTAGTCAGATTTGGATATTATTATTTAGAATATTTTTAGGAGATTTTGTAGGCTTGGGAAAGGGGGAATTAACGTGTAAAAGGGGGAGAAGAAATCAGAATTATAGATACACGCCTCTTTCTCCCCTCTTCTCTAATTTTCTCCTTTGAGTTTTCATCATGGCTCTACGTGGCTAAGGGTCCGTTTGGATACAGCTGAAAACTGAAAATTGAAAAACACTGTAGCAAATAATTTTTAAATGTGTAAATAGTACTGTGGGACTCATTTTTAATGAAAAAGTTGCTGAAAAGTGAAATTTGTGGGTCCATGAACAGTAAAATTTGTGTGAAAAAGTCAAATGTTGCGGCTATTGTTCATGAACAGTAGCCGCAACAGTGACTGAACAGTAAAAAATTTGGGCTGAACGCGTGAAAAAAAAAAAAAAAAAAAAAAAAAAAAGGCTGAAACGCAAACGCGCATTTCAGCTTTCAGCCCAATCCAAACGTAGCCTAAAACTTTTATTCTTGGTCGAAGAAAATTGAAGCCTCAGAATCAATAAAACTGTGAGATCTAATTTGTTTTTATTGTTCAATTTATGCTTTGAATATCGGATGTTCTTCTGTGTCTATTTTTATGATTGTCTCGTTTAATTACTAGGAGGCCTACTAGTTTATTATTCGTTGCAATCTACTGCTAGGTTAGATATCAAATCCGTAATTGTTTGATCCCTCTAATTTGAGAAGCAACTAAGATTTGATAATTTGCTGCGTCAGAAATTATTAGATCTTAGGAAGAACGCTCGACTAAATTAAATACAACTGCTTGGGTTTGTGTTGTTTAGCTTCATCGATCTCTCTAGTTCTTAAGGCTGCTACTAGATTAAACCTTTAGCACTTGTCTTGGGTTGTTTAGTAGTTAGGGTTAATTAGATCGCTTGTTTTCTAATTAAATACGACTAAGGAGAGATAAGAAAATAGTTCCAACGGTGAATATTCAAAGTGTGAATTGATATATGCTTGCATCGATGATCAGTTGTAAAATTCCGATGGTGGATGTTGACTTGGACCAAGGTTTGTTCTCTGATTGATTTCGATACTTTAATTTGAATTGTTCCTTAGTTTTTTTTTTTCTTAAAATTGTTTTCATTATACTTAAACCCCCCTTCTTATTCATGTAGCATAAAACTAGGCTAGATACTCTCCGTGGGAACGATCCTTACTCGCACTACTACATATATTTTTAGGAGTATAGGTTTTATTTTTGGTTGCCTGTGACAACACACCAGTAGGATCATCATTGTGCCATAGAACGTGGGGGGGACAAGCAGCCGTCTGACACCATATATGTGAAATCGTGGATACCGAAGCGTCAGGAGTGTGCTGGAGACAGGTGAAAGGACGTTATCTCGTGGGGATGCATATGGCACGTATCAGGCTAGATTGTACAACTAAAACCTTGCTTTTATCTTAGAATTATTAGCAAAGTTTTAGGAGGCTATTGTGGGGGCCGAGGACTGAGGAAGGGATTGTTGGGCTGTTATTATTATTACTAAGGCATCATAAGCCCGAAGAGGAAATGTACTCGAGGAAGGGAAGAGGCAAAGGACTATTGGCAGATCCAGTTGTGAAGGACAAGGTAAGGAGAGAGAATCATGTAGGGTAGGGGAAGTTTCCAACGAGAAGTAGCCTGCTGCCTTCGCATTAAATGGTTGGTAACAGCTTTATCAGCTGCATTGATGAGGAAGTGACCTAAACAGTGTAGTTCACAGCTAAGCAGCACCTTCTACCACCTTCAGCAAATGTTAAGGGGACAGGTGTCATGATGAGAATTTGGTTAGGTAAAGATGGGGGGCTAAGATGTGAAGTAAAAAGTAGTATATAATGTTAGGATTAATGCCCTTAAATCCTATTGTATGATGCTATGTATGACATCATGTATGACTTAATGTTGTGATTAATAGATTTGTTTTATTATTATCTAAAATAATGATAATATGAATATTTAGACATTATCATATATAATCCATGAGTTGCATAGTATGTGATTTATGTGATTTAGTCACAGAAGATATAGGTCACAAGTTCTTTGTAAACTTAGAATTTTAGTTCGTAGTTGGTGATGAAATTGGGCATTTCATCTGCGAAAACTATAACATATCAACTAAAATGATTTGTCTTGATCATGGAAGTGGAGACTTCTAGTTGATGTGTTAATATGTATTAAGAGTTAAGACATATTGAACTGGACCACTGTGAGATTTATTATTCTCCTAACGATCATCAAATGAATAATAAATCTCACGACTTTTATTTGCGTGAACTCTTAATCCTGAGAGAATAATGGACCTGATCATGAAGTGTAGGTTGCTTTGATATATTAGGAGTGAGATCTAAAGTCATGGTCAAAACCTCAGTATGTTGGGCAGCCACATTTAGTGCTGATGGAACATATATTCTCAAGATAAAATTCATAGTCTCTTAACGGAGATATAAAATATTCCCTTAAGATAAGTTTAATGGGTTCAGTTATTTAGAGAGTTAGTCCTAACCACTTTAGTAAGGAATTACTAAAGTATATATTTATGAAATTGGATTTCATAAATATATGACGAATAACTTAAAGGATTAAATCGGATACTCAAGGATTAAGATGTAGTAATTTTCAAAGTAGCAGTCTATATTCATGACTTTGAATTACTACGAATATTTTATGAAGGAGTTGCATGTATAATAAAATCTTGGGATATAATTTATTAATAAGGCCTAGAGTGTAATTATATTTATATAGTGGTATTAAATATAATTAATGGTAACTTTGGACTTGTCAAGAGTTGACAGAAAAGCCCAAGGCCCATTGGAGCTAGTGTCTTATTAGCCCCTTTTGGTCCCACTCCAAGCCACACACTAAAGCCCAATTGGAAAGGCCCAATAGGCCAGTCCAATTAGATAATCAGTTAGTTATAAAGGAAGAAACATACAAAAATTTTTATTAGATAAGAAAAAAAAAGAGAGACACCATTGTGAAATGGTGTGTATGTGTGAGTGAAACTACTCGTTATTCTCCCTTAGAAACTGATTGAGAGAGCACACTTCTTGGGCATAAAGTGGAATTGGAGCGAAAATTAAAAGTGTTCTCAAGTACTTCTAATCTTTTGTTTTGAATTTCACTACACCAAGGTACGCTATTTTGTTCTTAAATTCTGAAATTTACATAATGCAAGTTATCAATCATGAATGAAATAGATCCATATTTGTTGCTTCCGCTGTGTGTTTTGTATAAGATACAAAACCAGATTTTACCAACAATTGGCATCAGAGCCAGGTTTTCATATCATGATTGTATAGCATGTGATTGGATTTTAGAATAAAAGAAAAACGGTTTCTTGATCATATCGGGTTCACACCAAAGGATGTATATTCTCTTGGTTTGTTCGAAGTGGTCTATGATTAAAGAATTGTGCCGTGTTCTAATTGAAATTGCCAAGGAGATATAATTCTATATGAATAACTGTTATATGGATTACTTTAGTTATTGTACGGCTTGGCTAATTTTAGACAATTGATGGATTGACTCGATGCATTGGTCAATATATTATATATATGAATTTTGCACCGATTGCAATGCTTAATGGTAGTTATAGATTGTTGAAGTAACTGTTTTGTAACTACCATGTGTGTGAACCATGTTGATTGCACTGCTTGGCTATTCATGCTTTTAATTGCTTATCACGTGTTAATTGAAAGTTGTTGCCATGATAGCCATCTTGTACGTGAAAATTCTTGGCGACCATTTTATTAAGATGTGATAAATGCCTTGAATCCGTGTATTATATATATATATATATATATATATATATATATATATATATATATCTTTATTTATATGGTTTCATATGCATTCAAATTTTTATATGCTTTGGATGTCTTGGATCTGTATATTAATGTGTGTTTCATATGTTGCAATTTATATGGAGATGCACGGAGATATATATGCTATCATATTAATGCTAGGATTAAAGTATTCATTTAATGAAATTTATTCCTAATGAGATTAGGATTATGTTTTCAAGGGTTTCTAGCATTATTATATTTCTTGATCATAAAAACCTTTAATTTAAAATATCTAGTGGGAGAGAGATACAAGGGTTGGATCTCACAGCCTTCAGTATCAGTTCATAGTAGTGTGGGTAAGCACCTCGTCTTGGCGTATATGCCTTGCGATCCCAAATGAGGGTGTTTACTTCAAGTACTACAAGATTGAACTAACCTGTTTAAAGTTGTGTGGACAAGCACCTCGTCTTGGCGTATATGCCTCGCGATCCCAAATGAGGGTGTTTAGTGGTACTACAAGTTTAAACATTATAAGGGAGATGAAATGTGGCTATACATGATTCTAGATAATGGTGTACACTAGACTAAATGTAATGTTAACCTCCCAAAGGAGCTATGTCATTATCATTTAGAGGCTAAAGCTAATAGGGCATATTATTAGTGTATGATAAGAGTTATCATGATAGCACTAATAATGAGAATAGTTCTCAATCAATTAATGTGTTTATAATAAACTTGCTACCTAGGAATTATAGACATGGATTGGTTTGTCGTTGCATATATTATTTTATGGTTTTATAAGGTTCCATATTATATGTTTATATGCTAAATTGATAATGTCTAGTTTACTTATTATATTCATGTTTGTTATTTTCATATTTAAAATCATGGCATCATTTAGCCTACTTGTTGCTATTCTTAATCAAAACAAACTGACTGGATCCAACTATGTTGACTGGAAAAGAAATTTGGACATTGTTCTTACTGCTAAAGAGCACAAATATGTGCTTACTCAACCATGTCCTTGCTTTCCATCATTAGATGCTCCTCTTGAGGAAAAACAGCAATATGATCGTTGGCAGAAATCTAATGAGATGGCTAAATGCTATATCCTAGCATCTATTTCAAATGTTCTACAGCATCAAATGCAGGATGTAGAACTAGCTTCGGACATTATGCTAAGTCTGAAGGAGATGTTTGGTGAGCAAGGCCGTTCTGCAAGGCAAGAAACTATGAGGCAAATTTATAATACCAAAATGGCTGAAGGTACTTCGGTAAGGGAGCATTGTCTTAGGATGATCTCTAATCTGAATACATTGGAAGTTTTAGGTGCCGATATTGATGGAGAATCCCAAGTGGATATGATACTCCAGTCACTACCAAAATCATTCAAGGAATTCAGACTTAACTATAATATGAATAAAAAGATTTATACATTGTTTGAATTGATGAATGAGTTAGTAGCGGTGGAAGGCATCCTTGGTACTTTTAGTGTTGATGCTAATATGGCTGAAGCTTCTACTTTTCAACCTAAGTCGAAAGGCAATGGTAAAAAGAAGAAGAAGAAAGACTTCTCTAAGAAAGATGGTAAACAAGTTGCCTTAGGAGTTGCCAACAAAGGAAAAAAAACCAAAGGAAAGTGTTTCCATTGTGGTGAAAAAGGATATTGGAAAAGGAATTGTCCAATATTTAAGATTGCCAAGAATAAAGGTATGAAAAGTACATTCCTTCTTGAAACATGTTTGGTACAGAATCCCACAGATTCCTAGTGTGTGGATTCAGGTTGTACTAATCATATCTGCAAATCCTTGTAGGGGTTTCAGGAGACCAGAATGAAGGGGAAATGTTTCTTACCTTGGCTGATGGAAGCAGGATTTTAGTTGTAGCTATTGGAGTGTTTAATTTATGTTTTGAATTTAGAGTTTTAATATTAGAAGACTGTTTGTATGTACCTAATGTTCGTAGGAATTTACTTTCTGCAACTTATTTAGGTAAACGTGGATATTATGTTATCCTAAAAGACAATGTTGTAATAAAGAAGGATAAAGTATTTATCTGTTCTGGCAATATTGTGGATGGTCTTTATATTTTAACTCCTAATAAGTATGAATTATATAATTCTGAATTAGATCATAACTCTCATGTAAAATCATTAAAGAGAAAGTTTCTTTCTACTAATGAAGCATATTTTTGGCACTTGCATTTGGGTCATATTAATCCAAATAAAATTCAAAGACTGATCAAAGATGGACTCTTAGAGCCATTGGACTTTGATGAATTTCCAATTTGTGAATCTTGTTTGGAAGGAAAAATGACCAAACGACCTTTTAATGCAAAAGGTAGAAGAGCCCAAGAGTTGCTTGAATTAATTCATATAGATGTATGTGGTCCTATGTCAACCCAAGCAAAAGGAGGTTATGAGTACTTCATCACTTTTACTGATGATTACTCAAGATATGGTTATGTGTACCTAATGAGATGGAAGTCCGAAGCCTTTGAAAAGTTCAAAGAGTTTAGGGCTGAATTTGAGAATCAATTAGGTAAACGTATAAAGGTCATTCGATCTGATCATGGTGGTGAATACCTTCTTGGGGATTTCAAGGATTACTTAACTCAAAATGGGATTGTATCCCAATTGACTGCACCTGGAACTTCCCAATAGAATGGTGTAGCAGAAAGAAGGAATAGGACTTTTTTGGAAATAGTTAGGTCCATGATGAGTTATTCAACTTTACCAGTTTCTTTTTGGGGATATGCACTAAAAACTGCTATGCATATTTTGAATTTAATTCCATCAAAATCTGTTCCCAACACACCTAAGGAATTGTGGAGTGGGCGTAAGCCTAGTATGAAATATCTCCACATTTGGGGATGTCCAGTACATGTGTTGAAAAGGAAGTCTGATAAGTTGGAAGCTAAAACCGAAGTATGCATGTTTTTAGGGTATTCAAAGGAAACAAAGGGTTATTTATTCTATAATTATAAAGATAACAAAGTGTTTGTTAGCACACATGCCAAATTTTTGGAGGATGATTATGTGAATAATTTTAATCCTAGAAATAAAGTTGTTTTGGCTGAAATGAATGAACCTGTAAATGAACAATCAATGGATGAAATTAGAGATGATGTGGCTGTATTAGATACACCACAAGATATTACTCATGAGATGACTAGTACACAAGTGCCTCATCGTAGTGGGAGAATTATTTGGTCTCCTATAAGATTTATAGGTTTAGGAGAAACTTATGAAGCTATCTCAGAAGAGGCTGAATCGGATCCCTACACTTATGAAGAGGCAATGAATGATATAGATGCACATCATTGGGTCCAAGCTATAAAATCTGAATTAGATTCTATGTATTCCAATCAAGTTTCGGATCTTGTAAAGGCGCCTAACGGCATTAAACCTATTGGTTGCAAATGGGTTTACAAGAGAAAGAGAGGGATAGATGGAAAAGTTGAAACCTTTAAAGCAAGACTAGTTGTGAAAGGGTATACACAAAAAGAAGGTATTGACTATGATGAAACTTTTTCGCTAGTAGCCATGCTTAAATTTATCAGAATTCTCTTATCTATTGCTGCTCATTATGATTATAAAATTTGGCAAATGGATGTCAAGACTGCATTTCTTAGTGGCAATCTTGAAGAAGAAATCTATATGATGCAACCGGAAGCTTTCATAGCAAAGAACCAAGAGCATATGGTATGCAAGTTGAAAATGTTCATTTATGGACTTAAGCAAGCATCTAGGTCATGGAACATCAGATTTGATCAAGCAATCAAGTCATTTAGTTTTAAAAAAAATCTTGATGAACCATGTGTATACAAAAGACATCAAGATAAAGTAGTAATGTTCCTAGTGCTTTATGTTGATGACATTCTACTCATTGGAAATGATGTAGGGGTAATGTCATCAGTAAAATTTTGGTTGTCAAGCCAATTTGATATGAATGACTTAGGTGAAGCTAACTTTATTCTAGGGATCAAGCTTTGGCAAGATCGCAAGAATAAGATGTTAGGTTTATCACAAACTGGATATATAGATAAGGTTCTAGAATGGTTTAGCATGCAAAACTCTAAGAAGGGATTGCTTCCTTTCAGACATGGAGTTCCTCTGTCTAATGACCAAAGGCCTAAGAATCAAGAGGAAGAAAATATGATGAGACAAGTTCCTTATACTTCTGCAATGGGAAGTCTCATGTATGCCATGCTTTGTACTAGACCAAGTATCTGTTATTCAGTTGGCATGGTCAGCCGTTATCAATCAAATCCAGGACCAAAACATTGGCAAGCTGTAAAGCATATTCTCAAGTATCTTCGGAGAACGAGAGATTATATGCTTGTTTACAGGTGTGAAGATTTGATTCCCATTGGCTAGACAGATTCAGACTTTCAATCGGATCTAGATTTCAGAAAATCCACTTCAGGATATGTTTTCACTTTGGAAGGTGGAGCCATAACTTGGAGGAGTGTTAAGCAATCTTGTATTGCGGACTCCACCATGGAAGTTGAGTACGTTGCTGCTTGTGAAGCAGCAAAGGAAGCTGTTGGGCTCAAGAAATTCCTTTCGGATCTTGGTGTTATAAGAATGGAGCAAGTTCCCATCACATTGTTTTGCGACAATAGTGGAGCGGTTGTACAATCGAAAGATCCAAGGAATCACAAGAAAGGAAAGCACATTGAGAGAAAATACCACATTATTCGAGACATTGTTGCTCGAGGAGATGTAGTGGTTGCAAAGATTGAAAGTGCAAATAATCTAGCAGATCCATTTACCAAAGTCTTGCCTCAAAGGACTTTCGAGTCACATTTGGAGCGAATGAGAGTTAGATTAGTGCATAATAGTCTTTAGGGCAAGTGGGAGATTGTTAGGATTAATGCCCTTAAATCCTATTGTATGATGCTATGTATGACATTATGTATGACTTAATGTTGTGATTAATAGATTTGTTTTATTATTATCTAAAATAATGATAACATGAATATTTGGACATTATCATATATAGTCCATGAAATGCATAGTATGTGATTTATGTGATTTAGTCACAGAAGATATAAGTTACAAGTTCTTTGTAAACTCAGAATTTTAGTTCGTAGTCGGTGATGAAATTGGGCATTTCATCTGTGAAGACTATAACATATCAACTAAGATGATTTGTCTTGATCATGGAAGTGGAGCCTTCTAATTGATGTGTTAATATGTTTTAAGAGTTAAGACATATTGAACTGGACCGCTGTGAGATTTGTTATTCTCTTAACGACTGTCAAATGAATAATAAATCTCACGACTTTTATTTGCGTGAACTCTTAATCCTAAGAAAATAATGGACCTGATCATGAAGCGTAGGTTGCTTTGATATATCAGGAGTGAGATCTAAAATCACGGTCAAAACCTCAGTATGTTGGGCTATCACATTTAGTGTTGATGGAACATATATTCTCAAGATGGAATTCATAGTCTCTTAACGGAGATAAAAAATATTCCCTTGAGATAAGTTTAATGGGTTCAGTTATTCAGAGAGTTAGGCCTAGCCACTTTAGTAAGGGATTACTAAAGTATATATTTATGAAATTGGATTTCATAAATATTTAATAGGGATTTTATAAATATATGATGAATAACTTAAAGAATTAAACCGGGTACTCTAGAATTAAGATGTAGTAATTTTCAAAGTAGCAGTCTATATTCATGACTTTGAATTACTACGAATATTTTATGAAGGGGTTGCATGTATAATAAAGTTTTGGGATATAATTTATTAATAAGGCCTAGAGTACAATTATATTTATATAGTGGTATTAAATATAATTAATAATAATTTTGGACTTGTCAAGAATTGACAGAAAAGCCCAAGGCCCATTGGAGCTAGTGTCTTATTAGCCCCTTTTGGTCCCACTCCAAGCCACACACTAAAGCCCAATTGGAAAGGCCCAATAGGTCAGCCCAATTAGATAATCAGTTAGTTATAAAGGGAGAAACATACAAAATTTTTTATTAGATAAGAAAAAAAAAAGAGAGACACAATTGTGAAATGGTGTGTATGTGTGAGTGAAGGTACTCGTTATTCTGCCTTAGAAACTGATTGAGAGACCACACTTCTTGGGTGTAAAGTGGAATTGGAGTGAAGATTAACAGTGTTCCCAAGTACTTCTAATCTTTTGTTTTGAATTTCACTACACCAAGGTACGCTATCTTGTTCTTAAATTCTGAAATTTACATAATGCAAGTTATCAATCATGAATGAAATAGATCCATGTTTGTTACTTCCGCTGTGTATTTTGTATGAGATACAAAACCAGATTTTACCAACATATAAAGGAAAGGAAATTTCCAGAGAAAGGGATCCAAGCACAAGTATTAGAAAACGAAAGTGTTAGAATAAGAACATTGAGAGGAGAGCCTGAACAGTGTTTCATTCTGTGTGTTATTTGCCTCCTCAAGCAAGCTTTTAATAAGCCTATTACATATATTAATCCATGATCTTTAGTCTTTCTTCCCTGTTTTTATCCTCGGGCTAAGCCATTCCTTTTTGTTTGATCCATTCTCTTACAAATATATTGATTTGGGCCTAGTTGAACTGTGCAAACCTCACTGTTCTAAGTGGGCTTGGGCTGTTTGATATCTGAGTCCTTACAAATGTATTTAATCTTAATTTAATGGATTATTATTCTTATATTCATTAACATCTAATTAATTCCCCGTAAAAAATTGAACATAGCATTAGTTTTTTTTTTTTTGGATAAAAACTTAATAAGTTTTTTATTTTTATTTTTTCATTCTTTTTATAGATAACAGCTAATTTATAGCATTAGGTAATAAATTAGAAATGTATTATACTTAGAAATTAAGGGATTAGTATTCTCAATACTTAGAAACTTAGAATTTAAGGATTATTATTCTTAATGCTACAGTGCTCTGTTAAATTCTAAGTTAATGCTATAAACATAATGCTTAGAAACTAATTTAAAAAAAATATATATATATATATATATATATATTTTTGTAAAAATTTATAAGTTAGTTGGCAACATTTCAAAACTCTTTTTTTTAACGAACATCTCGAGTTTAAAAGATTTAGGACTTAAAAATCGAGCCTCAAAGACTCGGTTTCTATGTTCTGATTTGGCTTTTTCCACATGGCATCCACTTGAAACTTGAGTATTAGAGGCTCGAGTTATATCTCGACCCTTTTAGTGTCAATTTCTGTTTTCTTCAAATGACGTGGTTTATCCACGTGGAAGCCACCTGGAAACCGAGTATCTAAGACTAGATTTCATAAAGGGCTTATTCAAAATTAAATAGTCACAGACACCCTCTTCTCTATTCTCATGCCTCTCTCAATCATCCTCTCCACTCTCACATAGACACCCTTTCCACTCTCACGCCTCTCTACTCTCACTCATTCTCCACTCTCACGCACCTCCACTCTCACAACCTTCTCTAGTTCTCAGGTGTGCTTTTCTTCCCTAAACCCAATTTGAAGTAAATTTTCTTTTCACCATGCTTCGGTTGTTTTTCTTATTGTGTGATTTTTTCATGTGGGTTTGTCTGCATTTATCTGCATCTAAAATGTTGTTTATTTGTTTGTTTTTTTTAGGTTGTGTTTTACAAAATCATAGCATTTGGGATTGTGTGCTTTGTTTTGTTTTACTTATTGATTGTCTAATTATTGATTGTTGGTAAAGAATGAAGGAGAATGTCTAATTATTGATTGATATTGCTATTGGGTCCCTCTCTTTTACTCTCTTTTTTTTTTTTTTTTTTCTTCTGTTTTTGGTCCTTATCATTTAGATTTCTCACATTCATGGTTTTGGCAGGAGTATCAATTTCATAATTTTAGTATTTTTTCTTTATTTCATAAATATTTGATTGATACTGATTAGTCACTATATATAGTGTCTGTTGTATCCTTCTTTGGTTTCAAATTATTTTACCTATTCATACCCTTCCATTATCAGCATCGAATTCAGATATTATTTCCCTGATTGTTTCATCATCACCCATTCCATATTCTTTCATGGCCGATTGTAGTTCATCTCTGGTAATAAATCTGCAAATGAAATCCCAAAAAGACCTCAATATCTTTCATTTGACTGCAGAAGAACCTGTTCATATTTGTCTAATTAATGAGAGTTCCCTGACATATATGCATTAACAGTAACCAAACTTTTAAAATATGGTGCACAGTCAGTGTGCCCAAATCAAACTCCAATATTTCAGAATCAACTAACAACCCTGATTGATTTGCATATACAATATCTTAACTTGTATTTTCCCATCATAAGTTTCAGCTATTCTAACAACATTCTATACCAGGAATTTATCTGGCACATTATAGTAAATAATAATTCTTTGTCAGTCAGCCACAGTAGTAAAGAAGAAAAGCTTCAGCTGTACTGTAGTAAGACTATTCTGTCCAAGGTGTGGATTGTTTTCATTTAAAAAATACTTACCCGCTATTATTCTTATCAAAATATTGAAAAGCCTTTTAAAGATGTTCTTCTCTTTCTAGCTTGTGTCTATGCATCGTAGCAGTGATAAATTCAATGTAGTCGATTGTTCCATTCCCATCTACATCAGCCTAAACCCAAATTAAGAATGTCAGTTTGGAATTGTTAGGTTCTAAGGTCTTAGGATTTTATGTATTTAGAACTCTAATTTGTAATGTTGGCAAACCATGATCAAAACAATGTATTTAGTCTTGTTTAGGCTTGCTCAAAGTTGTTAAAATATTGTAAAGTTGGAATCGAGTGACTGCAGATGCATTGGGGCATTTCGGCCTGGCTCGATCGATCGAAAGTTAGACTCGATCGATCGAAAGTCGGCCCAGATGCGTTTTCTGCAGAATTTCCAACTCAGCCCTAACTCTTTAAACGTTTAGGGTTTTATGTTTTTGCCCTAGGTATATAAGGCAAACCCTAGCCACGTTTTTAAGTGTTGCACAAGTTGTATTGTTGCTCATACATTGCGGTTTTGGTGTAAATCTCTTGTGAGATCTAAAGGAGCTTTCCTTTACACAAAGCTTAGGGTTTCAAGATTGAGATCACTTCAACATCTTGATGATCAACTTGGTTGCTGCCTTTGAAACTTAAAGAATATCAAGCGTGGGTGCTTGTAGCTGATCAAGGGATTCAAAGAAAGAAATAGTCCGTGGACTCGGAGCCTGCGCGTGGTCGTGTCAGGAAGTTTTACTGGTGGGTAGCATTAGGAAGTCAAGCGGGGAGCTTCTAAGTCCTTTTGTAAGAACTTCAATTCTTTCTTAGTGGATTCCGTTTTGCCTTAAGGATCGGTGGGTAAAATCCTCCCCAGGTTTTTCCGTGTGGTTTCCTGGGTGATCATATCTTGTGTTCTTTTATTATTCCGCTGCTATATATTCTTGATATGATTATTTGATTGTTTTAACCTAGAATTGTTTAATTTGACTAAGTAACAACTTGGCTAATTAATCTAGGCTACGCAATTTGGTTGTTTTTAAGGGGTCTAAAACCGTTCAGGAATTAAGCAAAAAGAGTAATAAAAAAAGAATGAAAAAATTATGGAGTACCTGTTCATGAAGGACTTCTTGTGGGTAACGGTAAATAATCTTTATGTCATAACAAGTAGGGTTCAAATTTATTTCTTCCATTATTTTCATCTTCAAATAATTCAATGTCTTCAACTTACGATGTATCATAATATAATAGCACTGGATACCCGGCCCTTTAAATGGGAATTCGTCAATCTCTTCAAGATTGACAAGGGGTCTACCGTAGTATATTTTTATATCAATATTCTTCAGAGATTGTGAACCTATTAGAATCAAGTGTAATATGTTAGTGACATATTTTATCTCTTTCATTTAACATCAATTACAAAACTTTTTTATTTACTCAAAGTACAAAAATTACAACTTGTTACATCATATGCATATACAAACACACCCCACATTTGCATATACTCACCCCACATCACATACAAACACACTTAATCATTATCATTTCATAATCAAACAAAATTTCATGATAATAAAATTTGATGGATTTTATTCAAACCTACTCACCCCCATTACAAAATTTCAAATCATTCTAACAAAAAAATAAAGAAAAATATTAAACCAAACAAACAAAAAAATAGTCATGATAATAAAAACCTAACAATACAAATATATCTGAAATATTTTTTACTTTTTATAAAAGCCTAGCAAATAAATACACTAACTTGTTACATCGTATGCATATACAAACAAACCCCACATTTGCATATACTCACCCTATCACATTCGAACACATGTGCACTCAATCATTATCATTTCATACTCAAACAAAAAAAAAAAACTAAACACACAACTCACCCGATTACAAAATTTCAAATCATTCTAACAAAAATATAAAGAAAAATATCAAACCAAAAAATAAAAAATAAAAAATAGTCATGATACATACCCATAAAGAAAACCTAACAATATATATATATACACTAACAACTAGAGAGAGTGAGTGTTATAAAAACCTTACCTAACATGAGGATGTGTAAATGAGGGTGAGTTTTGTGTTAGAATGATTTGAAGTTTTGTAATGGGGTGAGTTTTGTATGAGAGTGAGAGAGAGAGTGAGAGAGCGAGAGCTTACAAGAGTGTTGCTGGGAATGTGCCCGAGAGACCCACAAGGATTTATGAGGACTAGGACAAGAGTGAAGCTACCCAAAACCATGTGGATGCTTGTCCACCACAGCTTACAAATTGAGTCTCTAAGACTCGATTTTCCTTTAAGAAAACTGAGTCTCTAAAGCTCGATATATATCCAGGTGGAATCCACGTGGATAACAATGTAATTCTCAGAACACATAAATTGAGTCTCTAAGTGTCAAGATATTGAGTCTTAGAGACTCGATTTCCAGGTGGATGCCACGTAGAAAAAAGCCAACTTAGAACGTGGAAACCAAGCCTTAGAGTATCGATTTTGGAGGAGGAAATTGAGTTTCTAAAACTCGAGATGTTAGTTTGGTATATACTTTCAAAACGTTGCCAACTAATTATATAGTTTGGCAATTGGGGTTAATTGCCAATTTTGGCCGTACAAACTTTGGCTATTTCCAACTTTCCTTCATGTGGTTTGTCTATTTTGATATATTCTTGTGCCTTAAATGAAAAAAAAAAAATTCTTGCTAAGTTGTCCAAAAATTTATGAATAAATATACAGAAAATTTTGTTAAATCATCTAGAAGCTTATTAACAAGTCTACAAGTAACCATAATATTGTTCAGAATATAAATAACTAAATCCAAAAGTGCTCAGATTTGTAAATCCGTGCACAAATCTAATTAAAGGCATCATAAGGAATACATTTTGGGTTTAAACTTGAAGATGTATATTAGCTATATATGTAATATAAATGATGTTATAGAAAGTATATTATGTTATATTAACATATTCTGATAATATAACATATGTACATAATGTACTTTCTTAGCTAAGACAACAAAATTTATAATGTTATAACTTTTTTTTAGAGAGTTTAAATTTATGGCGTCCGCTCCTAATAATAGTTTTTATCACTTAATCAAGATATCAATCGGTTTTGATATAGGCAGGCAGATCTCTTATTTAACAATCAGAGATTTTACCGGCCAAAATGAGCAAATGCCCTTTTCGTGCAAAAAAAGTGGCATTTTGCCCCATTTCCCAAACTAATTAGGGAAATGCCCCTCTTTTGTAACTTGATTTTCTAAAAATTAGGTTTTAAAAAAAAATTCTAGAGCCTTATAGTGGCGTTTTAAGGAGCCTATAGTGACGTTTTAAGGGCATATAGTGGCGTTTTGGAACTCAAGCTCCATGAACTCGAGTGATAGGCAATTTTTTTTTACCTATAACTTGAGTTCATGAAGCTCAAGTTCTAAAACGCCACTATAAGTCTTTAAAACATCAGTATAGGCTTCTTAAAAAACACTACTATAGGGCTTAACTCGATTTTGAGAAAATCGAGTTTTAAAACAAGGGTATTTCCCTAATTAGTTTGGAAAATGGGACAAAATGCTGGATTGTTTGCGCGAAAAGGGCATTTGCTTATTTTGGCCGATTTTATCAGTTGAGCTAACTAGAACCCATTTATAATGTTATAACCTTTTAACTCAAATACTTTTTTTTTTTTTTTTGACTTAAAGTTATGTTTATAAATTCTCTTGGAATATACTTTGCTTATAGTTTTATAGCATAAGTTTATAAATTCTTTTACGTATAACATTCCTTTATGTTTATTATAGCATTTAAATTATATAAACAGAAAAGTACATAAAGAGAGGGTTAAACCTATTTTGATTCCCCCATCTTGCTATTTCAGTTTGAAAAATTGGATGACAAAAACCTTCAATTATGAAAAGTTTATTCTAAAAATTTGAATTATACAAAGATTTAAGAATAAATTAATACAAAAATTAAAAATTAAAAATAAAACTTGTGTCTATTCAGTGTTAACAAAAAATACATAAAAACAATAATTATTTCTTGATACATTCAAGTTAATCATCTATAATAGCGTACTAATTTCATAGCAATTTTCCTTATGTTGATGTAAGAAATTACAATAAATTCTCTTATATAAATAAAATTTATGTTGTTGATATCATATCTCGCATCTAATTCCAAATTGAAAAACATAATTCTTTGTGAATAAAAGAAAAGAAAAAAAAAACCATTAAAAAATGATGAAATTATGAAGATGGCAGGTGAGAGAAATATAATTTTGAGAAGACACTAAAACCATAAAATTTGATACAAAAATTACATATTCAATTTGACACTATCATTAATCCTCAATAGTATGTTATACACACCAAAACAATGTTTAAAAAAAAAAAAAGGGAAGAAGAAGAAGAAGATGATGATGATGATGAAGAAGATGATTTTCATAACATACTTTATTCTCCATTATATTAGTTAAATCAAAATCCAAACTTGCAGGCATAGATTTTTTTTTTTTTTTTTGTTATTTAATTTTATTCTAAAAAATGGATTTAGTGAGTTAATTAAGAAAAAAAAAGTAAAGAAAAGGAAAAATATATATATATATATATATATATATATATATCCCAAAGATTGAGCTTTAAGAAAACAAAATCATTAAAAAAAATTGGAAAAATGCCTTTACTCCTGTTTCAATTAAAGAATGAACTTTTTTTCTTTAATGAAAGGAACTTTGATAAAGCCCCCAGTGGAAATTAAGAAAACCAGTTATTTATTTATTGAATGAAAGGATAACTTTTATATCCCACTGGGGGGAAAGAAAACCAGAAGCAATAGAACATACAATGAAGGGCACTTAGAACTAGGAGGTCCCAAATTCATCCAAAATCAATTTATAACAAGGCCTTATATATCTTTTTATTGGGTATGAATTTTGAAAATAATTGTCGGATTGAATGTTCTTTATGTTCTTAATATTCATGTCAAATTTTATTTAAATTGGATGTTATTTATTATTCAATCAATAAATTTATTTTTTATGCATAATTTTAGATCACAAAAACTTGAAATTTAAACATTTGATTAATAACATATAGAAATTGATCTTTAATCTTTTTAAAATTATATAAGCATAGAGGATACAATAAGAATATGCAATCCAATAATTAGATTTTCAAAATTAATACTCAATAAAAAAGTATAGAAGAAGTTTAAAGGGTTTCTAGTTTAGAGAGAAATTTTTTCCTTACAAAAATAGGAAGGCCATGCACCAAATCAAAATATCTAGAGACTTCACATTGGCTTTTCTAGGAACCCAGTTGAATTACCTGTGAGGATCTTTAGTGAAGTTCTATCTTCCATATCTTGCTTCTTAAACCACGATTTGTGTTGTTGAACACAACACTTGCTGCTATCTTATAAGCTAATTTTACTGACAAAACTCCACTATTTGATCTTGATCAAACCCTTATGTCCTCCTTACCTCTAGTCTAGAGAGGTATACTCTTAATTGCTTTTGCTGAATCACTGCCAAAAGTGACGAATCAAAGACTCCATGTTGTCATAGTTTTTCTGGAAGGAAGAACACCAACATATGCAAGGCAAAGTTTGTAGTTAAAAAAAAAAAAAAAAAAAAAAAAAAAAAAAAAACTGGAAATATCCTTACATGGAACAGAAGGGAAAATCGTGCATTTGTGTATTCAACAACAATTACATTCATGGGGTATGCTTTTCTGTCTATTATTGGACTGCTATTAATAATCATTTGCCTGCCTTGCTTTGAGAAAAAGAAAAAAAGAAAAAGGAAGAGGTTTCAAATGGCTCCCAGAGGACGGAAAAGCAGAAGAATAATGTTGAAGGGAAATTGCGCATGTTGAGGTGAGATCTCAGAGAGTATTTCATCAAAGGTTAGGGAAAATTTGTTAGTTGATCTCAATGAATAAGATTATAGGTTTGTTTTGTTTTTATAACTATAAAAAGAGACTAACTAAATGCATGTATAAATCTAAATTAGCAGAATTATACAAAAACACATTTTGTGTTTTAAATTGTATATTTATATTAACATTTTATTAGTAGAAAAAATAGTACACTTTATTTACTCTTGTATAATGGGAAAGAAAAAAGAAAGACATTCTTCTAATTAACTAATAACCCTCAGATTCTCTTTTAAGGCACTAGTAAGAGCTAGCAAAATAGTATGTTCTCTTTTGAGGATATACTAACAAAATGTTGCTTAATATCCTCAAGAATCCAGGTCACTTCTAAAGAATAAATTCAAGTGATCCGCTCATCCAACAAAATTAGTTTCCACGAACTCTATGTGTGGTAGCTGCTCGTGATGATAACCATTAGAATTTGGGATTTTGTTTCTCAAAAATCAGTTTAGTTAGACAATTCCTGATCATCCAACATGCAACACATAATATCTCAAATTTTGGGAGGGGGCCGGACTTGGTTTTGAACAAAATTTGAATTCAAGCTGGTGTCTATCCCGTCCTTTCTGCTATGTTTATAATTTTTCTTAAAAAAAGACTTTGCTTATAACATATGTTTATAAAGTTATTTTATTTTGTGTTTATAATAACATATAAATTAAATAAACATAGAATAATATATAAAATAAAGGGATAAACCTATTTGGATCCTATCATATACTAAAAATGTGGCTATTTGTGAAAATTGGATGATTTTACATGTCTTACCATTACCAGACGGTGGCTGCAACGACAATTGTGATGGCGACGCTCCTGCTTGTTCAATGAAAGGGTACATCTCATACCTTAGGTAGCAACTTGGGGCAAACATATTAAATCTTGTGCACATTCGGCATTAGTTAGTGATTGTCCCCATCAAGTCATACAAGCAATTATGGCATTCAGTTCTATTGATATCTTTTGTGCACTGCACCAACCCATATATAGAATCATTTTCTTTTCCACTAATCTCGTTGTTTGATTACCTGCCTTGTACAACATTTATATTCCTATAGCTTCACCTACTAGGTTGTACATTAGACCAACTGCTCCAAAATTAATTTCATCTCCAGTTGAATTTTGGTAGTGTAATGGTACACCGGTACATTTGCCACCTCAAAGAAATTACTGTCAGAGTACCTTATCATGCATTTAGAGTTCCATATGACGGCACTTCTATTTGATGGACTAAAAATGTGGCTATTTATGAAAATTGAATGATTTTTATAAACTCAAATTTAATAATCAAATCATCAATAGTGGCAGGTTTTCCTTGTTGCTCTAACGCCGGCCTATTTTCTTCATTGCAATTAGGGAGGATATATAAACAACTTTAGAGGGAAATGACTAGACAACTAGATGAGAGTTGTGGAGGAATGCTCATTTAACTAGAGAGTACAAGTTGACTAGCATCAAAGTTTTAATTTTGTTTTCAACTTTAAGCTACTTTTTAGGAATACATATATATATTTTTTTCATTTTACACAGTTAAATATAATTCCTTCTTCTCTCCCTCCATCTTGTTTCCTCCTTCTTAGTGCAAGCTGAAGGCCATAATAATAGTTGCATCAACACTTGTCTAGCCGGAAAGTCCATTCAAGACCAATTAAACGGTACTTGAGTTTATTTCCTATATGTCATTCAATACCCTAGCATTCACTTCTTATATTGTCAATATTTTCGGTGTTAATGATTGCTTTCTCCTTCTGAAAATCAATTTTCATTGCAAATCTCTTTTTTCTTTTTCTCAGGTGATCCAACTTGAGGTGGCCCCCCTCCATAAGGTTTTCATATAAAAATCTAAATTCATAGAATTATATATATATATATATATATATATATATATAGGGTTTAATATTGTACATTTATATAACTTATAAATCTAAATGTAATATTATAGGAAATATAGTATGTTATATTAACATAAAAGAATACATGTACTTATCATAGATGTACATAATATAATTTCTCAAGGGCATATGCTGACATAAAATAAATTTATAAATTTTCTTTAAAAGACTTAGCTTATGACATATGTTTATAAAGTTATTGTATTTTATGTTTATTGTTACATATAAGTTATATAAACATAAAAATAAAAAAATAAAAATAAAAAACACATAAAATAAAGAGAAAACTATTCAGGTCCCATCTTACTATTTAGTGCAAAAAATTTGAAGACAAAAATTGTCAATTATGAAGATTATATGTACTGAAAATGTGTCCATTTGTGAAGATTGAATGATTTTTTTAAACTCAAATTCTCTAATTTTATTATCAAATAAATATTATTTTATTTTGGCAAATGAAAAGGCTAAAATGACTAACTTGCATAGAAATTCAACATGATGTTGCTTACACTAGCTATTATGGAGAACAAAAAAGGAAAAAGATCATCTAGTTAGCATCATTGTCATGCAAATGTGTAATCGTGAAATATCACTTAAAGGACCTTTTGGAAAATAGTTGTACAAATAATATCATATTAGATACAATATAATAAAAGTTAGATTTAGAAGCCATGATTGCATTAAATTGCAACAATTTTTAAGATAAGAACTACTTATCTCTATATATCTCTATATATTAAAAGGATATGGAAAGGTTTTTTATTTTTTTTATTTTTTATTTTTATTTTTTTGAGAATAAAGAATATGGAAAGTTAGTTATCACCTTTACACAATTTTAATAATTTTTTAGTTGTGCAAGGTGTGTTGGGTTTAAAGTTTCTGTGTCGCTTAGGAAGTTGGTCTCCTTCTCCCTTCGACTGTAGAATTTGCCGTCCCTTCTTGTAAGGCTCTTCTTCCCCTTTCACGACAGTGTTGCATGTAGGGCTTGTGGGTTTTTTCCTTTGGGGTTTGGGATACAGTTCTTTTCTCTACTTTCTTATCTTTCCCTCTTCTCTTTCTCCTTATCAATTAAACTCTATCTCTCTTTCTATCTTATTCTCTATTCCTTTTCTATCTGTATGGATGATCTTACAAAACATTGGAACTGCGCGCCTCTCCCTGTCTGAACGAGAGGGGGACGATATTAGTCTCACTAAGGATCACTGCTTAAAGGAGCATATCATTGCAGCAAGATTTTTGACTCGGCGTGCCCTCAATATTGATGCAGTGGCAAGGACCTTTAAACCACTATGGAGGGCTGAAAATGGCTTCACAGTCAACAATGAGGGCGAACACAGGGTTCTATTTGTCTTTGATAACGAAGCAGATGTTGACCGCGTAATTTCCAGTGAGCCCTGGAGTTTTGATAAGTCATTGGTGGTGTTGCAGAAATATGACAGGCTTACCCCCATTGGTGAACTGCCTCTGGACAAGTCTTCATTCTTTGTTCAGGTGCACAACATTCCCATTGTCTTCCGAAATAAGTCTGTCGCAGAGGATATTTGTGGTTCAATAGGCATTGTTGATCGATCCACAACAGTTACAGAGTGTGAATGTGGGAATTATGTTCGGGTCAGAGTTACACTAGATGTTTTTCAACCCCTATGCCGAGGTAGAATTATAAAGCTTGAGGGTGGCGAAAAGGTATGGGTAAATTTCAGATATGAACGTTTACCTAATATATGCTATTGGTGTGGTTGTTTTGATATTGGTGACAGGGATTGCGATTTTTGGATTCAAAGTAAAGGGTCGTTAAAACCTGAATAACAGCAATTTGGATCCTTGATCAGAGCAAGCCAATTGGGTGCAACAAAGAAATCCGTGGTCCGTGTATCAGGTTACTATAAAGATAGGCTGGAAAATATTTCAACACGGCGGCAGAGGGAGGGGGGGAAAACTCCACCATCAGTTTCTCAGTCAGGAAAGATGGCGCCAAATAAGGAAAACTCAAATCAAGGTTCTGACACCGTGATTTCTGGAGATCATGGAGTCTATATGTCTATGGATCAACAAAGCAAATCTTTTCCTGATTTTCAGGATCACGGAAATAAAGGGGATTTATTTTCTCAGCAATTAAGAGAGATTGACAAAGACTTGGGAATTTACGAGGAGCCCTTGATTAATGCTGATATTGACTCAAGTCTCAACAAGGAAGCCTCTCCGCTCTTTGATTTGGATAATTTAAAAAGTTCTTTGGAGGTAAATCCGAGCTTGCCACCTCAGCATTTTCTTAGTTCCCAGACTCACAAAGAAAATAATAATATCCTTCAGGATATTACCAACTCTTCTCCTCAGCACGTGGTCTCTGAAATTCCACCCCAAGCCAAGTGGAAAAGACTTCAATGTGTCCTAGAAATTCCCATAGGCGCCAAGTCTGATCTGGCTGGTTCAAAACGCCCTTCATGCCTAGTTTTTGATCAGTGTGAGTCACCAAGTAAGAAGCTACAGGTCTCTCATGTTGATAAGGAAAATACACCGATGTTGGCGGAGGCTGGTTTCCAGCCCCGCCAGGCCTAATGAATTGCTTAGTTTGGAACTGCAGGGGGCTTGGGAACCTCCTGGCAGTTCAAGAGCTTGTGAGAGTGGTACAAGCAAAAGCACCCTCTGTCGTGTTCTTAGCCGAAACACTGGCAGATGAAGCAAGGCTAGACTAAGTAAAGGATCGCATTCAGTTTGACAAAAAGTTTTTTGTTCCTAGAGTGAATAATGGTGGGGGTCTTGTGCTTTACTGGAAATCCAATGTGGAGATTGATATTGAATCCTCATCCGTGAATCATATAGACATCATAGTTAATAAAAATTCTGGGGAACCTTGGCAGTTTACTGGATTTTACGGTGAACCCGAAACTCATAAGAGGCAAGATTCTTGGGATTTATTACGAAGTTTACATGGACGAAGCTCACTTCCCTGGTTGTGTGCCGGGGACTTTAACGAGATCATTAAGCAGTCAGAAAAATTGGGAGGAAGGTTAAGGCCTATGCACATATGCAGATTTTCCGAGATGCCTTAGATGAGTGTGAACTTATGGATTTGGGTTTCAAAGGTTTTCCTTACACTTGGTGCAAGCATTATAGGAATGGTATTTCTATTTGGGAACAGCTTGATAGGGCAGTAGCTTCCTACGAGTGGTTTTCAAGATTTCCTAGCTCGCGGGTGCACCACATAGATAATACTACTTCGGATCACAAAATTTTGTGGGTGGAACTATCTGACTTGGATTTTCAGAAAAAGCATAAGGTTTTTCGTTTTGAAGAAATGTGGTTGGCAGATAAGGGTTGTGGAGAACTAGTTGAAGGAATTTAGCAAGCCAACTATGATGTGGTTGAAGAGAAGAAGGTACTTAGGAAGTTAGATACTTGCAGCAAGGAGTTAACTTGCTGGAGTAAAGAATGTTTTGGAAATATAAAATACGTGTTGGAGAAGAAGAGAAAACTCCTAAGTCAGGCAGAGAAGAGGGCTGTACAAGGTGGAGGCACGGATTTGCTTCTACAATTGAGAAAAGAGATTAATGCTCTAATGGAAAAGGAGGAAAGGATGTGGAGGCAGCGGTCACGTCCTCTGTATCTGAAAGAAGGGGATCGAAATACTCGCTTCTTTCATTGCCGAGCAACACAAAGGAAGTGTCGAAACTCCATTACAGGTATTATGAATCATGATGAGGAATGGTGCACTCAAACGGATCAGATTTCTGCCACTTTTACTGATTATTTTCAGCAGCTTTTTACATCCTCAAATCCGGATGCACTTGAGACTGGTTTGGATTCTATTCCTCATTCCGTGACACAGGAAATGAATGCCTCCCTTTGCTGCGATTTTGAGGCTTGGGAAGTTGAAAATGCCTTGAAATAGATGGCACCATTGAAGGCGCCAGGACCTAACGGAATGCCACCACTCTTCTATCAAAATTTTTGGAGTCTAGTTGGTAGTGATGTTACTACCTCCATTCTGCATTACTTAAATTCAGGTTCAATTCCTACCCCCAAAACCACACTTTCATCACTTTCATTCCCAAGACAAAAAATCCGGAAAGAGTAACCGAGTACAGACCCATTAGTCTTTGCAACGTACTTTACAAGATCTTTTCAAAAGTACTTGCAAATAGACTAAAGCGAGTGCTTCCTTATCTTATTTCCGAACATCAAAGTGCCTTCATCAAAGGTCGCCTTATTACTGACAACATCATGGTAGCCTTTGAAACCTTGCACTATATGAAGAATCATAATTCGAGGAAGAATGGATTTATGGCTCTTAAATTAGATATGAGCAAGGCCTATGACCGGGTAGAGTGGTCTTTCTTGAGGGAAGTCATGAAAAGAATGGGTTTTAATGATAAATGGGTGGAGTTAGTGATGGAGTGTATATCTACAGTGACCTATTCTCTATTGATTAATGGTGAACCTATGGGGAATATCAAACCAAGCCAAGGTATCCGTCAAGGAGATCCATTGTCTCCTTATCTTGTTTTGCTTTGCTTGGAGGGCCTTCATAGAATGATTAAAAAAGCAGTGGATGATGGTGATATCCAAGGTGTCTCTATTTGTCGAAATGGACCTAAACTAACACATTTATTCTTTGCAGATGATAGCCTTTTGTTTTGTAGGACTACTACTCAGGAGTGTCAAAAGGTGCTAGATATACTTTCTTCATATGAGCAAGTTTCGGGGCAAAAGCTGAATAGAGATAAGACTTCTCTATTTTTCAGCAAGTCCACCTCTCTTGAGATGCAAAATCAAATCATGAGTGCAATTGGAGTTTCGGCTTTGAGACAATATGAGGCTTACCTGGGTTTACTTGCAATGGTGGGTAGAAATAAGAGAGCTAGCTTTGATCATTTGAAGCAAAGAGTGTGGAAGAGATTACAAGGGTGGGAGGGGAAATTACTTTCTCAAGCGGGAAGGGAAGTGCTTATCAAAGCGGTAATTCAAGCAATCCCCACATACACAATGAGTTGTTTAAAACTCCCAACCATGTTGTGCCATGACATTGAATCTCTTGTTCGCAAGTTTTGGTAGGGACAAAGGGGAGATAGAAGGAAAGTGCATTGGATTAAATGGGATGACTTATGCCAACATAAAACAAAAGGAGGATTGGGGTTCAAAGATCTTGTGATGTTTAATGAGGCTATGTTAGCCAAATTAGCTTGGAGGTTGCTGCATGATGATAGCTCGCTTTTTTATAGAGTATTTAAGGCTAGATTCTTTCCACATGGGACTATCCTTGATGCTAAAGAAGCCCCATCTGCTTCGTATGCTTGGAAAAGTATCCTAAAGGGGCAGGATGTCATAAAAAAAAGGAGCATTATGGAGGGTGGGAGATGGGAAGCAAATCAGAATTTGGGCGGATAACTGGTTGCCAACAAGGAATGCAGCAAGAGTTAAAACTCCAGTTCTGTGGGGTCAAGAAAACTCAAATGTTGAAGTTCTCATTAATCCAGCCACAAGGAGTTGGAGAGGAGAGGTTATAGATCATGTTTTTAATCCGGCTGAGGCAGAGTTGATCAAAGCTATTCCCCTAAGTGCATCTAGCCAATCGGATACACTGATATTGCCTTTCAATCCAACAGGTCAATATTCAATGAAATCTGGTTATAGATTTTTGCTAGAGCAGACAGACACCTCACATACACCAACCTAAGATTCTGCTTTTTGGAAAAGAGTTTGGAGTCTTGAAATCCCTTGCAAAGTCAAGAACTTTGTTTGGCATGCTTGCAAGGAAGCCTTGCCCACCAGGAAAAATTTGCAACGGAGAAAAATAGTCCCGGATGGCCTTTGCGATCGCTGCAAGACGGAGGAAGAGGACTGCTCACATGCTTTATTTTTCTGTTCTGATGTGCAGGTAATTTGGAGCTCGGAGTGGTCATGGATATTAGGTATGCAAGGGAGCAGTGTTAAAGAAATTTTCAGTCATGCATTTGCAGAAGAGAAGGATGCTGCATTACTTGCTTTCACGAGCTGGGCTGTGTGGAATCGTAGAAACCAAATTCGGTTTGGGGAGAATGCGTGCCCACTGGATCAGCTTGTACCGCTAGCAAAGGAAAGAGCAAGGGAATTTCAAAGTCTTACTCCAGCAACTCTAAAGATGCAGCACAGGAAACATACAAGATGGAAGCCACCGGACAGAGGTTACTACAAGGTTAATTATGATGGAGCGGTATTTGAGCAGCAAGGGAGAGCTGGCTTAGGTGTTATCATTCGGAACTCAGTTGGGGGGGTAATGGCATCATTGTCGCAGCAAGTTCAGCTCCCCACATCAGTTTCGCAGGTGGAAGCATTGGCAACAAGAAAAGCAACAGAATTCGCCCTTGGGATTGGAATTAATAACATAGTTTTGGAAGGTGATTCGGAGATTGTCTACAGGGATCTTCTGAGTGATCCTCCTTCTCTGGCTTTACATGGGCATTTGATACAGGATGTTAAAGCTCTGGTCCCTTTATTTTCTAGTATCAGTTTTAGTCATGTAGGTCAGTCAGGAAATAAAGCCGCCCATTCAATGGCTAGAAGGGCAATTCTTTCAGAAAATTTAATGTCTGGATGGAAGATGTACCACCAGACATCCTTGATGTAATTCGGGCTAATTTCAGCCCCTCCTGATTTTTATATAAGTGCATTGTTCTTTCTCAAAAAAAAAAAAAAAAAAAAAAAAAAAAAAAAAAAAAAAAAAAAAAAAAAAAACCTTTACACAATTTTAAAATTACCCCAATTAAAATATATATTTCACACTTATCTTAAAGAAAACTAAAGGCACAAGGGAAATATAAAAAATCATTTTAATTTGTTTTTTTAAGAAATAAAATCAATCTCAAAAGAATTCATATTCCACTCCCAAACCCACTATGCCAATACCAAGCAGTTATCTAAATTCAAAAAGATCAAGCAGTTAGAATTCCAAATTTAATGTACACAAATTCTTGATTAACTCCCATTTCCACTAAAATTCAGTTACATGCTCTATATTATATTTTCTGTTATCATTTGTATGCCACTTCCTTTTCTGTGTTTTTTTAATCAAGTTTTTATAAAATAAAATAATTTTCTGGAAATTATTCAAGGGTTTTGTCCTGCATTCATGGCAAGTGCTTTGGGAATTTCTCATTCCTATTTTTATATTTGTTTTTGTTTTGATAATTGATGCTGCATTAAAATGCAATTGCATAATTTAGGCATGATGCTAATTATTTGTGTTGCATTTTGGTTTTTTAGGTTTCATAGATACTTTTGTCATATAAAAAAATAAATAAATAAATAAATAAAGAGATACTTTTGTCTGTCTAAAAGAAAAGCAGCTGCATGAGAGAAAAATTTACTTGGTAATCCTATAATCCTATATGTGCAGACGATATAGTCCAATAATTACAAAATTCTGACTTGAACTTTTATCAGTTCCAAAACCGTGAGTCAGATCATATTTTTTTGGGCCCAATTGGAAAACAAAAACAATTCTTTTTTCTATCCATCGTTTCCTATGTGAACCTAATAGAGGAAATCACCCAGTTTTCCTTCTTGAGTTTTCAATCTATCCAATTTTCAGCCTAGCAAAATATATCATAAGATTCATAACAATTAACAAATTATATAATTCAATTATCAAATAAAGAATCTTCTTTCTGAGGATACAAAAAAGCCAACAATTACTAACTTGCAGAAGCTGATGAACAAGATGGAGCTAAGGCCAATTGACATGGAGATCCACAAAATAGATAGCTAACGTCTGCCATACGTACAGTCCAAAAAAAAAAAAAAACTATGTGATTATGGTCAATGCCATTATTGTGTGAATGTGTTGATGCAGAATATGACTCAAAGGGTCTCAGGAAAAAGGATTTGAAAAAAAAAAAATATTGCGTACATTATCAGAAATCAAAACAAACAAAAACTCAAATTAAGGTCATGTTTTAGAGGCATGGAATATCATGTAAGGTATGTGTCTTGGCTATTTATAGCTTTCCTACAACTTATTTATTGTCTATTTTGATTTACTATTATAATTTGAATGAAAAGAATATTTTGTTAGATTATCTTAGAATGTATGGACACGTCTATTAGTAATCATGAAATTATTTGTAATGACTATAAATGCATAAACAAAATCATGTTAAATTGTCGTGTAATTTATGAATATGAAAAGAAGTCAATCATATAGGAACATGCGTATATATGAATGAGTCTACACGTAACCATAAAATTGGACATAATATAGCTAACTTAATCCATGTACATATATTCATAAATCTATGTACAATTCACAGTTTACATGATTACGAAAGAATACATTTTGGGTTTAGAATTGAACATTTATATTACTTAAATTATAGAAAGTATATTTTGATATATTACTGTAAAAGAAAACATTCCTTCTAACATATATACGTAATATACTTTTTCAAGGGGGATATGTTAACATTCATAATTTATAACGTTATAACGTTTCAATTAGAATAAAACACAATTCTTCCCTAAAAAAGAAGAATATAACACATTTTAAACATAAATCAGAATGCTATGTTTATAACATGCTTTTTAGTTATGTTTGTAATAACATATAATAAATTATATAAACAAAAGAGAATACATAGAAGAGAGGGATAAACTTAATAATTTTAAGTGAATTTAATATTCACTAGTGTTCGTTTGGCAAAGATTATTTTTGCTAACTTATTTTACTATTCAGTTTATTTTTACTACTATTCATGGGTTCTATTACACTTTTTGATACTATTCAATAGTCCCATTGTACTATTTCAGCTAACTTTTACTTTTATCCACAGTACTTTTAGTAAAATATTTTCAGTTTCAGCAAAATAAGTAGTTCTCAAACAGACACAATTGATTCAACGAATGACAAGGAGGGTCTCATCATCATCTTCTACTCATTTAGGCATTCATGGGGATGGGGCTGATCATGAGTGCAACAAGGATTCGCAAATTATCTAAAATAAATCAGCTAAATCATACCAGAAAAGAGTGTATCAATGGGGCTCATCATCTTCTACTCATTCACTAATTAAACTGTTGGCAAACTATCCAAATTAATTGAACTAAAGCTGTTGATCAATCATAGTAAAAAAGAGTGAATGCTTTAAAACTATGATTATGCATATCCCTTTCATTAGTCCGCTATTCTAAATTTAAAAATGCATAAAGCACCTAACGCTGACATATAAAACCTTTTTCAAGAAATAGCTTTTTCAATAATTTGCTCCTTTCCACTTGAAGCAGAACTTAGCTTTTTCTTCATAATTCTTCTTGCATCTTCCCGCGTTCCAGAACAAAGTCGGTCATACGTGTCACATTGCCAGCTAACCTCTTTATGAACAATGAATCTTAACCATGAATTATTCTCACCGTTCTCGAATGATCAAGATGGATTGGCTAAAAAATGTCAACTATGCTTCAAAATGTGGCCAATTGTGAAAATTGAATGATTTTTATAAATTTAAACTTATTACAATTATAAGAATACTCAAAATTATCATGCTAGCTTTAAAGATTATATAAGTTTATTAGCAAATAAAGATTGTTCTTTTTAGGAAACAAAAAGGAAAAAACACATTGAACTCCCATTTTTCTATCCATCATGCCCAATATGAACGTAATAGAGAAATCACCCAAGTTTCCTTGAGTTTTGGATTCATCTAACAAATTATATCATAAAAAATATTTAAAGAAAATATATTATGTTATATTAACATAAACTGATAAAAGAATACAATGCTTATACCATATGTACATGATATACTTTCTTAAGGGCTTATAGCCTTATACTAAGATAACATATTTTATAATGTTATAATATTTTAATTATAATATAACAAAATTTTAACATAAATTTATGTTAATAAATTCTCTTAGAATTAACTTTGAAATAACATAAGTTTATAAATTCTTTTACGTTTATGACATTCTTTTATGTTATGTTTATTAGAACATATAAATTATATAAACAGAAGAATAGGTAAGGAGAGGGATAAACCTGCTTGGATCCCCGTCTTGCTATTTCAGTGTGAAAAATTGGATGGCAAAAATCTTCAGTTATGAAAATTTTTTTTTTCTAAAAATGTGAATTATACAAAGATTTAAGAATAAATTAGTACAAGTCTACTCCATGAGTTTATTCAAGCTTTCAAAATTATTGTATGACAATATCAACTCAACCTTGGCTAGATATTGGTGGGGTCAGAAAAATGAAGAGAAAAAAATTCATTGGATAAACTAGCAGAAGTTTGCATACCATGTTGCGCTCCGGTTAAAGCAGCAACACATAGTGGAGCACTCGGTGGCACGGTTGGATCAGCCAGTTTGGAGGAAAATTTGGTTGCTAAATGTTCCTCGGAAAGTTCGGACTTTCATTTGGAGGGCGTGTTCAGACTTCAAACAGCCTACCTACTTGGGACAACCTACATAGGAGGAAGGTTTAAGTTGAGGCGGTATGTGGTATATGCGGCCAACAACCTGAGACCACAGGATATATTTTGTGAGAGTGCCCTCTTTCTAGGAATGTATGGGCTATGGTCAAAGGGAAGAGACACAGAAGTGTTCCAACGAGGTTAGAGACTTCTTCCTGCTATTTGGGTTCATGGTACCGAATTTGGATCAAAGGGACCTTGAACGTTGGGCTATAGTGGCCTGGTCTATTAGTACATCTAAATAAACTTATGTTTATTAACTTCTAACAATAATTATTTCGGGATACATTTTAAGTTAATCACCTATCAAAGTGTACTGAATTTTATGGCAATTTTCCCTACGGTTGAAGCCAAAAGTTACAATAAATTCTCTTATATAAAGAAATCATGTTGTTCGTATTATATCTGGCATAGTGGTATCTTATTAAAAAAAAAAAAAAATCATTGTGAATAAAAGAAAAGAAAAGCAAAAAGAAAAGAAAAATTATATGTTTTCAACATTTTCACAATACATTTTAAGTGACAAGTTTTTACGGGTTATTACTAGTGGGGCAAAAAAGTAATTTCAATGGTAGATTCAAATTACAATTAATAACAATTAGGACAAGACTTAGGTACAGTACTTAAGTGATGTTCCTTGCGTTCCCTTCTTAAGATTTTGCAATGTGAATTTTTTCACATGGGATAGAAGTGTATTTTTTTTAATTAAGTAGATACATGGTTAGATGTTAGGGGAACTTAAGAAAGCTACGGTACTATATCTAAGTTTTGTTCTAACAACTAACCAATTATGAATTGTTTAGAAATATTATGGAGGTAGCACTTCTAAAAAAAACATTTAAAAAATGATAAAATGATGACAATGATAGTGAGAAGATGCAAAAACCAAAAAAAGTTGATACAAAAATTACACATTCAATGTGACACTATCATAAATCCTCCATATTATGATATACTCACCAAAACAATGTAAACAAAATAAAATTTTCAAAAAAAAAAAAGAAAAAAGAAAAAGAAAAAGATAATGATTTTAACAACAAAATTTATTTTCCATTATCTTAGTTATTTCAAATCCCAAACATGCAAATATAGTTTTTCTTTATATTTTTATAAAAATTAATCTAAAAGCTGAATTTAGTAAATTAACTAATAAAAATTGTAAAGAAAGGGAAAAGAAATATTATAATTTTAAATCCTAAAGATTAAGCTTAAGAAAACAAATCATTAGAAAGATTGAAAAAATGTCTTTACTCCTGTTTCAAAGAATGCAACTTTTTTTCTTTAATGAAAGGAACTTCGATAAAGCCACTAGTGAAAAGAAAACCTTTTTTTAAGAACATACAATAAAGGGCCCTCACAAACTAGGAGGTCTTAGTTTCATCCAAAATCAATTTTACAAAGTAGGAGGGTCATGGCCCAAATAAAATATCTAGAGATTGAATACTTCATATTGACCATTCTAGGAACCCAATTGAATTTCCAGTGAGGATCTTTGGTAAAGTTCTTTCTTCCATATCTTTGCTTCTTAAATCACAATATGTTGTGCTTTTGGAAACAACACTTGCTGCTATCTTATAAGCTAATTTTATTGACAAACTCCACTATTTGATGTTTAGCAAGCCCTTTTGTCGTCCTTAACTCTAGTTTAGAGAGGTATACTCTTAATTGCTGCTGCTGAAACATTGTCAAAATTTTCATGCCGAAGGCACCAAATGGTGTCTTTTGTATCCTCCTTAGGATTCCACCAGAATCGCTGAATCAAAGACTCCATATTGTCACACTTTTTGTGGAAGAAAGAACATCAACATATATAGTATAGGTTGGGATGGCCTGAGCCATTGACCTGATGAGAGTGGCTCGCCTCGTCTGCAAAAGGAACAGATGCAACTTGAACCAGCATATTGGATGATGCAAAATGTCTTCTTAAGCACAAAAATACAACTACAAAAAATGCAACTTGAACCAGCATACCACGCCAGCTACTGCGGCTAGTTGCAAAATTTCATCTTCTAAACATGCGCAATGCAGAGTTTTCAGTAAAAACAAACAAGAAATGCTGAAATTTACATTTGAAGAAAAACCCATACATGGAACAGAAGGGAAACGTTTGCCAACATGGCCGGGGTAAATCCATTGAAAATAGTCTATTTAATCTACCTGATTCTCTCTCTACTGTTAAGTCCAAAAGAAATTGTCCAATCTGAGCAAGCACCATTACCGTGCATATGTGTATTCAACACCAATTATGTTCATGGATTATGCTCTTCTATCTATTGTTGGACTTCTATTACTAATCATTTGCCTGCAAGAAAAAGAAAAAGAAAAAAAGGGAGAGTTTTCAAATGGCTTCAGGAGGATGGAAAAGAAGACAGTTGAAGGGAAATGAGCATGTTCGGGTGAGATCTCAGAGAGAATTACATCAAAGGTAAGGGAAAATCTGTTAGTTGATCTCAATGTATAGGATAATAGGTTTGCTTTGTTTTTATATCGGTAAAAAGAAACTAACTAAATACATGAATAAATCTAAATTCGCAGAATTATACAAAAATTCATTATGTATAAATCTAAGTTTGCAGAATTATACAAAAAACACAAACACATTGTGGGTTTTGAACTGTACATTTATACTTATAAATTTAAGAAGTAATGTTATAGAAATTATATTGTGTTATATTAACATTTTTTTTAGTAGATCAAATAGTAGACTTTCTTTATTCCTATATAACGGGAAAGAAAAAAGATGGACATTCTTCTAACCAATCAATGATCTCTTCATTCTTTTTTGAAGTACTAGCAAGAGCTAAAGCAACACAAGTAACAAAGGATATACTAACAAAATGTTGCTTAATATCCTCAAGAATCCAAACTACTTCCAAAGAATAAATTCAAGAGATCCACTAATTCAAGAAAATTAGCTTCCCCAAAATCCATGTGCACAACCATCAGAATTTGGGATTTTGTTCTAAAAAATCAGTTTAGTTGGACAATTCCAGATCATCCAACATGCAACATATAATATCTCAAATTTCGGTAAGTACAATTTTTGAAGGGCAGCATCTATGACTTATAAAAACCAAATATGCATGGTCAGCTTGAATGTGTTTCAAAATGGAGCCTAAAGTCAAACAACTTATGCAAAGGAACATTCCCAATAACGCGTGATTATATGATTCGGCTTGGGAGGGATCAAAGAAGACCAAACTTGGTTCTAGAAAGAGTTACAGTGAAGATATGAGGGCCTTGTGTCAAACCCAAATTCTTCTTCAAATTTACAAAACCATGATTCTCAAGTCAAGCTTCACACACATTCCCAAAAGGTTCAAAACTCTGATAATTTATCTCTTGAACAGTGGCGGCTCCAGAGTTTTTTTTTAGGGGGGTCAATATTAGCGGAGCTAGGAATTTATCGTAGGTAAGGAAGTAGAAAATAAAATAACTAATTTTTTTTTTCTTTACATACCACTTCCATACAATTTAGCATACAATATAACTATATTTTACAATAGTCTAAAAAATTATTAATAATTTAGAGATTAGTAAGACAACAACTATTGAATACATAAAAAAATAGAATTAAATAACTAATCATGCATTCTTGTCAAATAACTAATCAAACATTCTTTTAAAACAACTAATCATACATTTAATAAAATACAAATGTAGAAGAAAAGTGCAAGAAAAAACAATTTCATTCTGTTGTAAATGCCAAAGTAAGTCAAAGTCTGAGAGAGAGTTTTTTTTTTTTAATGAATAAGTTAAATTTTGAATTTTCTTTAATTTATTATAAAATTAAATATTTTAAGAGTGTTGCTATTGATACAACACTTTCACAAAAATTTCACAACAAAATCTAGATGGTAGGTAAGAAAAAGTTATTTTAGTTACAGGTCTAGATAAAAGCCAATTACAACTTACTACTTAATTTTTATTGTGAAATTATTATGAAAATATTATGAAAATAGTACTAAAATGATCATATTTAAGTTAATTTCAGTTGGATTTTAAGAAAAAAATTAGGGTCAGGGTGTTTAAATTTTTATTTTAGAAGGGTCAAAACAAAAAAAAAATTAAAATTTTTTATATAAAATTGCTTTTGTTGGGGGCAGGTCAGGGGGTTCATTTGAACCCCCTGGGCTGTGTTTAATGCCGCCCCTGCTCTTGAATTACACATCTCTTCTAAACTGAATTTGAATTCAAGTTGGTGTCTATCCCTTCCTTTCTGATATGTACAGCCTTATCCATTACAGCCTTATCCATGTTAAAGTCTAAAAGAATGTAAATTGAATTGTATGTAATAAAGTATAAAGGTCTGCCTTATATAGGTGGACATTGTGTGATTTACAAGTAACTTACAACTATGCGCCTAAGCCCATTGGGTTTATACAACATTATTCTAACATCCCTCGTTAAACTTATTTTGGGTGATGTGATGTCGACGTGAGTCTAGAAGTCAAAGCACAAAAGCATCCTAGTGGAGGAGGCTTAGTGAATATGTCAGCAAGCTAATCTTGGGAAGAAATGGATTGTAGCTGCACGGCACCTTGAAGTAGATGATGACGAATAAAGTGGCAGTCAATCTCAATATATTTGGTACACTCATGGAAGACGTCATTGTGAGCAATAGTGGGTGCTCTAACGGTGTCTAGAATGTGACGAAGTTGCATTCAGAATAATCATTTTTTTGAAAAAGTCAAACATGGGTCAAAATCAACATTCAAATTCAACTCTACTTGTCAAAGTCAACGCATCTAGTCAACTCTATATATAAGTCAAAGGCAACATAGCTCGGTCAACCAGATCAAAGTCACCACTAGTCGATTCACAAGTTAAAGTTAAATCAGGTTGAGTCAACTGTGATGACATGGTGCTGATGTGGATGAGTTAGGGCTGACGTGGTTTGATGATGTCACAGATTTGGTGGTGGTGCATGAACTTGTGACCTAATTGAGCTATGTGATAGAAGTTTGGTTAGAGTGTGGAGTCCCAAATAGCTGTCGACTTCCTCAATTTTGTAGATTGGCGAGGGAGCATTGTGGTGGTTCCAGTGGTTGTCTTATTAGAGGTTACCTAAGAAGGCAAATGAGAATTCAAATTGGAGTCTTCGTATGGTGCATAGCAAGTTGTACAGTGGTGGATTGGGCTGATTTCGGTGTTGTTGGGTTTGTAATTCTCCAATCAACAGGCCTGTGTATATGGTTATTCGGGTTTACAAATGATTGAAGTGATTCACGATGGCAGAACCTACAGTGTGAGTTCTTGGCTAATGATAGTGGTTCTCCTTTGATGGAGATGTCAACAATGGAAGACAAACCTACCAAGATTATAGCAAAGATTCAGAGCAGTGGCCCTGATACCTTGTTAAAGTCTGAAAGATTGTATATTGAATTGTATGTAATAAATTACAAGGGTCTGCCTTATATAGGTAGACAAAGAGGAACACAACTATGGATTTTTGTAATGTCCATCCTACATTAAGATCTTCATCAATTTGTATCATTTACCATGCATAAGAGGTTTTGTAATGTCAATATTCACTCTTATATGAAGGAAAGAGCCCCAGGCGAGACCATTCTTAGGAGCATCAACATTAAGGAGTCTGCCAATCTCATTTACTACACGAGCCCCCACATCTTTATTCATGCTTCTAATGAAGGAATGAAGACACGAATCCAAAAAAGGAGATTGATGACTTGTAACATTGCAAAGATTGAGATTACCATAAAGCATTCATTAGGATGAGTCTCTTTTTAAAAGACCAAGGACTTTTATATAAGATTTCCCTTAAATTCTCCTTCTTAACGAAATTAGCCAGAAATTAATTCTGTCCAACCTCTCTAATGGTTACCTTATGAGAACAAAGCCAAAGATGAAAAATGGTGGATTTAAAAGTTTCCTTGTTGAAATCCTTGTTAGTTTGCAATTTGAATAAAATGTTGAGTTGTGATTGCTGTTTAGACAGGGCCACCTCGTGAGGTTTCACAGCCATCACACATTTTTCGACTTCTGACAAAGAGAGATTTGTATCTTGCGGGAAAAAAAAGTTGGTGGTTTTACCTTTCTAAGACCCCTGAGAGACAAAGAGAGACGGTTTTATGTTACATTAACATAAAAGATTACATGTCCTTATAACGTATATACATAACATGCTTTCTCAATGACTTATGTTAACATAAAATAATTTACAATGTTATGACATTTTAATTTTAATATAACATATTTTTAACATAAATTTCATCGTTATGTTTATAAGTTTTCTTAAAAAGACTTTGCAGATAACATATGTTTATATAATTTTTATTTTATACTTATAGTAACATATATTTTTATAAACATAAAAGAATACATAAAATAAAGAAATAAAACTGTTTGGATCACATCTAACTGTTCTAGTACAAAAACTTTGATAACAAAAAATTATGAAAAATTTGTACTCTCCAAGTTTAGGGATGACAAGGATGTTCTCCATCATCAAATCTTCAGAGTATAAGCTGATTGTCATCAAACCCTTCATCCTTAAATTTTGATAGTACAAGCAGATAGCTACCAAAGCACTTGTTCCTTGCCCTTCATCCTTAAAACATAGATAATACAAGCTAACCACCATCAAAACTTAATTTTTTTTCAACTTTGAGCAGCTTTTTAGGAATACATTCTTTTTCCTTTCCAAATTTAAATATAATTTCCCCATCCTTTTTCCTCCCTCTCACTTTTTTCATCCTTTATAGTGGTAAGCAAACGCAACAAAAGGAGCATCACAAGCTTAAAATTACGTTTAGCTTAAAGTAGGTGTATTTCCTACATGCTCCTCAACACAATCTCATTCAGCTACTCTCTTATAGTTGCTTTCCAACTTGAGCTGGCCCCTTCCATAAGGTTTTTCTATATAAATCTAAATTCATAGAATTATATATATATATATATATATGAGTTTTATATTGTACATTTATATATATATATATATATATATAACTTATAAATTTAAAATGTAATATTATAGGAATTATATTTTGTTATATTAACATAAAAGAATATATGTGTTTATAAAATCTATGCATAGTATACTTTCTCAAAGGCATATGTTGACATAAAATAAATTAAAATGTTATGACATTTTAATTAGAATAAAACACATTTGTAACACAATTTAGAATGCTATGTTTAAAAATTTTCTTAAAAAAGATTTTGCTTATAACATATGTTTATAAAATTATTTTATTTTATGTTTATTATAATATATAAATTATATAAACATAATAGAAAAAATAAAATAAAGACGCAAAACTATTTGTATCCCATCTTATTATTCTAGTGCAAAATATATGACGACAAAATTTGTCAATTATGAAGATTTTATGTACTAAAGATGTACACATTTTTTTTAAAATTGAATGATTTTTTTAAAACTCAAATTGTATAATTTTATTATCAAATAAAGATTATTTTATTTTGACAAATGAAAAGGCTAAAATGACTAACTTGCACAGAAGTTCTCCATCATGTTGCTAAGGCTTATAATAGAGAACCAAAACAATTTTTTTTTTTTTGTTTTTTTGTTTTTTTTTTTTTTTGGAGGAAAGGGCCAATGATATTATAAATCAGAAAGGAAGACTAAATTAGCTTGAAAAGTACAACAAAATTATGGTAGAACATCTTATATCCACACTAAAATATCTAGAATATTTATAGAATGTTTAGCTAGATTATGAGCTAAGTTATTTCCCTCTCGTCTAGTATGAGAAAAGTTCAAACAATGGAAACACTTATAAAAGAACATTGCATCTTTGATGAAGCTACCAAAACCAACAAAACTGATTGAATCATCGGTAAGGGCCTGTATCACCAACAAAGAATCCCCTTCCAATGTAGCTTGGATGATACCCACTTCCAATGCAAACTCTAGAGCTCTGGTTGCTGCAGCAGCTTCAACCTCAAGACTTGTAAGAAGGTAAGGCAGCTGTTGGGACATTGAAGCAATGACTAAACCTTGACAGTCCCCAATTACGACACCAATTCCAATCTAGTTTGCTTCTGGGAAGACAGCACCATCAAAATTTATCTTGAATAGGTTTGGGGGTGGTGGAAGCACAAGGGGAACTCTCCATAAACTCTACGTACCTGCTTTTGGAAAGTTGAGCAAGATGGTCTAGATGACAACTAGGCTGTGAGGTCCGAGTTTGGTTTCTGTGATTCCAAATCCACCAGACTTGGGTCACGAAAAGATCAACGTTAAGCTTCGAGTAAAAAAGCCTTAACAACAGCTCTTTGAAACTTGTGAAAACTTGGAAATTCTTGAAGTTCCATGAATGATCTTTATTTCACACCACGTCCAACTGAGGGCAAGCCCACAAGGCATAGATTATATCCTTTGGAGCTGACCCACAAAGATCATAGGTAGGGTCTGAGATGATCGTTATACAAGCAAAATTGGATTTTTTGGGAATACCATTCCTGCAAGCTCTCCAAATCAAGTTCTTTATTTTGTTCGGGGTGTTGAGTGTCCACACTTGCTTCCATAAGGCTTTATCTCTCGGACAAGGGGGAGAATCAGTTAAAGGCTCATGGTACTCCCTCAAGAAATGGTAGCCCGTTTTGCTTGTGTATCCCCTAGTCTGAGTAAGAGGCCAGAATAGAGTCTTCTGCTGCTTGCCTTCCAAGTGGAATGTTCTTAATAGCAGCAGCATCCAGTGGAGTAAAAAGGGAGTCAACTAGATGTCCCTTCCATTGCCTACTACCTTCATCAATAAGTAGATCAAATGTTTCTTCGCCATGAGCTTCATCAGTTGAGTATGCCACCTTAACATTCTCCTTCCCTGGAAGCCAGAAATCATTCCATATTTTAATGGATTTCCCATCCCTCACTCTCCACTTCACTCCCAATTTGAGAACCTCTCTCCCTATTAACATGCTTTTCCAGGCATAGGAACCTGACTTCGTGTGCATGCTTCCATAATTGAACAGTTTGGAAAAAAGCGAGCTTTGAACCCCAGTGACATACACATGTTGACTAACAAACCCTTTAAAACACTTAAAATTAAGGAAATAAAATACTTTTGGCCCTGGGAAGTCTCTCTATGTGACATACACATGTTGGCATACCAAGGATATTGTTATTTTGGTCTGGCAAATTGAAATCTAGTCTCTGTATACTCCTAGTTGTAAAGGCTATGAGCATTTATACCCTAATAATTGCATGTTCCATACAATACTTTTGCTACTTGTCCAAATTTGCGTGAGAATAATGACCTACATGTGTTGTGTATGCGGTGGCAAAGTCAGGATTAAGTTCAAGGAGGGCAAAAATTAAAAGATAGTATTAAAAATACAATTAATTTGAAAATTTTAATTAGTATTAGTAACAAAATAAAACAATTTTACATAGTGATAAGGGTATAAAGGTAAAAGGGTCAAAATAAAAATCAAAGAGATATGCTATCAATAGTGTCATTGAGTGTTTTGTTGCTTTTTATGTTCCAGTGATAGCTTGTAGTTGTTAGTGTGAACGTGGAGTGTGTTTTGTTTTTCTCTATTTCAGGTGGGACAAAGAAGCAAACTTTTGGCATGATACAAGTAGAGTGAAGAAAGTTTTAGAGGAGTCAAGGGGGTCAACTGCCCCTCCTCGACCCCCCTGACTCTGCCCTTGTGTGTATGGCTTGATTTCTTGTTGCTAATGTGTCACTTCATTCTCTATCAAATTTCCCTGATAATCTTCTCTTATAAGTCAGTTAGAAAATAAAAGACTAAGATATCTAAGAGAATAAGTTGGCGTTAATGGCAAAATTGACATTATGACAAAAAGACAATATTTTCTTCTTGTCTAAGTAGATGTGTTACAGAATTGCAACTCAACCTGACATTCCAAATTATATCCGTGCTGTATAACCATGCTGAATTTGATTATTATTATTTTTATTTTTTTTAATCGTAAAAATTTGCCATGCAACATATTTTCTGTTCTCATCTCAATTACATAGTGTAAACAGCTGCTACTTCAATAAATTGCATCTGTATGATATAGGTGTTGAACTGCTGGGACAATAGGAGCGAAGTAGGAGTGGTCATGTGTAGCTTCTTCATATTGTCACAGTTTTGTATCCTTAGGACTCCACCTGCTGCAACGAATCAAAGACTCCATATTGTCACAGTTTTCTTGGAAGGAAGAACTCCAACATATACAGGGTGGGATGGGCTTGGGCCATGAAACTGATGAGAGTAGCTCGCCCAGCCCACAAAAGAAACAGATGCAACTTTTTTTTTTTGGAGAACCAAACTATTTCATTAAAGCAAAAAAGACCAACTAACAAGAATTAACAATCAAACACGGTAAGTCAAGTGGAACAGACTTCATCCAGACTTCTAATGGAAAAGAAAACCTTGCTCTCCTGAACCGAGGTATGAGCTACAATATTGCCCTACCTCTTAGTGTGAGAGGAGTGAATTTGTAACAAACTTGACATAGACTTAATGTCTTTTATAATGTGCCCGATGGACGAGTGAGCTAAATCCTTCTTGTTTAAGGCCTTGACTACCATCTCCGAGTTCCCCTCAAAAATGACCTGGTTGAAGCAAAGTTCTACGGTGAAGAGGACTGCCCTTCGAGCCTCCAAAGATTCCAATAACCTCCCTTTTATCATACCGGATTTCATCACCCAGCCCCACCTCATTCAAATCCTTGAACACAGGCCCATCATAATTCATTTTAAACACACAAATGCAACATGAACCAGCATATTGGTTGATGCAAAATGTCTTCTTAAGCACACAACTACAAGAACAACAAAAAATTGTAGGGAACATGGCATACCATGCCAACTACACATGCCGCTAGTTGCAATTTTTCATTTACAAAACATGCGCAAGGCAGAGTTTAAAGTAAAAAAACAAATAAGAAATAATGAAATTTACATTTGAAGAAAAATCCGTACATGGAAGAGAAGGGAAACATTTGCCGTTGGGGCAAATCCATTAAAGATATTCTATTTAATATACATGATTCCCTCTCTCTCTCTCTCTCATGTGCACTAACCAACCATTGACAAATCGGAGGAAAGATCACAACTAGTTGACCTCCTCTCATGTCGAGGGGAATGATCACTGTGTTTGTGGCTCTTGTGAGTGCGTTCATCCCTATCCTTCGAGCTCCTTTTGTGACTTCTGCTTGAGGAGCTCCTCTTGTGATGCCGTTCTTCCCTCCTAGAGGAGCCCATATTGTGAGAACGATCATCTCTATCCACAGAGGTCCTTTCACTATAATGTTCTTCCCTCTCCACAGAACTCCATTTATTAGAGTGCTCGTCTTGATACAAAGAGCTCCTTTTGTGATATCTATCCACAGAGGTCCTTTCCCTGTAATGTTCATCCCTCTCCACAGAGCTCCATTTATGAGAGTGTTCTTCTTGATCCAAAGAGCTCCTTTTGTGATATCGATCTTCACCATCCACAAAACTCCTTTTGTGAGTGCGATCTTGCACATCTCTCTTTTGAGATCCTTCTCTGTCCGCTGAATTCCTTTCTCTTCTTGGAGGAGATGGGTCCTACAACCACAATATGATATTAAAGATATATTTACTTTCGACTGGAGGTTTTATGAGTTTAGGTTTGATAATTCATCAGACCTACAAGATTTGAAGCAAACTTCTACATAGAAACATATCCGCTCCATCCCATATTATTAGTCTTGTTTAAAAAAATCCAATTTTATAAGAGAACATCATTTAATGCACTACTTTTCAAATAAAAGGTTAAGAGTCCGTTTGGTAGTAGTATTTAAGTATTGTTGTTCAGTTTTCTGTTGTTTAAAAGTGTGTACCAAACAGCCCCTAAAGGTTTCGAAATCTTTAATTTAAAATCAGATTAAATAAATGAGTATTTTCTTTTCAAAAAAAAAAAAGATGAAGCTAAGTTGTGAAAATTTTGTAATATTTGTCTGTAGACTTTTTCAAAAAGACTATATTTTGATACATCTCACTGTGGAATAGAGGTCCAATAAAAAATATTGGAAGGAAGGATTACTCAAGATCTAAAAGTCAATTGATATTAGAAACAGTTGAGAGTTTTTAACAAGTCCAAACGTCATCATTTGTAGTGAAATGGAAAGGAAAATATAGGTAAAACTACTGAAGTGGATACTCATGAGGCTTCTTGGAATATTATATATATATATATATATATATATTTTTTGATAAGTAGAAACTGTAGAATATTAGAATTATTTGTAACATGTCTATCTATAACAGAGTCCACCTCGTACTATATGCCATTATTTATTTTCCTTCCTCCTATTTATCCCTCAAACCACATAGTAGGATATGAGCCTATGCCAGGTAGTATGTCTCTTTGTGAAGGAACTGTAGAAGGCTAATAAGGTAAGAAAAACAGTACCTGAAAACGTGACATGTATCTTCCCTCTGGTGGAGGTGGAATTCCAAGCCTCTTCAAATCATCAAATGGGATTGGTTTCCTGGTTGAGTAATTTAGGATATGGAGAGAAGTTAATACCATAAATAAGAAGGATGGTGCAACTTGCCATCATATACCAACAAAAGATTTAACATTTCCAAGCAAATTGTTAGGTTTCATCCAGATTTTACTAAATACGAAAGTTTGAATTTTTGCCAGATTAAGCTTGGTACATAATGCCTGCTAGTGCAAGTTGCTAAACCATCAAGGAAATCTTTTTCATAATACTCCAATTCTCCAACAGGTTGCTAGAAAACATAAAAAGAAACCAAAAAACTCGCAACTGTAAAGCAAAGTTCTAATGCAAAAGCATTTTCCACCCAATCGAACTTGGGACGAGAAGAACAAAAAAATGGCATAAGCTTCTGGCCCATCCAATAAATCTGTGTACTTAAAACTTTGATATTTATACTTGCTAATGAGCTCCATCTCAAATGACACCTCCTTTAAAAACAGTGTGTTTAGAAAGTGCACAACTTATCAACCAAAACGTAGGGTTTTTTCTTTAAATGTGTACACTAATTTTTCCTTTCTACAGGACCCAAGTGCAATTTCCCTTCTCACAAAACTTCTATAAAATATCTGAGGCAGTGTTCAATGAAACTAATTCAAAAGATTACTTGCAACTCAATAATTGAGTTTTAAAACAAACAAATTGAAGGTGACAAAAGTAGCATCTAGGAAACAAAGTGGCAATATGACATTCAATGATTGATGAAAAAAATTGAACCAGAGAGCTAAAGCATACAGAGGAGCTCGAAATGGTTTTTCTCGTCCTCCAAAACGAAGTTGTCCTGACTCCTTCTCACCACCAAGACCCCCTCCTGCATGGGGGGAAAACAATATTAATAATATTGAATAATATATGGAGGCAACAGAGTTTCAGAAATGAGATTTTTAAACTAACCTAACCTCCTTGGAATCCACCCTGGCATCAACTGTTGTCGGTAGTAATCAACTATAATTTTACAATCATCAATCATAGAATGGTGAGCATCCTGCAAACCAGAGTTGTATGGAAAAGATCAGCATTTTTGGTTTCCACTAGCAAAACCACCACAAGTGCAAACAGGATGACTTCATTAAAGAATAGTTGTCTCATTCAGGTGGATAAAACCAATTAAAAGCCATGATTAATATATTTTGAACCATGAGGGAACAAACATATACAAATGATTATGGTTATGGATGGCTCAATAGATTGGTTCAAGATAAAGTCTCTTGGTGTATGCTTTTTGTAGATGATATAGTTTTCGCAGATGAAAATAGACATGGAGTTAATGTCAAGTTAGACATTTGGAAAGATGCTTTTAAACTAAAGGCTTTTGGCTAACTAAGACTAAAGCAAAGTACATGGAATGTAAGTTTAGTAAAATTAAAAACAAAGATGAAGGGATTGTAAGACTTTGATGAACAAGAGATACCAAAGAGGCTTTTAATATATTGGATCAATAATTCATAAGAATGAAGATATCATAGATGACAGAAAAAAGCATGGTGGATGACAAGTATAAGCCATCATGAGATTGTAGAATAGTTATAGGAAATTTCTAAGATCATTATAAAACCAGCTATGTTCTATGATACTGAACGTTATGTTCATAAACCACACTTATTTTAAATGGATAAGTGGAAATACAAGGAAATATAGGATTCAAAATAAAGAAATTCATTTATAGATAGAGCTGGCCCCTAATGATAAAAAGATGATGATGAGTCACTTGAGATAATTCGGTCATATGCACAGAAGATAGATTAATGCACCAATGAGAAAGAGTGAATTGATTCAAGTTGAAATAACGAAAAAAAGATAAAGGAAGACCTAAAAAATATTAGGAAAAGTAGTAAAAAAGAACCTCTAAAATAAGGATATGACAGAGAATAAGATTTTGGATAGAATAGAATGGAGAAAAATAATACATGTGGTCGACCTTAACTAGTCTGCTGATGCTTCATACCATAGTCAACCCCAAAGTTTTAGGACTGAAGTTGGTTGTTGTTGTTGGTTGGGAAAAAGGCTCAAAAAGTTCCCTACTGAACAATTTTACTTACATTGAGTTGTATGACAAAGCAATGATGAAAGAGAATGCTGCAAAATGAAAGAAAAAAGAAAAATAAAAAACAAAGCACCCTCAGATATCTTAGCCTTTTTGTGCATCTAATTTAGTTTATTGTGAGTGTTCTCTATTGGTAAATGTCTTAAGGCTCCACTTATTTTCAGGAAAGCAAAATTATGGGAAAGGTAATAGAGACTAGCTTGCTTGCATAGTAAATCAGCGAAATGAAACTTCCTAACAAACAAAAGTCAAGTGGCCGTGGCAAAAACACCAAAATAATAATTTCTTGTTTAATAAATGTCTCTCAAAATGCCCATATTATTTGCTTAGTAGTAGTTATCACAGGCTGCATCGATTGAAGGTATTTGGCTAGAATTATATCTTGTAGTAAGCATTAATTATCAGCACAAAATTGTGACAAAGTGCAGCAAACGTATTCCAAATTTCTTCATGACCCTGTACATGCCACCAAAGAAACAGGGTAAACGATTCCTTAAACACTATAAAATCTTGTTTACCCTCCAAAGCAACCAAAAATTAGTTATATGTTCTTCATCTCCAAGACCATATACATAAGTAAACCTATTATAGGGCTTCTACCTGAATCACAATATTATGGGAGCTCTTGAAATCACTTCAGCTCCTTAGGCCCAAAATGAGCACTTTCAATAAATATACATAACAATTTACCATAATCATAGGTACACAATTTCCCATAACATCAAAAGATTTGCAACTATATGTTCTCTGTCATTGTCAACCAAAGCCAACTTAACTTGATTATACAAGGGAGAAGTGCGACTCAATTAGGAAATAGGCAATGGCAAAATTCATAAAGCAGGAGCAAGAATTAATTTTGAACCTATGTTATCATAATACTATGCCCTGAAATCAATAAAGAAGCTTTCACTTATAGAAAATAATAGACAATGAGATATTATACTTGAAGTCGCTAAATTGTTGCTGCACCTTGTATGCACTCCGCATTTCTCTCTCAGTTTCATATTCAACAAAAGCATAACCACGGGAGGCACCAGTTACTGAAACAACAAGTACCACGTATGTTAGAAAGATGGGTCCTCATATTTAAGAAAAAAAAATTTTATATAGACAAATAATTTCGTGATTTACTGTGTTTATTTTTTTTTGCATTTTCTTTTTAGTTTTTCCCCCTTTTAAAAAAGAAGAAAAAACTTAAAAATTATTCAAATAAAATTGAATAGATACTAGAAAGCCATTTGAAAAAAGAGATTCCCTTGATCATCATGCCTTTTCATATTTGAAAGATGATTCCAGAACTCAGACTAACTTAGAACTTAAATTTCTTCATATTATTGAAAATTATACAGGCAAGTAGTGGTCTTGAACCCACAAATTAACCATGCACCTTCTCTTAGAAGGGGAGGAGATGTCATTTGAGCTAGAACTCATTGACACCTAGCACTTAAAATTTAATAGAACTGTGCAATGACCATGAAATATTTCATGTTTGATACATTTTTGCTTAATGGGTAGAAGAAGACACAAATTTGAACCTAAATCCATAAAATTAATACCCTAATCAACTGATGGATCACATTCCCAAAACTTCAAGGGACAGAGTTTACCACCAAACCGGTTTGGAAGAAAATTCCTTCAACCCACAACGTGGGAATTGAAATGACTATCCATGTGTACTTTTTAATCACATGACCTATTTAATGAGTCACGAGGCTAGTTTAAATAATTTAATAAGTCATGTGATTTAACACATGCGGATGTTAAACATCGCAACATACTGGGTTGGAAGAAATTTCTCCAAACTAGTTTAGAGGAAAACTTTATCCAGCTTCAACCATTAGAATTTAGATTTTGAAGAGACCAACGAATTCATAACAGGGACAGAGAATGATACTCTTGACTAGTAAGATATCACAAGGTTTAAACAACTCAAAGAAAGTTTAGATAACTGCAAAATAGATAACAGAAATCAACAGTTAAGAAAGCGAGGTATGAAATCATTACCTATATGCCTGACCAAGCGCAAGTTCTTCACCCGCCCATAATTGCTCATAGCCTAAAACGCCAATAACCATATTTTCCATTAACATATAACAATTCATTAAAAGAACATATTTTAACTGTTGATTTCTGTAAAATAATAATACGGAAGCAAAAGAAAATAAATTGAATTTGGATAGTTGATACGGACTAGATACTGAACCAAAGGAAAAGAAACTAAAATTTCTATACGAGCATTAGTTATAATTAAATTTTCTCAGCAACCAAACAGACATGAAATTGAAATGATATTGACACCTCAGCGCCTAAGTACACAAAAAAAGAATTCAAATTCAGTTATTAAATTTTTTATTTTTTATTTTCCTTTGAGCTTTCTCGGCAACCAAACAGAGAGAGTGAGAGGGTTGAAAAGAGAAGAGACCTCGCGAAGAGTGTCTTCGGAGGTATGGCGAGAGAGGCGGCCGACGAAGACGGTGCAGTAAGGGTCTCCGATGACCTTGGGATCGCCGAAGGGGTCATCTGCAAAAAGAGCGAAAAGTGAGGGGTAGAATTGGAATAGTGAGAATTGGAGGAGAGAGAGAGAGAGAGAGGGGCATATATACAGAGGCCAGCAGAGGCGCAGAGGTGGGCTCTGTAAATGGCGTTGTCGTGAGGGAGAATATCGGTGCCGTCAATGCTTCCTGCTTGGATCGGATGATACGACTCTGCGTAGAACACTGCGTTTATTTTGTTCCCATTCATTTCTTTTCTCTTTTTCTTTTTCCCATTCTCTAACTTTTGATACTCAGTTTGTTTATTTACGTAGCAGCGTCTGAGCACGCGCCTAACGCCTCTTCTCCTTTTTTACTTTTTAATAGAGGTTAATAATTTGGATTCAAATTATATTTTTTAATTATAAAATATCTCGGGATGTTATAAAAAAATATTTCATCCACAAATGCATAGCACTTATCATACTTTTAAATATTTTATGATTAAAAAATATAGTAATCACAAATTATAATGGATTCAAATTATTAATCTTTATTAAAAAATTAGAGTCTTTAAACATGCGCTCACGCGCGTAATCAGAGGTTAATAAATAAATAAAAAATAAAACAGATGTTAAAGGATGGAAGAGGAGGATTTTTTTTTTTTTTTTAAGAATCAAAAGAGGGAGAATTAGTTTAATTAATTTGTACTAATGTTACAGTTACTAAATTCTAAACTAACTAAAAATTCTCTTCTATCTCCAACTCTTTCATCTAGGTACTCCTTAATCCTTATCATTTCCCTTAAAATTAGGCACTTAACCAAACAGTTTGGAATTTGGATAACTACCTCCAAATTCACCCCTTTATCTATCAGAATGTGATAGACTAAAATATAACAAAACTAGTTAAAGGCCCGTGCGTTGCACAGTTTTATCATAAACTTATAGAATATACATTTTATTTGATAAACAATAATCTCCCAAATAATTATTATAATAAAAAAAAGGGAAAAAATTGGTATAATAATTATCAAATATAAAATGATAACACCTAATAAAATTATTATTTTGTAACCTACCAATTGTGCTCTAATGATAATTTTGTATCTTTGGAAGATTGTTGAATACTTCTTTGTACATTATATCCTTGTTCTTGCTTGTCATTGTTCTTTATTATAAAATTTTATGATTGATAAAAAATCATGTCAAACCATATTTAATGATTGATAAAAAAATAAAAATAAAAACTAAATGGATAGATTGACTTCTTTTATAGATCAAAGTGTACAACTCTAATAGTTAGCCAAAGTTATTTCAATCAGGAAAAAAAAAATCAAATTGTTATGAATAATTTATAATCAAATTTATATCAAAACATGCTTAATTGTAAGTGTGGGTGTGAAATCCCAACGCTACGTATTGGGCCTGGGGCCCAATTTGAATATCACTGTTTGTCCAAAGAGGTAAAAGGGATCAGGGCTGAGTCCGTTTGGGGGAAATGCACTTGAAAAGGAATGATGGGATACGTTCGAAGACGATCTTGTTGGTCCAAAGAGGTCCCCCTCATCGGATCATTAGAGAACTTGATCAAGCAAATATATTGAAGACCTAAGCGACCTTCCCAACTGATTCCACGGTAAAGAGCGAACTCTGGACATGCCTAGGGATGAGAAGAACATAAAATATCTTAAAGGAAAAGCTGCTACCACCACATTTAATGCACTGTAGCAACTTTCCTGGCTGTATTTATGTGGAGAAGACACCTGAACAGTTCAACCTCAGCTACTACCACTCACAGCAGACTAAAGCAAACGTCTGATGTGACATGTACTCAAGTGAATACTTGGATGAAGAACAAGTGTACGGTGAAAATGAGGAAGAAGGAGGATATATAAAGGGAATAGGTCTTTGAAATAGTAAAAAAAAAAAATTGTATTTATTTTGTCTATAAATATTAAGCCTCTTCGGATTCTAGAGAGTTTTCACTCGATAATAGTCCGAACATCGTTTTATCCTTACTGGCATATATGAATCGTTGCTAAATCCATATCCAGCCCAGCTGTTTAACTCATTCTCTACAAATTTATTGTTCGGGGTTCATTGGGCTCACAATCTGCAAAGCTTGTGCTTGGCCTACCAAATTTGGACCCTACAGTAAGATAAAAAGAAGTTTTTTCTCTAAATCAAAATTGAGAGGATGAAAGAAACATATCACCATTAGAACCCATGTCATAAAACAAAAAATAATTTAAAAAATCATACTGAAGCATATTTAATGATTAATTCTCAAACCATAATCATATAAATTGTATAAATCATAAGCAAATTAGGTTAAACGAAAAACAAAAAAAAATACACAAAACCTATTCGATTTAATAAAAAAAAAATTAGAGCAAACAAATACATACCTGAAAGGTTGTAGGTAGATGAAGAGCAGTATAAAGAAAAAGAATCGTAAAGTACGTATTCATTATAAATTATTTAGTATATATACACTCCACATTGAAAAAATTGATATGAATAAAAAATCTAATGTTAGTCTAATTTGTGGGAGTGTAAAGCTGAACTCTAAATCTTAAAAAAAGTGGCAAGAGGAAATTCAAAGAATTTAGTGTTTTATTAAAATACTAAGATTAGTTGCTGTTTTTTTTTACATCTACTACCTTGCTGATTTTTTAAAGTGTACAGCGTTGCATTTTTTTTTTTTTTTTTACGTGTAGTAATATAATTTAAATTAAAAAATAAGGATAAGTTGAAGATTTTGGATTGTAATCAAATTGATATTATTTATCAACTTATAAATTATAATAAGAAAATGATTAAATGAAGAATTTGGATTGTAATTAAATTATCAACTTAGAAATTATAGGAGAAGAAGATAAGAACAAAAATAATATGTCTATTTTTTTTTTTTTAAATCTAACAAAATTTCTGCAATTTGATGGAGAGTGAGAGAATTTTCAATTGTGTGGAAATTAGATTTCTAATCATTTTATGAATTATAAGAGAGGAAGAATTAACATAGGATGTATATTTATCCAAAATCTTCATCTAATACTTTATTTTTACGTGTACTATGTTGTTTTTTTTTTTTTTTTTTTTTTTTTTTTGTTACACGTGATAATATAATTATAAAAAAAAAAAAAAAAAAAAGGATTAGACAAAGAGTCTATTGATTTTAGACTTTGTTGATAACATTTTAGATAAACACAACTGTTATAGTTGTAAATCAAATACTACTTTCTTTCATTACTTGATTTGTCATATTTATCCAAAAAAAATGTATATATCTATTCTTAAAATCTAAAAATTTATTAAAATTTCTGCAATTTGGTGAAGCCACTTGGCGCAGCCACGACGTCTAAGCCCAACTTTTATTATATATAATATGATATGATATAATATGATATAATATGATTGCTACTTGCAGAGTTATCGAAACTACATGTTTACATTGATTTTGGTTTAGTTTTGTTTGCAGGCTGACTTAGTTACTTAGTGGATGGCTAATAATTGTTTTCAGGATTGTTGTGTTTGTTTTATCTTGACATGGTATGTGTAGCTTTTGTGATAATCTTGGTTCTTAGAGATAGTTGAATGTATTTGCATATTCACATAATAATCACATGTTTGATATTCTATAGGTTTCCTCGGATCCTAATGTTGAAAAAGAAGTAGTGCCATTTAGCCAAAAAAAAAAAAAAAATGTAGTGCAGGGAAAAAGAAAAAGTTAATAATTTACATGCATTATAATTTAGAATTACTACATTTTTCAATTGTAATAAAAAAAAAACTAGTGATGAAAACTTATTTCACCTGCATTCCTAATACTTAGCCACCTATTACCTGCACGCATAATACTCACCACCTATGGGAAAACATTGACACCGGCAAGTTGAACCCATCAACCAAACTCATATCATAGTAATGTAAGTTTGATTTAGAGGTTCCAAATGTCATTTCAACAAATTGTGGCCAGAGGGACTCCACCAATGCATTGGTATGCAAAAGGCCAGCACAGTCACCAGTTTGGCATGAACCTTTGCCAATTTCTTCATCAAAGCAACAACCTTGTCTGCCCCATACTCTTCCAGACCATCTTTCTGGAACTTCAAACACTACTTCTTCACCACTAAAGAGATGAAAGCCACCATCTTTTGGGGTTAAATGGCCTACAGTGGCAAGAAATCCAAGGCATACGTGTCCCATCTACAAAACAAAGTTAACAATAGGCAACGATGTAAGTTTTTCAACTATACTATATAGAGTTGAAGGGTTTTAAAGACTGCCATGTTATGAGAGAAAATAGTGTATCTGTGAAGGAAGGGAGTAGAGAATGTAGAAGAAGAATTTAACTAAGGAAGTTGGCATTTTGTTCTTAATTTGTTTTTGGATAGGAACTGATTGCTTGCACTTTTGTATTTTGAGAAAGTGTTCGTACAGAAAGAGTGATAGTGGTGAAATGTGTTCCTTCTTTTTTGCCACCATGAAATGATACATCCGTAGAAAAAAGCAAACCGCATGATGTTTTAAAAAATTAATTACATTTCTAACTGGGAGTAGGTTTTTATTTTTATTTTTTATTTTATTTTACATATTCAGATAAAGGGAGCAGTTTTTTTTTTTTAATAATAAAAAATATAGACTTATTAAAGGTAAAAAAAAAAAAAAAAAAAAAAAAAAAAAAAAAAAAAAAAAAAAAAAAGTGAATTTTTTTTTTTTTTTGGGAAAACATGAGATTAGGTTGTTGGAGCATTTCAAATACCCTGAATAGGGAGTGTTCCTATTTTGTAGGCAATGTTTTAGTGCAAGTTAGACATGTATTTTTACTGGACCATCTTTTAATTTTGTCTCTACTTAAACCTAGGGTGTAGGGGTATTTTGGAACAAGAAAAAAAAATCTAACCCAAATAGGAGAAGCCCCTTAAATAGTAGTATAGATACTAATGATGCAAAGAAAATCAGTAGGCTGAATGCTCCAGGCTTCAATGGGCTAGCAGTTGTTTGGAAGGCCTAAAAAGGAAAAAACACAAAATCAAAGGTGACCGGGGTGAACCGGCCAAGAACCCACAGATGCTTAAGTTAGTTTTCCCTCTAGAACTCAAGAATTCTAACTTTAGGAGTAGTGGAAACTTGCTTTTATTTGATGTGGATGAGTCCTTATATAGTGAGCTTTTGGAGTGGTTACTTGTCTAGTAACTTCACCAATATTTGTGGAAGTTAGATGGTTCAGACTTAACTTCCACAACTGCTATAGAAGTTAGAATATTTAATCTTATCTTCTACAATTGCCATTGGAAGTTAAATACTTAATAGCAATGAACAAGGATTTGGCAGCACGTGGTCCGAGTTACAAGCTCTTGTGGATAAATCCATTTTTGGAAATTTATAAGTGTTGGGTGGTCGTCTAGGTCACTTCGTGAGCTGGACGACCCTTCTGGTCTTGGACGACCCTTATGATCTTAGACGACCCTTCCAATCTTGGATGACCCTTCCAATCTTGGATGACCTTTTTGGTCTTGGACGACCCTTTCAGTCGTGGACAACCTTTCTGGTCTTGGACGACCCTTCTGGTCTTGGACGAACTTTTTGGTCTTGGACGACCCTTCTGGTCTTGGATGACTCTATGGACGAACTGAAGATAGTTCGATTTTTAGTTCACCATCAGTTACCCCCTTTGTCCAAGAGTTGTCTTGGTCACTGTAGCAAAATTCTTGTTCACTATTCATTTTTGACACGTGTCGATGTTTCATTGGTCAATTGGCATGCCACGTGGTGTCATTGTTGTGGTCGGTTTTTGACGCCTCAGATTGTGCTACGTGTTATGATCTCATTAACCAACCTATTATGTCGATTTGTTTATCGAGGAGATTGCCACGTGTCAGCTTCTGGTTGGTCCACATCAACCTATTGACCTTCCTTAGAGCCTATAAATAGGTACAATCTCTCTCTTGCCCTTTCATTTTTCCGATATTTTCCTCTACCATCTCGTTTAGGAGCCTCGTCTAGTCATCCTCGTCCTTAGGTTTTCACCAGGTACTTCTTTTTCTTTGTCCTTAGGTTTGCCTTAGAAAATTCTATATTTTTCCTATCATGTCTTCGTCCTGAGGGTATGTTTTCTTTGGAGTTTACTTCATCTTTTCATTTGCTCTTTCCCTCGTCTAACAATTCTTCTTGTCCATGCAGCAGTTACTCGTCCACACTTAGACAACTATAGAAAGAGCTCACAATTATCCTGATAGGTCCTTCCATAATTTGGCAACGCTGCGTCATCTTAAGCCCACTGAGGATGTAAATATCATGGACGATGCCTCTACTGAGCCTTCCAAGGACGATCCAAAGTCTGGGGATGCCCTCAGTGATTTATCAAAGTAATCTTCAATTTAACTTTGTTTTTATATATTGTTCATGGTGCCCCCCCCCCCCCCCCCCCCGGCCCTCTTTTTTAGGCTTATTTTAAGTTTTATCTAAGTACAATCTTCTCGTCCAAATGTATGGACGTATGATAAAAGATACAACTACCTTTATTGACATGCACAATTTAAGGGTTTTTGGACGATGGTCGTCTACCCTTTTTATGTTTTATGAATGAATATTTAATTCCATTTTCATTCTTCATTTGGTGTTGAACCTGTTATATGCTTTATGTATGAGTGAATTTTCCCTTGTTTATATCGTTCATGTTATTTCTATGGTTTTAAGTGTGGTCCGTCCACTTATAAGACATTTTATCTCGTCTTAACTATATGAACGAATTTCCTTTGTTTACATTGTACATGTTGTTTTTTTTTTTTTATAGTTTTTAAGTGTGGTCCATCCACTCATGAAGACATTTAGCTCGTCCATGTTAGAATAATTTTTTATGTTCAACACTTTTACCATTCTTTAAATTTTACAAGTATAACTCGTTTATGAATGGTATTTCTTTTGATATCCCTGCGTCCGGAAATTATACTCGTCTTGGGCCTTTAGCCTTCTTGTGGATTAGTTTGAATGAAAACAACATGAAAATTAGAAGTTCACACATTATATACATTGGGAATCCAAGCTATATATACACAACATAAACATCATCCACAAGCATGGCGCATGCTGGACGCTAGTGCCTTTAAGGAATTGAAAACGCTATGTACAAACAGACTAAGTTCATGACTTTGTCCATCACAAATCCGTCCATAGACAGCACAAAAGTTGGAAACTAATGCACTTTTTAGGGAATTAAAATATTAAAAAGATGTAGTACTAGCAATAAACATTAATAAATATGAGGGAAGTAACACATAACTCCAACTTTGTTCATAATGATGCTCGTCTAGGCTGATCCTTCATTGATAGTATCTTCTTAGATGTTCAATATTTCAGGGGTGCTCTAGCTTTCGTCCATCCAGTGCTTCCAAGTAGTATGATCCTTGTCTTTTGCAATTGATAACCCTGTAGGGTCTTTCCCAATTAGGTCCCAGTTTTCCATGAGCCGGGTTTTTGGTTGCCAAAGAGACCCTTTCTAAGACAAGGTCCCCAATGTTGAAACGCCTAGGTTTCACCATTGCATCATATTTTCTAGCCATAAGATTTTTATATCTTGTTGTCCTCTGCTCTGCATCCATCCTTTCCTCGTCTATTAGATCGAGGTTAAGACGAATTTGCTCTTCATTCTCCTCGTCTGCCCTTCTCGTCTTTGGTGGTCGTCCAAAGAGTTGGACGTTCTGCACCACCTTCAGGTATGTCTTTCTTGACTTGGAAGATTGCCCTGTTGAAGTTCCTCTTACAATAACTCTTATTTCTCCAAGTAGGGGCCTTCTACCTTTCCTTTCAACTTCTCGTTTTTAAGATCTCATCCAAGAAAATTCCTCAACTTTCCCTGCCTGATAAGATTCTCTATCTACTACTTTAAGTAATAGCACTCGTCCGTGTTATGCCCGTGGTTCCTGTGGAAGCAACAATACTTTTTCTTATTGTACTTATTAGGATATCCCTTCGTCTTCTTTGGCCACTTCAAGGATAGGTCATCCTTGATTTGCATAAGCACTTGATCAAAAAGAACATTCAAAGGCGTGTAGTGCTGACTCCTTCCTGAAGACAAACCTGCCTTCATGTTGTTTTTCTTCTCTCCCATTCGGGCCTTCTTTGGACGAGGGCCTTGGTCAGGATGGCGTGGGAGATCAGCTTCCATTCGCTCTGCTCTCTTCCTCTTCTTGGCAATAATCACATCCTCTACATTCATGAAGCTTTGGGCTGAATGGACGAGTTCAGCTATGATTTGTGGTTCCTAATCATAAAGCTTATGGATGAATAAATCCAAACTAACTCCATTGTGGAAGGTTGGCAATAGCAACTTGTCATCCATCTCGTCTATCGTTAGGGCTTCTCTATTGATGCGAGTGATGAAGGACCATAAGCTCTCATTTTCTCCTTGTTTTATAGTCAACAGGCTAGACAAGGAGCATGTATGCCTTTGTCCTCCAATAAAGTTGTTGACGAACAACTTACTTAACTCCTGGAAAAAAACCAACAATATTCAGAGGTTTTTTACTGAACCACACTTATGCTGGCCTCTTAAGGGTGGTTGGGAAGGCCCTACATATTATCTTATCTGGAACTCCTTGTAGGTGCATTGTGGTCTTGAAAGTTGCTATGTGATCACATGGGTCGCGCATTCCATCATATGAGTCCAAGGAAGGTATCTTGAACTTAGAAGGCAGGGGACGACTATTGATGGAAGCCATGAAAGGGGAATCAGTTCGATGAACTAAATCATCTACATAATTCGTCTTTCTCATGTTCTCTCTCATCTCATCCATGGCTTTCCTCATTTGATCCATCTCCTTCTCTAAGTGTGGTACCCTACGTGAAACGGTTTTCGTTGAGTGATTCTCGCGCTTAGTATGTCCTCCTCTATCATCTTGACTCTGGGCTTGTCCTTCCACACATCCTTCAAGACGTTGTCTCCTTAGATTAATCTCCTTAGTTAACTCTTGGTTTTGATCGGTTAACTCTGCCATAGCGGTTGCCATGGACTGCATTTGTTGGATGGAAGGCGGTTGCATGATAGGTGCTGACTGGCGATCATGGTTGGGATGACTAAAAGCATTCCTAATCTCTTGGTGGCCTGGACTAGTGGTCATTGATCTTGTCCCAACCATGCAGCCTTTTGTAAAAGAAAGATGATTTGCAAAACGCAAATTTAATCTTTCCCACAGATGGCGCCAATTGATGATGCAAAGAAAATCAATAGGTTGAATGCTCCGGGCTTCAATGGGCTAGTGGTTGTCTAGAAGGCCTGAAAAGAAAAAAAAAAAAAAAAAAAAAAAAATCAAAGGTGACCGGGGTGAAACGGTCAAAAACCCTCCGATGCTTAAGTAAGTTTCCACTACTCCTAAAGTTGGAATTCTTGAGTTCTAGAGGGAAAACTAACTTAAGCATCAGAGAGTTTTTGGCCAGTTCACCCCGGTCACCTTTAATTTTGTGTTTTTTTTTCCTTTCAGGCCTTCTAGACAACCGCTAGCCCATTGAAGTCCAGAACATTCAGCCTACTGATTTTCTTTGCATCATCAGATACTATTATTAGTTCAAAAATGCCGTTGTCCTATGTTTAAGTAGAGACAAAATTAAAGGATAATCTCGTAAAAATACAACTCTGATTCTCACTAAAAAATTGCCTAAAAAATAGGATTGCTCTCCTATTAATTTTTAAATTGCTTTATCCACTTATAAATTAGATTCTCAAAATAAAAATTATATATATAAAATAAACATGTAATATTTGCTCATTTTTTGAAACTAGCTTCATGACACTCTTAGTTGTATTAGTTGTTCTAAATGCGTAATATTAATGAGAAAACGTGCTAACCTCAAATTAGAATAAATGAAAAACTATGACACTATAAAAATAAAATTAAAATTAAAAAAAGTCTCATCGCACATGTGAAGCATGCGTAATGAGGCTAGTTTATATATACTAACCTCACCACATCACACGCACTCCGCACGTGCAATGAGGCTCTTTTTTTTATTTTGAATTTAATGTAATTTTTCAATTTGAATTTATCTATTGTTAGTAAGATTACACAGAATAAGTTTTTAGGAAACTAAAATTTAGGATTTGAAATTGAGTAAACTGCTAATTTAGTGTGTGCTAGTTTTTAGAAGAAAAAAAAATTTTAAACGTGCATGAGATATATTTATGAGAAATCCTATGTCCACATCATTTTATAATATTTTCATAACAAATCATATGTGACAGGTTATTACAGGTTGTTATTAGTGGGGTAAAAAAGTAATTTCAATAGTAGGTTTAAATTAGAACCAATAACAACTAACCACATATAATTTGTTGTGAAAATATTGTGAATGTAGCACCTCTCTATATTTAAATAGAGAGTGTGCTAATTTTTAGGAAAAAAAATTTCTCTACTTGTGTTTTTTTGAATTAAAATTAAAATTTTTATTTTTATTTTTTAAGAATATGAATTATCTAATTAGATTAGATGTATTTTTGACATTTTTTGAAATCATAACTAACTTTCTAAATCCTTTTAATATATACATATAAGTTTCAAAGAGGAAAAAGGATGCATAGACCTAGGAGGGAAAAGAAGAGAGACAACTTGTAGTCAATATGGGAATCTGGTGGTGAATTGACCACTCTCAAAATTCCATCTTTTTTTTTTTACTCAAAAAAAAATTTGTAACTTGTTTTTTTGGTAACTTGTAACTTCAAACTTTGAGATAATTTTAATTTTGTACCACTCTCTTTAAAAATTTAGATTTGAATATGAAACATTATTTAATAATTTAAAACAAGTCCTTCCATCCATGTCCATTAGTGAAATCGTAGTTAAATATCATTTTAGTTTTAAAAGACCTAATTTTAACAAATTAAAACTAGGAAAGTTAATACCGTATTAGTACCGATCATACCAGCCAATAAAAAAAATTTGAAAAAAATTGTTAAAAAAATGATATTTAAGTTAATATATTGGATTAATGTACTTAAGCTATATTTAGGCATATAAAATATGTAGATTTTAAATTTTATGTTGATAAGTATAAAAATAAATAAAGTTATACCGGCACAATATATATATTGACACGCACACACACATACATATATAAATGTATAAAAAAAATTATAAATAGCAGTAATCTTGAAAAAGTATATCGATGTCAATCGATACCAAAATATTTTGTTCTCTTATCAAATCAAAACAGTCTTGAGTACGAAATTGACTCTCTTAATTAAAACTACGATGTTTAGTTATTATTATCTATCTATTACTATTAAGAGAATATCAAAAGTTATTTATCACTTTTTTTTTCTTTTTCTTTTTTACTTTCTTAAGCACCCATAATATTTATTTAACATTATTTTTTATTTTTCATTCTATTCTTTCTTTTTACCCCTCATTGCCCAACATAGAAACACCCAAACCCTAAACTCCCACTTCACTATAATCTATAGCTCCCACAACCCACTCTATGGAGGAGTTGACCACGTTGCTTCATGGCCAAAGATAGCCCAAAAAAGTTCAGAAAAGCCAAGCATGATGAGCTAGACAATGGGCATATCAATGCCAATGGGAACTATAGGATCTCAGTGTGGTCAAGGACAAAGCTAGGACTTGGAATTAGGAGATGGCTCTACTATTGTCCATCTGGCTCTGTTGTTGCTTAGCGGTTGAGTGTTTTTTTTTTTCCTTTGATGGGTAAAATTGGTTGATTGAGCTTAATAATTTTTTAGCTTTGTTATTGGTAATTTTTGTTGTTGGGCTAATTGTTTTGGGCTTGCATATTTTGTTATAAGTTTTAGATCTATAAATTTATTTATGGCCTTTAAAAGGAGGAAAAAGTCAAAGCTATAATATTTTTTACAAATTATTGATATGGTGAGTGATTATTAGTAAGTAAAAAAGTGATAGAAGTGGCGGGCCCAGATGTGAACTTGTAATAATTTGAACCTTAATAGTTTGTGAAGATGTTTTAGAAAAGTTTGTGATCATAACATTACTCTTAAAAGAATCAATGATATTGTTTAGGGAGACAAAATGTAATTTTATAAAACACAATTGCTAAAAGTAGTACCTCTATATGTACTAGTGATTAAAAAAAATTGGGGGTGAGAGCATTGCCCCCTATTGCCCAAGTGTGCTTCGTTCCGAGGTGTGGTGTCGAAGCTAGGTGTCATGCTCAACTTCCTCAACTCCTCCTTCTTCATTGATGATGAGCTCTAATTCATTTCATTTTTGTCTAGACTTTAAGGTTTTAATCATTTAAATGTAGCAATTGAAATTTTGTGTATCAAATTGTAAAGGGACCAAACCATATGGGATAAATTGTAATTTACCCAAAATTTAAATTATCAATACTTACAACTTAACAGGTCCTAAGACTATGGATAAAATATGGGGTATGAAGTTAGATATATTTAAGTGATTTATTTAGTTTGATTATTTTACTCATTACCGTTTTAGTTTATTCCAATTTAACTTTTAACAATTTCTTAAAAAATTTATTTTCCTTAATTTGTGCTTTAGAAAAAATCGATTTGAAAATAGTGAAAAGTAGACATCAAAGAGTCTTCCATTTATATCTGGAGATTAAAATTGTAGGAGGGATCGTATAATTTACTTCTATATTTTTAAGAATTAAGAATAACACTAAATGTTGCCTTTTCAGCATAAAAATTTGTGCAAATGGTTGACTACAAATAACTACATATTAACCAGTGACAGATGTCAAAACAGTTTTAACTAGCACTATAAAAAAGAGTTTATATATTTGGTCTGAAGCTGGTGTAAAAAGTGGGTTTTATGCCAACTAATGAGAAGGTGCCGCATCATCATCTTAACAAATCCCCAAATTCTAAAAAAAAAAAAAAAAAAATCACCGCATATCAGTTTCAGAGGAATCAACAATATACCCAAACACCAAAATCAAACGATGTTCGCCTCTGCTGGATTCAGTGCTGGAACTTGGAAAATACGTCGAAGCTGCCATGATCGCGGTGCTGCAGCCTCAACGTTTTTTTTTTTTTTTTTTTTTTTTTTTATATTTTTTTTTTATTATTTTTTTATTTTTTTATCTTATCACAAATCAGAGACTGAAAATTATATTTCATTAATTATCAAAAGGAAATTACATCAGATATATATACTGATTTGTACAAGTGTGAACGCACCAATTATCAGAACTAACAACCTTTAACAACTTCTTATACGTGCCAGCTACAAGACTAACTAACTATCACACGTTAGGGCTGTAATCGGTTCGGTTCGGTCGGTTTTTTCTAATCCAACCAACTGAAACCGAAATTTTTGGTTTTTGAAAATATCAACCGAAACTGACCGAAATAGTTGAAAAACCGTCGGTTTCGGTTTGTTTCGGTCGGTTTTTCAATCGGTTTCGGTTTTTGGGCCTGGAGTTTGGGCCAGTTGGGCCTTTGATTTTTTTTTTTCTAAAACTTTTTTGTTTGGGCTTTTTTTTTTAAATGCAGTATTCAAGTCTCTGTCTTTTATGCTCTAATTAAGTCTTTTTTAGAAACCTTTTTTGGGCCTTTGTTAGGAACCAGTTGTGGCCCAGATTTGGGCCTTCTCTATTTTGGCAATGGCCATCTTTGGGCCTTTTTTAGCTTTCTATTTTGGCCCTTATAGCCCATATTAGGGTCTTTTTTATTTTGGCCATTTTTGGGCCTTTTTACACATCCATAAAACATTTTACAAAAAAAAAAAAATCACAACCTGCTTTTACTCAACATAAATCCAGAAATACACATAATAGCAAATTCTTCCACACAAAAAAATAAACCTGTTACAGATTCATAAATTCAAAAATACAACACATATAGCAAATTCATAAATCATAACCTATCATAAATTCATAACCTGTCCAAAATACATTTGCACAAACACAACCTGACAGATTCATAAATCCAGAAATAATCTAGAGCAAAAAATTGCTCTAGTGCTCAAAGCCTCAAACTAAGCTGTAACTTGTTACAAACACCCATCAAATATAAACAAGATTAAAAAATAAATTGTACAAGTCAAAATAAAATAACTAGTACATATTTAGTTACTTCATTAGTAATATGTCAACGTCCACATATTGTCCATATGTCAATACCTACATAGCATTATAGCCAAAGACTCAAAATAAAATGGCTATATGTCAATGTCATCATATACAGTCCATATTTAACATTTGGCCAAATACTCAAAATAAATTGGCCATATGTCATTGCCTACTGCCTAATATCATATATTGTCTATATATTGTCTATGTATTATGTATAGGCCATTGTCAAAGCTCAAAATAAAAGCCCATATCTATATGTACTTATGTAGGCCACTATCTAATAGCAAAAAATGTACAACTATACATATCAAAAAGTGTACATATTATCATCAATACCACTCGTCCAAAGAGCAAAGAGAAATCTTCAACCGTCAACTTCAATAGGTGTTGGTGTGGACATGCCTAGTTCTGATGTTAATGTAGCATCACTCACAAGTTCTACAAACAAAAAACGAAAAAAAACATAAAAATCACTTGTACAATAAAACAATAAATATGCCAAGAATTCAAGACATTTAGTTTTTTTTTTTTTTTTTTTTTTATTTTTAATAAAGAAAGAAGTAGACATGCAGAATGTTCAATAAAACAATAAATATACCAAGAATCCAAGACATTCAGTTTTTTTTTTTTAATAATAATAGACATGCAGAATTTTTTTAAAAAAAATAAAGAAATAGAAAGTCATTTTTTTTAATATAACAAATAATAATCATACCTCCATCAAGCTTTTCAAACTCCTTAACATCATCCATGGCAGCAAGAAGGCAGATTGGAGCAGATGAAGGACGGAGCCAGTTTTGACCACATATGAGGGCTTCCACCATAAGGGGAGACAATGAACTCCGGAAGGGATCAAGGACACGACTAGCCGTACTAAAGGCAGATTCTGAGGCCACAGTGGATACCGGAATTGCAAGAACATGTCGTGCAACTCTTGAAAGCACACGGTATCGTGGGGAATTAACCTTCCACCAAGCCAAAATATCAAAATTATCATCAAAATCTTCACAACTCTCTAACAAGTATTTATCAACCTCTGATTTGGTATTTGAAGAATCAATACCCTTCAAGTGCTTCCTAAATCCCATCATCCTCATTGCCTTCGCATCAACCACATTATAATCATCTCCCTCCAATGATTCACTTGGATTTTGGCCTTGGGCTTGTGCAGTAGCACTAGCACTACTACTCCCCACTTGATTTTGAGTATAAAATTTATACAAATCCTCCAAAACAGCCTTTACTCTTCCTGCCATATCAACAGCCTTTTGCCTCTCATACAAAGTACCAAAACAGTACTCAAGATACCTCAACTTGTATCGAGGATCAAAAACCAACCCTACATACAACAAGTGATTCATATTATCAAAATTCCCCCAATACTTTTCAAATTTGTTCTTCATGTAATCAACCATTGTTCTCAACAAATAACTATCTTTTTCATGCTCTAACTCAATTGTGTCATGAATTGACATGAGCTCCAAAAAGAAAGAATTGCTAGTGACATAATTAGCACCCGAAAACCTCAAGGTTGCATCATAAAAAATTTTAAGAAATTTAGAAAAGATCCTAATCTTCTCCCAATCCACATCATCCATTCCCCAAGCAACCTCATGTCTATCATTTCCTTCTTCCTTGGACTCCTCTCTAATTGTCATAAGAAAATTTGGATCATCTTCCTCTAATCTCTCAAAAGCCTTTTGATACTTCTCGGCCTTCTCCAACATAATATAGGTGTAGTTCCACCTAGTGGGCACATCTAAGCACAACTGATTTTTAAACTCAACTTTCTCCTTCTCCACACATAACTTAAATGTGTTTTGTCTTTGTGGAGATGATCTCACATATTTCACAGATTTCCTAACCTTCACTATTGTCTCATCCATTTCAACTAACCCCTCATGAACAATCAAGTTCAAGATATGAGCACTATACCTCACATGCAAGTATTTATGCCCTAAAACTGTTGCCTTCCTATGCTTAGTCTTTTTTTGAATAAAAGAAATCAACCCACTATTAGAGGCAGCATTATCAATTGTAATAGTTAGAATCTTGTCTATCCCCCAATCAAGTAAACACATCTCAACTGCCTTCCCAAGTGTTTCACCCTTGTGATTTTCCACTAAACAAAAACTAAGAATCCTCTTGTGTATTTTCTAATCACTATCAATAAAATGGGCAGTGAGACACATGAAGTTCAAATTTTGAATAGATGTCCATATATCTGTGGTAAGGCAGACCCGCTGCTCTCTTAGGACTTCTTTCAACTTTTGTTTCTCATCTAAAAACACCCTAAAGCATGTTTTGGCAATTGTTGTGCGGTAAGGGAGGATTGAACCTAGGTTGGGCAACAGACATAAACTTCCTAAAACCAAAACCCTCCACAAACCTAAAAGACAGCTCATCTAGAATAATCATCTCTGCCAATGCTTTCTTATATTCCTCAAAATTAAACACCCAAGGCACAAGTTTACTGCTACTTTCTCCTTCTTCTTTAGGTTTGAATGCTAGGGTTGATTGGTTTTTTTTGTCCTCCCTATAAGGATATTTCAAACATTGTGATTGTATGTGATTTCTCATGGCTGTAGTGCCATTTAACTTAGTGTCACAAGCATAGGTTGTGCCACAGTAATTACAAGCTGACCTAGGTTTTCCCCCCCCCCCCCTTCAATAATAGTAAAATGACCCCAAACAACAGATCTTTTTTTACCAGTATTACCTGCAGTTGGTGGGAGTGGAGGTTTGCCTTTGTCTTCATGCAAATTGGTTGCCTCTTGATCCACTTCATTGTGTTGACCCTCTAGGATTTCTCTTGTCTCATTCATCTACAAAATAAAATAAAACACAATAAGTCAGCAACTATAAAAAGTAAGAAATAAAAAATAAAATTTAATGCCAAAATGAGTCTAGTCTACAATAAAAAAATAAAAAATAAAAAAAAAAGGTAACAATAACAGTAGTATAACACAATAAAAGTCAGCAACAGAAAAAAAAAAAAAAAAAAAAAAAAAAAGGAATGAAAAGGACTCTTCAAAAGAAAGTAATCTATTGACAAATACCCCAACATCAGTCAACCATTAACAAATACACCGTCATCACAGTTAAGCACATGGGGTTATTGATTTTCAAATCTGTAACATCAATAAGAAAATAACTTAACATAACAATTACAGATTCACAGCATGTCAACAACAATAAACAAAAATATCACAACAACAAATAAATAAAAAAGCAGCTAACTTTATATATATCAGAACTCAAAGGCAATCAGTTAACTTTAATAAAGAAATCAACTAGCACAAGCAGCCAAGCACATAGTTATCGATTTTTTCAAAAGAATCAAAACCCTAACTTTATTTGCATATAAAACATTAAAACTTGAAAAAATAAACAGAGAGAAACATAACACAGAGAGAGGGTCAGAGAGTATCGAGATTTCTATTTTCAAAACCTAAAACACAAAACAGAGAGAAACACAAAACAGAGAGAGGGTCAGAGGGTATCGAGATTTCTATTTTCAAAACCTAAAACACAAAACACACTAACACAGAGTAACACAAAACACACTAACACAGAGTAACACAAAACAAAGAGTAACACAAAACAGAGAGAGGGTCAGAGTATCAAGATTTCTATTTAGTATTTTCAAAACCTAAAACACCAAACATAGAGAAACACAAAACAGAGAGCCGGCGTGGGGAGGCGGCGTGTGGAGGGCAGCGTGAAAGTGAAAGTGTGAGGGGCGAGGGCGACGGCAGAGGGAGAGTGAAAGTGTGGGGAAGACAGACTCACCGTGGGAGATGAGAAGCAGATGATCTTGGGGAGGGCGGCGTGTGGAGGCGACGGCAAAGGGAGAGAGTGGAAAGGATGAGAGGTAGGGAGTGGGGCGGTCTGAGGTCTGAATGTTAGAGAGTGGAAAGTGTGAGATTGAGAGTGAAAATGAAAGAGTGGGCCGAGTATGTAGGGTAGGGTTTCCACCTTTTCATTTTATAGTTCAATTAGTTTTAGTTTAATTAGTTTAATTAGATATTTAGTTAGTTTAATTATAGGTGATTAAAATCTAATAGATTTTAAAATGCTGGCCGGATCATTTGAAATTTGAAACTTTGAAGTAATGACTGAAAAAAAGAAAAAGGCCCCCTGCAACTTAGTTTCTTTTAGTCACTTGATAACTTAGTTTGGTAACTTAGTTAAGTTAGTTTGAATCATTTGATAACTTGGTTTTACTTAGTCACTGAATTGGTTTAAAATGAAAAGATGGATTGGACTTTGCCCATTGCCCAAAGCAAAGCTGGCAAAGCATATCTGCCAACTGCCAAAAGCATGTCTTTTTTTCTTTTGAAAATATCCGGTAGAGAGAGTCAAAGTGTTAAATATTTACAAAATATTTTATATTTAATACAATAATATAATATAATATAATAATATATTATTATATAATAATATTTCGGTTCGGTTCGGTCGGTTCGGTGTATTAAAATTTGACACCGAAAACCGAACCGAAATTTTCGGTTTTTTATACAATAAAACCGAAACCGAACCCAACCGAAACCGAACCGAAATTTTTGCATTGGTTCGGCTGGTTTGAAGCGGTTTTTTCGGTTCTTCGGTTTTTTGCACACCCCTATCACACGTGCTAACACTTAAAACACACCAAAACATAGTAAACTACAAGCCGTTTGATCATTGATCTTTTCTTATATCTGTTTGCCGTTTATGCTCTGTTATAGGATCAACAACTCTGTGAACAGGGGCTTGATCCTTTGTGTTACTGACTTCTAGTCTGCTCTTGCTATTGATCTTGGCATCTATCTTTAAACTCTGATACTCCCCCTCCAGAGCAGCAGGTGTATATATATTAAGCAGTCCCATTTTACTAGTAAGATTTGAAAACTGATTGTAATTCAAAGCTTTAGTGAGCAGGTCAACCAACTGGCAATTTGTTCTAACATGATTCAACTTAATCACCTTCTCTAACACCTTATCTCTAACCACATGACAGTCTATTTCTATATGCTTTGTCCTCTCATGGAAGACTGGATTAGAGCCAATGTGCAATGCAGCTTGACTGTCACAGAACAGCAAAGCTTCCTTTTCATGATTTACTCCAATGTCCTTAAGAAAATACAAAATCCACACTATCTCACATGTTGCTACTGCCATGGATCTGTACTCAGCTTCAATTGAGGACCTTGATATTGTAGACTGCTTCTTGGACTTCCAAGACACCAAAGAATCACCAATGAATCTGCTATAGCCAGTCACTGACCTCCTAGAGTCCGGACATGCAGCCCAATCTGCATCTGCAAATCCTTTCAAATGCAATTCTGTGCTTGAAAGAAACATGAGTCCTTTGCCTAGTTCACCTTTCAAATACTGCAATACTCTATGTGCTGCATCCAGATGTGGTCTTCTTGGCTTGGACATAAATTGACTGAGTTAATGGACAGCAAATGTAATATCAGGTCTTGTGATTGTGAAGTACAAGAGCCTGCCCACAAGCCTTCTGTAATGGCTGGGATCTTTAAGCTCTTCCCCTTCAATCTTTCTTAGCCTTAAATTGTGCTCCATAGGTGTTTTAGCAGACTTACAGCCAAGCAGTCCAGCATCATTAAGCAATTCAAGAGTGTATTTCCTTTGACAAAGAGCAATTCCTTTGTCTGATCTTGCAACTTCCAAACCAAGGAAATATTTCAAATCACCCAAATCCTTAAGCTTGAACTTATCATCTAGCATGACTTTAAATTTATCCACTTCAGCCTTGTCATTGCAAGCTATCAAAACATCATCTACATAAACCAAAAGAATCATGAAAATATCACCATCCCTTCTGGTAAACAAAGAATAATCAGCCTTGGATTGAATGAAACCAAGCTGAATCAAGGTACTTGAGAACTTGGCAAACCATTGCCTAGAAGCTTGTTTGAGACCATAAATGGATTTGTTTAGCTTACAAACAACCTCCCCCTGGCTGTGAAACCCCTGTGGAAGAGCCATATACACCTCCTCATCCAAATCATCAGGAAGAAAAGCATTATTTACATTTAATTGACTAAGAAGCCAACCCTTAATGGCAGCAACAGCAAGGAGAACCTTGACAGACACCATTTTTGCTACTGGAGAGAAAGTTTCAAAATAGTCAATTCCCTCATTTTGTGTGAATCCCTTGGCCACCAACCTTGCTTTATATCTTTCAATGGTACCATCAGCCTTATACTTGATTTTGTAGACCCACTTACAGCCAATGGATTTCTTACCAACAGGTAGAGGTGTCAAAGTCCAGGTACTATTAGCTTCAAGGGCTGCTATTTCAGCAGCCATGGCAGCTTGCCTTTGGGGATCAGACACAGCTTGGTAGTAAAATTTGGGTTCAACAAGAGAGGAAATAGCACAACAAAAAGTCTTATATGATGGAGAAAGGTGGTGATATGAGACATGAGAAGAAAGGGGATGAGAAGTACCTGATTGGGAAGAGGACAGAGGCTAGACAGAAGCAACTTGATTGTAGTGGAACTCCTGCAAGTAAGAAGGTCTTTTGACAGGTCTAGTAGATTTTCTAAGAGGTAAAGGATCTGCAATAGGATCAAGAGGGGCTTCTGGAACCTCATCAAGGAAGTCATCATCAATAGTATGATGGACTTGAACAATAAAAGAAGGTGTAAGAGCAGAAGTGTTGGGTTTGAACAAAATTGGATCATCATGTAAAGGAGGAACCGGGGAAGGACAAGGCAAAGGTAAAGTATTAACAGAAATAGATTTATTTGAAGCAGAAACATAAGGAAAAACTGATTCATGGAAAACAACATCCCTTGAGACAAAAACAGCATGAGTATCAAGATCATAGAGTTTATAACCTTTGATATTGCAAGGATAGCCAAGGAAAACACACCTTCTTGCCCTTGGTGAGAATTTGTTTCTGGTTTGAGCAATTGTGGAAGCAAAACAGAGACAGCCAAAGACTTTGAGATGGTTATACTCAGGAAGCTTATGGAATAAAAGCTCAAAGGGTGTTTTGTCATGTAACAAAGGTGAGGGAAGTCTGTTTATGATGTATGCAGCAGTCAAAACACAATCCCCCCAAAATTGCAAGGGAACTTGAGATTGAATTTGTAAAGCCCTGGCAATGGAAAGCAAATGCCGGTGTTTTCTCTCCACAACAGAATTCTGTTGAGGAGTGTAAACACAACTATGTTGATGGATAATGCCATGTGAACGAAGGAAATCAAACATGGCATCAAATTCTTTGGCATTGTCAGTTCTAATGGATTTAATATTGTGTCTAAATTGTGTGACAACCATAGTATAAAAAGATTGAAACAAAGACCCAACATCAGATTTTGATTTCATTAGAAACAGCCAAGTGGCTCGGGTTGCATCATCCATAATTGTCAAGAAATACTTGTAACCATCTAAAGTAGGAATTGAATAAGGTCCCCAAACATCCATATGGACTAAATCAAAAGCACAAGCACAGATTTTATTATTAAAATGGAATGGTAATCGTTTAAGCTTGGCCATAGGACAAATCTGACATGCCTTATTACAGAAAGATTATAAAGAAGGAATGGAATGACCTAAAGCTTTAAGCTTCATGTCTGATAGATGTCCTAATCTTGCATGCCAAAGAAAAGAAAATGCAGAACTTGCAGAAGTAGAAGTGGTTGCAGAGAAAGGAAGAAAAGAAGCATTGAACTTGTGATTGCTTAGGTAATCATCAAGTGATGAATGAGAGACATGTTGAAGACTATCACACTGCAACAAGTACAACCCATCAATAGCCTTGCCCACCCCAATCGTTTTCCAAGGTAAAAGGTCCTGAAGAAAACAATAATTGGAGAGGAAAACAAGACAATAAGATTGAGATAATGTGAGGGTACTAACAGATAGCAAATTAAAACTAAAAGAGGGAACACAAAGGACATTAGTGAGAGTAAGTGAAGAAGAAAGAGCAACAGTACCAACATGGGTGACTTGAGCTGATTCCCCATTAGGCAAGTGAACCAAAGACTGTATAGTAGTAGTAATTGAAGTTAATAGATCAACTGAACAAACAAAGTGGTCAGTAGCTCCAGTATCTAATACCCAAGTCCATTTATCATAAGTTCTTCTGCTTACTACTTGGGTAGAGAAAATACTATGAGATAAGTCAATACCTGACATTGGAGCAATGGAAGATTTAGAAGATGATGCTACATTGGCCATTGGAGCATCTTTGAGTGGAGCAGAAGATGCAAGGGATGAAGTAGAAGCTCCAAATATAGCAAAGAGCTGCTGATACTGTTCAGGAGTAAAGGCAGATTGTTGATGCATTGGTGTAGCAATTGAAGGAGCACCAGGGGACACATCTGAAGATACTTGATGAGCCATAAAAGGCCTGTTCTTGAACTTAAAGCCAGGTGGGAAACCATACTTTTTATAGCATTTATCCACTGTGTGGCTAGTCTTGCCACAATGTGTGCAAGTTGGTCTCTCCTTCCCTTTGCCAACAACACCACCAAGAAATGAACCAAGATGCTCATTAGACAACTTAGCAGCTAAGGCAGTGGAATCAACCTTAGCAAAGGAGGCATTTGGCATTGATCTTTGTGTCTCTTCTTGAATTAGCAAGGAGTAAACCTTACTAAGAGACGAAATGGGATCCATAAGCAAAACTTGAGATCTTACTTGGGAGAAAGAATCATTCAATCCCATTAGAAATTTCATGACAGACTCTTTTCCTTGCAGATCAGTAAGCCTCTTGTTAATATTGCAAATGCATTTACCACAGGTGCAAGAGGTAAATGGACTAAGGTTCTGTAACTGGTCCTAAAACACCTTCAACTGAGTAAAAAAATCAGTGATAGACATCTCACCTTGATGAAGCTCAGCTATGTCCTTTTGGAGATTGAAAATTCTAGGTCCATTTGTCTGGGAAAAGCGATTCTTCAAGTCATTCCAAATTTCTAGGGCAGTATCTTCATAAATGATACTTGCCTGTAGTTTTGGTGAAACGGAATTGGTTAGCCATGTGCCAACCATGTTGTCACATCTTATCCAGGCTTGCACATTTGAAGAAGTTGATACCAGTGGTGATGAAAGGGTCAAAGTTCCATCAATGAACCCTAGTTTATTTTTGGTAAGTAAAGCCTTTCTCACTACACGAGCCCAAGCTGCATAGTTTTCTCCACCTATCAATGGCTGTGTGACAAGAACCAAGCTTGGATTCTCTGCGTGATGCAAGAACAGAGGATCATCCATTAGAGATTCTTGTGAAGAAGAAGATGGATTCACAGGTGTAGGAGCATCTGTAGAACCATTTTCATTCGTAGCGGAAGCCATAGATGACGAAAGAAGAAAGAATCTTCAAAGAATGAGAAATTTCTCAAAAACAGAGAGTGATTTTCTCGAGAAAATTGAGAGAGAAAAAAAAAATTGAAAGAAAAGCAAAACTCTACAGGAATTTGGGAATTTGCTCTAATACCATATCACAAATCAGAGACTGAAAATTATATTTCATTAATTATCAAAAGGAAATTACATCAGATATATATACTGATTTGTACAAGTGTGAACGCACCAATTACCAGAACTAACAACCTCTAACAACTTCTTATACGTGCCAGCTACAAGACTAACTAACTATCACACGTGCTAACACTTAAAACAAACCAAAACATAGTAAACTACAAGCCGTTTGATCATTGATCTTTTCTTATATCTGTTTGCCATTTATGCTCTGTTATAGGATCAACAACTCTGTGAACAGGGGCTTGATCCTTTGTGTTGCTGACTTCTAGTCTGCTCTTGCTACTGATCTTGGCATCTGTCTTTAAACTCGGATAGATCTTTTACCTTATTTGGATTTCAAAATATTGATGGGTTTGGGTTAGTTTTTTGGACGTGAATCACTTAATTTGGTACAGTTTTTGATGTATTTTGGTATCTTGATGCATTTTGATTATTTTCTAATAGAGCTTTTGAAGGAATTAATTTAGTGGTTAATCGTTTTACTTGCCATTATTGGAGATGATATTTTTTGTAGGAGCTATTTTAATGAAATGGAAATCACACAAAAGTTCTGCTTTTATTGTGAGCTTTCTATTGTTTTTAAGTCTCTGTATTAGTACAACCTCAAAAAGAATCTGAATGTATGAGAATCTTTTTTTTTTTTTTTTTTGCAAGTACTTTTGTTCTTGGCCTGTTTAACTTTATTTCTTACATTTTACTGTATTACTATTTTTATAAAAAGAAAAAGAAAAAGAAAAACTCAAGATTCTAATGGGGTTCTAATGTTATGTTTAGTAACAGTTTTTGTTTTCTATTTTCAAAAACTTATTTTGGGGAATATAATTTTTTTTTTGTATTTTTGAAATCAAAAACATGCTTGGTTAGTGGAAATTAAAAAAAAAAAAAAAAAAGAAACTTTTTGAAGAAAAAAAATACTAAAATATGTTGTTACTAGAATTTAAACTCTAATGCTCACTCATTAAATGAGATAAATTCATTAAATTAAATACGTGTTTTCATTGACTTTTGAAAATTAGAAACTGAAAACAGTCTTTTGCATGTTTTTAGTTTCTTTCACAAATTAAATTTTGAGAATAATTTTTATTTTCTGTCAATTTTAGGTTGCCAAACAAATTTTTTATTCTCAAAAATAGAAAATTGTTTTTGGAAACAAGAAATAAGGGGAAAAAACAGTTACCAAACATATATTTTTGTTGTTTGGATTTTCTACTAATGTGGTTGTAGCTTATTCTCTCTCTTTTTTCGCCTGTTGTGATGCAGACAAATAGTTTTGAATACTTAAAGGAAAGCTACACTACTGTTTTTTACTGAACTCTTGGAGTATTTGGCTAGAGTTAGTGAACACTCTATTGACCCATGCAGGCACAGAAATGAAGCTATCATTGATGGCAGTGATGTCAATAGGGGGCGAGTGTGATACTGACAAATAGTTTTGAATACTTAAAGAGTATTTGGCTAGAGTTAGTGAACACTTTATCAACCCATGCAGGCATGGAAATGAAGCTATCCTTGATAGGGGTGTTGAGGTGTATAAAACACCTTAGAGCATCCACAGCAGGTGTGGCAAATGTGCCAAATGCCAAATATTTGGCATATTTGCCATACCAAACACAAAAAACACCAAATATTAGATGTTCTAAATGCCATAATTTTTGCCACATATGAACAGTGCCGTTGCATATTTGCCACTGTACGGACGGGAATGGTATAACTGATTAATATTTTTTTATTCTCTTTTCTCTCTCCTCTCTCTTCAGTTTATTCTTTTCTCTTTTCTCTCACCTTTGTTCTCTCTCACTGGTTCCCTCTCACCGATTCCCTCTCTCTTATAAATTGTTAATCTTGATCCGTCATCGCCAATTCATCATCGCCGATCTCTCACCGGTTGCATTTTCCATCGTCATCGCCAATCTCTCCAGGCATCATCATTGTCATCGCCATCGTCATCACTGATTGGAATTGACGTGGGCATCGATGTTGAGGTGAGATTGGAATCGACGTTAAGGTGAGATCAGAGTGTTTGTCACGATCGTGGGCATCGACGTTGAGGTGAGGTGAGATCTTAATCGTGGGTTGCTGGTGCTAGTGGGTTTGGTTGTCGGTGCAAGTGGATTCGTGGCTTTGGGTTGGTAGTGCTAGTAGTTTCATGGGTTTGGGTTGCCAGTGCTAGTGGGTTTTGGTTGTGTTTTATGGGTTTAAGTTGCTGTGCTAATGGGTGTTACTCTGTTTTTAATGGGTTTTATGGTGGGTTGTTGATGACGGTGGTTGTGGTGGTGGTTTTGTTTTCAGTTTTTTGTTTTGCAATGGATTGTGGCTGCCACGGTGGTGGTGGTGGCGGCGGCGGTGGCAGCAGTGTTGTGGTTGTTATTTATTGGGTTAGATATATTATTTTATTGTGTTGTTTATATTATTTTAATGTGTAGTAAATATTATTTTAATATATAGAATTGAATGATAAAACATATGATAAATGGGATGTTGTAAAATGATGTAGTAAAATAATAAAGTAGGTCTTTAGTGTGGCAAAATGGCATTTTTTTTGCAACATCTGCTATGGATGCTCTTAGTCTAGCCCACACGGTGTAGGCCCAATTGTATGGGCGTGGCCTTGGTTTGCTATTCCTAATAGAATTAGAGACAACAATAACATACATACATACATACAAAGGGGCGGAGCTAAATTGCTCAAGCCATCTCCCCCCCCCTCCCCCCTCCCCCAAAATTTTTTTTTTCTCCTACAACTATACTAGTAATAGAATATAACCCTCCCAAAAAATTAGAACCGGCCCCCCCCAATTATTTCTAAGATTTCTAGTTAGTCCAATGGATTTTTAGTTGGCCTCTTCAATTGTTCAAAACTCTATTACCTGTCCGCCCCAATTATTCCTAAGATTTATAGTTAGTCCAAAAGATAATGACTAATAGTTGTTCTTCTCCATTGTCCAAAAAAAATATAATTAATCCAATGGATAATAACTTACTCTCTAGCATCATTGACAACCCATTTCCCAACAAAATTTCAATTTTTTTTTCATCTTTAGGTACCTACGGGGCTTTGTTGTAGCTACTAGTGCCAGCCCATTGCTCTGTTTTCTTTCTTCTCAACACAAAAACTCCTATCTCAACCAAAATTATTAATCCATTTTTTTTCCTGGTGCAACATCATCTTCTTGGCTCTTTAAAGAAGTGAATATGCAAGTGCATTTTCTTTTCTCTCTCTTTTATCAATCGTCATTGTTATTTTACCATTAGTATTATTTTTGTTTCTTTCTTCTACCACTATGTGTGTGTTGATATGCATAAGGATATTTAAGATTTTTTTGTTCACATTTTTGTATTGCTATCTTTATTCCATTAAAGATTGTTGGGCATAATTTTGATGTGAACTGTTCTTTTATTGGATTTTTTTTTTTTTTTTTTTTTTGTATTTGTATTTGCCTATAATAAACTATATAATTTTTGTATGTTCATTAATATTTAAGAATATAACAATATATCAAAGTTAATAATTTTGTATTCAATATGAACTATGGTTAATATATCAATACTACAATTTGGCCCCCCCAAGTAAAATTTTATGGCTACGCCTCTGTACATACATATGTGTGTGTGTGTAAAAGGAGAGGCAACCACATAAAAGTGTGAGCGTGAAGAGTTCTGCCTGGAGTGAAGAAAAAGAAAAGAATAGCAGTCAACTGTGTGATGCAAGTGAGTGCAGTGAAGAAAGAAAGGTGTGTGTGTGAGAGAGCAAAGAAGATAGGGAGATTCATTAGCTGTGAGACATACACAAGAGAAGATTAATTTGGAGTTTTCTTCTAGGGATATATTTTGGATACTATAACCATGGATAGTTGTTGGATTCAGAGTGTGACTGAAGATTTCAGGTGAGTTTATATTATTCCTAGAGAGATATTATTGTATTTGGTGTGGATCTCAAGTTAGGCATAAACTTGAGAAGATATTGTATTTGATTTGATAAAAGTAAAATCACTGCAACTCTATGGAAGTAGACAAATTGCCAAACCATATAAATATTGTTTTGTGTGATTATTTTCTTTGGCATATATTTTCTCTATTTTTGGCATCTCACAGATCTAGGAATTTAGTGTAAATTCTCTACAATTGGTACCAAAGCCTAGGGTTAGGTTTGAGTGGGAGCAATGATAGAGGAAACAGGAAAGGCGTCTAGAATAGAAAATTTTCGATGGCACAGACTTTGGATTCTGGGAGGGTTATATTCATTATGGTTTTAAAATCCATAATGAGTGATGATAGTATAATGAATATAACTCATTATATTCATTATGGTTTTAAAATTCACTTGTTCAATTGGTTTTAAATTTTTAATGAGTCTTTGTCTGTTTCGATCAATCGAAACTGATTTTCGATCAATCAAAAATTGTGAATAAGGTTTTTAAAAATCAGATCTTGACTTATTTAACTCATCTTTTTCAAAAGTTTTTAAACTTTTCTTTCTCTCTCCGACTTGGACAAGGCTTAAACATCAAATTTTTTTTGTTTTCCTCCAAAATTTTTGCAAGGTTTTTCTCTCTATAAGTCGGTATGTCCTTTTTACCCTTCCTTTTACATTTATTTTCATATTTTCATGCATAAATTCATGCATTTTGTTGGGATTTTCGAACCTATTCAAATTTGGGGTTTTTGATGATTCAAGCCTTCTTTTCTGAAATTGATCATTGGGTTTTGTTCTTATAATGTTATAAACATGATCTATGATGTTTAATTTGATCAATTTAGTGTTTTGTGAGAAATTGAAAATTCTAGGGCTTGTATTTACCTGAATTGGGGATTTTGTTCAAATTGAATTTAATTGATGAAATTGGCTTATTGGATTGATGTAATTGATCATTATAATCTATATTCTAACTTGTGTGATGATCAATTGGTCAATTTCTTCCAAATTGAACAAGTGGATTTTTCAAATTTGGGGGTTTTTGTTATAAACTCTATGCTCAAGCCAATTTTGTCATTCTAAACTTAAATTGAACTTGTTATCATTGCATTAAAGCATGCATCATGACATTTATCTGTTCATGCATTATATAAATTGTTATTTCTATATTGTTCTGTGCTAACTTGCAGTCTGCTTGTGGTTTTTGTTTTTTTTTTTTGTTCTTTTTGGTTTTGTTCTTGTGTCTTGTCCTTACCCTAGCACCATGCCTAAGAGGACTAGAGCTAATAGGTCTGCCCCCTCACATTCTCCTCCTCCTTTTGACCATGAGAGGTTTCCGAGTGAGAAAAACCAAGAGACCTTTGAGAAACTGAACCTTAATAGAAATATATGGGCTGAGTGTAAGGTGTTGTTAGATGAGATTAATCCCGCCATTAGGGCTAATTTTGAGCATAGGGGCTGGTTGCCATTGTTGGATATTTCTGATCCTCCTCCTCCAGCTACCCTGATTAGAGAGTTCTACTGGAACATCTCTATCCGCATCTATGATTCCAACACTTTAGTAAAGAGTTAGATACGAGGTGTAGAGTTTACCATTACTTCTACGGTAGTAGCTGATGCTCTTGGGCTACCATTGGTCCAGCACTCTATCTATCCCTATGATGAGTCTCCTCTATTGGACGACGTCATGTCATACATCACTGGGACTTCTATCCAGTGGGGTTCTGATCCTCGAATCACCACTGATGAGCTACCTGAGTTGCACTATCTCTTCTTTAGGATAGCGTGTCATTCTCTATGGCCTATCTCTCATCTTCACACCATTTCTTTTAAGCGATTTGTCTTTTTGTACGCTCTTGTTATTGAAGCTTCTATCAGTTTTCCTCATTTGTTTCTTCGTTCTTTGAACGAAGTTTATAGGAGTTCTTTTACCACTCATGCTCTTGTTCATCCTATTTTCATTCATAAGATTTTGTTGTATCTCGGTTTAGAGGACTTCCCCGCTTCTAAGTTTGTACATATAGTTGCCCCCATAGGTGCCTCCTTTCCTAGGCAGAAGGCTGCTTATATGCAAGCTGGCTCTAAACATCCTAGGGTTGAGCCCTCTGGTGTCGCACCTCCTTCTCCTTCTGCTACAGGTCCTACTACTTTTGGTGAGGTGTTTGCTGATCTTGTTGTTGATGTTGCTGATGTTCCTCCGCCGTCTACTTCGGATGACTTTGACATTTGTCGTACCTTGGAGACTGTCATGACCATTCAGGCGACTCATGATCAGATTTTGGTGGACATGCTTGATGAGCTCTATGCTTTGCGAGTAGATTTGGCGCATCTTAGACGTTCGCCTTTGCCACCTCCTTTTGATGATGGACTATGAGTGCCCTTTGGCATTCCATCACAAAAAGGGGGAGTACATTTGTGTACATTTAAGGACACTTGTAGAGTTTTTTGGAGTTAGGGGGAGATTTTTGTTTATTTGGAGCCTATGGAGTTGTTTAGATTGTATCTAGGTGCTTCACTGTGTATACATTCTTTTTGGCTCTTAATGTATTATTTTTTGGGCTATTCATGATAGGGGGAGATACTTTGTTAGATACATTGTTTTATATGATTCTTGTTTCACTGCTCATTGATTTTTATTTATGAGTTATTCATGATATATGTCTTTGTTTGTATTTTTGTGAAGTCAAGAATTTATTTTATTTTACTTTTATTTTCCATACATGCGTTTATGCGTTTGTTGAGTATTTCAGGAAATACAGGTTGATTCAGTCGTGCTGCTGTCTACACTTGCAACTGATGGATAGTAATTAGAATTGGATTTGTTATAATGGGCATTTTTTTGTAAAGGGCTTTTCTTTGTAAACTTTGAGCATTTAGTTATGTTTTGTCATGGATTGCCAAAGGGGGAGTTTGTTAGGTTCTAAAGACTTAGGAACTAATGTATTTAAAACTCTAATGTGTAATGTTGGCAAATCATGATCAAAACAGTTGTTAGTCTTGTTTAGACTTGCTCAAAGTGTGTGCATTGTATGTAAAGTTGGAATCGAGTGACTGCAAAAGTATTAGTGACTTTCGGCCTAGCTCGATCGATCGAAGCTTAGACTCGATCGATCGGATATCGGGTAGAATGTTTTTTTTTTTTTTTTCTATAGAATTCCAACTCAGCCCTAGCTCATTAAAACGTTTAGGGTTTTATGTTTTTGCCCTAGGTATATAAAGCAAACCCTAGCCACGTTTTAGAGGTTGCTCATATTACTATTTGTGTGAATCTCTTGTGAGATCTGAGAGGTGCTTGCCTTCACACAAACTTAGGATTATCAAAAAGGAGATTTTTTTAAGAGCTTGATGATCATTCAGTTGATGCCATAAGAGCTTAAAGATACACGAGCGGGAGTGCTTGTACTTGTAGGAGAATCCAAGAAAGAAGGAGTCCGTGGTCTCGGAACTTGCACGTGGTCATGTCAATAAGTTTTCTATTGGTGGGTAGCAATAGGATGTTAGTGGTCTAAGTCGTTATTGTAAAACTTCGATTCTTTCTATAGTGAATTCAAGTTTACCTTGAGGATAGCTAGGTTAAATCTTCCCTAGGTTTTTTACCGTTTTGGTTTTCTTGGGTTATCATATCATTGTGTTATTTATTTTTCCGCTGTTATGCATGATATGATTGTTTGATTGTGATAACCTAGATCTAGAATTTGGACTAAGTAATAACTAGGCTTGTTAACTAGGTTAATCCAATTGTGTTTTAAGGGGTCTAAAAACAAACAGTTCTGCCTGGAGTGAAGAAAAAGAAAAGAATAGCAGTCAAGTGTGTGATGCAGCGAGCGTAGTGAAGAAAGAAAGGTGTGTGTGAGAGCAAAGAAGACAGAGAGATTTTTTTTAGCTTTGAGAAATATAGAAGAGAAGATTAATTTGGAGTTTTCTTCTGGATTTATATTTGGATACTACAACCATGTGTAGTTGTTGGATTTAGAGTGTGACTGAAGATTTCAGGTGAGTTTATATTATTCCTAGAGAGATATTATTGTATTTGGTGTGAATCTCAAGTTAGACATAAACTTGAGTGGATATTGTATTTGATTTGATAAAAGTAAAATCACTGCAGCTCTATGGATGTAGGCAAATTGCCTAATCACATAAATATTGTCTTGTGTAATTATTTTCTTTAGCGTATATTTTCTCTATTTTTTTGCATCTCACAAATTTGGGAATTTAGTGTAAATTCTTTACAGGTGGTGATGTCAATAGTGGGTGAGTGAAGCGAAGGCTACTATTCTTTGTAGCAAAAAATTAGAAGAGAAAATAACAATAATATTTTCTAGATATAGAATTAAACTTCAAAATTTTAGCTTTTTATCTATAAAGCAAATGTAAACTTCTTTTTCATTTGTTGTCCATGGAAAGCTTATAATGTGAGTTTCTCCTTGCAGTTTGCTATTTCCTCCTCCTCTCATGGTACTTTTTTTTCCTCTTGTAATAGGTTCAGGGAAAAAATGAGTTTTTCTTATTCTTATTTACACCTACTACAATTTTAACTCAGAAATTTAGTTCACAAGAAGGTGATCTAATATTGAAATTTTTAAATGCCACCTTAAAAGGCACCCCTTAAAAGGTGATCTAGAGAGCTCAAGTGGGATATTTAAAAACCTACAAAAGTTGCCAATGTTCATTTTAATTCCTACAAATTAAGATATAAACGTTAAAGTCTCTAACGTTTATTTAAACGCTAATATCAATTCTCTTATTCATCTCACTTTTCCCACTCACAACTCATTATTCCTGTGAAATCTCAACTGCATGTTTAACCATGTCAAACCCCACAACCAATCATGGCCAAAACATGCAATTCTATTATTCAAATAATTTTATTAATAATAATTATTTCATGTACAACATTGGGTAAGGTAATTTCTTTTGAAAATTACACACATACACATTATGGGTTATTTGAACACAATTCAACATCCATATTGGGGGCTATTTGGCCAAACAATCCAAAAAAAAAAAAAAAAAAACCCAATAAGTTTCATCATACAACAATCTTGATTTGGAACCCAAACAAAATTAGCCGGAACAAAAAATAAGATTTCCATAATCGACAATCAGATTTTGTTTAGGTGTTGAACTCAACCACTTTGGAATTTTATCAAAACACATCAAGATACTGAAATATTGCTTAGGGTAAATTTCACAAACCACCCCTGAGGTTTGAGATAATACCAATTAAATCCAGAACATTTTAAAACCTACCCATTCCATCCTAAAAAGACAATTTTGTCCCTGAACTTAACAGAAAAAAAAAAAAAAAAAAAAAAAAAAAAAAAAAACGCTTGATTTTTTGTTATTTTCCTTTCTTCCTCTGTCTTCCCCCTTTCTTCTCTGAGTTCTCCATCTCAGAACTCTCCCTAACGGAACCTTACCCACAGCAAAGCCCATGACTTGATCACCGGCATCAACAACACCACCACGCAAGGTCTTCCCAATTGCCACCGCAAGATTGACCCCATCAGCGCCGTCAATGCACTCTCGCCCCTTCTCTCTCAAATCGGAACCCACACGGTGGTGGTGGTGGTGCTTCGATCTTGTGATATGGTGTGTTTTTTCTGGTTTCTTTAATGAGGTTGACAGTTGGGGTTGTGTTGATTTTCTGTGCTGTTTGGCTGAGATTTTTGTTGTTTTTTGGGTGGGTTTTGTTGGGATTTTTAGGAAATTTCATTATGAATTTACAAAGGGATTTATGTGTTGTTTGGCTGAGATTTTTGCTGGTTTTTTGGGTGGGTTTGTTGGGATTTTTAGGAAACTTCAGTGTGAATTTACAAAGGAATTTATGTGTTGTTTGGCATGGATTTTTACTTGTTTTTCTGGGATATCTGTTGGTTTTTTAGGAGATTTCATTGGGAATTTTCAAAGGGATTTATGTGTGTTGTTTGGCTTGGAATTTTGCTGTTTTATTGTTTTGGGTTTCTGTTGGTTTTGAAAGAGATTTTTAATTTGGTGGTGTTGTTGATGCCGGTGACTTTGGGATATGTTTTGAGATAGAGAACTCGGGAGAGGAAAGACACAGGGAAGAGGAAAGACACAGAAGACAGAGGAAGAAGAGAGAGAAAAAAAAAAAGTTAACGGTTTTTTATTTATTTATTTTTTTTTAAGTTCAGGGACAAAATTGTCTTTTTGGACAAAAGGGGTAGGTTTTAAAATGTTCTGGACTTAGTTGGTATTATCTCAAACCTCAGGCTGTGGAATTTATCTTTTTGCGTATTATTAAAAAGCACAAACCCGCCAAGATACAAAGGACAATTATTTTACAAATAACGCAAGCACACTTTGGTGAAGAGTCTTCTCTATTCAGTGTTTTCGAAATGTTTTCAACAATCTGCTCTATAAAGTTTGACTCTGGGCTGCAATAGGAAGTATTGCCATAATAGTAAGAAAGAATAAAAGATAGTGATCATGATTGCAAAAAAAATGTAGCAAATAACTATTGAAGTAAAATTATAATATATGTATTTTGGTAAAATAACAAAATTTAACTACAAAATTAGTTGTATTATAAAGTTATAACTTTACTCAATAAAGTAAACATTACTATATATTTTGAAAATCTAACTTTGAATTGCATATTCTTTATATTCTTAGGGTCTGTTTGGATACAACTTATTTTTGCTGAAATTGAAAACTGAAAATTGAAAATACTGTAACAAAATAATTTTTAAATATGTGAATGTATCGTGAGATCCATTTTTAATTTTTTTTTGAATAAAGTGGCTGTGGGTCCTATGAATACTGTATAAACAATGTTATGAACAGTGTTTTGTCTAAAAAGCAAGAAAAGCATGGAAAAAAAACAAAAAAAAAAAAAGGCTAAAACGCAGATATAGACGTGGCAGACATGTATCCAAACTCACACTTAATACACACATAAAATTTGTATCAATAGGATATTATTTATTATATGATCTATAAACTTATATTTTATGCATTATTTTAAACTACAAAAACTTGTAATTTAAAAAATTTATTAATTATATATTTATTAACTAAAAATTTTACAGAGGATATGATAAGAAGATGTAATCTAATTGTAAATTTGTCCTCTAACAAAAATATATTAAATAAAATTGTAGCCTAAGATTACATGCATATCTATTTTTTTATAAAATTTAAAACTGATATAGATTGAGATTTTAATTATGACCAAAAAAAAAAAAAAAAAACAGAAAGAAGAGATTTACCGCAAATAAAGATAGAAAGTAGGTTACCTATCTGGTTTCAAAGAGAAGCCCGACAAGTTTGCAGACTCTGTCAATGCCTTCCTCCATTTCTTTTTAGAGCCCTTCGGAAGCTTATTTGAAAAATTTCCCTTTTGGTTTCGTACTTCAGACGGAGACACATCGTAGAAAATAGGTAGCACTGTTAAAGTTTGTTTATATTTACACTTACATCTAGTAGTACTTCTTTCGCAATCCATGATCTCCACGAGCTCATTAAGGCACCACTTGGAAGTGGCATAGTTTTTGGAAAACACAATAACTGCAATCCTTGATGTTTTGATTGCCTGCACCAGCTCTTTCCAAATCGGCCTTCCTCTTTCGAGGTCAGAATCATCTCTATACACGCGAATCCTTTTGTCTTTAAAAGCCTTACGGAGATGGTCCGTAAACCTTGCGCGTGTATCTTCGCCATGAAAACTAATGAAGACGTCATACTCATATTTACTGCAAGTGCAAGTTGGGGTTGAAATCAACGGCATGGTTATTGGTTGCAGCACACAAGAGACCAGAATGAAGAGAGTAATTGGATGTAAGGAAGTCAATACCGTTTCGTCCGGCCGGTATAGCCGGAATTTTTCGTACTGGTGAACAATCCGGTACCGGTAGACCCTTATTTCGTTTCGTTTTAAATAGGGGACCATTCCGGTTTGTACCGGCCTTTCCTGTGAATTTCGGTCATTCCGGCCGAAAATGCGTTTTAGCCCGGAATGTAATTCCTCTGCAACTTGAAGGAAAAAAAAAAGTGAAAGAGAAAGAAAGAAAGATAGAAGGAGGCACGGCAGTGGCAGTGTAGCTCAAGCACAGGGTGGCTGGACCAGCCGGTGCAACATTTGAGTGAGGAGAAGCAACTTGCGAGAGAGAAATTGAACTGTGAGGGCAAGAGAGAAATAGATCTCAGTGTGATTATGGGGTTAGTTTTAAATCTTTTAATGAGAAAAGTATGCGGGAGAGACTAGAGAGAGAACGAGAGAAGCAGATTTGTGAGGAAGAAGTACTGCAGGACAACTTGGGCTACGGTGTGGTGTATTTTTTTTTTTTGGAGGGGGAGGTGTGGTGGAGATAAGATTTCAGTGTGCACTGTTTAAAAAAGCCGGCTGGGAAAGCTGAAAAAAAAAACAAAAAAACAAAAAAACAAAAAAAAACAAAAAACAACGCGTGAAAATGAGTAATGACCACTGCCAAAGTTGGCCTTTTAATTTGGTATTTTTGGAGTAAACTATTTTAAAGGTTGCAGTCGGAGTGGAGTTGAGAATTGAAGACTCGTGAACTGGTTTATTTTCCTTGGTACCACTTGGGAACGGGGTTTTTATTTTATTTTATTTTTTTTCTTTCTCTTTTTTAGGTTCAAAAAATTGACTTGTATCTCTCTCAAAAAATAAAATAAAAAAATTGTGACTTGTATAATATAGCATGTTGCAGTTCACTTACTCAAAAAAAAATTATTTTATATTAAATAATATCACATTATCTATATCAAAATTTAATAAATAATAAACATCGTCCAAAATTAACCTTACTTTTTTTAAGATTGTTACTTTTTAAAGATTGGTTAGGAATATTTGCTTAATTAAATAACCCTATTTAATTCCCACAACCTGGGTCCTCAAACCTCCCCCCAGTGGCGGTGGTAAGTATCACCTTGCCCAGTTGGAGAGTACTAGGGCATGGGCCGTATGGCTTTTTACTTCTTAGTTCTTTGGGTATAAAATAATTTTTTTAAAAATATTTTTTCTTTATTTTAAGTGTTTTAGGGTTGAAAATTTTCTACTATTTTATTTTTGTTAACCAGGATAATCATATCCCTCTGGTTGAACTTATTAAAATACCCAAACCTCGTTAAATGACCACAAGAAAAAACTCTCAAAAGCTGCATGCCAAATTATCAAAATTCTCCACAAAAAAAAAGGGGGGGATTATTAGATATAATGAATTATTTTAGTTATGTACAATTTTTTACTACATTCTTAATACATTACTCTTTTTTTTTTTTTTTTTTACATAGATGCAGTTATATTTTATAACTTATTTTTTCAGCAAAATCAAACAATGAAAATTAAGCTATACCAAACCATTCCTTACAGTATTATTCAATTTTACACAAATAAAAGATAGCGCACAAATGAATTACTAGAAAGAATATGTTCTTCTTTCAGAACTTTAAACAAAAATAATTTATTTTTTGTTTTGTGCTTTGTAATTAGTGTTTTTTTTTTTTTTTCTTAATTTGAGTAATGCTTATATTCAGTTCACACATTATATTGTTTTTATCACATGTTGTGTTGGTGTTACATTACATCCCTAATTAAACCAAACACTTCTTATTTATTTACAATGGTAAAATGCATTTATGCTTTTGAGTTTTGAGCACAGTGCATTTTCCAGGCCACATCCTCCATATGATCTTTGAAAAAAATGTGAAATTGAACCAAAGCCTAGTCCTGGTTTGGTAACTTGTAGATTACTCCCAAGGGTCATCTGTGTATTTCTTTTTCCAAGTCAATATGAATATGATGGAAATGTTGTAGCTTCGAAGACATTGGTTTTGGCCAATTCTCCCTCTAGACTTTGACTTGAAAGTCGTTTTCTTTGAACTTTCAGCGGTGCCTCTTAGTTCTTTCCCGTGGAGGAAACGGCACAAAGATTCCTTTTAATACTTCTTTATCTTTAATAAAAGCGCGTCCGGCAAGAATAATTTCTCACCCAAGTCATATCATTTATTTGGTTGGTGGGATGGGGACGAAGGATCGAGGAAATAGAAAATTATGAGATGATAGAAAAGTGGAGGAAAAAAGAGATTTGAAACATGTTTGATAAGAATCTTTTAATATCATTTAGTGTAATTCAAATGTTAAGAAATGTGGGTTTAATTTTTAAATTTTTTCTCATATGTATTTAGTTGAAAGTTGAAAAAGTGAAAGGATAAAAAAAAATTTTGTTTGGTTAAGGAGGAAAAAAAATGATAGAATAAAAGATGTAAAATTGTAATATAAATTTACTCTCATAAACAACAACAACAAAAGACACTACAACAAAATGTACTTTTAGTGACGAAAATTAGTGAGGAAATATTTTTCGTCACTAAAAATACAGCTTTAGTGACGAAATATTAATTTCGTCACTAATAATGAAAAAAATCATTACATTTAGTGACGAAAAAAAAATTTCGTCGCTATTGTGATTTGCAAAATAAGCGCCACGGAGGGAAACTTTGGCGCCAACTTAATTAACCTATAGTGACGAAATATTTCGTCGCTAAAAGTTGAAATTTTTAGTGACGAAACATTTCGTCACTGTAAGTATTGCTATGGATAGTTTTAGTGACGAAAATACTTTCGTCACTAAAAGTAAGTATTAGTGACGAAAAATAGTCGTCACTAAAAAGATAAAGGTTTTGCACTTATATGTTTTTAGTGACGAAATGTTATTTCGTCACTAAAAGTATGCTTTAGTGACGAAATATTAATTTCGTCACTAAAAACAATAATAGATTTTTTAGTGACGAAATCATATTTCGTCACTAAAAGTATGCTTTAGTGACGAAATATGAATTTCGTCACTAAAAACAATAATAGATTTTTTTAGTGACGAAACCATATTTCGTCACTAAAAGCTTTGGTACATATATGGACTCATTAGGCGCCAATAAAAAAAAGTTCCGCCAAACTCAATGAAGCTACAGCGACGAACCGTTTCGTCGCTAAAAACATATAAGTGACAACGCTTCAGCCCCTTTTTTTTTTTTTTTTTTTAATCTTTTCTGGTTTTTCACTTTGCTTTTCTGGTCTTTCCCCAACACATACCCACAAAAAAAACCTTTCCCAACACTTTCAGCAACGCATACCCACAAAAAAGAAAACTTTCCCAACACTTTCTTTTCAGCAACGCATCCCGGCAACGCACCGGCGACGATTCGCTCAGCGTCGTGCTCAGCGGCGACGATCCGCTAAGCGTCGCGCTCAGCAGCGACGATCCGCTAAGCGCGTCGCGCTCAGCGGCGACGATCTCGCTGAGCGTCGCGCTCAGCGGCGACGATCTCGCTGAGCGTCGCGCTCAGCGGCGACGATCTCGCTGAGCGTCGCGCTCAGCGGCGACGATCGCGCTGAGCGTCGCGCTCAGCTGCGACGATCGCGCTGAGCGTCGCGCTCAGCGGCGACGATCGCGCTGAGCGTCGCGCTCAGCTGCGACGATCGCGCTAAGCGCGTCGCGCTCAGCGGCGACGATCGCGCTGAGCGTCGCGCTCAGCTGCGACGATCGCGCTGAGCGTCGCGCTCAGCTGCGACGATCGCGCTAAGTGCGTCGCGCTCAGCGGCGACGATCGCGCTGTGCGTCGCGCTCAGCGGCGACGATCGCGCTGAGCGTCGCGCTCAGCGGCCCACCGGCGACGCTTCGGCGACGATCCAAGCGTCGCACTCAGCGTCGCGCTCAGCGGCCCACTGACGACGCTTCGGCGACGATCCCAGCGTCGCACTCAACTCCCACCGGCGACGCTTCGGCGACGGTTCACCGATTCAGGTCTTTTTTTTTGTTTTTTTTCTTTCTCCTTTTGAGTCCAATGCTAATCATATCATTATCACCCTATGTTTGAATCATCATAAGAGAGAAAATTAAAAATTTAGAAAGGAAAAAAGAACCACATAGATACAAGTTTCTTTTTGTGTTATTGATAATGTCACGGTTAGATGAAATGCTTGGAAACATGACTGATTGTGTTGGGTGTTTCTCTCATAGTAATTGCAGGAGTTGTGACTTCTCTTTTTAAATTGATTTCTTAGTTTTATACTTATTGGTTATGACTGATTATTACCCAAAAAACTAATATCTGAGTTTTTTTTTTTATTTTTTTAATGAAATTCAATTTTGAACCCTTTTGTTTTACAGGAAGAGACTAGTGTCTGGATTTCACCTTGGAAATTATCTTGGATTTCATTCAGGTTGTTTTGACTTTCTTCAAGCTCTTGTTTCATTCAGGTTGTTTTGACTAGTGTCCGGATGATTGGCATAGCAATGCATGAGCTTATTTCCTCCCTGTTTCATTCCTTGATAATAATAACACTCTCTCCGGCATGATATAAAATTTTCTTCATTCTAACCAAAGGAAAAAAAGAAAAACAGGAAACATCAATCTTCAAGCAAGCCAGTAACATAGAGTCATTTTCTTTGTGTTGAAAGTGCTATTTTTTTTACATCTATTTAATTACTTAGTTGTTTTTCTTGGCCACTTTTATGCCTTAGATGATCATTAATGATTCTTCTCTTCTTTGACCACTATTCTCATCTTTGAAACATTCTTTTTTTCCCAAGTAAAAGGAAAAGTTTAGATTGATTTCCTTGTGTGTTTATATTTGTAGAACTTCTTGATAGGAGGGTAGTTTAACACCTTTAGTTACTATAACATTGTGTTTCCTTCTTTATTGAAATTCTTACATTGTCTCCATCAAGAGGTAAAGCTGCACTTATCTATGTGTTGCATGCAGGTAAAGCTTCACTCATCTTTTTGTGCTTATCATTGGGTCTACTTAACTGTTCACTAAAAGCTATCTTTCTTTTATTTTCAGCTCTCTCTTTTGTGGTTGAAGAAATTGTGAGGAACAAGGTGAAGAACACAAGCTGGTGACATATGATGACATTTTTTGACTCTAGGGGGTTCTAATTATATTATGCTACATTTCTTGTATTGTTATAAAACATTTTAAGTTATTGTATGTGTTGCAAACAATTATTGTATGGAAGGAGTTTGAATTTGATACTTGTTTTAATTTTAACTTGTGGAATGTACGGATCGATTTTTTATAAATGTGTTGTTGAAATAAATGTGTTAATCAAATTTGAGGTTTGAATAATGTAATGATAGGTTACAGGTTAATATCAACATCATGAAAATAATAAAAACAGAAAATATGTTTTAGTGACGAATTTTTTCGTCACAAATATGGCAACAAAAAATTGTTTTAGTGACGAAATATTTCGTCACTAAATACAGTGGAATTTTGTAAGAATCGGTTTTAGTGACGAACATTTTCGTCACTATATGTGCATGGATTTTCTTAAAAATAGTTTTAGTGACGAATATTTTCGTCACTATATGTACCCGAAAATAGTTTTAGTGACGAAATTTTTCGTCACTAAATATGATTTAATAAACTGAAATGGTTTTAGTGACGAAATATTTTCGTCACTAAATACTGTTTTTAGCGAGGAAAACATTTAGCGACGAAACGTTTTCGTCGCTAAAAGTTTTTTTTTTTATTACCAAATTGGACTTTTAGTGACGAAATTTTTCGTCGCTAAAAGTCGCCAGGACTTTTAGCGACGGGGCTACAGCGACGAAACGAATTTCGTCACTAAAAGTCCAATTTCGTCACTAAAGGTTCTTAGTGACGAAAAACTGGACTTTTAGTGACGAAAATTTTCGTCACTAAAAATACATTTTCTTGTAGTGAGAAGGAAGGAGAGGGCAAATGGGTACATCAAACCCGTCTCCCTCCGGAAACGGATCCTCTCCATTTCCATTTGAAATGGAGAGGCTCCATTTCACGGTGGAGATTCAAACTAGGCAGATCCACGCTCAACATTCATCCACGTCATTTAAAATTTAAACCAGCACTTAAACCATAGTTCAGGGAGCTTAACTCAGGTTTAACTCAACCGGACCAAAAAAAAACTTGGAGGGAAACGGAGAAACAGGGGCAGATACATCAGTTGCACTGGAAAACAAAAATAAACATTTTAGAGGGAAAACTGAAACAGAGCCCACGATTCATAGCTTCACAGATTTTAACCAAAAAAAAAAAAAGCTTTACCAGATCCTCACAAAAGTATATCCCTGAACTGGAAATGGAGAAACAGAGGGAGAAACGTTAGTTGCACTGGAAAACAAAAAAAAAAAAAAAAAAAAAAAAACCGTTTTAGAGGGAAAACTGAAACAGAGTTAGTGTGGTTCAAAGCTTCACAGATTTTAACAAAAAAAAAGCTTCACCGGATCCTCACAGAAGTATATCCGTGCACTGGAAAACAAAAACAAAAAAAACCTTTTAGAGAGAAAGTGAAACAGAGGTAGCCCACGTTCAAAGCTTCATAGATTTTAACCAAAAAAAAAACTTCACAAAAGGTTCAGAGAAGACGTCTCTATTTCTATCTTACCAAACAGAGGTATATCAGTAAAACTTGTTTATGCTTATCTTATTTGATGTTTGATAATTTTTCTGCATTTATAGTGTTGTCTTGGTGAGTTTATACGGTTGTTTTGGTGGTTGGATGCAAGGTAGAGTTTATCTGAATTTTTATTTTTAATTTTTTGAGATAATGATTGAATTTTTATAATGGCTAGATGATTCTAGGAGTACTTTTAATTTTTTGAGATAAAGATTGAATCTTTTTTTTTTTTTTTTAGATAAAGATTGAATCTTTATTAGTACACAGAGAAACAAGCTTACGTGGGCCTAACATAAGAAAATGAACATTGAAAATTTCTTGAACATATTGTTGTTTTGAAGGCCACCAATAAAAGCTACACACAGAGAAACAAGCTCACAAGTTTATATTGTTGTTTTGATGGCTAGATGAAAGTTAGAGTCTTCCTACAAAATTTCATATAATTAAATAAGATTGAACTTTGAAATTTCTGTTTAGACCCCAATGTGAATTAATGAGAAAAATTATCAAATTATATTGGTGAAGTGATCCACTCAAACAATTAATTTTTCACTATAGTTAAGCAATTAACAAATCAATAAGTAATATAAAAAGCACAATTAAGCATGACATAACATTTGGTGACGAAGTGGAAAATCAAAAAATAATATCTTTAATGGAGAAACCACTTCGGAAAGTAGATTAGGAAAGCATAAACTAAAAAACTAACTAGATTTTCAAACGGATAAAATTACATCAATAAATTTGAATTTATTACCATAAAATGTTATGGAATGGATCAACACTAAAATCCTTACACACATGATCCTAATTCATAGTGTAATCAATAAGTTTAGTGGCACAATTAAAAAAAAAAGAAAATATATATATATATATATATATATATATATATATTTCAATGATGCACAAACTAACTATAATCGGTTCATAAGAAAATAGTATCAATGATGAGTTTATATGAAATTAAAAAATGATTACTTGTACGCTTAATGTGGATTATGGACATATATAAAGAGGTGATCAAAAGGATACTATTGTGGTGTTGATCACAAGGTTTAGATATTTAAATTAATAAATTTCTCTTTTGAAAAAAAAAATCTCATAATAAATAAGTTCTTTAATCATAATAAGAAGATTCCTTTATAATGATTTTTGATGGCATATTATGGATGCAAAATTTTAAAGAACATGTTTATTACTGTCATGTTTAAATTGACTGGCCTTTGAGTGAGTTGAGTTGAAATCATGCTTAGTCATCTTGAATTTTTATGTTTAGTAACAAAGATATATAAGATTTCTCTCATATGAGGTACATCCTTATTAGTATGTTGATCATTCATTACATCCTCATTTTTTTTTTTTACATCATCTCTATTTTGAAAACAAATGATAGGTGAAAGTTATAATAAATTTATGTTCAATTTTTTCTAGGGATAATGATGGTAATACATGTTCCTTCTAATGTGCCCATGGAATCTACCCCATTTAAAGGGATGGAGTTTGAAGTGGATGAGATTGCATATGGTTTTTATAATGAATATGGCAGAAAGGCTGGTTTTAGTATTAGAAAAGAGTATGTAAATAAATGTAAAAAGACTGGAGTGGTTACTTCAAGGAGATTTGTGTGTGCAAAGGAGGGAATTCGAGGCAAAGACAAGAGAGATTAGAATGTAAAAAATCCACGAGCAGAAACAAGATGTGGCTGTGAAGCACGTTTGGTTATCATACTTAATCGAGATAGTAAAAAATATGTGGTGAGTGAATTTATTGCTGAGCATAACCACTATCTCCACCTTCCATCAACTGTGCACATGATGCCATCACAGCAGAAAGTGGACTTGAAAGTCGTTTTCTTTGAACTTTCAGTGGTGCCTCTTAGTTCTTTCCCGTGGAGGAAACGGCACAAAGATTCCTTTTAATACTTCTTTATCTTTAATAAAAGCGCGTCCGGCAAGAATAATTTCTCACCCAAGTCATATCATTTATTTGGTTGGTGGGATGGGGACGGAGGATCGAGGAAATAGAAAATTATGAGATGATAGAAAAGTGGAGGAAAAAAGAGATTTGAAACATGTTTGATAAGAATCTTTTAATATCATTTAGTGTAATTCAAATGTTAAGAAATGTGGGTTTAATTTTTAAATTTTTTCTCATATGTATTTAGTTGAAAGTTGAAAAAGTGAAAGGATAAAAAAAAATTTTGTTTGGTTAAGGAGGAAAAAAAATGATAGAATAAAAGATGTAAAATTGTAATATAAATTTACTCTCATAAACAACAACAACAAAAGAAGGAAGGAGAGGGCAAATGGGTACATCAAACCCGTCTCCCTCCTCCCATTTTCTCCTCATTTCAAGGAAACAACATTCTCACCCCAAATGATGGGTTTGGGAAGAAATGATCCGGACCCCACCAAAATATTCCTCCCTCCCCTCCCTAATCAAACGCACAAATCCTAGTTATTTTCTATTCGTCCCATAATTTACCCCAACTAATCACTCCCTCTTTTTTTTTTCTTTTTTTATAAGAACTAATCACTACCTTAATGATTCTAACAAAGACATCAAATATTCAAATTTTATTTTTCCTATTGTAACTATCAAAACAAAAAAAAATTAAGTCACTTATGTGCGTTCACTTCTTGACACACCTAGTTAATCACTACTGCAGCTATAATGGGTCTAGGTGTGCATGATTTGGCCTCAATATCATGGTTTTCAGATCCGGACCGTTCATTGAACCGTAAAAATGAGAGGTTTAAGGTTTTTAAAGTCGAACCGTGGTCGAACCGAAGTTGAACCGCGATGACGTCATAATTAATTTAATAATTATTTTAAATATATATAAAAATATTAAATTAATAAAAAAAATTAATTAAATAGTCCAAAACAAATATAAATAGTATTTTTTATAACATAATTTTCTTTTTTTGATTACAAGATTAGAAACATTATGGCAAAGTATAAATAGTTCTTATTCTGTTTATCTTAGAGTCTATAATATTGGTTGTCAATCTGCCAATTCTTGTGCATGCTCGTAATATGTTATTGAACATATCGACTCTATACTTTTATTGAAGTTAAAAATTCTGTACTTTTTATTTAGAATATTGCAAGTTTGCAACTGGTAGGAATTAAGGCTTTATTATCTTAGAAAGGGAAGCAAGTAAAGAATAAAATAAAGTTAAAAAGGCAACCATATGAAAACAGGCAAAATTAATTTGAAGAGGCTGATCATTGTATCAATACCTGCTTTTGGCTGCATCCATCACCCGTGCTTCTTTCTACTAGGGTTACATTTGAATCATTTAATGATGAAATAATTATCAAATGAGAGTAGTAGTAATTTTTCTATAGTCATTGTCATTAAAGTACCCACCACTAGCACTGGAAACAAAAGAAAATGAACCCTTTTTAAATTGTTTAATTATTTTTATATTTGTCAAGAGTCTTGTAGCTTAACTGACAATTTCTTGAGCGCGTGCTTAGAGGCTAGGTTTTTTTTTTTTTTTTTTAATCTACTTATTTCTTTTGCTTTAAGGAAATTAACATTCACAAAATTCTTTCCAGATTGTTTATAGTTTTTAGCAGCTTAAAAGACCCTCTTTCTTTTTTCTTTTCTTTTTTTTTGGTTCAGCCAGTTGAAATAAGGGAGATGGTTCGAATGATTGCCACAGCACGCATAGTCATGCCCAAGGCAATGGTCAGGCTGTCAGCTGGAAGAGTTCGGTTCTCCATGCCTGAGCAAGCATTGTGCTTTCTTGCTGGTGCAAATTCAATCTTCACTGGGGAGAAGCTCTTGACTACTCCTAAGAATGATTTCGATGCTGATCAACTCATGTTCAAGGTGCTTGGACTTGTTCCAAAAGCTCCCAGTTTTGATGATGCTGTGGCAAATGTCTATGAAGCAGAGGCTTGTGAGAAAGCTGCTTCCAGTTCAGGTTAAATTCACAGAAAGTGCATGTTGTATCCTATCATTGTAGAAGAATTTTATTATTATTTTTTTTATTTTTAATTATGTCGTCATTGTGGAATCAGGTACGACATACATTTGGTCCCTTGGGGCCATGTAGTTGCCTTTTGCGAATGCAGAAGGTAGGTTTAGAGTAATTTAAGAGGGTGGGGAATATGATTTATATTCAATGATCACTTCTAATGACACGGGTTCAGTTTAGATATCAGTATCAGTCTGCATATTTTCAAGCCACAGGCCACATTAAACTTCATACCAATTTTTTGGGGGCTTGGGTATATACAGTGTCTACAAAAAATTTTACATTGTTGAGGTTGCTGATTGTGATTGGTCTGCAATAAAAATGGTGTCAATGGTAGTCTCATGTAAAAGAGATGCTGCACTAATCATAATCTACCATCGCAATAAATTGTGAAATTTGTGTAGCATTATTGAGATTTATTATGTCCTTTGAACTTATATTGAATGTCAGCTTCAACCGAGAAAAATCTCTAATGCCCCCAGCCAATAATGCTGACATTAGTTTGAGAGTAACAAATACTATTTTGGCAATAGAAGCTTTACTATGAAATTCTCATAAATTAAACCCTATTTTTTCTCAGGTACAATAAGCCATGCAATTTATTAAATTTTCGATCAATTGCTAAAAGAAATAACTTTAAAAATCACGGATCATACTTGTTTTGACAAGATATTCCTAGTATGCTTGAGCAAGCCACCATTAACTGGGCAGAGCCCATTAATTTGGCAGAGCCCGTACTATTGACGACGTTGTTCTCACTGTCCATTCCAGAAATAGTGGTTTTGTTCAAGAATTTATATATGGAATTATTTTTATTAGCGTGCTTTATCAAATTTATTCCAATATCAACCAAAATGTTCTTTCAGAACCTGAAAAGGTCAAAATCATTATTTTTGAAGACCACTTGATCAATGGGGATGAATGGTGCAAGCCTTAACCTCAATACCACAGGAGAAATATTCAATGAGCCAAGGATCAAATAAGTAAATAGTAAACTCTTTGATTAATGAATTCAGTAAAATACAGACTCTGATTCAGTCTCCACGTAGCTCAAGTCCATGGTCTTGTACCCATTCTTGAAGTTAATCCACCGCTTATCCTTCACACTATCTTCGCCAACTCCACCATATGCCAAACTATCCATCAATACAAAACAGAATATATACAAAATGTGAAAGATATGACGATTTAACATTTTGAAGAAAAAAAAAGTTCAGACCTTGTTACAATGATCTTTCACTTTTAATTCCAATACCAAAACCAATTTGAGATTATTCATAACTTCTGACTTGCCAATAATTTGATTTTTTATTGCTCTAATTTTGGTTAATTTATTAGTTCAATCTGGGAAAATAAAATTATTGTGTTAAATAGGATCATAGATAGAAGTGGCAAAATTGGACACGATTCGCGAACCTGACACGATACGAAACGAAATTAACAGGTTATGGGTTAAGACTAATAGGTTCGTGTTATATTCGGGTTAACATGACTGATCCGTCTAATAAATAGGTTGGTTTAGTGTTTAACATATAGAATCTGTTTGACCCGTTTAATTAAATGACATTTTACCAATATACCCTTCAAACTCTAGGCATATAAACTTATTAGTTGTTGTGGTTTATTTTCTTTAACATATTGTGATTGATTATTTGTGATATTGGGAGATGTTTTAGTTTTAAATGATTATTTGTGATACAGTTATTCATTAGTTTTGAATTTTATATTAAAAATATTTATTTGTTTGTTTTTTCATATATATATATATATATATATATATATATATATGTATATGTATATGTATTTTTTTTTATTTTGATAAAATCTAATAAACAAGTCAACACGACTGACCCGTTTAATAAATGGATCATGTTAGGGTTGAGGAATCTTGACCCGTTTAATAAACATGTCGGATTAATGTTAACCTATATAGTCAGATACTCATGAGTTGACATGACACAAATCCGACACGTGAACACCAATTGCCACCCTTAATCATAGATTTGAACAATTTTAGACTTTGGTTAATATAATTGGTAGGGAGCTGCTTGAGACAGCACGATTAGGGAGTTAATTGGGACAGAATAATGGAATTATGGATGCTAGCACACTGCATTCAAGTTCAAGAAAGAAAATCCTCTATACCTAATCCCTCGTAATCAAGAAAGAACCATTGCAAATCAAATTCCTTCCTCTGTCTTCTCAGGCTCCATAAATCTTCCATTGCAGCTTGAATCTGCTGCCATCCAGGAAGTCTTATGTTCAGACATAATACCAACTTCAATTTATAATTGTCTCTAATATCACTTGGTTTGGTTAAGTAAGCTAATACCAACAATCACAATGGTCTTATTCTAGTTCAACTTTGAATTTCAACATGATTTTAAGGAGATCTGTCGGAGTATCATTCCTTTTGAAAATATTTGCAGGAGGACTAAAAAGGATGGTGTTAGGACATATGTGTTTACATGTTAGGAACATATGTCATATTTTATGTAAATTGGCTAATCCTTTGACAAAACGCACTCTACTTGTAATTGGGTAGTTCTAGGTGTTTTTAATACTTCACGAAACTATGTTTCAAGATCAAGTGTTGAAGTCATCAAGTCTGTCCAAGAAAAAGCAAGTTGAAGTGCTGAAGTTTTAAAGCTCGACACCTGCTCGACACCTACCTCGACACCTGCTAGCTGTCGAGACTTAAAAAGTCAGAATTCTAATCTGATTTTCTTGGGATCCGTGAATGTGTTTTTGGGCCTTCTTTTCTTCTAACCCTAAACATATTTAAGGAGTGTTTTAAGAGCCGTCAACAAGGACACAAGTTGCATAAGCATTGAGCAATCCTTGTTCAAGCAAATTGTGCTCTGAGACGAAGTTCTTAACCTAGATCATCTTCTTCAAGAAGTTGCTGTGTATTGTGCACCTTAGGGTTTTGTGACCAAGCATCTTCCTGATCTTCATGCATAGGATGATCTGAAGAACTCTGCAGCCAACCTCTCATTCTAAAGTTGGTGATTGAAGTCGCGTACTGGGATCCGCGCATCTGGTTAGTCACGTACTTGGGAGCCGTGCATCAAAGGAGGGAACTGTCGCTACAGATCAAGTCCAATTGGGTATTGGGGTAAGGGTTCAACTGTAGGTTGGTAAGGTACTTGGGATTCCTTTACTTGTAACCGCTTGATTTGATAATAGTGGAGTTTCGGGAGTGGTGACCTGAAATCACCCGGTGGGGTTTTTGCCGTTAGGGTTTTTCCCCATTCGTGAACAAATCACCGTGTCTTTTATTTTCCGCTGCATATTTTGTTATTCGGTGATTTGTTTGTGCTACCACGTATTTGCATGTTAAATTGATTAATTAATAACTTGACTTAATTAATTAATTAGTTTAAAATCACAAGGGGTCATTCAGTTTGTGGCCTATCAAGTGGTATCAGAGCAGGCACACTCTGATTAGGTTTTAATCTTTGCTGTGTGATCCATTGACCCCTGTTGTCATGGAAACTCTTGTTTGTTTTGATTTGCATGATCTTATGTTGAATGATGATGATGATATTCAAGATGCCTATTGCAAGCTTTACAATTTTTGTATGAAATCTCTTGAATGTTCTACAAAATTAAAAGCTAAATTTAAAAAGGTCAAGCTTGAAAAAGATGATTTGATTGCAAAATTGGATGAAGCCAATAATTTGAATGAGAATTATAAAAATCAAATTTCATCTCAGGTGGACAAAATTAATAGTTTGGAAGAGCAACTAGTTGAATTTAAAACTAAAGTTGAAAAATTAACTAGTGCCAAACTTGTTGTTGAGCCTAACTCAAAAGAAAAAGATTTTTATATTCCCCCATTTAAAAGGAATAATGAAGAGTTGAAGGCTAATATTGCTAGGATAGACAAAGGTAAAAATTCTGATGTTAACACTGAAGTTTCTAAACCTATGTCTAAAACTCCTCCTAGGAAAAATAAAAATTCTGAATTTGTCCCCACTTGTCATCATTGTCATATTGTTGGTCATATTAGGCCAAATTGTCCTAAGTTAAGGTCTCTGTCAACCTCCAAGGTTAGACTTCCTTTTAGGAAACTGAGTAATTCTAAAACTACTCATGTTTGTCACCATTGTGGTGCTTCCGGTCACACTCGTCCTAATTGTTTCAAGTTGTTTCCTCATAAACGAGTGTCAAATAGGTCTCATCCTTTGTCTAAAGGCTCTGTACCTATTCTTGGTGAGTTATTAAAAGCTTTGAGCTTTTTGACTCAATTTCAGGGGAATTCTAATTCCTCTATGTCCTTTAGTAGTCATACTAGGACACGTGCCTTTTCATCTTCACGGCCAAAGACTCGTGCTGTGTGGGTGATAAAGGATCCGAAGACTTAATTGTCTGTATGTTTGTCCCCTGCTTTAATTCTTTCTATCTAAAGTGGGACTTTCCTTCTTGATTTCTTATCTTTTTGGAATCATGCTTTCATGCATCTGCACCATTCTATCATGCCTTCATGCATATGCATCCTTCTTTCTGCTTTCATGTTGGTTGTCTGTTTTTGTTTGGTTGTTTAGTTTTTATTTTTGTTTTGTTTTCAAAATAAAAATTAAAAAAAAAAATATTGAAAAATTGAAAAATACAAAAACAGTGTGTGTTTTGTGTACTTTGGTACTTGTGTACCTTAGATGGCCAATGAAACAAAGTTTTCTAAACTTTGTATCTTTTGTAGCTTAGATGAACATCCTTATGCACAACTAAGCAAGTGAGCTTTGTGGCTCGTGTTTGTGATGAGTAAGATTAGGTTATTTCTTAGACTTAACACTCATATCACTCTTTTTGACGGGTAGGACTAGAAAATCCTAAGAGAAAGGCATTAATAACCATCTCACCACTGTTGCCCGCCAATCATTAATGACATCTGTATGCTTCGGCATAGCAAAAGTGTGATGTCAATGACATTTGTGTGCTTAGGCATAGCAAAATTGAAATGTCAAAATATCAATGGGTATTTCTTTTCTTTCTCATAAGCCCGTGTATGATATGCTTAAAAAGAAAATATGCAAAGAAATAAAAAGCAAAAAGATTAAAATGCTTTAATATGGTTGCAAGCGTGTATTCTAGGAGATGTGGGAGTTATAGGATGTACCTCAAAGGTGATAGTCCCCATCAAACGGTTATGATTGTGTGTGAGTTAAAGTTATTTTCTCATATCTCAGATCGTCATAACATGTATACACTTATGCAATCTTGCGATGTTTTTCACACACAACACGCAATATTCTTTGCTACTTTTGATACATGTGCAGGTACAATGTGATTTGGCCATCACAAAGGTTTTACATGTGCTTTTGTATGCTCACTAAACTGTCATGACTTATTTTTGAAATATAAAATTTGTTAGACTTGTTTAGTGTGTGTGTGTGTTTTGGGAGATCCATGTGCTTAAATTTTCATTGAGAGATGATTTTTGACAGTATTATATGTTGATTGGATCATGGTTGAGGTGCATGTCTTGATTGCATATATGTCTGTGTTTTTCAAATCTCGAAAAACTGCATTTCAAAGCTGGCTCGACACCTTCTCGATACCTCCTCGATACCTGGTCAGCTGTCGAGCCTCTAAAGCTTTTTCTTATCGCAATCTCGACACTTCCTCGACACCTGGTGGATCGATCGAGAACTCTCTGTCTGGTCGATACCTTCTCGACACCTCTTCGATCGATCGAGCTTCTGATGATGGTTGAGCTGTTTGGTACCTCGATACCTCCTCGATACCTCAGCTGTCGAAGGCATTTTCTCTCGATACCTTCCTCGACAGCATCTCGATACCTCTCGACACCTCTGCTGTCGAGATTTACTGGAGATCCTATATAAGCTTCGATCGCGATTTCTCCTTCATTTCTCGATCTCTCTTCGATCTGTCCGAGGCGGTTCAACTTCCAGAGCTCTTTTCTTCAATCCAATCTCGTTCTCAAGTGATTTTTCAGCCTTTCTTGCATCAAATCACTTGGTATGATCTTGTTTTCCTTTGTTTTTCATGCATATCATGTTTTAAAACTTAGGTTTTGGATTTTTTTTGAAAACTTTGGGTTTTTCAAAATCTTTGAGTTTTTGTTGAAATTTTGGGTTGGGATTTCAATAAAAAGTGTTTAAAATGTCATACATTGCATTCCATGTGCATTAGAATGATATTTTCATGCATTTAGTTGTGTGATTCTTGAATGTGTGCTGCTAGGATTGGATTGGGCTGAGCCCATGATGTTTTTATTGTTTAGCATGTCACATGATCATGCATTCCCATGCATACGTCCATTTTGTTCAATATACTGTTATATTTGAACTGCTTGGGACTTTTCTGATTGTCTCCCTCTCTATCTCTTTTCTTTTTTCTTTTACGTTAGTTGCATCTATGGCACCTAAACGTAAATCTACTCCGGCTCGGAACCCTCTGCGTTCTGGAGCTTCTTCATCTTCTGATTCTGCTCCTCATAACCTTCGGTTCCGTGATGGAGATGCCTACAAGGCATTTACTGAGAACTTCTCTAAACGAGGTGTTCATTCGGAACGCCACGTTGTTCTGGCGGACTTCGCCGATACTGACCTTCCCTCTGTCATTCACAGTAGGGGATGGGAGTCACTGTGTGACGTCCCGGTCACTTGTCCTCTCGTGCTGATTCAGGAGTTTTACTCCAACATGCACGGGATTGATCGTTCAGTACCTCTCTTTTTCACTCGCGTTCGAGGTACGCGCATTGCTGTCACACCGCAGCTGGTTGCGGATGTGCTTCATGTCCCTAGGATAGAGTTTCCTGACTATCCTACTTGTGAGCGACTGAGGACTGTGTCCAGGGATGAGCTCATTTCTGCTTTCTGTGAGCGCCCTTCTGAGTGGGGTGAGCATATGTACACATCATGTAGACCTTTTGCTAAAGGTCCTAGATTCCTTAACATGGTGATGACATATGTACTTCATCCTCTCTCCCATTATAACTCTATCACAGAGCCTCGTGCTCGTTTCTTGCTTTCTCTACTTGAGCATCTCACGATAGATTTTCCCTCTCACTTCATTTTTTCTATCATAGATGTTCATTTAGATGCGGCGTCCCGTGATAAGCTTGTCTTTCCTTCCGCTATCACGAGGATACTACGCCATTTTTCCATCCCTTTCCCTGTCTCCGACCACTTCACACACATCTCTGCCATAGATGCCGCTACCGTAAAACGTAGCCAGGCACAGTTCAGGGCGAGACAGCCGGATTTCACTCCGCCCTCCCGTTCGGCTCCATCCAGATCTGCTCCATCTACATCGACTTCTCTTCCTTCCTCCAGCGATGTATCCCTTGGAGATATTATGGCGCAGCTGCAGCGCATGGATGCTCGCCTTGATACACTCACCACTGAGTTGTATCAGGTGAACGTTCGTGTTGGTCGTATTGCACGACGACAGGCGACCATGGGTGGTTTTGCTTCTGAGGCTTCTCCTCCACCACCTCCAGTTGCTTCAGATTCTGATGCTGAGGATGATGATGATGATGGTGATGACGATGATGCTTCAGATGATGATGGAGATGCTAGCTCTACTGATGAGATGTCTACATGACACTCTACCCTTTGTCACTCGTGACAAAAAGGGGGAGTAGTTTTGGGTTTATGAGAGTAGTCATCTTAGGGGGAGAGTTAGTATAGGACATTTTGATAGGGGGAGTGTTCATACTTTTTGAGGGATGTAGTGAGGCTTTAGATGTATCTTTTTCTTTTCTTTCTTTATAGATACATTGGTCTTGTATATCAGTTTTACATACATTGTACTTATCTTTCTATATATGTGGATGTATGTTTTTCTTATTCATCTATCTCTTCATGTGTTGTTTCTTTTCTTTCTATATACACATGTTCTTTATATTTGTATGCAATCTAATTATTTCTGTTTCACACAAGATGCCTTGATGAGTTTTGTTTATAAGTGTTTCAGAAATACAGGTTGTCAAAGTCTACTTGCCATAAACTCTCTTTTTGCAAAGTTCTTCAAGAGTTTGTGTTAGGATAGATTTTATTGTATGTAACAAGTGAATATGAGTTGAGTGATTTATGACTTCTCTCATATGTTCATTTGTTTGTTGTGGTTTTGTCACGGATTGCCAAAGGGGGAGATTGTTAGGACATATGTGTTTACATGTTAGGAACATATGTCATATTTTATGTAAATTGGCTAATCCTTTGACAAAACGCACTCTACTTGTAATTGGGTAGTTCTAGGTGTTTTTAATACTTCACGAAACTATGTTTCAAGATCAAGTGTTGAAGTCATCAAGTCTGTCCAAGAAAAAGCAAGTTGAAGTGCTGAAGTTTTAAAGCTCGACACCTGCTCGACACCTACCTCGACACCTGCTAGCTGTCGAGACTTAAAAAGTCAGAATTCTAATCTGATTTTCTTGGGATCCGTGAATGTGTTTTTGGGCCTTCTTTTCTTCTAACCCTAAACATATTTAAGGAGTGTTTTAAGAGCCGTCAACAAGGACACAAGTTGCATAAGCATTGAGCAATCCTTGTTCAAGCAAATTGTGCTCTGAGACGAAGTTCTTAACCTAGATCATCTTCTTCAAGAAGTTGCTGTGTATTGTGCACCTTAGGGTTTTGTGACCAAGCATCTTCCTGATCTTCATGCATAGGATGATCTGAAGAACTCTGCAGCCAACCTCTCATTCTAAAGTTGGTGATTGAAGTCGCGTACTGGGATCCGCGCATCTGGTTAGTCACGTACTTGGGAGCCGTGCATCAAAGGAGGGAACTGTCGCTACAGATCAAGTCCAATTGGGTATTAGGGTAAGGGTTCAACTGTAGGTTGGTAAGGTACTTGGGATTCCTTTACTTGTAACCGCTTGATTTGATAATAGTGGAGTTTCGGGAGTGGTGACCTGAAATCACCCGGTGGGGTTTTTGCCGTTAGGGTTTTTCCCCATTCGTGAACAAATCACCGTGTCTTTTATTTTCCGCTGCATATTTTGTTATTCGGTGATTTGTTTGTGCTACCACGTATTTGCATGTTAAATTGATTAATTAATAACTTGACTTAATTAATTAATTAGTTTAAAATCACAAGGGGTCATTCAGTTTGTGGCCTATCAGATGGCACAATGCAACGATGAAGTGACCACTTGACAAATTTCCCCATAATCTCATCACTATGCAACTCATCCAGCTGGGTGTACAAATGAACAAGAAACAGAGGTCCCAATGGCAGACTAACCCCAGCAAAAATCTTGATAGCCATAGGAAAATATGCAAGTTTGATAGAATAATGAGGATGCTCGTAAAACACAAACTTACATAACCAGAAGACGATGAAAGCAGCACGGCGAACCCCATCTGACCCTTGGCTAAATGTATGAACCCAGGACTAGAGTTTGGCCTTGCATCCACCCACAATAGCATGCTCTCCGCCGAATCCTTTGTACAGCTGCTTTTCGATGGCCTTCTCAACAATTAACTCTTTTTTATACTTCATGGAGCTCACTCTAATGACCATGACAAGAGGTCACTCCCAGTTAAACAAAACCAGATACTTTTAATCAAAATTGACTTTCTTCCCTTGACCTTAACAACTCCGAAAGCTATGCAAAACTTTGATAAACAAAATAGCGATTTATATAATTCATGACAGATGGAGCCAAACCATTAACAGACATATAAGTAAAAATATATATAATCATGGAATTAAATTCAATGCAATAGACAGGTGGTTATTAGTATTACACTACGCAATGCTTTTTTTTTTTGGATGGTTGGGAGCAGAAATTCAAATATTAATTTTTGTTATCAGCCGTCCAATAAAAAAAATAAATTTCTTTTAAGGGTTGTTTGAAGAAAAAAAAAATTTAACTTCTTAACATTTCTTTCTAACGGTCCATTGATATTGCACGTAACTTGAGCGGATCTGGATCTATGGCAGGGATGGACTTAGGATTTTAAGCTATTGAGGACTGGTGTATAAAGAAAAAATAAACTCCAAATAGGCATCCATATAATATTAAAAATTATAAATACTCAAAATCGTTAGTTCTAAATACATTTAAATGCAATCATTTACCAACAAAGACGAAAACAAAAACAAATTTTTTTTTTTTTTTTTTTAATACTAGGCTAGTTAGGATTTTTTTTTTGGGTCGAAATTAGAGCATTTACAGTGGTACTAAAATAGCTAAATTTTTTAGCACCTTAAAAAACTACTTTCTCTATTTTACCATATTACTTTACAATACATCCAATATCAAATCAAATGTTCTATTTTTTTTATCACTTCATTTAAAATGATATAAACAACTCTTTAAAATAATAAAGGAAGCGAGAGAATTTGAGTTTTTTAATTGAAGGAAGAGATAATCTTAATAAACTATGGTATTTTATATTTAACAACTTGTTACAGTTTACTGATATTTATACTAGTTTACTGTAATTGCAAAAACTTGATTTTAACTTCTCCAATAACACATGATTTTTTGGTTTTTTGTTGGGAAAATAGTTTTTTTTCTCTCTCTCTCTCTCTCTTTTGCTAAAATACAATCACTATTGTGAATTTTTTTTTTTTTTAATTGTTTTTGTTAAGTTTTGAGTTGGATGTTGCTATTTAAGTAAGACTAATTAGGCTTATCGAGAAGAAGGGACCTAAAGCTTTGGAAGAAAACCCAACAACAAAATAAAATATATAATCACTATTAAAAAAATAAAATAAAATAATTAGACCAAGGGCCCGGGCCCCCTAGGGCCTCACCTTGGCCCGAACCTGTCCTCTGGTGGCCCATGGAAAAGTTAGATTGCTTCACAAATAAGAAAATTTCCATTTTTTTTTTTTTTTTTTTTACAATCACGTAGATTTTTATTTTGACAGATTTCTTCGTAGCCATTAGATTTAATAGCAAAGAAGGTCTTTCAGGGTCATACCTGAAAAGAGTCTTCAAAAATGTATTTCTTTTATTTTTCTTTTTCTTTTTCTATTTTTTGCTAAATTCTGAGTTAGTCTTCAGAGTTCTTTCCTATAGCTTTTTCAGTTTAATTGTTCCATACACAGTACCAATTTTGTCAATTATTTATGGCCCGTTTGTTACTGTTGTTTAAACAACAGTTTTCAGTGTTTAAACAATATTATATATATTTTCACAGAATTTTTTACCCATACGTATTTCAAAAAAATACAATCGACGTTATTAGAAATTTTTTACGAAACGGGCCCTTATATACCCAGAGCTCTTTGACTTTTTCCACAGTCAGCAGCATGCAACTATTGGGTCAATGTTTCCAATTATGCAATCAGCATTTCCAACTACTAAAACTTATGATAAAGTAATTGCAGCTTTTGATAATGCAAGTAATTCTCAGTCCTAGAATCTGTTTAGATTGAAGGAGAAGAAGGGAGAGTAGAGGTAAGTAGAGTAAAATTGATTGAAAATTAGCTTAGTTTTCAACTAATTCTACTCTACTTCCCCTTACTCTCCCTCACTCTCCCTCTATTTAAACAAGCCAATACATAGTCTTCAGCGTGTTTTGACTCAGCAAAAACTTAAAACAATTTAAGTCCTCTTAGTCCCATTTGTTTTTTTCCTGCAACTTTGCTAGAAAAATCTTGAGTCATTACTTCCTACAGTCAACACAGAGAAATATTATAATTATTAATAAATATAATAATAATAATAATAAGGCAAAAATGCAAAACTGACCCTCTAACTTTCACTATTTTTCATTTCAGTCCTCTAACTTTCATTTTTGTCAATTCAATCCTCTAACTTTTAATTTTTTGTCAATTCAAGGCTCCGTTACTGCTGCCGTCAGAACCACTAAAACGACGTCGTTTTGCTTGTGTGTGTGTGTGTGTGTGTGTGTGTGTTTTTTTTTTTTTTTTTTTAATTCGGAATTAACATAAGAAAAATTATAATAAAAAAAAAAAAAAAAAAAAAAACATCGTCATTCCCTTGAAATCAAAAGAAAGAAATCATTGAGAATTAAAAATCATCGTTCTGCTACACTGAAAAATCATCGTTCTGCACAAAAGAGGTCGAATCATCATCATTCGAAAAAGAATAACCACCATGCTCAAAATCAGCCTAAGTCCAAGAAGAACTAGCAACAGCGGATAGCTCAGGTTCATCCACGCTAGCGAGAAAGGGATGATCCAAAAGCATCTCAGCCGTGAACCTGAACATGGGTTTCCTCCAAAAGCTCCTCTGTATCCAACTCTTCCTCTCTATCCCAAGGAGATTTCCCAGTAAGCATTTCACACACCACACACCCAAAAGCCCAAATATCAGATTTCGGGTCTTGCACACTCTCAATCACAGTTTCGGGTCTTGTAGTATCGATTTCGCGTAGTGCTTAACATCGAACTCAGGCAATCCAGACCTAACAAATTTCGGAGTATAGGGATTCTCGGTCTCAATCTCTGCAAATCGGTCTTCATCAGAACTCAATATCCCGGACTCAATCTCATACTCAGTCTCTCTCTCTCAGTCCGATTCAATTTCTTTCTCAAACGGACTCAATCCCTTAATGTTTTTTTTTTTTTTTAAGTGGTTTTGACGGCAGCAGTAATAGAGCAGTAACGGAATCTTGAATTGACAAAAAATTAAAAGTTAGAGGACTGAAATGAAAAACGGTAAAAGGTAGAGGGTCAGTTTTGCATTTTTGCCTAATAATAATCACTATGTGAATGGTGAGATTGTTGGGTGCATTGCGCCACGTTCGTTCAGCCCACTCTTTAGCCTAGCTCGTTAAATGAGCTTGTTGAAAAAATTGCCCAGAAGTCAGGAAAGTTGATTGAGCTTGCTAGAGAAGCTTTCCAAAAAGAAGAATTGAAGTGATCCTTTTTTTCTCTATAACTATGTACAAAAGTCAAGTCACATGAATGAAGATGTGATGTTAAGCTTGTGAGACAAGTTGAAGGAAGAAATGAAGAAAAGGAAAAGTAAGGCCATTCGGCCAATTGGAGTAAGAGGGGAAAAAGGAGAAAAGAGTGAAGTGAGGACTGGTGCAGTCTTAAAGAGCTATGTGAATGAGACCAAGCAAAAGAGAAGAGAAAAATATAGAAAGCAATAGAAAATTGTGAGAGATACACAGTGAGAAAGAGAGCAGTGAGTAAAATGAAAAAAAAATAGAGTTTTTATGTGCTCAAGTTGTGTCTCTAAGTGTTATAATCTCTATTTAATATAGTGAAATTATTCAGAATTTGTCCCATTATTTTCCCTTCAAAAAGAGTTTTTCACGTAAATTTTTGTATTATTGTGGGGTTATACTTCCATTGTACACAAGTACTGCTGAAATTTTTTCAAAGTTATATGGAATTTTCCCCAAAAGAGTTAACCCGCAATGTAACTTCCAAATAGAGATTTTGCTTAAAAATTTTAGACCCCCAATTTGGCATCAACACCACTCCCCCCTCCCTCTGTCTTTTGTCAAAATGCATCCCCATCTCTTCCCAACCATCACTTTGTCCTTGATGATGCAAGTAATTCTCAGTCCTAGAATCTGTTTAGATTGAAGGAGAAGAAGGGAGAATAGAGGCAAGTAGAGTAAAATTGATTGAAAATTAGCTTAGTTTTCAACTAATTCTACTCTACTTCTCCTTACTCTCCCTCACTCTCCCTCTATTTAAACAAGCTAATACATAGTCTTCATCGTGTTTTGACTCAGCAAAAACTTAAAACAATTTAAGTCCTCTTAGTCCCATTTGTTTTTTTCCTGCAACTTTGCTAGAAAAATCTTAAATGGGATCTTTTTTATTGTTTAAATATCAACTCTATATTATTAAATTTATATATATATATATATATATATATATATATATATATATTTGCTTTTTAACATGCAAAATTATTAATTAACTTTTTGTATTCAAATTCTTTTAAAATCTTCTTTTTAATTAATAAGAGCATTCGCATCCGTAACTTCCATAATATTCTATTTTACCATCTCAAAAAATTATCTTATCAATTATACCATACCATTTTACAACACAACTAACATCCCAACTTTTATTTTCCTATTCTACTCATTAAAATAATATATATTACCCACTAAAATAATATATATTACCCATTAAAATAATATAATTTATTCCAATACAACTCTCTCTCTTTCTTCTCCCCCATCTCTCTTCCACTTTATCAATTAAAATATATTATAATTTTTATTAAAGTGCTACAGTGTCATCCTACATTTAGGATGGCATTGTAGCACCATTGCAAAAAAATTTGCAATTGTAAGATTTTACAAGTCTGACTGCTGGGCTTTTTTTGTGCCTTCATGCTAAATTTTCCCTACATATACCATTTACAATTGCCAATGGGAATGCTCTAATAAGTGCATTATTTCATTATCTTCTAACTCTATTTTATAAATTTATTGTTCATTTATAAGATTTTCAACTGATTTTCTAGTTATATTTTTTTTTATTGCTAGTGACAAATTAGTCTAGAGATCTTTTTGAGATTTGGTTTAAAAATAAATTTAAATTTTTTTTGTATCCAAATTCACATATTTATAAACCAAATAGAATAAATATTTTTTGTGGTGGGGCAAAATAGACTAAGCTAAATTCTAAGCTCACACAATTTATTTATAGAGATGGAATGCCAATCAACTTTAATTATCCTTTTGAGAATGAATTGATCAAGTGATATTAGAATACGTGCTTGGGATATATGTAAGTCAAGGAAACTAAATAATACTAGTCTTGAATTGATTAAGTTATGCTCCTCGAGTTTACTTTGAGGTGTAGGTTTACACTTGTTCTTATGTTACAAGGCTATCACTCTCTTTTTTCTTCTCTCAAAATGCTTCATCCCCCACTTCATAGTGATCTCTCTCTTATATAGTTATTCAAGTTGTATCCTGGCCTTCCACTTGGAGGGCTAGGACTTATTTCCCTTGATACTTGTCCCATCAAGGCCTTACTAGAAGGTTTCTCTATTAGGCTGTGAGCTGTGATGATACTATTCAGAGGTCATTCACCATTAATGCAGCCAGCTAAGTGGGTGTAGAGCATTGAATGCGGAGGTAATGGATGCTTTATCTGTACTCTTCCTTCTTTTACTTGATGACAAACTTTCCTTCTTTTCCTCGGTACGTGCCTAAAGGTCTTCAAAACTAGTCTTTGTCCCTTCTGAGGACGTATCAGTATCCTTGGGGTTCTCATGCATTCTAATCTTCTTGGGTTTGTGGTTGTGTTGTCATATTTAGCACTGAGAATTCTTTGATAGAACTTCCTAAGGTGTGCTCCTTTGGTGTTGATCTCTTCTCACTCATTCTTGTCTTCGGCTTTTCATCCTCCCACACTTTTCAAAATAGAAAAACAAAAGCTAAATGAATACATAAACTAATAAAGAACGCATAATTAGACCAAGAAACAATGAATCAAGTGGCTATACAGTTTAGTGTTAGAATTTTCTTTATATTTTAAAATGAGAATTAATGAGTTAAAAAAGAAAGATAAAAAAGAACAAAATGATAGATCTAGAAGAGTGTGGTCACTGTAATACAACCACTTAAGGGGTCTTTACCAAACATTTGCCTCAAAAACCCATAACCTCTAGGTCCTCTACCATGTTCTTTAAAAAGGAAAAATATTGTCTAACACTACCATTTAAAGTAAAGATGGAAGATCTAGCAGCAATTTTCCATAATCTGGGAGAATATTTCAACCTCTTCAAGTAATCAATTTTAGTTTAGGATTTTTGGAAAGATAGAGAAAAGTTTGGTCTATGTTTTTACTTTTTAGTGTCTAGGAGACTCAAATTAGTCAGAATTCTGACCATTTGAAAGAGAGAGTAAAACAAAATACACGTATATTGAGATTGAAATTTTTATGTATTGGCTAAATTTTGGGGCTTAATTAATTCTCTCCAAGGTAAGTAATAATCCTAAATTTTCTTCTACGGGTCTTTGTTTTTTTTAAAATACAGCATTGGATAAGTATTAACTAATATTTGTGATTATATTTTTAAATTTTGTTGATCCGGGGCTTTTTTTTATGGGGGCCTTAGGCAATGGCATCAGTTGCTTCTACTGTTGAGCCACCCCTGTTTCTTTGTTTTCTAGGTTAAATCTTGTGGTTTACTTCCTTGACATTTAATAGTTTAAGTATTAACTAACAATCACTTATATTATGTTTATGTTTGTGCTATAGGATCATCTTCCAAGCTAAATGTTGGGCTGCATGAAATTGTCATAGGTATGTAGTATAGTCATGGCAAAGTTGTCAAATGAAAATCGGGTTTACATAGGTTGCAAATGTCAAAGTTTCCTTTCTTTAATTACAAGTATTGCTTCTGTTGTGCTTGGGATTATAGTAGTCTGTATCATAATATGCTTCCTTAAAAGAGAAAAATTGAGTAAAGCATTGATCTTTTGGAGGATAGCAAGGAAAAACGATGAAAATGTCAAGGCATTTATATTGAATTATGGTTCACTTGCTCCCAAGCATTATAGTTACTTAGAGATCAAGAAGATGACCAACTCATTCAGAAACAAAGGAAAGCTACCAGATGGTAAGCTTGTGGCAGTAAAAGTTCTAAGTGAATCCAAAGGCAATGGAGAAGATTTTATTAATGAAGTTGCTAGCATTAGTAGGACTTCTCATGTTAATGTAGTCACTCTTTTAGGTTTCAGTTGTGAAAAGAACAAGCGAGCTCTAATATATGAATTTATACCCAATGGATCTTTAGACAAGTTCATATACCATCGAGATGCTTTAGCAACAAATTGTCATTTGGAATGGAAAACATTGTACAAAATCGCAGTTGACATTGCTTGAGGACTAGAATATTTGCATCCAGGTTGTGGAACAAGGATTCTGCATTTTGACATAAAACCTCAGAATATTCTTTTAGATGAAGATTTCAACCCAAAAATCTCTGATTTTGGCCTTGCTAAACTATGCCAAAGAAAAGACAGCATTGTATCAATGCTTGGCATAAAAGGAACAACAGGGTATATTGCCCTAGAAGTATTTAGTCGGAACTTTGGAGGGGTCTCTCATTAATTTGATGTCTATAGCTATGGAATGCTTGTTCTTGAAATGGTTGGAGGGAGAAAGAATTTTGATAATGGAGTGTCCAAAAGTAGCGAAATATATTTTCCAAGTTGGATTTATAAGGATCTTGAACTAGGTACAGGTGGAAGAACATATGGGTTCATGACATTGGAGGAACAAGAGATAACAAGAAAGATGATACTGGTGAGCTTATGGTGCATTCAAACGATTCCATCCGATCAACCATCTGTGAACAAGGTAGTAGAGATGTTAGAAGGAACCCTTCATTCCTTACAAATTCCTCCAAAGCCTTTCTTGTGTTCGCCTAAAGGGTCACTAGTAGATTCTTCCACAACTTTGTAAAAATGAGCCAAATGAAAATTAAAGAAACATTCCTCATCAGTCATCACATGTATGAATTTCTTATATTTATGGCTTGAATTTTACATGATATGTTTTACTCTTGACTACGATAGCTGATGAGAGTACTATACTTGTCTTACTTTGTGATCCCGACATGGATCTAATTAATAATTGGAATTTCTTGCTCTCACTTTGTGGTCTCACTATGGACCAATTAATTAGAATTTCAAGGCTAAAATACGAAAAATGGAATGTTAAAATTTCGTTCTAGTACAGGAATATCCCAAAAAAATTTATTGTTGTTAACAATATAAAGACAAAGAGACTAACCGAATATATATTTTGTATATATGATGTGTGTATAATATTGTACAAGAGAGGACAGTACATAGGCACGATATGTATGAAGTAGGGGTGTGCGCGGTTTGGTTGGCTTGGTTTTTTTTCAAATTTGTTACCGACTTGATAAGGATCGGTTTTGTAATAATTAAAACTGATGCATACCAATTAGGGTCGGTATTCCGACCTATAGTGGTGCGGTTTGATCGGCTCAGTTTAATCGGTTTGGTCAGTTTGATTTGAAACATTAACAAAAAAATCTATTCACATAAAAAAAATCTGTTCACGTTAACTTTTGTGATCTGCTGGGTTAACATTTCCCTCCAATTCCATCACAGAAATTATACAACCTTTCTTTCGTATATACATAGAATTCATTACTTCTATCCATCATGATCCAGAGGCTGTACATACATCAATATCAGTCAAAGTGTCAACCAAGAAAAGAAGATTGACAAAAAACAAAGAAGATTTCTCAGGAAAGTTCAGTATAAGTTTCATCCAGTAGATGTGGAAGGAATTTGTGTCCCACATGCATTTTCTGAACAATGCACCTGTCCCAACTATAATGTATCAACTATCAACTATCAACCTGCATTAAAGTTCAGCTAAAATTTGACAGATTTTGAATATAAAAGAAACATATTTATTTCTTTATATATATATATATATACACACACACAAAATGACTTAAGTATATGTGTTAGTATCAAGAGAAATCAAGACTCAATATTGTTGATAATAAAGAGATCGATGTTGACTAGGGCATAAAAAGTATTTATACATATATTAACCCTCAGTTCTATCATACATGCCATAACTCATACAATATGCAAATCATAAAAGCACATCTGAACACAAACCAAACAGCACAAACTGTTTTCCAAGGTTGCAAGAAGTCATCACAAACAAACGCAACAGTAATATGTATAATACCTTCATTAGTACTAACAATCTAGAATATTATTATAATGTTCTGAAACTGACTCGCCAATTTCAAGCGGCGAGAGCACAGAGGCGAGGCCGCGTCAGGTCGACAAGAGGCTAAAGGCAAGAGTGAGAGAGAGAGAGAGTTAAGGGTTATGAGAGAGAATAGAGTGAATTTATACCTAGGGAAATCTGAAAACCTAGCATAAAACGGTGTCGTTTTGTGATTTTTTATTTATTTTTTATAATAATATCAATACAACATCGTTTTTAGTAAAAAAGATTAAAAAGAATACTTATTTCTTGCTGGGTAAACGACACCGTAAGCACTAAGCAGAAGCCAGAAGCCCAAAAGGTAGAACGCAGAAGCATTCATCAGTTTGGTTCGGCTCGCAACGGTGCTGGATTTCCTTCTCTGACTTCTTCACTGCACCAGCATCGAAACTCCGTTTATGTTCCGATCACCGACATCGGCTCCATCGGTCGGTGGTAGCACCAACATTGGAACTTCGTTCGCGTTTCGATCGTGGGCATCGGCTCCATCGGTCAGTGGCAGCAGCGATGCGGTAGTGTCGATGCCGGTCGGTCTTGTCGGCTCCGGTGAAGGTTTGCACAGTCCTAGTATGAAGTACAAGTAATATATGTGTATTGCAAGTACAATACACTGGGCCCAAGCCAATGGCTTGGGCTAGACTAACTAACTTATATACTAATATCCCACCTCAAACTCAAGGTGGCAAAGATGAAGTCAATTGGAGTTTGGATATAAGATCTTGAAGGCAACTAGATGGGTGAGTCTTGGTGAAGATATCAGTAGATTGGTCAATAGAGGAAATTCAACCAAAGATTACCTTTCATGAGATCTTGATGAGTCATATGGCTATCAATTTTAATGTGCTTGGTGCGTTCATGGAAGACATCATTATAAGCAATATATATAGCATTGCGATTATCACAATAAAAAGGAGTTTCAGTGGGTTGTGGAGCATTCAAGTTAGCCAAAAGCCATCAAAGCCAGAAAAGCTCACTAGTGATGCCAACAAAGGCACGATACTCAGCTACAGTGCTAGAATGAAAAACAACATATTGCTTCTTGCTATGCCATGAGACAAGAGAGTTACCATGTCGATGCCTCATAGCCTTCGACCACCCTAGAAGGCAATGCGTGCTCTCTACACATGTGGATAGGACTGGAAATGGGTGATGGGCACTCGAGGTCCCTTCCCCCTCTCTTCCCCTTTTGAGAATGATGCACAGTTTCAGTGTGAACTATGACTATTGAGTCATTTTTAATTAAAGTTTAGGAATCGCCACTAATCATTGAGTATTTCTAGGTGTGGTTAGTCACCTAACTGTTTTTTGATTTCATTATCAATTGTAGGTTAAGAAAAATGTCAGGTTTTTCCTAATCTAAATGGATAATAAAATATCTTAATGCTTGGATTCAGAAGTGTGGTTGCATATGGGGAAGGTGTTAGACAACCCACAACGCCTATCATGAAACAACCCTTTGTCTTGGTAAACTATTAATTTTTGGTCATTGACAGATAAAAACAAGCTATTGGCAGTAGCTTTTGAGGCTTCCAAAAATTTGGGTTTTAAGGTTTGATTTGGGAAAGGTGTGTAGCTTTTATCAATACTTTGATAGCACATTGGAATTACTACCAAATTTCCATGATGAATATCCGGCAGCACTTAACCTTATTTTCGTGGCAGAAATCCGACAACATTTCAGGTCAAGTGCATCGTGGCATGAAAACATTATCCTCACTAAGCTTTCATGGTGAGAATATAGCAAGAAGATGCCACATTTCCATGGCGAAAATCTGGTAGAGTTTTATGTTATGTGCACCACGATGCATCGGCAGGGTTTCATGCCTATATATACAACATGTATCACTATGCTCGGACAAAGGCATATCAAGGCTTGCAAAAGTATCAAACACGTGATGCATGTCATATACATTGGGAAACTGATGTCACTAGTTGACATGGATAGGGCCAATCACACATGTGGAAGATAAACACGGCAAATGGTTGGGTTAGGTCAAGTCAATCAAATTGCGGGTCAAAATAGGCCAGGTTAAAAGATGGGTCATTTTAAATGAGTTGAAAATAGGTTGGGCCAATTGGGTTGCGGGCAGGTCAGGCCAATGCTTATTTTCATATGAAAAAAATAATAATAAATATTTTTAGAGAGAATGAATCAAATCAATCAAGGAAACGAATTGCACATAATACCGTTTGCTTTTTTTTTTTTTTTCCTTAAGTGGGCACCTACTATTATTAGACTATTTATGTGACTATTATACATGTGAAGGGGGAAAAAAACCAAAAAAGAAAACCAAAAAATATAAAACTTTCCATATCCTTCCAATTCCGATAGTTTTATGCATGACTAAAATTCTTTACAGACATGGTAAGAAAATCTTCCATGTTAATAACTTACAGCCAAAATGTTTATAATTACAAATTTACAACTTGAGAGAGAAATAGATTATAAGAGCACAAAAAGTATATATATTAAGTTTACACATTTCAAATTTAAAAATGAATGGGTTTTTTCTGAAAACTTTTTTAACCACATTATTAATCTAGGTTATCATGCGTTCTTGAATTGTCTCAGTTCGACCGAATCATAAGTATTTAATTGTATAAGAACAATCAATTATGAAATATATAATTTCTTAGATCACAAAGAATTTCATATCGATATAGGGAAACACCCCGATGTCCTAGTATTTACATTATTGACTTCAATCAGTTATCACTGTTATTCTTGTTTACAATTACTAGGCAAAAATTACTCTTAATCTTCACCAAAAGTTTTTTTTTTATTATATTGTCTTTGAATTTACTCTGCTCCTTGTGGTTCGACTTCGGTACTCTGAGAATTATATTGCTACGATTTCTTGCACTTGGGAGTGAGCAAGCACCTCATTTGCTCGTTTGCTTTGTATTTGCTTGTCTACTTTGAGTTCTTGTTTGCTTTTTGCATGTGATGGATGGAGCACGCACGCAACTTACAAGAGAAAAGCAAAAGAGTACAGATTAGCAGATTTAGGGGCTTAGCCTTTCTGTGAGGTCCATTCTTTCTTAGCCTTTCTTTAGAACCATGTCTATAGTTTTCTTAGACTAGGGTTTCCATTCCTTGTACTTTGCTTGGGCCACACTCTCTAGGTGTGGATATGTCTACATTTTCACTCTGCTTTGTTGATATATTGTTCATGCTATATGTTGTTAAGGTAATCATGCACTTCAAATGATGAATGTTCGTAGTTAAGAAGGCAACCCCTTCCTAATCATTGATTCTCTTGACCTTGGAGTGTGGGTATGCATTCAAGGCATATGTTGTATATGCATATTCATGCTTCATTGGGTGCATGATCTTCCACAAGACATGGCAAAATGGGCCAAAATTTTCTAACTTGACCCAAACCTGCCCGTTTTTGTCTAACTTGAACCCGAATTCTTTGGCCTGAATAAAAAACGGGCCAAACCTTGGCCTAACCATTTTTTTTGTAAGCCAACCCGACCCGACCCAGCTAACCTATAACCCAACCCTTTTTTCAAACTATGTTTTTTTCCTAAAATATATCTAGACTACATGCCAAGGTGTTAGGTGCATAGACATAAAGGCACAAAGCACTATACTGACACTATCTAGCCATTTAGCAACCACCAATGGTAGTGGCCATGCCCCCATTAGTTAAAACAAAAAAGAGTTAATTTAAAGAAAAAAATACAAATGGCAAAAACATCTACAACTATACGTCTACATTACTAAACGTCTAAAACTAAGTTAAATACTAAGTAGTAGAGTTAAATACTAAGACTAAGTTATTAACACTTAGTCTAACTAGCAACCATGCCCCCATTATTAAAAAAAAAAAAGAAAAAAAAAGTTAATTTCAAGAAAAAAATACAAATGGCAAAAACATCTACAACTATACGTCTACACTACTAAACGTCTAAAACTAAGTTAAATACTAAGTAGTAGAGTTAAATACTAAGACTAAGTTATTAACACTTAATCTAGCAAAAAATAAACTAAAGTAAAAGAAAAAGTCTAAAAGTCCATATCATTAGTGAACTTTAGAAATTCATTAGTCTAATCATTCAAAAGTCCATATCATTAGTCTAAACCTGATTTCTATTTGAAACTATTAGAAATTCATCTAAACAATAATAAAAACATGATTGAACTTATTGAAAGTATGGAAGAACTAATACATCAAAAGAAATCTAATTGAATAATCAAATATGTTGTTGATAAAATCCTAGAAAGAATCACATTGAATATTCACACTGTATAGAAGAAACATAACCCCTACCCCTAGCAAAGAGTTTAGGCTGCCATTAGAGAAAGGAAAATACAAGGTTTTTCTCTGCCAAATTCGTTCTACACAGCCTTCCTTCAAAACCCTAACGTCAAAGTGTCCAAAGAAAATAAAACTTTTTCAATTTTAATTTTCGTCCAGATTTACAGCAGTAAATTGTGAGTTAATTTCGGCTTTCAAAAATTACGAATTTCAAAAACCTCAAAACTGGAAAGTTGTAGATATTTAAGTTATGATTCCAACCCATCTGGCCTTGTATCAATTGGATTTTTAAGGAGAGAGATACGTCCAAAATACTAATCAGTGCTCAAATCCGATTTTTCCTTTTCAGATTCTGCCTCTTTGATTTCTTTCCTTATTTGAAGCTTCCAAACATGGTAGACAACCTAAGCACTCCAGCTGCACCTCCTTAGACATTCAAGCATGGTCCTTTAGCTCCTCTTTAATTCTAGTTTGGCCTCCATTCTCTCACAAACTCTTGTAAACTCATCTGTTTCACATGATTTCCTGAAAGTAAAAAATTACATGTAATGAATGACATTTTATTCAAGGAATTATGTAAAGATAAATAATAGGGACTAACGCAAATCATGACTTAATTATACAAATTAAGCATAGTAATAAAGAGATAACGCCCATATAAATATATAACAAGTATACATTTTAAGGTGCTATCAGGAGATAAGCATGTAAAAGCAAACAAGCAAAGAAGGAAAGCATGTAAGCTAACATGCAAATAAAGAGAGCTTGTGAACAAACAAACACACAAAGAGAATATGTATTCACAAGGGACAAATGTAGGTTTGGATTTGTTTTCTGTGGATCCATTGAATTGAATTATGGACGACATGTGTGTCAACAAGCAAAGCTCCTAAAAGTTGGTCTTGAGATTTCATAAAGAGATCACACAAGATGGCATAAAGCAAGACAATAAGCACAAAGGAGGTAAAACATGTTATCACACTCAAGAATAAAAGCTAATCACGTCATAACATACACTTAAGGCTAACACGAGAAACCCTAACATGCAAAGCTAAGCAAGAGAGAGAGGCAAGGCAAAAGCATGCCAACATCATCAAGATATGATCTCAAACAAGCGATTGCACCCGAACAAGCAATAAAGGGAAAAGATGCAACCAAACATAGGCAAGAAAAATCACAAAAGGCAAAGAAAGCATGTTAAAGATGCAAGTTAGATCTAAACATGCAAGCAAGGATTTAAAGATGAACATGGATCTAAGCATGGAGTATCCAAACATGGCATCACCAAAACCTAAACCCAGCAACCCATGGCCAAGGACACCCAAAAAACCACCATAGAATCTGATCATTACACATAAAGGTCAAAACCCTAGCTTGGCGCCTATGGAGAAGCTTCGTGCTCTGGTGAGTTGTCTATTACAGAGCTTGTTTTAGGTGGCTATGATCTGTTGAGTTTGGGTTTGGGTTTGGGTTTTGTTGAAGGGATCAAAACCACGGCGAATCTTTGGTCATTGTTTGGGTGGTAGTGGGTTACTTGGTTTCAGAGATGCGACGAGACGGCGATGGAGCTAGTTTTCGGTTGCTGTGGGTTGGTCATGTTCTTTTTGGTTTTGGTGGCCATGAGTTGGGTTTGATTGTGATCTTGAGATTCAAGCGGGTTTGGGCAACCATGGAAATGGCTTTGCCCTTATAGATGGGTTTGCAACTATTTGGGTTGGTGTGGGTAAGTAGGATACGTGGAATGATTTAATTAGGGAGCCTAAGAAATTGTGGGTAGGGTATTGTATCTAAAACTCATCTAAAGTATTAATGTCTATTTTTCTTCTAATATTCACTTTTCTTTTGCTATGTACTACTCATTAATATTAGAAGTATTTAAAGCATGTGTTTATAAAACACATGAGTATTGAAGGTCCCCTTCATTTAAAAAAAAAAAAAAAAATTGTACTGATACCCATTTAAAGTATTAATGTCTCTTTTTTTTTTTTTCTTCTAATATTCACTTTTATTTTGCCACATAAAAATAATTTATTTTAGGAGTATTCAAAGCATGTATTCATGAAAAATCATTAATTTTAGAAGTACTTAAAGCATGTTTTTATAAAACACATGAGTATTGGAGGTTGCTTTCATTTTTAAAAAATAACAAAGTTTAGTTACAAAATTGGTTGTACCTAAGGCTACAACTTCCTTTAATAAAATTAACATTACTATATATTTTGAAAATCTAATTATTAAATTACATGTTCTTTACACTCTTAATTCACTTGTCAAATTTTGTGTTAATCAAATATTATTTACTATATGGTCTATAAGCTTATTTACCATATATAACTAAATGTGTTCATTTTGGAAATAAATACACTTGGTGGAAATGAATCAAAATCTTCTGTACCATTTTCTCTATACCACTCTATGTACCATCAATAAAATTATGTCATGTGTCCATTAATTACTAAATTTATGTTTTTAATTTCTCTTACCTAGGGTAGAAACAAAATAAAAAAAAATAAAAGATAAAAAAAAAAAAAAAAAAAAAAAAAAAAAAAAAGCCTTCTTTTCCATACCAGGGCCACCACTGACACTGACAAAAACCAACATAACCTCACTGGCACCACAAACTGCCCTTGAAGAAGGCCGAATAAATCTATTCAACCTTAAATAACTCAAACCTTGCAATCCAACAAAAACACAATGTCGTGGACAAGATTTGATTCTTTGGGATTGATTGGTTACATTGTTGGGTCAATTTTGGTTTTTGGGATTGATTGGTCACATTGTTGGGTCAATTTTGGTTTTGGGGTTCGTAGGGATAATGGTTTTTGTTTGCCTAAGAGGAAAAGGCTGAATGTTCAAAATGGGTATGAAACACCCTTGAACGTTTAGACCCCAAATTACAAAATATCAATTCAAGCTTATTATCAAACAATTAATGTTCGGAACATGAACATAAGCCAAATACAGAATTGATAAATAATCTAAGCCAAAAATAAACACATCCACAGATGTAAATAAATGGCAAAGATAAAGGAAAGGAAGATGCAAACGCACGGACAACACACGATGTGTTATCGAAGAGGAAACCGAAGCCCTCGGCGAAAAACCTCTCCGCCGCCCTCCAAGCGGTCAATAATCCACTAGAAAATGTAGTTGGGATACATGAACAGCGATAGACCCTCCAAAGCCTAATCTACCCGATGTACCTAAGCCCTCTAAGCTTCTTGCTCCAACGAGGTTGCGCTGAACCTTTTTCTTCTCTAGCTTACCGGATTCCGCTATAGCCCATAGCATCAACCAATGTGAATTGGTTCCTTCCTAACTGCTTTCCAAAGTACCAAATAAACCTTCTCATAGATGTGGGTATGGTGAGAAAAGGATTTGGCTAAGGACCTCTCAAGAATGTAACAATGGAGAGGAAGAGAGTAGAGGAATGTGAAGAGTCTCTAAGGTAAAGATTGTGGATAAATCAATCTTGTTTTTCTCTAGAGTTTCTCTCAAAAAATTCTCTCTGAAAGCTCTCTACATTTGGTGGGTATAAGGGTCTATATATAGTGAGGTGAGAAAGGAATGCGAAGAGTCAGTTTTTCTCAAACAGGGCTGGTTGGCGGCTTGGCCTCTCAACTGGTCTGAGTCGTGAGTTCCAGCCGTGAGGTAACGGCCTGGCTAGCCTGGGTATTTTGTCTTGTAGTGCACCAGCTGGCAAAACGCTTCAGCTTCCTGCGTCCTTGGCACGTGACTCTCATCTGGCGGCTTGCACCCGCGAGCCACCCGCGAGTTCCAGTCGTGAGTCCCTACATCTTTGCACATTGAGGAACATTTCTTCACATCTTCTCACACACTACCCTTACAATAATCCCACCAAAATACAGGGTTACTAAATGCTGAATTACAAGCAAATTGGCACGGAATAAAGCCAACAAGATGGTTGATAAAATTCTACCTTATAAAGGCAATGGGTAGATGAAGGGGTTTTGCAAAGTAATGGGCAGAGGTGTGCATTAGGAACATTCAACAAAGATATAAGCCTTTGGGAGTAGTTTGTAGTGCCGATGAAGTTATGGTGGTATTCTAAGTTGGTGCTGGGTGCAGAGGTTGATGATGGTGGGGAAAAGGAGGATTTTTTTTTTTTTTTTATCCTTTATTTTAGGTAAAAGAAATTATTGACAAACCGCATGTATCTATTGTTGGTGTGGGTGTGTGTTCCAAACACTTTATCTTTTGTTATGAGTCCCACATTGGTTTGGAATAAGCTATCTCTTGTGTTTATAAGGCATTGTTCTCCCTTAATGATCTATCAAAACCCATTCAACCATTAATATTCATTCTCTTTATTGTGTAAAGAAACAGCCTAGCTCTCCTTTTCTTTCCCACATTTTTTTTCTTCTTGGGCAAATCATGTCAAACTTGGGTGGGTGTGATTCTATGCTCAATCGTGATTATGGAAGGAGATATTGGTAGGTTGTTCTTGAAACTTCTTGAGAAAAAGTGTGCTAAATGCAAAGATCAACACTATAGTCTAATCCTAGAAGGTTGTTTGGCCAACAAAGTTATTCATACCGAGTTCTACTTGCCAACTAGCACAAATCAAACTTTAAAAGCAATGTTTATTTTGTGATTTGATACTACTGTGGGATCATTCTAAATTTTTCTTTATTTGTTGTTCTTGCTAATTATTTGGGTTTATGTCAGTTCAATCAAACCTTGTTTATTCACAACTATATTTCCAACATCTATATCTATTTTTTATAACAAAAAAAATTTTAAAAAAAGGAAAGAACTTTAATAATATTATAGCATAATATTATGTAAGATGGTTTTGGAGAATATTGTATATGTATTATAGCATAATTTTTATAGAACTTTAATAATAATGAGTTCATCACCATAAAAAGCAACAATTATAAATTACACACACATCTCTATTAAATTATTCAATTGAAGTAATGAGAAAAAAAATAGAAAAAAAAATACAACAACTTTGGAGGAATATTATATAATAAAAGTTGATATAGAATGTGTCTTTCTCTTTCACCTTGATTCTAAAACAAAATACACATCCCAAACACCCACAATCAATCACATCATTTACAAAACCCACAAATTCACAATGTTCGACCTTAACATCAAAATCTTAATTGCTGTTATCACTCAATATAAAATGCAAGCCCCCCCTTCCTTGGTTGTAGCCAACTCATATGTGTTAGGATTAGATGAAACAACAACGTTAGAGTTAGGTAGGTGTCGTCGAAAGATTAAAGGTAAATAACATCATTTTTGGTCTATGTGTATTTGACATAAGATGACATGAAGGACTATGGGTAAATATAGATAAATGGGTAAAAGTGCAAAAGGTAAAAATGGTGAATTAAAATGTAATAAGTTTTGTGTGTATGTGTGGAAGATGAAAAGTCTTGAAACATTAACTCAAAGGATACAAATAATATTTATTTTTTAATTAAAAAAATCTTGAAACATTGAACCAAATAAAACAAAAAGTCAATATTTAATTTATTCTTATCTCTAATGTGGAACTTGAGAATATTTCAATTCTCTTTGCATAAAATGGGCCACTTGACAGAACCTCGTGATTTCTCACATGAGGTCTCTGCTTTTATTTATATATTGATGATTGATTTTAAATTTTACTTATTGACCTCCTGTCATATTTAATATATATATTAAAGCATGTACACATGAGTATTAATGGTCCCCTTCATATAGATATATATTTTAAAATTATACAATAAGTTTAAATATCTCTTTTTTTTTTCTTTTTCTAATTTTCACTTTTATTTTGCCATGTATAAATTATTCATTTTAGGAGTATTTAGAGCATATGTTCATGAAAATATATAACTACGAAAATCTCCTTATACATTTTGTATTAGAGTTAGAGAATATGAATACACATTTTTTTTGGTTATAAGAAAAAATGCTATGATTTTTATGATTAAATTTTTAGGCTCTGATGACGTTATACTCAAGGCCTTTCAAACTAGCCCAACGAAACTTGATAGGAAACGAATCAAAGAATTTGCCACAATACAAAGTTAGGGCCGGCTCAACAGGTGATGCAACTGATGGAATCGTCTACGGTCCCAAATAAAAGAAGGCCTCACTTGTAAAAAAAAAAAATTTATATATATAATTTATTTATATATTTTAATTAAAAAAATTTAAGCGTTTTTATTGGTCAATAAAATACATTAAAAAAGCCCCATTATATTCTAAAATGTAAAAGATTAAAATGGAAAAAATAAAAATAGTCAAACTTCAGCTAACCAAATTAAATTTTAGGAGACAAATTTATTAATTCATTCTTGAATTATGCTAAAATCAAAATTAATAGCAGACAAATTCATTAATAATACAACGTAATTGTCTTGAAATATGCTAAAATAGAGATTATAAATTTCATAAACAAAAGAAAAACATCTCATCTCCCTATCTCTTTGCCTCTCCGTCTATATTCTTATGGTCTCACCTTTCTTTTCTTCATCTTCATCTTGACTCTTGATCTTTTTTCATAAACTTAGTCAATCAGTCTGGCTTGAAATTTTTCTTTGTTGATTCAGCATATCAGTCGACAGTCACCAGAGGTATTCTTCTTCACTCTTCAATTCTTCCCCTCTTTCTCTTTGTCTTTCCGAAAGTGAAGGACTCAAAGTCTTCTATTTATTTAACTTAAATTTTATATATATATATATATATATATATATATATATATTTAGTTTGTTTCACACTTTCACTGCAGTCTGCACAATAGTTTGATGGGATGGGACACGTTTTTACTTTTTTGCTATGATAACTTTTCTGCCCTGAGCCCCTGTTTGGACCCTTATCTGAATCTCTGCCATGACAATTGATAGAATGATAGGACACCCTGTTTGGACCATTCTCTGAATCTCTGCCATGACAATTGATAGAATGATAGGACACATTTTTTCTTTAAAGCTTAGCCATAGGATGTGGAGTAGTACAGGCTGGCCGGTTACTTACCTTTCTTTTTTTTCTTCTTTTTTTTTATAAAAAATTTGACACAGTAACATTTTATATATTATTATAAATTATTGTACCAATTAATAATTTGATATGTATCATATCAATTCATTTGTATTATAGTGATATTAATTTATTAAATTATGTATTAAATTAATTTTTATTTGTGCAAGTTTAAGTTTTAAAGTGGTCACAGCTTTAGAAAAATTGTAATAACCAGGTTCTATTGTTCTATACTTTAAATTTTATTTTTAGTTAAATTATCATTTTTAATTATAAAATTGTGTTTTATTTATTTGTAAATATTTTCTTATTATAAATGTCTACTAGAAAATATTTAAATAAAAAAATTCAATATATATATATTATTTGATTAATATTTAATTATAAAAATATCCCATTTAAAATTTTTGCCTAAGGCTGCAAAAGTTGTTAAGCCGGCCCTGTACGAAGTAATCTTAGCAGGACAGTCCTTGAAGTGACATTTAGCGTGGCAGAACTTCTTGCACTGGACAAGTATTTAGAACAACATTCCCGCAGGAAAGCCTGAAGGATGGCACAATGCAGCGATGAAGTGACCACATGACTAGTTCTCCCATAATCTCATCACCATGCAACTCATCCAGCCGAGTTAACAAATGACCTAGAAACAATGGTCCCAATGGCAAACTAACCCCAGCAGAAATCTTAATAGCCATAAGAAAATATGCAAGTTCGATAGAATAATGAGGATGCACGCAAAACACAAACTTACAACCATAAGGCAATGAAAGCAGCACGACGAACCCCCATCTGACCCTCGGCGCTAAATGTATGGACCCAAGACGAGAGTTTGGCCTTGTATCCACCCACAGTTGAATGCTCTCCAATGAATCCTTTGTACAGCTATTTTTCGATGGCCTTCTCAACAATTAACTCTAATGACCATGACAAGAGGTCACTCCCAGTTAAACAAAACCAGATTCTTTTCATCAAAATTGACTTTCTTCCCTCGACCTTAACAACTCCGAGAGCGATGCAAAACTTTGATAAACGAAAAAGCGACTTATAATTCATGATAGATGAAGCCAAACCATTACCTGATAATGACATAACACTAAAAATAGATATAATCATGGAATTAAAATTCAACGCAATACTTTTTTATTTTTATTTTTGGATTGTTGGGAGCAGAAGTTAAAATATTAATTTTTTGATATCAGCCGTCCAATAAAAAAATAATAATTTCTTTTATTTATGGGTTGTTTGAAGAAAAAAATTTTAACTTTTTAAAATTTCTTCCCAACGGTCCATAGATATTGCTCGTAGCTCTAGCATGGGATCTGGATCCTATGGTGACCCATGGAAAAGTTAGATTGCTTCACAAATAAGAAAAGTTCTTTTTAAAAAAAAAAAAAAAAAATTACAGTCACGTGGAATTTTATTTTGACAGATTTCTTCATAGCCATTAGATTTAATAGCAAAGAAGTTTTTTTAGGGTCTTACCTAAAAAGAGTCTTCAAAAATATATTTCTTTTATTTTTCTCTCTATTTAAATTTTTTGCTAAATTCTGAGTTAATCTTTATAGGGAAAATTTTTAAGTATTCTCAAAATATGGAGAAATGATGTTCCCTCCTCTTATATTCATAATGAACCCAACTATGAATTTAATGAGTGAACTTTATCATAAATATGAGAGGATAGAACATCATTCTCTATATTCTGAGAGTACCTAAAAATTACTCATCTTTAAAGTTCATCCTTTTTTCAATTTAATTGTTTGTTCTATACACAGTTCCAATTTTGTCAATTACTTATATAGCCAGAGCTCTTTGACTTTTTCCACAATTAGCAGCATGCAACTTCTGGGTCAATGTTACAGCTGTGTAACCAGCATTTCCAACTACTACAACTTATGATGCAGTATTTGCGGCAGCATGCAACTTCTGGGTCAATGTTACAGCTGTGTAACCAGCATTTCCAACTACTACAACTTATGATGCAGTAATTGCAGCTTTTGATAGTGGCTTCATCTTAACTTAGAATGCAAGTAATTCTCAGGGTCTATTTGAATTGAAGAAGAGGGAAGGAGAGTAGAGAGAGGTAGAATAGAATTTGCTAGAAATTAACTTAGTTTTTAACTAACTCTACTCTACTCTTCTTTACTTCCTTCCCTCCTCCTCTATCCAAACAGGCCAATAGGTAGTCTACAGCATGTTTTGACTCGGCAAAAACTTAAGGCAATTGAAGTCCTCCTAATCCCATTTGTTTTTTTTCCTGGAACTTTGCTAGAAAAATCTTGAGTCATTACTTACTGCAGTCAACGCAGAGAAATATTTTATTATTGTTAATATTAAGAGATATCATAGGATACCATTCAAAGTAATAATAATAATAATAATAATAATAATAATAATAATCACTATGTGAATGCTGAGTTGACCCGCAATGTAACTTCCAAGTAGAGATTTTGCTTTAAAAATTTAGACCCCCAATTTGGCGTCAACACCACTCCCCCTCCCCGTCTTCTGTCAAAATGCATCCCCATCTCTTCCCGACCATCAAATTGTCCTTGATGATTGTAACCATAACCTTAATCCATTTTCCAACATCTTTTCTTGCGGATAATGAGCTATACCTCACCTGTGAGGCACCATTTAACTGTAGCAACTTTTTGAACCTCAGTTATCCATTCTGGGGATCCAATCGACCAAACTACTGCGGTCACCCTAGTTTTCAGTTAGACTGCAGCAGCAATGTTCCGCAGATCAACATCACTACCATGAATTACAGAGTCCTTGAAATCAATAGCGCATCACGGACTCTCAGGGTTGCTAGGACGGATTACTTCGACACGATTTGCCCTGCTGCGTTCGTTAATACCACCATTGATAACAACTTATTTTCCTACATTACTTCAAGTGATACGAACCTGACACTCTATTATAATTGCCGTACGCCTCTAGCTGCTGATCAAAATCTTGTCTTTTATCAGTTTAATTGCTCCATAAACAATACCAACTTTATCAATTACTATACCCAGAACTCTCAGACTTTTTTAGCAATTAGCAACACAATCGGAGCATGCAACTACTGGGTCAATATTCCTATTCTGCAATCAGCAGTTCCAACTACTACAACTTATGATGCAGTAATTGCAGCTATTGATAGCGGTTTCATGTTGGGGTGGAATGCAAGTGATTCCCAGTGTGATACATGCCTCAACGCTGGGGGGCTGTGTGGTTCCGACCCAACCACGAGTACATTCGCTTGCCATTGTACAAGCGGGACATCCGGTTGTAGCACTGAACCAACAAGTAAGCATCCATTTTTGTTGTTATTAGTTCTTATTTCATTTCTTGTCTATTTGTCTACGTCGTTTAGATGCTCAGTTACTAGCATCTATATTGGTAACTGCCTTGTGCTACTCTCATTTTTTTTCCTTCAGCTAGCCAAACTGCATCTATACCATGGTTTTCATCACACTAGAGGATTAAGATCAAATGTTTAGGAAAAACTCTGATCAAACGTTTAAGATTAAATATAGCATCCATCATATATTTGAACATCATATATACATCATACAAGTCCATGAGACCTGAATCAAAATCATCTGTCCGTTCCATACCATGCTCCACAAATCAAAATAAGCAACATTTTCTCTTAATTCCTAATTTTATGTTATTTTATTTAACTTACCTAAAATAAATAAGAAAGAAAAAACCCAACACATATTCGTCTCCAACCCTCCTACTACCAACATCCGCCCAACGCCCGACATAAGTTCATCGGCGCCGTCAACTCCAGTCACAGCCACCGTTCCGCCCCCAAGTCCAAGAGGAACTACAGTCGATTTGAATACCCACCACCATCGTCATTGTTGACTTTGTCTTGACATCAGAAAAGTTGCTCCCTTCAATTCAAGAATAAGTAAAATTTTCCTCTGGTCAATGACGGTCTAATTCCTTGGTTATCTTTGCGAGAATATGAAATTGATGGACGATTAGCATGTTTGATCTAACTACTTAGATGGGATCAAAACCAAGCCAAGTTCTGGGATAACATTTATTAAGGATTACGCTTTAGACACCGGCATCCTCTAGCAGCAATTATGTGCTGTAACAATGTGAGCCATGATAAATTATGAAGCTTTTAGATCACGTCATTTGTCTACCATTCTACTAAAAAACTTGTACCTATTTAAAATTGCTGAGTTAGCAGTTAGTTTATATTTTAAAAAATTTTCTTATTTAACAATTTTAAATAGGTGGATAATCTTCAAGTAAAATGATAGACAAATGACATAATCTACCATAAGAATATTATAATTTCTCCATATTCTGCTAGGCTTAATCTGCGATTGCAAAATTGATTAACCTTTTCTAGTCGTTTTCTAGTATTTGGATTTTTCAAACGTATTCACCTAACCATTCTTGACCGCATACCTATTATCAACCCTGTCTATGAATTTTATTCTTTTTATTTGGGTTCTCTTGATAGAATTCAATTGTTAATCAATTTAGTCCATTAGGGTGCGAAATTTCTCCTATTCCCATTTGAAAATCCTAATCAACCCTATCTATCAATTTTGTTTTCTGTCTATTTGGATGCTCTGATACTACTTTTCAATACATTTAAATTAAGAGATTAAATATATAATCCCACATATTGCGAAGAGTTTTTTTTTTTAATTTGAATAATTAATTAACATGTTTATCTACCTTTATAAGTGTTATAAGCTATTTCTAACCTTTTCTAAATAATAACCTTTTCCATGTTATCACTATTTTTTTTTCTTCTTTTTATTTTAGATTCTTTTTATTTTAGGTTTTATATCTTATATATTTATTATTTCTCTTCAACGTGTGATTACCTTATCAAGTGTTACAATAGTTTAGTGTAAGTAAAACTCTATTAGATATATGCTTCAAGAGCTTGAAAATTCTAATTCAACTAAAATTCTATAACAAAAATTTCAACAAATATTTTTTCACAAAAAGAAAATACACTGCAAATTGAAGCCATGTTAGGAAGCATGAAGATTCAGAAGAAACAGAGAATTGAAAGAGATGATGACAAAGACAAAGACAACATAATAAGCTTTCCTGTGCGCTTTTCTGTGCATCACACAAGTTAGCAACTAGTTAAAGTAAAACCTAAGGTAATCTTAAACTAAAATGCACTTTTTCTCTGCAAGATATATACAAGAGGCCTGAATTCTAATTATTAAATTATTACAAGCTTTCACTACACAATTACGTGATAAAGGGTTTTTTTTTTTTTTTAAGAAAAGCTGCCACTTAATATTACTCATCTTAATTTTTTTTTCCCTATTTTTTTAAATCTTAGTTTTACTGTCTTTAAGTTAATAGGTTTTCTATCTCTCTAAAAATAATAACAATAATAATAATAATAATAATAATAGTCATTGTAAGAGGGTTTGATGTGCTAAGAGGTTTTCTATGTCCTCTGAAAGACTGAAACTCCTCTTTTTTTTCTTTTTTCTTTTTTTTTTTTACTTTCTAAATTGGGGATTTGGCTGTGCATGATTGGTATAACCTACTTTTAAGAGAGTCCAGTATAAATTTACATAGGGTTATGCTAATGAGTGCTTTTAAATCAATAGTAAATAATTTATTTTTAAAAAGTTTTGATATCACTTTTATGCTAAATAAAAAAAATTATTAAAATATTAAAAAAAAATTTCCTATAATATTTTTTAAAGGAATTGTTAACTAGTATCCAAGAACATCTGTTACCGTTAACAGATCCCATTTACATATAAAAGAAACAAAATGAAGCACGCCGAGCTTGACCGCATTATTGGTGATTACCAATTTATCATATAAAACGACAAAGATACAAAATCGGCACACCATGATTGACTGCTTTATTGGTAACTTTATTAGTGCTCAAGACTTTTGGAAGGCATACATTATTAATTCCACCTTTGGAATTGATGAAGTCAAGAATTTCACCAATGAGCCACACGGTATCTACTTGCACGAATGTGAACCTACACAGCAAAGAGAAGGGAAAACCTTACGAAGAGCACCGGTGTGGTGCCGGCCGAATACCCTCCGAAGGTTAAGTCAGAAAATATTCTCACAACTCTAGAGTGCTAGAGAGGGTAAATTATGCGTACCTTGATTGTGGGGGTATTGGGGCTTTTATAGTAGTAGGGGGTTCACCTTTATTACTTGGAGTAGAAGTCTTTTCCATATAGGAATCCTTTCCTCATTGGACTCTTCTTCATGAAAACCTAGGCTTGGTGGACAAGGCTTTTCCTAATGAAGAAAACCCAATAATGGATAAAGCCCATAGAATCTTTATTAGTGCGGATATTCCATTTATGGGCCTTTCCAACTCAATTGGACCAACCATACCCAGTTTACAAGACACGGGCCCGTCAGAGTTCTGGTCCGTCAGGAATAGAGGCCGTGTATGCCTAAGCAAGTTTTTCCCTCATCAGTTGCCCCCTTACACCGTGAATCCGTCATAACTTTATAGGGTTCGCGGGGTGATAAGAGAAGACCAAACCCTCACGACCTATAACCATGACGGGTAAGAAGTATGTCGGGCAGTATATTCATTTGGTCGTTCACATCGTATTAACATAATTTCAATTAATGATTTTTGACACGCGTTGCCATACAATTGGGCGTTGTCTCGGATCGAGGCGTCGTTTCGTCTCCCGTACAAATCTCTTTATAAATACACTGCCTTCGCTTCTCATTTCCTACTTTTGCTCAAAAAATATTCTGTCAGAGCTCAGTCCGTCAACTTTGTCAGACTCTCAGAAAAGTAATCCGCGTCCGTCGTCATCAAATCCTCTCCGTTCACATTATTCTGACGGGTAAGTTCTTCTTATCATTCAGCTAATCCGTCAGATTTTTTATACTTCAAATCATACACCCGTCACTATTTATAGAGGGATCGGTCTTTGAGTTTAGGCAATGTCTAGCGCGTCTAGTAATCAGTCGTTTGTCCGTGATAGGGAGGGTTATGAGGATATATACCAATCTGGTCATAAAGACCCAGGCAGTCCTAGTGATGATAGGAGTCCGTCAGCCTCTTCTCCGTCCTCAACAAACGAGGATATGGAGTTAGTTGAAGTAGATTCCGACGGAGATGGGGATCAACAACTAGAACAAGTTGTAGGAGCTGATGGGCCAAGGGAGTTCATTATGCTCCAGGAGTGGACGGTCAATGATTTCACATCAACCATTAAAGAGAACCACTTCAAGACCCTCAGAGATAATTATCAGATCCCTGATTATATTCCAATCCGTCTACCTTTCAAATCAGAGAAGTGTTATTATGAAGGGGTGGACGGTGTAGGAATTTATGAACAAATGTTAAAAGCCGGACTCAGATTCCCACTGAGCTCACTTCACCGTGAGTTGTTAAAGTATCTGGGTTTGGCCGTCAATCAAATCTCACCTAATGCCTGGAGAGTCTTCATTGTGATGGAGATTCTGTACGGGGCCATGTCTGACGGGGCTAGGAGGTTGACGGTGAGAGAGTTTTTGCATTGCTACCGTCCAGATGAAATCGATAAATCTAGGGGTATCTACAGTTTTGTACCTAGGAGCTCGTTGCTAAAGGTCATATACGAAACCCCAGACTCCAACCGAGATTGGAAAAGCCGTTATTTTTTCTTAGAGGGTGACGGATGGATGTGCCGTCCAGGGGAGACGGACAACATGCCCGTCGATACAACTTGGGGCATTTTATCTGAGAATGGTATGAGTCCGTCCTAGTTGCGTAGATCCTTCATTCTATCCATTTTAAAATATTTCGAACTTTTTCTAACCGTCTTATTTATATGCAGTCCGACGGCGCCCTCAAGTTACAGTCGAGGAGTTCAGTTTCCTTGAGAAAATTTTTAACAAGACCAAGCCGGAGGAAAGGACTTGGGCTAAATTAGTAAACCTTGATACTATTTGCTGGTACTGCGACGAGCCCGTACCATCACCACAAGCAATTAAATACGAAAAAAGAATCCGTCAGCGTACGTCCGTCGCTTTCTTTGTTTGAATATTAGTTTTTGTTTTAACAAGCTAACTTTTATCCGTTCATGTTTACAGAAATGGATATTGCCAAGAGAAGGGCATTAATACGGTCCAACGCCGCGAAGAATCGAGCGGCCCATGCCTCCGAACCGAAGGAGACGACGGTTCCAGCGAAGAGAAAACAGCCGTCTAAGGGAGACCGTCCTCCAAAGAAGCCTAAGGTCTCCTTGGAGCCCGTCGTGGGGCTTATGGCAGAAGGTGCCAAGACGGTCACCCCAATAAAGCATGGGGCTGGTAAAGGATTAATGAAGGGTCCGTCAGCAGACCTTAAGAAGCCACCTCCCCTTCTCCGTGACGACGCTGGGTACGCTCTGGAAAAGTTATCCTCCCTTCTTACTTCAGAGGATTACGAAGATCTTGGTAATCACTCGACGGAGGCAATGGGTGAAACAAGCCTTTTTAGTATTGCTCAGGTAAGCCCCCGTCTATGTTATGTATACTTGTCCTTCATCCGTCGTACAATTTTTGATTTCTTTTAATTTTTCAACATTTCAGACCAAGGTCATGGTGAAGGGACTTATGGGACGGTGCCTTCACCATGAGACTACCTTGGACCGTCTTAGGGATAAGGGCAAGAAGACGGAGGAAGAGCTTCAGGAGCTTAGGACGTGGAGGGTTGCTCAGGAGAAGAAGTTCAAGCTGCTTGAGGAGGACAGAAATGAGCTGTTCACATTGACGGAAGAGCTGAGAGTAATCATTCAAGACAAGGAAAAAGAAATTAGTCAAGTGAAGGAGACAGCCGTCCAGGAATACCGTGATTCAGACGCCCTGCTGTCCGAGCTCGGAGATTCTTATAATGAGGGCTTTGACGAGGCGATCCGTCAAGTGAAGGCATTATATCCTGATCTTGACGTTTCGTCCGTCAATGTCAATGCTAATGAGCTTACTTCTGCCCGTCCTGCAAACTCCGAGAATACGGACGAACTCTTTGAAGAGAGCCAGCCCGTCAGTGCTCCTGGAGAAAAACAGATTCAAGCTGATGCTGCGGACGGTAAAGATGCCGGTGTTGATCAACCAGATCCAAAGCAAGGCTAAATCCGTCGTGTTTATAGGAGCAAAGTGACCGTCTTGTATTTTTCCTTTTTATTTTGAATTTGGGTATGTTAAAAATATTTGGAAAACAATTTATGGCTCAGTTCTTTTTGTAATACAAATATTTCCCTCTAAGGGGTATTCTGTCCGTCAGTAATTGTAAGTTTTATATTTTTGCTTTGTTGCTTAATCTTTTTACTTGCTTTGATTAATGAATGGCTTGTTGAAACCGTCGGCCTAAGGAACATCCGTCCTTTTTAAGCATTGGCCATGCTAAAGTAACCCGTCTACCTTGTGTACTTTATCATTTATTTTTGATAGAATTAAAACCATTCTTGGGGATATCCGTCCACTTTGTGGGCAAGTCCGTCTACTTTGTGGACTTATAAAATTTTGACCACTTATGGGGTTTTGTCCGTCTATGTTGCGGACTTAAAGATTCAATCCTTTATGGGGATATCCGTCCACTTTGTGGGCTAGTCCGTCCACTTTGTGGACTTGTAAAATTTCGACCCCTTATGGGGTTCTGTCCGTCCATGTTGCGGACTTAAGTTTCAATCCCTCGTGGGGATATCCGTCCACTTTGTGGGCAAGTCCGTCCACTTTGTGGACTTGTAAAATTTCGACCCCTTATGGGGTTCTGTCCGTCTATGTTTCGGACTTAAGTTTTAATCCCTCATGGGGATATCCGTCCACTTTGTGGGCAAGTCCGTCCACTTTGTGGACTTGTAAAATTTCGACCCCTTATGGGGTTCTGTCCGTCTATGTTTCGGACTTAAGTTTTAATCCCTCGTGGGGATATCCGTCCACTTTGTGGGCAAGTCCGTCCACTTTGTGGACTTGTAAAATTTCGACCCCTTATGGGGTTCTGTCCGTCTATGTTTCGGACTTAAGTTTTAATCCCTCGTGGGGATATCCGTCCACTTTGTGGACTTGAAGAATTTGAATAGTACATGTAGATAAAGGTCGTTGATAAAAATCATGCATTTGTAGGAAATTCTTGCCCCCTTGGGCTTAAAAATATACCGTAGCAAAAACCGAAATAAAAATCGTGCTCGTTGGGCTTAATTGTAGCAAAAAATTGAAATAGAAATCGTGCCTGCTGGGCTTATTGTAGCAAAAAATTTAAAAGTAACCAGTAATAAAAAGATAGGTGTTGTGCTTCACGTCATCGCCTTTACTGGTAGTATCTCCGTAGGTGCTCTGTGTTCCACGGGTGCTGTAGTTTCTGCCCGTCCAGGGTTTCGAGGTGGTAGGTCCCTTTTCTGTGCCATGATGAGATCCTGTATGGTCCTTTCCAGTTGGGGCCGAGTTTTCCTTGAGAGGGGTCCCTAGCAGCTCCCATTACTTTTCTCAGCACTAGGTCACCGATCTGAAAATCTCTCTGTCTGACATTGGAGTTGTAATATTTTGCCATCAGGTTCTGGTATCGTGCTAACCTCTGTTCTGCCGTAGCACGGACCTCGTCCACCAAATCCAGCTGCAAGCGCATGGCTTCGTCATTGTCATCCTTACTGTAATTCTCCACTCGATAGCTTGTAAGTCCTATCTCTGCAGGTATGACCGCATCAGCCCCGTATGCTAGCCGAAATGGCGTTTCTCCTGTAGGTACCCTTACGGTTGTGCGATATGCCCACAAGACACTTGGTAGTTCGTCAGGCCAGATGCCCTTTGCCCCCTCGAGCCGTGCCTTGATAATCTTAAGCAAGGTTCGGTTCGTGACTTCCACTTGTCCATTGGCCTGAGGGTGTGCGGGGGAGGAGTAATGGTTCTTGATGCCCAGCTCTGAACAGAAGTTCCTGAATGCGCTGTTGTCGAACTGCTTTCCGTTGTCGGAGACGAGCACTCTTGGTATCCCGTACCTGCAGATAATATTTTTCCAAACAAAGTTTCGAATGTTTCTCTTCGTGATGGTGGCCAGGGCTTCTGCTTCTACCCATTTTGTGAAGTAGTCGATACCAACCACCAGAAATTTTAGTTGCTTTGCCGCAGTTGGGAAGGGGCCCATGATGTCCAGTCCCCATTGGGCGAATGGCCAGGGGGCCGTGATGGGTGTCATTTCCTCGGTGGGTTGCCTTATCAGATTGCTGAATCTCTGGCATTTGTCACACCTCTTAACGAAGCTTTGTGCGTCCTTCTGCATTGTGGGCCAGTAGTATCCTGCTCGGATAAGTTTGTGTACTAGAGATCGTGCTCCTGAATGGTTTCCACAGACACCTTCATGGACTTCTCTCATCACGTAGTTTGATTCGTCATGATTCAAACACCTCAGATACGGCCGTGAGAATCCCCTTTTGTACAGAAGGTTTTTGATTAGTACGAACCGTGAGGCTTGGACCCTCAGTTTCCTGGCCGCTTCCTTTCCGTCCGGTAGCGCGCCTGTCCGCAGGTAAGCTAATAATGGTGTGGTCCAATCATTCTCAGAATTCGTTTCCTGCACTTCTGCTCCGTCGTCAATAGTTGAGGAAGTCTGGATGAAGGACAATACTTGATTAGTGGTTTGCATAGGCTCAGCTGATGCTGCCCTTGCCAGACGGTCGGCGCATTCATTCTCCTCCCTTGGGATTTGAATGAAGCGCACTTTGAGGCCTTTTATCCGACTCTTTACCTTTTCTAGGTACTTCTTCATCCTTTCATTTTTGCACTCGTAAATGCCGTTAATTTGACTCGTTATGACCTGGGAGTCACAATGTATGACCATGGCTTCAGCGCCAGCCGCTACCGCGAGGTCCAATCCTGCTACTAATGCTTCATACTCGGCCTCATTGTTTGTGGTTGCGTAATCTAATCGAATCATACATTCGATTTTGTCCCCGTCCGGGGAGTGAATTACTACTCCAACTCCTCCAGCTTGCCTGTTTGAAGATCCGTCCGTATGGATACTCCATTCTCTGAGTGTGTCTGCCCCTTTGTCGTCTAACTTGGTGTACTCGGCGATAAAGTCTGCTGCGGCTTGGCCTTTTATTGCAGTTCGCGGGCGATACTGTACATCAAATTCACTTAATTCAATTGCCCACAAAGCCATTCGTCCAGCAGCCTCAGGGCTGCTCATGGCTCTCTTCAGGGGTTGGTCCGTCAAGACCACAATGGTATGTGCCTGGAAGTAAGGCTTGAGCTTTCGGGCTACAGTTATTAGTGCGAAGGCCAGCTTCTCCATCTGGGGGTATCTTTCTTCTGCCCCCCGAAAGCCCCTACTTATGTAATAGACGGGCAATTGAGTGCCTTGTTCTTCTCTTATTAAGGCCGCACTCACGGCTGCTTGTGAGACTGCTAAGTACAGGTAGAGCTCTTCCCCTGGTTCGGCTGGGCTGAGGAGTGGGGGAGAGGCGAGGTATTTCTTCAGACTCTCAAATGCTGCTTGACACTCTTCCGTCCATTCGAAGGCCTTTCTTAAGGTGCGGAAGAATGGTAGACATTTGTCTGTCGCTTTGGAGACGAATCTGTTTAAGGCTGCGATTCTTCCGTTCAAGCTCTGCATCTCTTTAACCGATTTCAGCGGTTTTAGCTCCATGATAGCCCGTACCTTCTCTGGGTTAACCTCAATTCCTCTGTGGGATACCATGAATCCCAAGAATTTCCCCGCCGTCACTCCGAACACGCACTTATTCGGATTTAACTTCATGTTGTACGACCTGAGGGTGTTGAACGTCTCCTGCAGGTCTTTAAGATGGTCTCGTTCCAGAAGGCTTTTTACAAGCATGTCGTCGACGTAAACCTGTACGTTCCTCCCAATTTGGTGCGCGAACATTTTGTTCATTAGTCTTTGGTATGTCGCTCCTGCATTCTTGAGCCCAAACGGCATTACGTTGTAGCAGAAAAGCCCTTGGCTTGTGACAAAGGAGGTCTTCTCCTGATCAGCTTCGTCCATTTTGATCTGATTATAGCCCGAGAAGGCGTCCATGAAGCTCAAGAGTTGATGCTTCGCAGTTGAGTCCACTAGAGTGTCTATTCGAGGTAATGGATAGCTGTCTTTTGGGCATGCTTTGTTGAGGTCCGTGAAGTCGACGCACATTCGCCATTTTCCGTTCGCCTTTTTGACCATCACAACGTTTGCCAACCAGTCGGGGTAATATACCTCTCGGATGAAGTCTGCTTCGATTAGTTTCTTTACTTCTTCTGCTATTGCCTTGTCCCGTTCTTGAGCGAAGACGCGCTTTTTCTGTCTTACGGGTGAAAAATTGGGATTCACGTTCAGCTTGTGGACCATGACTGAGCGACTGATCCCGGGCATATCTTCGTGACTCCAAGCGAAGACGTCCTGGTTCATCCTGAGGAACGTTTTGAGGGCCTGCTGTATGGGTCGACTGGCTGAGGTCCCTATCCTGGTTGTTCGTTCAGGCCTTGATTCGTCCAGAGCGACTTCTTCCAGTTCCTCGACGGGTTCAGCTGTAAATCGCTGTTCTTCTATGCACATTGCCTGCCGTTGATCCTCCATCTCTATCATGGCCAAGTAGCATTCACGGGCAGCCACCTGATTCCCTCGTAATTCCCCAACCCCGTACTCCGTGGGGAACTTAATCATTAGGTGGTATGTTGAGGTTGCCGCCTTCCATGCGTTGAGAGTTGGTCGTCCGAGGATAGCATTGTATACGGACGAGCAGTCAACTACAAGGAATGTCACGTCTCGTGTGATCTGCTGGGGATAATCACCTACCGTTACCGAGAGTGTGATTGCTCCTAACGGGAATACTCTCGTCCCTCCGAACCCTACCAGGGGTGCGTTTGTCGGTGTCAGTCGTTCCTTACTAATCATCATCTGCTGGAACGCGGGATAGTACAGGATATCCGCTGAGCTGCCATTGTCGACCAATACTCTGTGTATGTTTTATTCCCCGACTCGTAGGGTGACGACCAAGGCGTCGTCATGCGGATGATGAAGTCGTCGTGCATCTTCTTCCGAGAATCCGATGATTGGGCTATCCCTACGGGGAATCTTTTGGACCGAGCCCGTCAGCTGAACATTTTGGACCATTCGGAGATAAGTTTTTCGGGCCTTTTTGGATGAACCTGCTGTCGCAGTTCCACCTACTATCATCCTTATGTCCCCAACTGGGGGTCTTGGTCGTTCGTTCTCCTTTCGGGGTTGCTGTTCTTGAGGCGGGGGATCCGTTTTCTCCTTTCTTACAAACTTTTGTAATTTCCCTGTCTGATGAGGGCTTCAATCTGCTGTTTCAAATCGTAGCAATCAGACGTATCATGTCCGTGGTCGCGGTGGAAACGGCAGTATCTGTCTCTGGATCGCTTGCTTGGATCGCTTTTGAGCTTTCCTGGAAAGGTTAGAGCCTCTTCGTCCTTAATCTGCATTAGGACTTGGTCTACTGGGGTATTCAATGGCATGAAGCTCGTGAATTTTCTTCCTTGGGGCTTGGATCGTCGGTCGTCCCTTCGGTCCCCAGTTTTGAGTCTTTTCCGCTCTTGGTCCTGCCGGTTGTCTTCCTGTCGTTCTCTCTTCCTCGGTTTGTCCTCCCTTGCCAGTAATGCGTCTTCCGCATTCATGTATTTCGTTGCTCTGTAGAGGACCTCCGTCATGGTTTTCGGGTCATTTTTGTATATAGAGAACAAAAATTTGCCCTTTCGCAACCCATTCGTGAAGGCTGCCACTAGTATCTTGTCATCGGCTTCGTCGATTGAGAGTGCCTCCTTGTTGAAACGGGCTATGTAGGATCTCAATGTCTCGTCCTCCCGCTGCCTGATGCTCATCAGACAAGCCGTCGATTTCTTGTACCTGTGTCCCCCGATGAAGTGGGACGTGAATTGGGCACTTAACTCCTTGAATGTGCTGATAGAGTTCAGTGTCAACCGACTGAACCAGATCCTGGCGGCTCCTTTCAGCGTGGTGGGGAACGCCCTGCACATTATTTCATCTGCGACCCCCTGAAGATGCATCAATGTTTTGAACGTCTCTAGATGATCCAGAGGGTCTTTCAGTCCGTCATAACTATCAATATTCGGCATCCGAAACTTATGCGGCAGGGGGAAGGAGTTCACAGCCGTAGTGAAGGGTGAATCAGTGCGATTGACTAGGTCGTCAAGATCGCTGGAAACTCGCCCTTTAAGCGCGTTCATCATAACCTCCATCTGTTCTCTCATTGCTTGCATCTCTGCGACGAAGTGTGGAGGAGTCGCATCCGTGAGGGATGGCATGCTCACGTTCCGTCTCTCCGTCCCTGTCGGGGCGTGGCTGGCTTCAACTCTCTCCTGGTTTCTTCTCGCAGTGCTGGTTCCTTCTTGGTCCCCCTGTAAGTCGTTCAGTCCTGCGTTCTTCTGGCGCAGCTGTTCTTCCAGGTCATTGTTTTGCTTAGTGAGGCGCTCTACGGCCGCAGCAAGAGTTCGTACTTGTCTGTCGAGGGCGGTCGTGGCGGGTTCTTCTCCTTGAACGTCGTTGGTGGTTGCCATCGAACGAGTGAGTACCATGCAACCCTATAGTTCGGGAAACAATAGTAAGATTAATTGTAACGTTTCCCACAGACGGCGCCAACTGATGAAGTCAAGAATTTCACCAATGAGCCACACGGTATCTACTTGCACGAATGTGAACCTACACAGCAAAGAGAAGGGAAAACCTTACGAAGAGCACCGGTGTGGTGCCGGCCGAATACCCTCCGAAGGTTAAGTCAGAAAATATTCTCACAACTCTAGAGTGCTAGAGAGGGTAAATTATGCGTACCTTGATTGTGGGGGTATTGGGGCTTTTATAGTAGTAGGGGGTTCACCTTTATTACTTGGAGTAGAAGTCTTTTCCATATAGGAATCCTTTCCTCATTGGACTCTTCTTCATGAAAACCTAGGCTTGGTGGACAAGGCTTTTCCTAATGAAGAAAACCCAATAATGGATATAGCCCATAGAATCTTTATTAGTGCGGATATTCCATTTATGGGCCTTTCCAACTCAATTGGACCAACCATACCCAGTTTACAAGACACGAGCCCGTCAGAGTTCTGGTCCGTCAGGAATAGAGGCCGTGTATGCCTAAGCAAGTTTTTCCCTCATCAGGAATCAACTTAAATGAATAAGTTACGTAATATATCAGTAGGAAGTTTCAAACACATTCTTGCCACCTTATTTTATTAGCTTTTTAATAAATTTTTTTTAATATTTTTAGCATTTTTCTTATATCTATATAGATATTTATATGAGAAATATTATATTTATAGTATTTTCACAATAAATACTAGATGTTAAGTTGTTCAATAATGTTAAGTTGTTATTAAACGTTATATTAATAGAAAAAAATAATTTAATGTTGTATCCAAATTAGAGCTAGTAATAATAATAATAATAAATACTAATAACAATTTTAGTCCGTATAAACTAAATATATTTTCAAAACAATTAAAAATAAAATTTAGACATAGTGGATGAACAATCAAGTTAGTTCGAGATTCATTCTCAAAAAAAAAAAAAAAAAAAAAGGGTTAGTTTGAGATAGATTTGACTTCAAGGATAATAAGAAATGTCTTCGTAAAAGGCTAACTACCTTGCCAATATTGTTTTCAGTCCGTATTTGTCTTATTCCATTATTTCTATATGACTCGATCGTCTAGCTGTCTGAGTTGCAATATCTCTTTGCAGGCTGGCCCAAGATATTTTAAGGTTTTAGGCGAAACTTTTAGATGGGATTGTTTTTGCTATCTAAATATCTACTCTATATTATTATATTTATATTTAATTTTTTTTTTTTTTTTTTTTACTTTTTAAGATGCAAAATTATTAATTAAGTTTTTGTATTCAAGTTCTTTTAAAATCTTCTTTTTAATTAATAATAAGTGCATTATTTCACTATCTTCTAACTCTATTTTATAAATTTATTGTTCATTTATAAGATTTTCATATAAGTATTTAGTTATATTTTTTCATTGCTAGTGACAAATTAGTCTAGAGATCTTTTTGAGATTCAATTTAAAAATAAATTTAAAGTTTTTTGTATCCAAATTCACAGATTTATCTAATAAAACCAAATAGAATAAATACTTTTTTTGTGGTGGGGCAAAATAGACTAAGCTAAATTCTAACCTCACACAATTTATTTATAAAGATGGGGATGTCAATCAGCCTTAGTTATCCTTTTGAGAATGAATTGATCAAGTGATATTGGAATAAGTGCTTGGAATATATGTAAGTCAAGGAAACTGAATAATACTAGTCTTGAATTGATTAAGTTATGTTCCTCTGGTTTAGTCCGAGGTGTAGGTTTACACTTGTTCTTATGTTATAAGGCTATCACTCTCTTTTATCTTATCTCAAAATGCTTCATCCCCCATTTCGTAGGGATCTCTCTCTTATATAGTCATCCAGGTTGTATCCTAGCTTTCCATGCGCGGAGGTGATGGACTCTTTATCTGTACTCTTCCTTCTCTTGCTTGATGACAAACTTTCCTTTTTTTCCTCGGTACATGCCTGATGGTCTTCAGAACTAGACTTCGGACCTTCCAAGGACGTATCAATATCCTTGGGGTTCTTTGGCATTCTAATCTTCTTGTGGTTGTGTTGTCATATTTAGCTCTAAGAATTCTTTGATAGAACTTCCCAAGGTTTGCTCCTTTGGTGTTGATCTCTTCTCACTCATTCCTCTCCTAGGATTTTCATCCTCCCACACTTTTCAAAAAATAAAAAATGAAAAACAAAAGCTAAATGAATGCATAAACTAATAAAGAACACCTAATTGGAGCAAGAAACAATAAATCAAATGGCTATACAGTTTAGTGTTAGAATTTTCTTTATATTTTAAAATGAGAATTAATGAATTAAAAAAGAAAGATAAAAAAGAACAACATGATAGATCTAGAAGAGTGTGGTCACCGTAATACAACCACTAGAGGAGTCTTTACCAAACATTTGCCTCAAAAACCCATAACCTCTAGGTCCTCTACCATGTTCTTTAAAAAGGAAAAATATTGTCTAACACTACCATTTCAAGTAAAGATGGAAGATCTAACAACAATTTCCCATAATCTGGGAGAATATTTCAATCTCTTCAAGTAATCAATTTTAGCTTAGGATTTTTGGAAAGATAGAAAAAAGTTTGGTCTATGTTTTTACTTTTTAGTGTCTAGGAGATTCAAATTAGTCAGAATTCTGACCGTTTGAAAGAGAGAGTCAAACAAAATACACGTATATTGAGATTGAAATTTTTATGTATTGGCTAAATTTTGGGGCTTAATATATTAATTCTCTCCAAGGTAAGTAATAATCTTAAATTTTCTACTACATGTCTTTGTTTTTTTAAAATACAGCATTGGATAAGTATTAACTAATATTTAAGATTATATTTTTAAATTTTGTTGATCCAGAGTTTTTTTTTTTTTTTTTTTTTTTTTTTTTTTATGGGAGCCTTAGGCAATGGCATGAGTTGCTTCTACCATTGAGCCACCCTTGACTCTTTGTTTTTCGGGATAAATCTTGTGGTTTACTTCCTAGACACTTAATGGTATTAAGTATTTACTAACAATCACTTCCTATGTACTCTCACTGATGTTTTGTTTATGTTTGTGCTATAGGATCATCCTCCAAGCTGCATGAAATTGTTATAGGTATGTAGATATGGTCACGACAAAGTTGTCAAATGAAATTGAGTTAACATTAGTTGCACATGACAAAGTTTCCTTTCGTTAATTTCAGGTATTGTGGTTGTTGTGCTTGGGATTATAGTACTCTGTATCATAATATGCTACCTTAAAAGAAAACAATTGAGTAAGGCATTGATCTTTAGGAGGACAACAAGGAAAAATGATGAAAAAGTCAAGGCATTTATATTGAATTATGGTTCACTTGCTCCCAAGTATTATAGGTATTCAGAGATCAAGAAGATGACCAACTCATTCAATAACAAACTAGGGCAAGGAGGATACAGCAATGTATACAAAGGAAAGCTACTAGATGGTAAGCTCGTGGCAGTAAAAGTTCTAATTGAATCCAAAGGCAATGGAGAAGATTTTGTTAATGAAGTTGCAAGCATTAGTAGGACTTCTCATGTTAATATAGTCACCCTTTTAGGTTTCAGTTGTGAAAAGAACAGTCGAGCTCTAATATATGAATTTATGCCCAATCGATCTCTAGACAAGTTCATATACCATCGAGATTCTTCAACAACAAATTGTCATTTGGAATGGAAAACATTGTACAAAATTGCAATTGACATTGCTCGTGGACTAGAATATTTACATCGAGGTTGTAGCACAAGGATTTTGCATTTCGATATTAAACCTCAGAATATTCTTTTAGATGAAGATTTCAACCCAAAAATCTCTGATTTTGGCCTTGCTAAACTCTGCCAAAGAAAAGATAGCATTGTATCTATGCTTGGCATGAGAGGAACAGTAGGGTATATTGCCCCAGAAGTATTTAGTCGGAACTTTGGAGGAGTCTCTCATAAGTCTGATGTCTATAGCTATGGAATGCTTGTTCTTGAAATGGTTGGAGGAAGAAAGAATTTTGATAATGGAATGTCCAACAGTAGCGAAAAATATTTTCCAGATTGGATTTATAAGGATCTTGAACTAGGTATGGGGGGCAGAACATATGGGGTCATGACAGCGGAGGAACAAGAGACAACAAGGAAGATGATACTAGTGAGTTTATGGTGCATTCAGACGAATCCATCCGATCGACCATCCATGAATAAGGTGGTAGAGATGTTAGAAGGAACCCTTCATTCCTTACAAATTCCTCCAAAGCCTTTCTTGTGTTCGCCTGAAGGGTCACCAGTAGATTCTTCCACAACTTCGTAAAAATGGGCCAAAAGCAATTTAGAAGGAAAAATACAGATCCAGCATTGGGTGAAATAAAAGAAACATTCCTCATTAGTCATCACATGTATGAATTTCTTATATTTATGGCTTGAATTATACATGATATGTTTTACTCTTGACTAAGAAAGCTAATGAGAGTATCACACTTGTCTTACTTTGTGATCCCAATATGGATCTAATAATTGGAATTTCTTGCTCCCACTTTGTGGTCTTACTATGGACCAAATAATTAGAACTTCAAGGCTACAATGCCAAAAATGGAATGTTAAAATTTCGTTGTCGTACAGGAATATCCCAAAAAAATTTACTATTGTTAACAATATAAAGACAAAGAGACTATTTGAATAACTGTATATTTTGTATATATGATGTGTGTATAATATTGTACACGAGAGAATATTACATAGGCACAATATGTGTGAAGTACAAGTAATATATGTGTATTGCAAGTACAAAACACTGGGCCCAAACCAGTGGCTTAGCCTAGACTAAATAACTTATATACTAACATCCCACCTCAAACTCAAGGTGGCGAAGACGAAGCAAATTGGAGCTTGGATATAAGATCTCAAAGGCAACTAGGTGGGTAAGTCTTGGTGAAGATATCAGTAGGTTGGTCAGTAGAGGAGATTCAACCAAAGATTACCTTTCGTGAGATCTTGATGAGTCATATGGCTATCAATTTTAATGTGCTTGGTGTGTTCATGGAAGACATCATTATGAGCAATATAAATAGCACTACGATTATCACAATAAAAAGGAGTTTCAGTGAGTTGTGGAGCATCCAAGTTAGCCAAGAGCCATCAAAGCCAAAAAAGCTCACTAGTGATGCCAACAAAGGCACAATACTCAGCTATAATGCTAGAATGAAAAACAACATATTGTTTCTTACTACGCCATGAGATGAGAGGTACCATGTCGATGCCTCAAAGCCTTCGACCACCCCAAAAGGCAACATGTGCTCTCCACACATGTGGATAGGACTGGAAACGGGTGATGGGCACTTACGGTCCCTTCCCCCTTTCTTCCCCTTTAAAGAATGATGCACGATTTGGGTGTGAGCTATGACTAATGAGTCATTTTTAATTAAATTTTAGGAATCGCCACCAATCATTGGATATTTCTAGGTGTGAATAGTCACCTAACTCTATTTTGATTTTATTATTAATCTTAGGTTAAGAAAAATGTTATGTTTTTCTAATCTAAATGGATAATAAAAAATCTTGATTCTTAGATTCAGAAGTCTGGTTTCATGTGGGGAAAGTGTTAGGCACCCCACAATGCTTGTCATGAAACAACCCTTTGTTTTGGTAAACTATTAATTTTTGGTCATTGATAAATAAAAACAAACTATTGGTAGTAGCTTTTAGGGCTTTCAAGAATTTGGGCTTTGAGGTTTGATTTGGGAAAGATGTGTAGCTTTTATCAATGCTTTGCTAGCACATTGGAATTACTACCAAATTTCCATGACGAAAATCCAGCAACACTTTGCCTTATTTTCATGGCGAAAATTTGGCAACATTTCAAGTCAGGTTCGTCGTGGCACGCAAACGTTATCCACACCAAGCTTTCACAATAAGAATATAGCAAGAAGATGCCACATTTTCACAGTGAAAATCCGATAGAGTTTCACGTTAGTAACACCACGGTGCATCGGCAGGGTTTCATGCCTATATATACGACATGCATCACTATGCTCGGACTAAGGCATGACAAGGCTTACCAAAGTACCAAACACGTGATGCATGTCATATACATGAGGGAACCGATGTCACTAGCTGACATGGATTGGAGCATTCACACATGTGGAAGATAAACATGACAAACGGTTGGGTTAGGTCGGGTTAATCAAATTGCGGGTCAAAACAGGCCAAGTTAAAAGATGGGTCATTTTAAACGAGTTGAAAACAGGTTGGACCAATTGGATTACGGGCAGGTCGGGCCAACGCTTATTTTCATATGAAAAAATAAATAAATATTTTTAGAGAGAATGAATCAAATCAATCAAGGAAACGAATTGCACAAAATACCCTTTTTTTTTCTTTAAGTGGGCACCTACTATTATTAGACTATTTATGTTACTATTAAACATGTGAAGGAAAAAAAAACCTTTCTATATCCTTCCAATTCCGATAGTTTTAAGCATGACTAAAATTCTTTACAAACATGATAAGAAAATCTTCCATGTTAATAACTTACAGCCAGAATGTTTATAATTATAAATTTACTACTTGAGAGAGAAATAAATTATGAAAGCACAAAAAGTATATATTTTAAGTTTACATATTTCAGATTTAAAGTTCACTAATGATATGGACTTTTAGACTTTTTCTTTTACTTTAGTATAGTTTTTTGCTAATTAGACTTAGTGTTAATAACTTAGTCTTAGTATTTAACTCTACTACTTAGTACTTAACTTAGTTTTAGCAACGGGGGCAGCCCCAAGTACCTCTCATGTTGGTGAATTATCTGGGCGCAAGTTGGGCGCAAAATAGCAAGCTGGAAAGGAAAGTTGCTGTCCACAGTAGGCCAAGAAATCTTGATAAAAGCAGTTGCCCAAGCTACTCCGACGTACACAATGAACTGCTTCAAACTCCCTGATTTGCTTTGCAGTGAGCTGAATTCTTTGGTTTGTAATTTCTGCTGGGGACAACGTGCCAAAGAAAAGAAGCTTGCTTGGATCACTTGGGAGAAAATGTGTAAGCCAAAAGCTGTTGGGGGAATGGGATTTAAAGATCTAAAGGCCTTTAATCTAGCCGTGTTGGCAAAACAAGGGTGGCGGCTCATCCAAAACCCGGTTTCTCTTGCACACAAAGTTCTAAAAGCAAGGTACTTCCCAGATAGCAACTTCATGGCGGCTCAACTAGGAAAGAAGCCGTCGTACACATGGAGGAGTTTAATGGCAGCAAGAGAAGTCCTGGAAAGGGGGTTGAGATGGAACATAGGGAATGGTCAAAATGTGAGAATTTGGGCTGACAAATGGTTGCCAACCCCACACTCTTTTAAGGTGGTAAGTCCTAGGCCACAAGTGAGTGAAGGTGATTTGGTGGATTCTTTCCTTAACCGGGATGAAGGGGGTTGGAAAAAAGACTTGGTGCAAAGAACTTTCCTCCCCCATGAAGCGGAGGCTATTTTAAGTATCCCAATTAGCCTTACCTTCTCTGAAGATGCATTGACCTGGGCTTGGACTCCAAATGGGAGGTTTACGGTAAGTAGTGCGTATAATGTTGCTTGTAGTTGGCTGCAAGAAAAGAGAAACAAGGCCGATGGGGGAGAGGTGGCAGATCCAACAAGGAGGGGCAAGTTTTGGAATTTTGTTTGGCAATTGAATTGCCCAAGTAAGATTAAACAATTTTTATGGAGGGCATGTAAAAACATCCTCCCTACAAATTATTGCCTTAAGCTCAGAAAAATTCCCATGGAGGATGCGTGTGTGGCATGTGGAAAAGTGGAGTCTTCGGGACATGCTTTGTGGGATTGTGAGGTGGCTAGGGCTGTTTGGAGGGAGTCAAAACTGCCCTTGCCTAATTTTCAAAGCCCATTATGTGATTTCATGGATGTTGTGTGGAAAATATGGGTCGATAAAAGGGAGGTTAGCTGGGAGAGTTTTGCTACTACTGCATGGTGCATCTGGAAGAATAGGAATTCCATAAAGTTTGAAGGGCGAGGCAAAGCAGTGAAGGCAATTGTCAAAGAAGCCGATCTGTTGGTGGATGAATTCAGCTCAGTGAATACAAGTGTAAAACAACATGTGCCGCCGAGAACTCAGGGATGGAGTCCTCCAAGCGAGGGGTGGTACAAAGTTAACGTGGATGGAGCGGTATTCAAGGAGTCTAGCAGTTGTGGGATTGGGGTTGTAATCAGAAATGAACAAGGCCAGATCATGGGTGCTATGAGTAAAAAGCTGTATCTTCCTTTGGGGGCTGTGGAAGTGGAAGCTAAAGCTTTCGAGGAAGGACTTCTGCTAGCTGGGGATCTCGGGCTCAAGCAAGTGATTTTGGAAGGAGATGCTCAGATTGTCACCAATGCTCTTTTGGGTAAGTGCTTGCCCCCAAGTTCAATTCAAATGATTATAAATGGAGCTAGGCATTGGAGGCAGACAGTCCAAGACTGGAAGATCAGCTATGTCCGTAGAACAGGAAACTGTGCAACTCACCTTATGGCTCGCAATGCCAAACTCATGTCTGATTGTGTAGTGTGGGTAGAAGATACCCCACCAATTATTCAATGCCAAGGGCATAGAGATGTAACTCTTTTAAACCAGTGTTCAAGTTAATGAAAGATATTTGAGATTGACTATCAAAAAAAAAAAAAAAAAAAACTTAGTTTTAGACGTTTAGTAGTGTAGACGTATAGTTGTAGATGTTTTTGCCTTCTGTATTTTTTTTTTCTTTAAATTAACTCTTTTTTTTTTTTTTAACAAATAGGGGCTTGGACAATGCCAATGGTGGCTACTAAATGGCTAGATAGTGTCAGTGTTAGTGTAGTGCTTTGTGCCTTTATGTCTATGCACCTAACAACTTGACATGTAGTCTAGATATTTTTTAGGAAAAAAAAATTAAAAAAAAGGGTTAGGTTATAGATTAGCTAGGTCGGGCCGAGTTGGCCTGCAAAAAAAATGGGCAGGCCAAGGGTTGGCCTGTTTTTTATTCAGGCCAAAGAATTCGAGTTCAAGCCAGGTAAAAATGGGCTGGTTTGGGTCAGGTCAAAAAATTTCAGCCCATTTTGCCATGTCTAGTGGAAGTTTATGCACCCAATGAAGCATGAATATGCATGTACAGCATATGCCTTGACTGCATATCCACACTCCAAGGTCAAGAGCATTGATGATTAGGAAGGGGTTGCCTTCCTAACCACAAACATTCATCATCTGAAGTGGATGGCTAGCTTTACAACATATAGCATGCACAACATATCCATACCTAGAAAGTGTGGCCCCAAAAAAGTACGAGGAATGGAAACCCTAGTCTAAGAAAGCTATAAACATGGTTCTAAAGAAAGGCTAGGAAAGAATGGACCTTACGGAAAGGCTAAGCCTCTAAATATGCTGATATATGCCCTTTTGCTTTTCTCTTGTAGGTTGCGTGCATGCTCCATCCATCACATGCAATAAGCAAACAAGAACTCAAAGTAGACAAGCAAATACAAAGCAAACAAGCAAAGGAGGTAAGCATGTAAAAGCAAACAAGTAAAGGAGGAAAGCATTTAAACAAACACGCAAATAAAGAGAGCCTGTGAACAAACAAACACTCAAAGAGAGTATGTATTCATAAGGGATAAATGTAGGTTTGGATTTGGTTTCTGTGGATCCACTTAAATGAGTTATGGACGACATGCATGCCAACAAGCAAAGCTCCTAAAAGTGGGTCTTGAGATTTCATGTACAAAGATGGGTGTGAACTCGCACCAATTCATATCTTGGAGCAATGCTTGATGACATGGACAAACAAGCAAGAAAACATGTATGCATAACACAAATAAGTATGCAAAGGTGCAACCAACATAAAGAGATCACACAAGATGGCATAAAGAAAGACAATAAGCACAAAGGAGGCAAAACATGTTATCACACTCAAGGATAAAAGCTAATCACATCATAACATACACTTAAGGCTAACATGAGAAACCCTAACATGCAAAGCGAAGCAAGAGAGAGAGGCAAGGCAAAAGCATGCCAACATCATCAAGATATGATCTCAAACAAGCAATTGCACCCAAACAAGCAATAAAGGGAAAAGATGCAACCAAACATAGGCAAGAAAAAGCACAAAAGGCAAAGGAAGCATGTTAAAGATGCAAGAAGCTAGATCTAAACATGCAAGCAAGGAATTAAAGATGAACATGGATCTAAGCATGGAGCATCCAAACATGGCATCACCAAAACCCAAACCCAGCAACCCATGGCCAAGGACACCCAAACAACCACCATAGAATCTGATCATTACATGTCAAAGTCAAAACCCTTGCTTGGCCCATGGAGAAGCTTTATGCTCTAGTGAGTTTTCTATTACAGACCTTGTTTTAGGTGGCTATGATTTGTTGAGTTTGGTTTTAGGTTTTGTTGAAGGGATTAAGACCACGGCGAATCTTTGGTCATTGTTTGGGTGGTAGTGGGTTGCTAGGTTTCAGAGATGGGATGAGATGGCGACGGAGCTAGGTTTCGATTGCTATGGGTTGGTCATGGTCTTTCTGGTTTTGGTGGCCATGGGTTGGGTTTGATTGTAATATTGAGATTCAAGCGGGTTTGGGCAACCATGGAGATGGCTTTGCTCTTAAAGATTGGTTTGCAACTATTTGGGTTGATGTGGGTAAGTAGAATATGTGGAATGATTTAATTGGAGAGGCTAAGAAACTATAGGTAGGGTGTTGTATCTAAAACTCATCTAAAGTATTAATGTCTATTTTTTCTTCTAATATTCACTTTTCTTTTGCTATGTATTGCTCATTAATATTAGAAGTATTTAAAGCATGTGTTTATAAAACACATGAGTATTGAAGGTCCCCTTCATTTTTTTTTTTAAAAACATTTTGTACAAATACCCATTTAAGTATTAATGTCTCATTTTTTTTCTTAATATTCACTTATATTTTGCCACATACAAATAATTTATTTTAGGAGTATTCAGAGCATATATTAATGAAAAATAATTAATTTTAGAAGTATTTAAAGCATGTTTTTATAAAACACATGAGTATTGGAGGTCCCTTTCATTTAAAAAAAAATGACAAAGTTTAGCTACAAAATTGGTTGTACCTAACGCTACAACTTTCTTTAATAAAATTAAGATTACTACATATTTTGAAAATCTAACTGTTGAATTTCATGTTCTTTACGCTGTTAATTCACTTGTCAAAAAATTGAATTTAAACAATTTATTAATAACATAGTTATTGATCTTTAATTTTCTAGAAATTTTGCAAGCATGGAGGATATAAGAAGAAAATGTAATCTAATAGTGGATTTGTCAAAATTCACATTCAATAAAAAGATATTGAGTAAGGTTGTAACCTTAAGTTACAACAAATTTTGTAGTTAACTTTTGTCCTAAATTTTTTTTGTACAAATACCCATTTAAAGTATTAATATCTCATTTTTTTTCTTCTAATATTCACTTTTATTTGCCACCTATAAATAATTTATTTTAGGAGTATTCAAAGCATATGTTCATGAAAATATATAGCTACATAAATCTCTTTAGTAAAAGTTATTTTTATTTTCTAAAAAACAAATCCTTTTCTTTTTCTTTTTTCTTACAACTCCTTTTCATTTTGTATTTAGAGCTAGGGAAATATGTGTGCACATTTTTCTCTTTTGTTATAAGAAAAAATATTATGATGTTTATAGTTAAAAATTTTTGGGACATTTTTAAAATCTTGTCATTTATAAAAAAAAAAAATAATAATCATTGAGTTATTAATATTATATTATATTATATTTCTTTTATATTACATCCTATATGTTAAGGCATATCAAATTGGCATAGCTTGGCCCCTGAAATTTTATTTTTTACTCCACCACTAGTCATATGTGTATAATTTCATTTAAATTATTTAATAATTAATAAAAATTCAATTTTTTACAAAGTATAAAATATGTAAATATAACCAATCAACCTAAACCCAATTAACATAAGTTGAAGTGAATTGATTTCTACACATGTAAAAGCATTCCTATTTGGGAATGCAAAACCCATTAAAATGCAAAATGCATTTCCAAATACACAAAATCACCCCAACATTCGAGAATGCAAGAAAAAAAAAAAAAAAAAAAAAAAACAACAACAACAACAACAACAACAACAACTACTTGGTACAGTAAGATTATATCTTAATGTAGCAACCTCTCTCTCTCTCTCTCTCTCTCTCTCTCTTTGACCTCCATAGCCACCGAGCCTTCCAAGTTTTTCTCCACCACCCACCATTGTCATCAGCAACGATGGCTTCGATTTGTGACGTATCAAATTCAAACAAATCATTCTCCTCCTCAACCCCAAAACCCAACTTTTGCAAATACCCATTCATTACCATTCATTCTTTCTATTCCTCACCATGTCTTAGTAAGATCTCCAAAAATAACAGCCCGAAATCAAAGAGCCATTGTTAGAGAGAGAAATTTAAGGTAAAGAGAGATATAAGTTATGGGTGGCGGCGTTGCAGTGGCTTGTGATGAGGTGGCCTTTTTTAGGTAGAGATTTTATTATGTTGGGTATAAAAATGATTATTCTAATACAATGTAGTATAAGAGGTAGGGTGTTTTGTTCGGTGACAATGTAAAATGGAGAAAATGGTAAAAGTTAATTTATTTTAGACTTGTATTTCAACAATACATCATACATCTAATACTCTATTTACAATATATTGCATTAAAATAATCTAAAAATTCTACTTTTATAATGAGACCAAACTGAATACACGAACAACAAAAACACAATACCCAAAGCATAATTTAAAAAATGTAGAAGATCTAAATATAGATCTTCACAGTAGCATATTGTATTTATTTTTAATGTCCCACTCCATTTTAGCTCTTCGAATGTGGTAGTCTTTTGTGCATTTTTGTGAACAGTAAGAGTTATTTTACATTTTGGCTCACCAAATGGAAATGCCGGTTTGAAAAAACAATACAAAAACAAAAACAAAGAAACAATTTCCCCAACCATCCATAAACCCCAAAGAGTTTTAAAGTTTAAACAAGTCCAACCTTGGATGGTATTTTGTATAAAATAATACTATATTAATAATATCGAAATTCAATAAACGTAAAATAAGTTTGTAAAATAGGTCCAAATTAAGTCCAATATTAACAAATATTTAAAAATAAACACATATCGCAATTCAATACATATTTCATTTGTTAACGAGATTATATTAAATTTTGACTAAGTATTATTTGGTAAACGATACAAAACACTTTTTCTTAGACAAGGACAGGCTAAGTGGGTAGTGGGTGACGCCATTGAGCCAACGTGGCAGATGGAACAGTCACAGTTGTCTTTGTGTCTCGCTTGTGTTTTTGAGTTAGGTGAGCCAATTCTCGTTTCCCATTTCTACTACTACACCTCGATTTCTCAGTCCGCTCTCTCTACCCTTCCTTTCCTCCTTCCATTTTCCGGGAAAATCGTTTTTCTTTTTTTCCCGAGAAAATTTTAAAACCACGTCTTTTCCATTTTCTCACTAATCAAACATGTTTTCGGTTGGCTCAATCCTCGCTCTCCAGCTAAGACGCTCAATCCTCCTACTGCATTCTTCTTCTTCTTCTTCGTCTTCGGCTTCGTATTCTACTTCTTCCGCTGCTGCGGTGCAAGCCGAGCGAGCGATAAGCGAAGGTCCGAGAAACGATTGGACACGAGACGAGATCAAATCCGTCTACGACTCTCCGGTTCTCGATCTCCTTTTCCACGGAGTGAGTTTCGATTCTCTCTTCGAATTTCTGTTTCTCTTGCTTTACATTTGATATGCGCTGTTTCTGGTTCGTTCTGTGAAGCATGTGTATCAAATCTCTGTTTGGTTGCTCGGAAAATGAACTTTCTAGTGTAATTACTAATTTTTTGCCTTCTTTAGAACCTTTTGAAAAGAACAGAAAAATGAAAAGAAACTTCTATGCTGTACATTTATGTGCATTATGTGCAATTGCTGTGATGCTTTTGTATAAACTTTTTGAATTTCAGTGTATAGATGCTTTGTAGAAACTAGAAAGTTTCTCTCTTTTTTGAAATATTGTTGTTATTATGATTGTTATATCCTGCTGTTTGAGGTGTGTGCATCAACTTTATGTTTCATTGCTGAGAAAATGTAGGAAAGTCAAAGAAAAAAAATGTTCTGGTGTAATTGTGTTCCTTTTTAGAACATTTTAAAATAAATAAATAAAAGAAAAGGAAAAGGAAATGGTTGTTCCATCCTGTACATTATGTGCGATTCTGTGAGGCTTTTGTTGAAAATTTGTGAATTTAAGTGTATAAATGCTTGCTGAGTTTGTCTTATATGAAAACAAAAACTGTTTTGCAATTATTATTGTTATTGTGATTGTTAGGGTTAATTAAATTAATTTAATCCATAAAGTGAATATATTTTTTTGTGTGTGTTTTAGGCTCAAGTTCATAGACATGCACATAACTTTAGGGAAGTGCAGCAATGTACTCTGCTCTCTATCAAGACGGGTGGGTGTAGTGAGGATTGTTCGTATTGTCCTCAATCCTCTAGATATGACACAGGACTAAAGGCCCAAAAGCTTATGACCAAGGAGGCTGTTCTGCAGGCTGCAACAAAGGTTCAATCTCTTTGCTTTTAGATGCTTTGCCATTTTGCCTTTTAAAGTTCAGTCTTTTTTAATAGACTAATGTAATTAACTATTTTTATGTTAATCATATCCTAATTGTTGAATAAAAACCTTCTGTCTCACTAAGTGTTCTACTTTATGCCCCCACCAATCACAACCTGTACACACGTCCTTTGTTTTTCCTTATAAAGCAACCAAAATTTAAAATGGAAAATAATCAAACACATGGCATATTGAAGTTGGTGGAACACTAAGAATAGGATTTAGGATTTTTTTTTCCTTTTTTTTTGTAGGAGATTTTCATTGTGCCCTCATGTATGAATTGATTGTTTTTTTTTTACCTAAGGCAATATGTCATTATTTGAATTAAGTTCATTCCCTCTGAACTAAAATGTTACTAGTTTCTAAAAATGTCATCCTTAATTTAAATCAAATAAAGTAAATGGAAACAGAGTACTAATTATTCTTGATTTTGGATGAGTAAAGGGAGTGCTAATTACTCAAAAAAATAAAGTGTAAGTTAGGCAAGTAATGAAATTTGTGTCCATTGGCTTTTCAAAGCTGATGATATTTTGAAGTATAGTTTACCTTAGGTTGTGTTATGGTAGAAATATAATGGGAAAAAGTAACCAGTCTTCCCAAATTAAATTTTGATATAATTAGTTTGAGCTATCAAAATAGCCACACTTTGAATTGTTATCTCCTAAACTGCATAACCAGATGTCAGTACGTTTTGAGCTCCTGCCTAAGGATCAGCAGTTTAAATTTTCCTGATGATTAAATCGAATTTTTTTGAAGTATTCATGAAATCCTTTTGCTGCACATTATCCATTTCCTTTTTCTTGGAGCATCATTTGGTCATATTCTCATTCTTTGGCAGGCAAAAGAGGCCGGTAGCACACGTTTTTGCATGGGTGCTGCATGGAGAGACACTGTAGGAAGAAAAACCAATTTCAACCAGATCCTTGAATATGTAAAAGAAATAAGGTAATGACATGTCATTTATAGAACATTCCAAGCACTTAGAAAATAGAAGCTTTTTGTAAAAAAGTAAAAAATGAATTTTATAATGACCAAGATCTTGGACCCCTATCACTCCATATGAATCTCAAAGACATTAACTCACACTTTGGTAAATTAAAATTATATTAAATGAGTCATGATTTTGGCTTATTTTTCCCTTCTAATTAAATTTTCATTTCAAATTATTACACTCTTTTATTTTGTTGGCTATAATGTGAAATATATGCATGGTCAGAAGGGCCTGCAGTCTAATAGGTGATTTATTACTTTTTTTTATAATGGTTCCAGGATCATATCCACTTATTAGGCCAAAAAAATAAAGAAGAACAAAAAACCCAGCATTTTGACCTCAAGAAATAGATTTTTTTTTTTAAAATTTTTTTATCATTAAGCAGAAGATGCTGCCAGATGATTCTTAATGTGACCGTTACAGAGAAAAGAATAAACGAATAAATTTTTTTAATAATAAACTTTTTTTATTAAGTTTTTCTCCCTTTTGGGGTCAGCACATAATAATAAAACTGATATGTAATATTTTTTGTTCCTATAATTTTTCTATAAAAAAAAAAAAACAATAATGCATATCATATTGGGTCAAATGTGGGCCACCCATATGCCAATAAGAAGAAGAGAGTAAGAGATTAAATCAAGGAAAATAAAAGGAGAGAAGAGAGTAAGAGCTCTGAGCAGTGCTGATATGTTTTTGATAAGTCATGACCATGTTTCCGACATGTCTTTGTTAAATGGTGTAAACTCTAAGTAAAAGAATCTTTTTTTTTTTTTTTTTGAGAAAGTAAATAAAAGAATCTTTGTTTAAATGGAAAAGGAAAAAAAAATATTTTGGAGGGTGTTTGACAAGCCCCAAAATTTAGCTAGCTATCAATGGTATGATGCATTTCAAATTTTTGTAATTATGGAACTGGTTCTTAATATGCTATTTTTGTATCTGTAATAATTTGAATTTTCATTTTCTTATAAAAAAATATATTGAATTTTTATAACCTACGTTCATACTATACTTCCATCTTATATTTAACTTATGTCAGAGGTATCTTTAATGTACCAGGGATATGGGAATGGAGGTGTGCTGCACCTTGGGCATGCTAGAGAAGCAGCAAGCTGTAGAACTTAAGAAGGCTGGCCTGACAGCTTATAATCATAATCTTGATACATCAAGGGAGTATTATCCAAATGTCATCACCACAAGGACTTATGATGAGCGCCTAGAAACCCTTGAGTTTGTTCGCGATGCAGGGATTAATGTCTGTTCAGGTAATTTAGTTACTCTCTTGAATATATTTCGATCAGACACATTAATTGTAGGAGTATATTGTAATCAAGCCAAATTAATGTGGTGAATTTCTTCTTCTTATTCAAAATGTAAATAGAATTTCATAAAATGACAAAAGTGGCCAAATGTTTATGCTGGTTCATTTTTATCAGCACAGAGCACTCTTTTGAAATTGGAAAGTGGAAAAAAATTTAATTTGTTCCCATATATAGCTAAAGAATTTTCTGCTAGACTCATGTGTCACTTGAAGTTATTTTTCTAAGCTTGAAATTTCTTCCCCTACATGCTAGGATGTTTAGGACATTCTTGATCCAGTGAGATAGCTTGTAAAATCACTAGTACTTCATTTTATGTGGTCTATATTTCATGCCAGTTTCAGGTCTTATCACGGTGTGTCAGTTTACAAGAGGCATGTGAAATTACATTTGATTGGTAACCAATCCTCCAAAGGCATCATTGAATTTTCTTTATGTATTTTCCAAGTCAGTTCACAGAATTCTTGAAAATGGAGTTCAATATAGGTTGAACTATAACTTTCTTGACTGTGTTATCTAAGTGTCAAAACTGTCACCTAAATCCTAGGCTTCTCTAATATGGACAGAGGTTTTAGAGGTTCCTACTCTGAACATGTTCTCAAAATTGGCTCGAACTAGCTTTTTAAGTTGCATTTTTTAAAGGTAATTAATAATTTGATAAAATAATACATATGATGGGTGATTGTAACAACCATGTTTGTCATTAGGGTGACTCCCTCGCCTTCGACTTATCTTCTCTGTGTTCACAAATTACAATCTTAAATCTGCTTGAATAAAAAAGAAGGAAAAATGTATATCACTATGAGTCACTATATTATGTAGGAATGGTGATTTACTTTTTAATTTCTGTTAATAGGAGGAATAATAGGGCTTGGAGAAGCAGAAGAGGACCGGGTTGGTCTTTTACATACATTGGCAACACTCCCTAGTCACCCTGAGAGTGTTCCCATCAATGCACTGCTTGCAGTGAAAGGCACACCTCTTCAAGATCAGAAGGTAAATAGTTCTTATTCTGTTTATCTTAAGAGTCTATAATATTGGTTGTCAATCTGCCAATTCTTGTGCATGCTCATGATATGTTATTGAACATATTGACTCTATACTTTTATTGATCGAAGTTAAAAATTCTGTACTTTATATTTAGAATATTGCAAGTTTGCAACTGGTAGGGATTAAGGCTTTATTATCATAGAAAGGGAAGCAAGTAAAGAATAAAATAAAGTTAAAAAGGCAACCATATGAAAACAGGCAAAATTAATTTGAAGAGGCTGATCATTGTATCAATACCTGCTTTTGCCTGCATCCATCACCCGTGCTTCTTTCTACTAGGGTTACATTTGAATCATTTAATGATGAAATAATTATCAAATGAGAGTAGTAGTTATTCTTCTATAGTCATTGTCATGAAAATACCCACCGCTAGCACTGGAAACAAAAATAAACAAACCCTTTTTAAATTGTTTAATTATATTTGTATTTGCCAAGAGGCTTGTAGCTTAACTGACAATTCCTTGAGCGCATGCTTAGAGGCTAGTTTTTTGTTTTTGTTTTTTAATCTACTTATTTCTTTTTCTTTCTCTTTTGCTTTAATGAAATTAAAATTCACAAAATTCTTTCCAGATTGTTTATAGTTTTTAGCAGCTTAAAGGACCCTCTTTCTTTTTTCTTTTTCTTTTTTTTTGGTTCAGCCAGTTGAAATATGGGAGATGGTTCGAATGATTGCCACAGCACGCATAGTCATGCCCAAGGCAATGGTCAGGCTGTCAGCTGGAAGAGTTCGGTTCTCCATGCCTGAGCAAGCATTGTGCTTTCTTGCTGGTGCAAATTCGATATTCACTGGGGAGAAGCTCTTGACTACTCCTAACAATGATTTCGATGCTGATCAACTCATGTTCAAGGTGCTTGGACTTGTTCCAAAAGCTCCCAGTTTTGATGATGCTGCGGCAAATGTCCATGAAGCAGAGGCTTGTGAGAAAGCTGCTTCCAGTTCAGGTTAAATTCACAGAGTGCATGTTGTATCCTATCATTGTAGGAGAAGAAAATGTTTTTTTTTTTTTTTTTTAATTATGTCATCATTGTGGAATTAGGTATGACATACATTTGGTCCCTTGGGGCCATGTAGTAGGTTCAGAGTAATTTAAGAGGGGTGGGGAATATGATTTATATTCAATGGTCACTTCTAATGACACGGGTTCAATTTAGATCAGTATTAGTCTGCATATTTTCAAGCCACAGGCCGCATTAAATTTTATACTGATTTTTAGGGGGCTTGAGTATATACAGTGTCTACAAAGAATTTTACATTGTTGAGGTTGTTGATTGTGATTGGTATATAATAAAAACGCTGTCAATGGTAGTCTCATGTAAAAGAGATGCCGCACTAATCATAATTTACCATCGCAATAAGTTGTGAAATTTGTGTAGCATTATTGAGATTTATTATGTTCTTTGAACTTATACTGAATACCAGCTTCAACCGAGAAAAATCTCTAAAGCCCCCATTTTTAGTAATGCTGAAATCAGTCTGAGAGTAACAACTACGATTTTGGCAATAGAAGCTTTACCATGAAATTCTCATAAATTAAACCATATTTTTTCTCAGGTACAGTAAGCCATGGAATTTTAAATTTTCAATCAATTGCTAAAATAAATAATTTTAAAAATCACAGATCATACTTGTTTTAACAAGATATTCCTATAGTGCTTGAGCAAGCCACCATTAATTTCGCAGAGCCCGTACTATTGACAATGTTGTTCTCACTGTCCATTCCAGAAATAGTGGTTTTGTTCAAGAATTTTATATATGGAATTATTTTTATTAGTGTTCCTTATCAAATTGATTCCAATATCAACCAAAATGTTCTTTCAGAACCTGAAAAGGTCAAAATCATTATTTTTGAAGTCCACTTGATCAATGAGGATGAATAGTGCAAGCCTCAACCACTATACCACAGGAGAAACATTCAATGAGCCAAGGATCAAATAAGTAAACTCTCTGATTAATGAATTCAGTAAAATACAGACTGTGATTCAGTCTCCATGTAGTTCCTGTCCTTGGTCTTGTACCCATCCCTGAAGTCAATCCACTGCTTATCCTTCACACCATCTTCGCCCACTCCACCATATACCAAACAATACATCAATACAAAATAGAATACATACAAAATGTGAATTAAAGATATGATGATTTAACATTTTGAAAGAAAAAAAAGTTCAGACCTGGTTACAATGATCTTGCACTTTTAATTCCAATTCCAAAACCATTTTGAGATTATTCATAACTTTTGACTCGCCAATAATTTGATTTTTTATTGCTCTAGTTTTGGTTAATTTATTAGTTCAATCTGGGAAAATTAAATTATTGTGTTAAATAGGATCATAGATTTGAACAATTTTAGACTTTGGTCAATATAATTATTTATATAATTGGTAGGGAGCTGCTTGAGACAGCACAATTAGGGAGTTAATTGGGACAGAATAATGATGGAATTATGGATGCTAGCACACTGCATTCAAGTTCAAGAAAGAAAAGCCTCTATACCTAATCCCTTGTAATCAAGAAAGAACCATTGCAAATCAAATTCCTTCCTCTGTCTTCTCATGCTCCATAAATCTTCCATTGCAGCTTGAATCTGCTGCCATCCAGGAAGTCTTATGTTCAGACATAATACCAACTTCAATTTATAATTGTCTCTAATATCTCTTGGTTTGGTTAAGCTAGCTAATACTAACATTCACAATGTCAGTTATGCATGGTCTTATTCTAGTTCTACTTTGAATTTCAATATGATTTCAAGGAGATCTGTCAAAGTATCATTCCTTTTGAAAATATTTGCAAGGGGACTAAGTATCTTGACTCTAAGACCAACTATTCTATAAAGAAACATTAATAAAAAAACACAAGGATTTAGAAATATTTTCCTTATTGGCCAACACTCTTAAAATGCTATTTTGTTAATTCAGCAAATTTTGTCTCTTATATTATCTTTTCGTCTTTTACTTTCATCTTTGATACCACTGTCAAATCCAGATGGAAACTAGAATAGTACAGCAATCACAAATTGAAGTAGAAACAAGGATATCATATAGTTTAAGTATGCCCTGCAGCAAAATTTGCTTTAGATATTAACTCTCATCCATAAATGTGGACTATCATCTGTCCTATAAAATATATATATATATATATATATATATGCACAATTTAACATACAGCTTACAACCTTCCTGTTATAGCTAAACATAACTTTTAGGGTTAGCGGCAGATTTACTGCTCTTCCAATCGATGTCGTCAACAGTCTCAGCTATATGATATGTTCAAAGGATACAATAGAAATCTTAAGTCAATGATGAAGGTAGAACCACTCCGTTAATGGCAGCTCATGGTCTCTTGGCTGATCAGAGTTTAGAGTTCCAGTTGCCATAATGTAAAAATATGATTGTTAACATTACCAAATACACAGCCACCAAGCCAATCTTCAGATTGCTACATTTTTTTAATGTTCCTAGATACCATATAACTACAAATTTGGTTTTAGTAATCTTTTAGCCCACCAAATGGATGTGCAGGCATCAACAAAGACTTTGAACATATTAAGATCATGTCTTTAAAACATGATTTCAATTAATTTAAAAATAATAACTTTTTCTCAAATATATATATATATATATATATATATATATATATTTGTTGGACTAGCTTAAAACTATGTCTTGATAATTTTTTAAAAATACACATTTTATAAATATAAAAAAAAATATTTTAAATTAATGATAAAAAGCAATTATCAAAAGCCAGTCTTATAAGATGAAACTCAAACTATCTCTCAAAAAAATAAATAAATAACTGAAACTAATAATTTGGATTTTCTTTTTTGAATGAAAATATTTAAACATGACCTCTTCTTCAAAAAAAATTAAATTAAATTATAAAATATAATAAAAATGAAACAACGCACATTGAGAGTTGAGACTTTCTTTGAGATGAAAGTTTTTATAAAATGATTAACTTTATTATTTAAACTTTCTAAACAGATGAAATTGAAGGTATTTTGGGTATAAAAAAAGTAGGGATTCAAATAGGAGAAACTCATTAAATAATAGTATAAATAATAATCAGGAAACAAAGAAAGAATTGGTGGTCAAAGCAAAGATAATGATAAAGTGAGGGAAGGGATGAAGTGGGGGAAGATTAGAGGGAAAGAAAAAGAAAGTAAACAAAGAAAAGAAACTAAAAATCCCCTACCACAACGGAAAGAATAAGATTGGAGAGGTTTGTATCTTGCGAGGAAAAAAAAAAAAGTTTGTGGCCTCCACTTTCTAAGACCCCTGAGAAACAAAGAGAGACAATTTTATGTTATATTAACATAAAAGAATGCATGTGCTTATAACACACACACATTTTTTTACATAAATTATAATGCTATGTTTATTAATTTTCTTAACAAAGACTTTGCTTATAACATATGTTTATAAAACTCTTTTATTTTATGCTTATGATAACATATAAATTATATAAACATAAAAAAAAATACATAAAATAAAGGGATAAACCTATTTGGATCCCATTTTATTATTATAGTGCAAAAACTTTGATGACAAAAAATTATGAAAAGTTTGTACTCTCCAAATTTGGGGATGGCCTAGGATGCCTCCATCCTCAAATCTTCATAGTATAAGCTGATTGTCATCAAACCCCATCATCCTGAAATTTGAAGAGTACAAGCCGATCTCTATCAAAGTACTTGTTCCCTACCCTTCATCCTTAAACCTAGATTGTACAAGCTGACCACCATCAAATCTTTAATTTTGTTTTCAACTTTAAGCGACTTCATAGGAATAGTGTTTTTTTTTTCTTCTATTTTCTAATTTTAATCTAATCACCCCTTCCTTTTTCTCTCACTCCCTCTTTTTTCCTTCTTTATAGTGGCAAACAAATTTCAAATAAGGCCATGGTTGCAACTAACACATTTGCCTAGCCGAAAAATCAAAATTAGGGGACTCCATCGATCTGTACTCTATCGGTAATGAGTTCGTATCATTTTATTACTTCAACACCATATCGTTTACATCCTTCCTTCCTGTTATTTTCAGTGTTAATGATTGCCTTCTCCTTCCCAAAATCAAATTCTATATCAAATCCCCTTTATTTTTCTCATGGGTATGACTTGAGCTGGTTCCCCTCCGTAAGATTTTTATATATAAATCTAAATTCATAGAAAACCCTATATATATATATATATATTGGGTTTTATATTGTACATCTATATTACTTATAAATTTAAAATGTAATATTACAGGAATTATATTATGTTATATTAACATAAAAAGAATACATGTGATTATAACATACATTCATACATACATACATACATACATAATATACTTTCTCAAGGGTATATGTTGACATAAAATAAATTATAATGATATGACATTTTAATTAGAATAATAAAACATATTTTTAACACAAATTAGAATGCTATGTTTATAAATTTTCTTTTAAAACACTTTGCTTATAACATATGTTTATAAAATTATTTTAGTTTATGTTTATAATAACATATAAATTACATAAACAAAAATGAACACATAAAATAAAGAAACAAAACTATTTGGATCCTATCTTACTATTTCAGTGCAAAACATTTGACGATAAAAATTGTCAACTATGAAAAGTATATATGTACAAAAAATGTGTCCATTTGTTAAAATTGAATGATCTTTTAAAAACTCAATAATTTTATTATCAAATAACTATTATTTTGTTTTGGTAAATGAAAAGGCTAAAATGATCGACTAACTTGCATAGAAGTTCAACATGATGTTGCTAAGGCTAGTTATTATGGAGAACCATAACTGGCATAACATAGAATGTCTACTTTACAGTTTGAATCCAAAAAAAAAAAAAAAAAAAATCTGGGTAGCAGCATTGTCATGCAAATGTGTAAACGTAAAATATCACTTAAAAGGACCTTCTGACGAAGGTTACAATAAATAAATAAATATATATATATATATATATATATATATATATATATATATATCAACATCGACTCCATGCCCAAAACTTTCTCTGTGCCTAAAAATTCCAAAGTTTAATCTCAAATTGATGTTATCTTTATATTGTTCTCCTTCTAACTTTATTAAATAGTAATTCTAAGAGTTAAGAGCTTTGTAGCTTAATTGGCACCTCTTTATATACAAAATGTTTGGGAATTTAGGAGAGAAAATGTTTAAGAAAAATAAATTATAATAGAAAATAAAGTTTTAAATGTCATTGCAACAGGTTACAGTATAGGAGGTTCATGTAGTGTTTTTCAAGGACCCCTAGAGGAAATTCTAGATGGTGCCTCCTAAGATTGGTACATGAACCACAAAAATGAAAATGTAGTTAATATATATACACACACATACTTAATACTTTAGTTCTTGATTGTTAATTTCTGAAGTTAATAAAAATTTAAGGGTAAATTGCAAAGTACACCCCTAACGTTTGGAGGCAATTGGATTTTACACCCCAACGTTTCGAAACTTTGATTTTACACCCCAATGTTTGGTTCCATTAGCAAATCACCCCCCCCCCCCCCGGTTAGTTTCTGCTGTTAACTGCCATGTCATCTTGCTGATGTGTTTTTTTTTTTTTTTTTTTTTTGCCAAATAAGCCCCAAAACGTCACAGTTTCAATGGAAATGATGTGCTGACCTTGCACATGCTAAATGACACCATTTTGCCCAAAGAGTAAAAAAAAAATTTTGTTACGACACCGTTTCCCCACCAAACAGAAAATCTCAAAACCCAGCCCTTAGCTCCCAAACCCACGAACCCAACCCTTGCAACCACCACATCGACTCTACAACCAGCTCTTGCATCTCAAAACTTGTCTCTTTCTCGAGTGCCTTGAGGGCATCAGGCGTTAAAGAGTGCAGTTGATCTATGGATTTGCAGAGGAAAGCGTTTTTATTGACCAATTTCCTGGGCTTTTCTCTAGGAGAAGACAACTTTTTGACAGTCTTAACGAAGGCGATGACGAAGGTGAGACCTGCATAGGCTAAAGGGAGAGCGAGAATCCAAGGCAAAGAGTTGGTGCCAACTCTGGGACCAGTAATGGCCTGGGTCACGGACCCAGTGAACTTAACCACATCCAAGGCCTTCTCTTGAAGCCAAGGAAAATCCTCTTCCACTTCTTCCACTTCCTCTTCCTCTTCTTCTACTTGTTTCTTCTTCTTCTTCTTCTTCTTGTCGCTGTTTTGGGACTGGATAGCATTGGAATCTTTCTTCGCCGCAGCAAAGGAAATTGACAAACGACGATAACAACTTCGATTAGCAAATGGAATTGGAAAAGGCAATGTTGAAAACTTAGGGTGGGGAAGCAATTGAGAAGAGCAACTACAAGTAGAAGTAGTAGCAATAGCAGTAGCCAAAGCCATTATCAATTTCTGATTTCTAAAGAGAGGGCTTCCTTTTCCTTCGACTCGATTCGATTCAATTCTCATATAAAATGTGCTTCCCCTTCCATTTTTGTGCGGACTTTTTTTTCTTTTCCTTTCTTTTCTTTTTTATTTATTTCCTTACTACAATTACTTTATTTTCACTTTTAAACAAATTGCAAAGCCAGTTGCAGAGCCGATGTGGTGGTTGCAAGGGTTGGGTTCGTGGGTTAGGGAGCTAAGGGTTGGGTCTTGAGATTTTCTGTTTGGTGGGGAAACAGTGATGTAACAAAAAAAAAATTGTTTTCTCTTTGAGCAAAATGGTGCCGTTTAGCATGTGCAAGGTCAGCACATCATTTCCATTGAAACTGTGACGTTTTGGAGCTTATTTGGCAAAAAAAAAAAAAAAAAAAACACATCAGCAAGATGACATGGCAGTTAACAGTAGAAACTAACCGGAGGGGTGATTTGCTAACAGAATCAAACGTTAGGGTGTAAAATCAAAGTTTCAAAACGTTGGGGTGTAAAATTCAATCACCCCCAAACGTTAGGGGTGTACTTTGCAATTTACCCAAAATTAAAAAAAAAAAAAAAAAAAAAAAAAAAAAAAAAAAAAAAACATTTCTACAAAGTACAAACTTCATTTTCAAATCGAAAAGTTTTTATCTTTTGTAAAGTGACATAAAAAATTGACTTTAAAAAAAAAAATTAATGTTAGGGGATATTTAAATTGCGACGATTGGAAAATTTTGGCCCTTAAAAAACAAATTTAAGGGGCATTTGAAAAATATTGAAGTCCTTGAGCACGCACCACGACGAAAAATATGAAAAAAGCCTTTGAAAACTAAAATGACATTTTAAAAAAATAGAAGAAATAGAAAAATAGAGACGCACAAAGACATTCTCGTAATACACAAAATTCAACTACGTTTTATTCACAGTGGAAGTACATTATATTGATTGTTGTAGTGTTTATATTGTAGTGAATAATATATGTTTTATTCTCAGCAAAAAATATATTGTAGTGAATTATTACAAAATTTGCCATGATATACAACTTTCAAAGTTTTTATAATGGTTTAAATATATCAAAAGTCAAATTATAGTTTATCTCTTTATTTATTTATTTATTATTTTATTTTATTTTTGGTCATTACTAAGCCTTAGAAGTGTTTGCTCTAGGCGGATGATAGTAATTACCATTGATCTAAGGAAGGTCTAAACTTAGTTTTGTTTCTCTTTCCTCTCTATCGGTGTTAAGGGGAAAAAAATCCAACTGCATTTTAAATCATTTCCACCACCCTGCATTCTTGGCACGATAGTTACTCCACAAGTATAAAGACTTATGGAGTGAGGGAGACAAGGGCCGGGATTCAAGTATTTAGGAAGGAGTTTCACACACATATACACTTAAATTAAGCTATAATAAAATTTTTATTTTGTATAAAAGAAAAAATAATCATTTCACCTTTAATTATGATTTATGAATGAATTGTTTAAGTGCTTCGATACAGTAGTTCGTGTCCTCCAGTCTAGCATATTGTATATCAGTCCAATGTATCACCTTGGTATCCTATGTATTAGTGTCCAATAGAGCTCTTTTTTCTAGCTTTTTTTCTATGTGGCACAAAAGTAGCTTTTCACAAGAATAAAAAATATCAACCAACAATTAATGCCCAACATACAAACTTCTTTATCCATATTCAAGACATTCATTTTTCTTTCTTCTTACATTTATTTCTCTCTATTAGGACTATACATTTCATACAATAATTTTTTTTTTATTCTGCCTTGATATAAAACTTTCAAACTTTCAAAGTTTTTACATGGCATGAGCTGCAAACACAACAACATCAAAGTAATTAATTTGAACCCACTTAAAAAAATTAAAACCCTACCTATCTTCAAATACCAAAATAATTATAATATTCTATATATATCTAAAAACTAAAGCGTAACATTTACATATATATCCACGTCATCGCCACATCATTATTTTGTTCATATTTATTTTTTACCTTTATTTTTTTGATAATAATAAATATATAAATACATTGACTTTACAAATTCATCATAAGAGGTTTTAACTTTACATATTCATCTACTTTAATTTTAATGTTATAATTAAGTATTTCCTATACATATTCCTCTTAGACAGTTATAATTTTGCATATAATGTTGTCCCTTTATCTTTCTTTATTTTCGCTCTTCTTATTCTTATCCTCTTACTATAAATTTTTCACTCTCTCCCATTTTATACATATTTTTTTCCCACACAAAAAGATTATTTCTCTCTCTCATTTTTTTTTCATTTTTCGCTTGATTTTTTATGAGGTTTGTACTCTCATTGTCTTATTATTGACTAATTCATATATTTTCCTTGATGCAAGTATTTATTTTTTTTTTATCATTTTATTTACAACACTAACTACTTTTAATGTTGTTGACTAGATTTGGGGAAAAATCATATTATAATATGTCCATAATTTGTGTCGTTGTCAGGTTTTAGTTTATCTGGAAAACAACATGATAGTCTGGACAATATGATAAAGAACAGTTAGTGCAATGGAAGAAGATGATCATTGTACAATTTCCTTTCACTGTTTGTAAATATTTTGTTTAACAAATTAGCACCAAATTGTTATGTTTTTATTAGATGATGTTTTTAGATACTTGAGTAATTGTTTTAACCATTTACGAATATTTTGTATTGCTTATCTTTCTTATCTCATTAGTGTGTTTTTTGAAAATTTTAAGTTCTTTATTTATCTATTCATTTTTCACATGTTGGATTAGATGTTAGGTTAGATTATGAAATTATTAACACAATACTTCTTCTTTTTTCAAAAAAAGTTTCTCTACTTTTTTCCCCTTTGTACTGTTAGTTTTTTTCTTTTTGGTTAAGAAAAACGATTTACAATCATTATGTATAAAGCTATAACCAACAATTTTTCTTAGAATAGTAACATATTTCTATTGCGTTACTTCAAAACTTTATTAAAATTTTGAGTTTGACTTTGATGTGAGTTTTATTTTTCCCTTTCTTTTTTATTTGAGCTATAGTTTTGTTGAATTTTATTAATTTTTTTTATATGTTTCTTGGTGTTTTTGATTGTAAGGTATAAAATTTTGGGTTTGGAGATGTTTGTTTAAAACTAAAAAAATAAATTACAAAATTTATATACTTTTTAATGATACACAAAACTTTATAATTAATTTTTATTAAAAAAAATAGTATTTTTTCTACCTTTCGAATTTAAAAAAAAAAAAAAAAAAATTTGTATTGTTTTCATTTTGGTATGACAAAAATTATATAAATAACATTTGTGCTTGTCCCTATAATACCTAAAAATATGATTATGAAATACATTACTATTTATTAAATTAGTCCAAACTATCAAAAAAAAAAAATTTAATGAGACCACCTAAAAATATTATCACGTTCTACATGCAAGGTCCGCCACTAGTCTGTATATATATATATATAATAATAATAGGTAAAGCAAAGGCAAAATTCAATTAGAGTCTAATTTTGCGCCACGTGTCTCATCTAATCTAAATTTTAGAATTTTGTGCCAAGTGATATAATTTAGTGTAAAAATTGAGTTTCAATTAGAGTTTAATTTTGTGCCACGTGTCTCATCTAATCTAAATTTTTAAATTTTTGTGCCAAATTAGTTAATTTAGTATAGAAAATGAAAAGTCCAATATAATAAATCATAAAAAAACATAATCATATAACTAAAAATAATTCAAATTTATAAGTCATATATATATATATATATATATATTAATAGGTAAAACTTAGAGAAAGTTGAATTAGAATTTGAAATTATAATCCAATTTTGCACTTGTCTATATTTATGTGGGGACTACACCATAATTATCCACTTAATCATGTGCCGTATGTCTACTTAAGTTTTTTAATCTTGTGAGTTCCAGTTAGTTCAACTGGTAAAGTCTCTGATAGTTGTATAAGAGATCTGGGGTTCAATCACTGCCTACACCAAAAACTGATTGGTGTCTTGGTCAGATGATAAAGAACTATCATCAGGAGTGGACGCTATAGGTTGAAATTCTCTCAAAAAAATTTTTTTTTTTTAATCTTTGTGTCAAGTGAGTTAATGAGTACAAAATACTAAGAATCTAATATTAATGAACTATAAAATTTTAAAAATAATAATAATTACATATACTCAATAAAAATCACCACATGTTTCTCAAAAAATAAATAAAATAAAAATCACCACACGTTCGATCTTATTAAAAATTAGAAAAAAAAATGATCATAAGTAGTTTAAATTTAGGTAAGAATTTTAATATGTGACTAATTGTATTTACTTTTAAAAAATAATTTGACTAATTATCTATATTTTATGATAAAAATTGTGATTAATTTTAAATGTATCTATACGTATGCATGAATGCATGTGTTACATGTGTTTTTTTTTTTTTAAATAATAATTTGACTAATTATTTATATTTTTATAATAAATTTTTTTTAAATATTAAATGCATCCATGCGTTTGCATGGAGTTACATGCTAGTATATAATAATAGGTAAAGTAGAGAGAAAATCCAATTAAGTTTCAAATTTGAATTTAATTAGAGTCTAATTTTGCGCCATATGTCTCATCTAATTTAAATTTTAGAATTTTGTGCCAAGTGAGTTAATTTAGTGTAAAAATTGAATTTCAATTAGAGTTTAATTTTGCGCCACGTGTCCCATCTAATCTAAATTTTAAATTTTTGTGTCAAATTAGTTAATTTAGTGTAGAAAACGATGAGTCCAATATAATAAACAAAAAAAAAAAATCATATAACTAAAAAAAAAAATCAAATTTATAAATCATCTATACATATATCAATAAGTAAAGCTTAGAGAAAATTGAATTAGAATTTGAAATTATAATCCAATTTTGCGCCATGTGTCTAAATTTATATGGAAACTACACCATAATTATCCACTTAAGCTTGTGCCATGTGTCTGCTTAAGTTTTTTAATATTTGTGTCAAGTGAGTTAATGAGCGCAAAATACTAAGAATCTAATATTAATAAACTTTAAAAAAAAAAAAAAAAAAAAAAACAATCACATATACTCAATAAAATCACCACATGTTCCTCAAAAAATAAATAAAATAAAAATCACCACATAACAAAAATCACCATACATTCTATTTTATTAAAAATTAGAAAAAATGATCATAAGTAGTATTAAATTTAGATAAGAATTTTAATATGTGACTAATTACGTTTACTTTAAAAAAAATAATTTGACTAATAATTTGTATTTTATGATAAAAATTGTGTTTAATTTTAAGTGTATCTATATGTATGCATGAATGCATGTGTTACATGCTTTAAAAAAATTAATTTGACTAATTATTTATATTTTTATAATAATAATTTTGTTTAATTTTAAATGTATCCATGCATTTGCATGGAGTTACATACTAGTAATAATAAAAATCAATTCAAAAGATCTTGAAAAATTATATCTTTTATTGGAAAGAGTACACGCAGCTGGTGGGTTTTAAATCCAAAATTGTGACCTTCACCTTGCTCTTACACTGGAAGAGATGCCATTTCAACTAGAGTTTATTGGCATATGAGAAGTAATAGGAAATTATGACCTTCAAGCATCATAGATTGCCAACATCAATCTCTACCTAACAACCTTAGATGCCTTTGAGTTGAATACATAGCTCACTCAAAATGAAAAGGACTAAAACAACAAAACCGAAAAACTTTGACATCTTACTCATACTAAAACTTGCCGGCAGCCATTAAATTAGCCATCAATTGAAGTAGAAACAGAACACAAGTTAAACAAAGCTACAGTTGAAGTAGATTACTATTATCTTTATGCTGCATCTCCCAGCTACGGTGCTTGAGGGCTAAGGACACTGCCATTTTTTAGAAACTACCTCTACTAGTATATAAGTGAACAATGAAAATCGAAAGCACTTAAAAACAGATGTTGAAGAACCAGAAATGCAAATTGCTTTATATTTACTCACTCATTAGTATACAACTTCTGAAACCAAAAAATAAAAAATCAATTACAATGAAACAAAATGATTTACAAATGCAAAAAAAAAAAAAAAAAAAATGTTTGCTATGTCTTAAGAAGTTTGTAGGCATCGTGATTCAGGCTTCATGGTGGCAACAATTAGGTTGTTTCGGTGGAACTGTGAGCTTGTGTTATTGATCATATTAAGTGACGCAGTGACCCCGATTTACCATTGGATCATTTTTTATCCCTATAAGAAATCATCGTCATCCCTCCCGATTTATCATTGGTATTATTTCCGCTACATACTCTCACACTCACATAAGAACCAACCATGTTGAGAGATTTTGAGTTGATGGAGTGTGGAGCTTGAAATTATTTCTACTTGGAAACACTTTTTTGAAAAAAAAAAAAAAAAAAAAAGAGGAAGAAGAAGAAGAAGAAGAAATTATATTGGACTAGCTTAAAATTATGCCTTGATGTTAAGAGAGTAACGTTGTAGGCACAACGAACAACATTTTCACAACAAATTCACACAAAAAATCTAAGTAAAAAGTTGTTATTGATTTTTCTATGAACCCATCTCTGTCACATTTTTTTTCGTGCCCTTAATTGTTAGATGCATAGGTTCTATTGTAAAAATATTATGCTCTAATTTTTTTTTGTTTTTGTTTTTTTTTTTTGTTTTTGATGCAAGTGCCTGTAATTTTATTGTTTAATAAAAACACACAAATTTTATCAAATAATTTTAATTACTACGTTGTGCCAATTTTTTATTCTTTATCTCAGTACCAAATAATAATAATAACAATAATAATAATAATTCAGTAATAATTTGGAAAATATTTTATTTTAATTAAAAAAGGTCAATTTGAAAGTTTTTTTTTTTTTTTTTAATTGAGTGGGGGATCCATTTAAAAAAAATTGATAAAAAGAAGAAAAAGAAAAAAAAAAAAAAAAAAAAATCCCCTTGTGAAGAATGATGCAGAGCACGTTATCACAAGTTCAACCAAATTCGAGGAATGATCTTTGGAACTAAACATGGAGATCTCGCTCTTTCTTCAAACCCCTTCAAAACCCTCACACCCTTTCTCAATTGCTCTCCATTTTCTTCAATTCCCAAACCTAATTTCTCCACTCCCACAAGACCTACTTCACTCACTGTACCACCACCAGCACCACCACCTGTAAAATAACAAAGTGTAGAGAGAATCTGCAAATCTCATTTACTGAAAGAAAAGTACAAGAATGAATTGATTAATTTTAATAACTAACTAAGCTCTTTATATACAAACGTAAAACAGAGCATCAACTCCAGGTGCTAAAACTAACTAACTGCATTTTAACTAATTAACCAATTATATCTTTACAGCTAGCTTTCTTTCTAACTGAACTTGGTGCTCTTTCACACGTGTAGACTGTGTGGCTTCATTAACTAAAACACTGCATTTTAAGTCTGTCGTTTTACTCTTCAGCTTTGCTTTTCTTCTGTCGTTTGTAGTGTTGCTGCTTCTGTCATTTGTAATGCTTCTAACTTCAACACTCCCCCTCAAGTCTAGAGTATTAGGCTCTGAGACTTGAACTAAGGAAGCTACCTGTGAATGCTTAGATTGCTCCTTTAACAGCTTAGGTTGAAAAATGTCTATAAATCCCAGTTTCTCTGATAATCTCACAAAAGAAGAAAAACCCAAAGCTTTAGTAAAGATGTCTGCAACCTGTGAGTTTGTATCAACGTGGAAGGTCTTGATCATTCCCTCTAAAATTTTGTCCCTCACTAAATGACAATCAACCTCTATATGCTTGGTCCTTTCGTGGAAGACTAGGTTTGCTGCTATGTACAATGCAGCCTGGTTATCACAAAATAACATGGCAGGTCTTGAATGTTCAACTCTCAAGTCCTTCAACAATTGCAACACCCAAGTAATTTCACAGGCCACACTTGCCATGGCTCTGTACTCAGCTTCAGCTGAGGACCTGGACACAACTCCTTGTTTCTTTGATCTCCAAGAAATCAAGGAATTTCCTAAGTACACTGCATAAACAGTCAGAGACCTCCTTCTATCTGGGCATCCAGCCCAATCCGCATCACAAAAGGACTTAATATGCAACTTTGTGTTGCTGGGGAAAAATATGCCTTTACCTGGTGACCCTTTAATGAATTGAAGTACTCTGTGAGCTGCCTGCAAGTGTGGTTCTCTTGGCTGCGAAACAAACTGACTCAACCTATGCACTGCATAAGTCAAGTCAGGTCTTGTTAAGGTAAGGTATAAAAGTCTTCCAATCAATCTTCTATACTGACCTAGTTCCTCCAATAACTTGCCTTCATACTTGGATAACTTCAAGTTTTGTTCCATGGAAAACTTGACAGGTTTGCTGCCAATGAAGCCAGTGTCCTTGAGGATTTCCAAAGCATACTTTCTCTGATTGAGACTGATTCCTTCATTAGTCCTAGCCACCTCTAATCCCAGAAAATACCTTAATGAACCTAGATCCTTCAAACCAAACTTAGCATCAAGAACTTTCTTCAAATTGTTGACACAATCAATATTGTTTCCTGTCAAGAGTATATCATCAACATATACCAATAAAATTGTGAATGAAGCTCCTTGTGCATGAGTGAACAAGGAGTAGTCAGACTTAGATTGGACAAACCCCATTTGTAGAATGGTTGAGGAAAACTTTTCAAACCACTGTCTAGATGCTTGCTTGAGACCATAGAGACTCTTATTCAGCTTGCAAACCAAATGATGATGCTCCCCCTTACGGTGAAATCCAGGTGGTAAACACATGTAAACATTCTCAAGCAACTCCCCATGAAGAAATGCATTATTTACATCCATTTGGTGAAGAAACCACCTTTTCACAGCAGCCAATGACAAAACAATCCGGACTGAGACTGATTTTGCAACTAGAGAGAAAGTTTCTGAGTAGTCCAGCCCAAGTTTTTGAGTGAAACCCTTGGCAACAAGCCTAGCTTTGTACCTCTCAATATTGCCATTAGGTAAGTACTTAACTTTATAGATCCATTTGCAACCAATGGCTGACTTACCAGGAGGCAAATGGGTTAAAGTCCAAGTGTCATTTACCTCTAAAGCCTCAATTTCTTTGTCCATGGCAGCTCTCCACTCAGGAAATTGCACTGCCTGCTGAAATAAGACAGGTTCTGAAGGAGTGGAAGAAACAGCCATGACAAAGGAATGAAAGATAGGTCCAAGGTGTGAGTAATTCAAATGATCCGAAATGTCATAAGGCAAACCAGAACTGGGTTTGGTACTAGCAAATTTGCAAGTGTAATCAGACAAATATGAAGGAGGGTTGTGGGACCTAGTGGACCTTCTAAGAGGAACAATAGAATCAAAAGTACAAGGAAGAGGATCACAAGGCTGGGAAGAAAAGGGATTATCAGTATTATCAAGATTGATTGGATCAAGAAATATTTCTGCAGAAACAGGTTCTGCAAAAACATGTCCTACAGAAACAGGTTCCATAGAAATAGAAGAAGGGGCAGAAATGGAGTTATTAATTGGGGATGAAGTAGAATGAGGAATGGAGGAAGGACAAGGAACAAGAACAGAATTAATAGAATCTATTGTAGTGTGAGGGAAAACAAAATCATCTAGATAAGAAATGGAAGGTTGAGAACAGTCAGCATAAGGAAAAATGGTTTCATAAAAGACAGTATCTCTGGAAATGTAAATGAAATTGGTCTGAATATCAAGAACCTTGTAACCTTTAATGCCATGAGGATAGCCGAGAAACACACATTTTCTGGCCCCAGGTGCAAATTTGTGCCTATTGTGTGATAAGGTAGAAATGAAACATAAACAGCCAAAAGTCCTTAAATGGTGATAAGGTGGAGAAGAGTTGAAGAGCATTTCATAGGGACTCTTATTACCTAATGCTTTAGAAGGAATTCTATTGATAAGATGAACAGCAGTCAAGATGCAATCACCTCAAAAGCATAAAGGAATGTGAGACTGAAATTTCAAGGCTCTTGCAACATTGAGGATGTGTTGATGCTTCCTTTCAGCAATACCATTCTGTTAGGGAGTATCAACACATGAAAGTTGATGCAAAATGCCATTAGACCAGAAAAATTCTTTCAAGAAAAACTCAGTGCCATTGTCACTTCTAATGGTTTTGATTTTGCTATCAAATTGGGTTGAAATCATTGAAGCAAATTTAGGAAACAAAAGCTGAGTTTCAGATTTGTGTTTAAGTAAGTAAACCCATGTGCATCTAGTAAAATCATCCACAATAGTCAAAAAATATTTGTAACCATCAATAGTACTAACAGAAAAAGGTCCCCATAGATCACAATGAATCAATTCAAAAGGTTTAGTGGATACATGAGAACTAGAAGGAAAAGAGAGCCTTTTTTGTTTTGAAAAATGGCATACATCACAGCAAGTAGCCTTATTTTGAACATTAATATCTACAAAAGGCTTCAACAATTGAAGTTTTGACAAAGAAAGGTGTCCTAATCTAGAATGCCACAAATCTGAAGAAGAAATGTGACTGACATTATTGGCACAGGCAGCTGATCTTGATGGGGAAACAGAAGCTTGAAGCAAATATAGACCATTGGTTTGCTTACCCAGACCAATCATACTCCATTGAGCAAGGTCCTAGATGAAACACCAATCACCAAAGAAAATAAGGCAACAAAGTTTATGTTTAGTGAGTGTGCTAACAGAAATGAGATTGAAATTAAAAGATGGAACACACAAAACATCTGTGAGTGTAAGTGTGGATGAAATTTGCCCAGTCCCAATGTGTGTTACTACAACCTTTTCGCCATTTGGCAAATAGACACAAGAATGGAAATTAGAAGTTATTGTGGTTAATTGTGACACTGAGTGCACCATGTGATCAGTGGCCCCAGTGTCAAGAATCCAAGAATTGGACTTAAAACAATGTTTATCAATGACTTGGGCTGAAAAAATAGAATGAGACAAGTTGGGGGCAATCCAAAAGGGATTACCTGAGAAATTGGAAGAAGATGATGAAGTTGTTGTAGAAGATGAAGTGGTTGCAGTAAGAGGAAAAGCAAGTGCCATTACTGAAGCAACCTGTGAAGAAGTCTGAGTACCAATGCCATTTGGAGCACCAAAACCTAAACTGGATGCAATGTGGGCCTTTAGGAAGTTGAGAAGTTGTTCACATTAAACCTGAGATATTGGACGTTGAGGCTGGATGGTCTGCTGACAATTCTGAAAGTCAAAAACAACAAAAAAGCCTCCAAAATTTTGCTGTGAAACACCAAAAGGAGTCTGAAGACCAGTGTTGAACTGATTAGTATCACAAGGTTGAACATTGGGAAGACCATTAAACCCAAAACTTCTTGTGATTTGATTAGCCATGGCCTTAATTCCACCTTTTGGCTTATACCCTGGAGGATACCCATGAAGTTTATAGCACTTATCTGCTATGTGCCCAGTGAAGCCACAGTAGGTGCAAACTGGTCTTTCTTTCTTGAAATTACCTCCTTTTCCTCCATTGTTCCGAGCAGCACCTTGATTACCTTGAAATGACTTGCCACCATTCACATACATAGCAACAGGATCCAAATGCTGAACCTCATTAACAGTGTTGCCTATGTTTCTCCTTTTCTCTTCTTGTAAGACCAACGAGCAGACCTTGCTAAGAGAGGGAAAGGGCTCAATAAGTAAGATTTGCCCAATCAAGGTCCCATAGCTGTCACTCAAGCCCATCAAAAAGCGGAAAACATGTTCTTTATGCTGTGCACCTAGCTGAGATGACCTAGAACCACAGACACAAGCACAATTACACACTATGAAAGGTTGATTATTCACAAACTCATCCCATATAGTCTTGAATTTGGTGAAGTAAGAGCTCACTGAGAGCAATCCTTGAACCAAATGCGAAATTTCCTTTTAAAGCTCAAACAGCCTTGGAGTATTATCCTGAGATAACCTATTCTTGAGATCAATCCACAAATCTCTTGCAGAATTGATGTACATCCTGGAAAGCACGGGTGCGGCGCCAGAGGCGCCGCACCCGCATCCGACGCGTACCGACGTGGCGACGCGCGTCGGACACCGTCGACCGCGTGTCCGTGTCGCGTCGGGCCGCGTCCTGCCACGTGGAGCGCCGGACTCGCGCCGACTCGGCTTTGACGAGCGCCGATTCGCGCCGAATCAGATCGTCTTCTTCCTTTTTTTTTTCGCGAGCCCAGCAAGAACAAAAAGAAAAAAAGGTATGAACTGGGAAAGGGAGTGACAGAAGAAACGAAGCAGAGGAGAAGAAAAAAAATGTAGAAAGGAAGAAAGGAAGCTGAGGAGAAGAACGAAGAAGACAAACAGATGTTTTTTAAAAGGTGTGGATGTGTGGTGTAGATTAGGCTTTGGAAAATGGAAGCCTTGCGAAATAAAATAAAATAAAAAAGGTAAAATTGATATTTTGAGGAGACCAAACTTAACGTGTTATTGACTTGTTGGCACTGAGTGGCAGGTGAGTGGAGAGAATAAAAATAAAAATATTAATTTTGTGGGTTTTATTTAATTTATGAATATTATATTTGAGTTATTATATATTATTGCTCTTAAATTTAGTATATGTATATATAATGTGAAAAAGCATACTTAGTAATATATTAAAAATATAAATAAAAATAATTTTAATAATTTTTTAATTGCCGAGTCTCGCCGCACCCGCACCTACTTTTTTCAAAAATTATTGAGTCCCGCACCTGTACCCGCACCCGCACCCGAATCTCAAAACGCACCCGTGCTTCCTAGTGTACATCACACTAGCCTTAAGATCAGGACTAAGCGAATTGGTCAGCCATGATAGGATCGTAGTGTTGCACCTATTCCAGGAATTGAACAAGGGCGAGGTTGGATCCGGTTCTGAAATTGAACCATTGACAAATCCAAACTTATTTCTGGAGCTTAGAGCCAAAAACACTGATCTCACCCAGGTCATGTAGTTCTCAGGACCAACAAGAGGCTGAGATGTAAGAATCAAACCAGGATTTTCATTTGCTGGTAAGAAAAAAGGGTTATTAGCAGACTCATCCGCCATAGCTACACTTCTAGTTTATGTAGTCGAAGAAGAAGGCACACTTGATGAGTCTGAAGCCATGGAAAACTAAGAGAAACGAAGAAAATCAAGAGTAAATTTTTGTTTGGGAAGAAAGAAAATGAGAGGAAACCTACTCTAATACCATGTAAAATAACAAAGTGTAGAGATAATCTGCAAATCTCATTTACTGAAAGAAAAGTACAAGAATGAATTGATTAATTTTAATAACTAACTAAGCTCTTTATATACAAACGTAAAATAGAGCATCAACTCCAGGTGCTAAAATTAACTAACTGCATTTTAACTAATTAACCAATTATATCTTTACAGCTGGCTTTCTTTCTAACTGAACTTGGTGCTCTTTCACACGTGTAGACTGTGTGGCTTCATTAACGAAAACACTGCGTTTTAAGTCTGTCGTTTTACTCTTCAGCTTTGCTTTTCTTCTGTCGTTTGTAGTGTTGCTGCTTCTGTCGTTTGTAATGCTTCTAACTTCAACACCACCAACAACAACAAAAACCTCACATATATTGATGATTTGTTGAAGGGTTTTAAAGAAAAATTGAACTCTAATCTTGTGCTTCAAATTCTGATGAACTATAGGCAGTTGGGTAGGATTAAGACCATGGAATTCTTTGCTTGGGCTGGAATGTAAATGGGATTTCAGTTTGATGACTGTGTTGTTGTGTACATGGCTGATGTCATAGGTACGAGGAAGCTATTTGTTGATATCTAGTGTCTTTTGGTAACTGTGTTCTTACATAAAGGTTGAGTTTCGTGTCGAACATTTTCAATTTGTATTAGGTTTTTAGGTAGGCAAGGGAGAGTTAGAGAAGCCCTTTTCTTGTTTGAGGAAATGGAATCACAATTTAGGTGTAAACCTGATAATCTTGTGTACAATAATATGCTCTATGTGCTTTGCAAGAAGGAAAGGTCTGAGGAACTAATTGATTTTGCACTAATGATTCTTAGGAGAACCAAATTTCCGGATACGTATTCTTATAGTAATATTCTTGTTGGTTTATGTAAATTTGGTAGGTTTGAGACTGCACTTGATATATCTGGTGAAATAGGTAGGGCTGGTTTAGTTCCCACTCAGTCTGCGGTGAACTTTCTTATTGGGGAGTTGTGTTCATTGAGTGCAAAAGAAGGAGCTGTTGAGAAAGTTGTGAAAGATGCTCATAGACCCTTGGGCAGTTCATGAGATGGGTTTATTACCTAGTACATTTGTTATAAAGCAGCTAATTTCAGAGCTTTGTTGATCGGGTAAAATGGAAGAAGCTGTTAAGTTGTTGAAACTTGTTGAGGGAAGGAAGCTGAGTTGTGTGGAAGAAGGTTACTCTATTGTCATACAGGCATTATGTGAACACCGATTGGTAGAGGAAGCCAGCCACTTGTTTGGGAGGATGCTCTCCCAGGGCACGAAGCCAAAGTTGGTTATTTGCAATTCTGTTTTTTCAATGCTATGCAAATTAGGGAATTTAGATGATGCTAAAAGGGTTTTTGAGATTATGAATAAGAAGATAGGCCTTCCAGATAATTTTACCAATTCAGCATTGATCCTTGCTTATGGTGAAGCTAGGAATTGGGAAGATGCTTATGGCTTATTGATTGAGATGTTAGGATTGGCTTATCTCCACATTTTCACACATATGGTTTAGTGGATAAACTTTCAAGGGATAATGCAAAGTTGGATTTGTTATTCAAATTGGAGCGGAAATTGGACTCTCAGATCTTGCAGAAATTCTGTAAAGCAGGTGAACTAGGGGCCGCTTATGAGAGGCTAAAATCAATGCTTGAAAATGGTTTTTATCCACCAGTCTATGTCAAGGATGCTTTTGAACATGCATTTAAAAAGAGTGGAAAATTGAAGATGGCTCGTGAATTGCTAGAGAAGATTGAAAATGACTGCAAAGCTGATGAGACAGAAATCAGAAGTTCTGAATAAACCATCAGCAATAAGTGTATTGTTTCTATTCCCATATTGTTGTCTTGTTTCTATAACACATCTCATAACCAGAATATTTGAGTACCTGCGTGCTTGGTCATTGCATCCATGTAGATATATCTGAATTTTCCAAATTTAGCCACCCTTAAAAAACCAGGGTAACCTGTAGGCCTTGTTATTATTACTACTCAAATCTATTAGTACCAGCACTAATACTACTCGCTCATTTGTTCAAATCTATGAATTTTGAATACATAGTTCACTCAAAATGAATAGGACTAAAACAATTGAACCAAAAAACTTTTGACTTCTTCCTTGTATTAGCTTGCACAGTGATAACCCCATCTCTTTCTGAGCACTTATATTCTATTTTTTGTTACTCCATCAATCTATCTTCTTTTACTATTACCTTTGATACCACAGTAAGCTACAGATTGAAACAGGATTACTACGATTGAAGTAGAAACAGAACACAAGTTAAACAAGGCTACAATTGAAGTAGATCACTATATCTTTAGGCTGCATCTCCCAGATACCCTGCTTAAGGGCTAAGGACACAACCAAATTTAGAATCTACCTCTACTAGAATATAAATGAACAATGAAAATTGAAAGCACATAAAAACATTAAATGGTGAATGACCAGAATTGCAAAATGCTTTATATTTACTGACACATTAGTTTTCAACTTCTGAAACCAAAAAATAAAAAATCAATTACAATGAAAAAAAATTATTTACAAATGCAAACAAAATGTTTGCTATGTCTCAATTGGCACAAATAGTAAAAGTGACAGGAGGTTGGCAACCCTTGATTGCCAAAGGATGGATCTGTTTGTAACATGTGCTCTCCACTGCAGCAGGGATGTCCTTTTCCTCTTTAGATGATGAAGAAGGAACAGGTATAAAACTCGGCAAAGCTGAAGGACGATACTGTGATTGAGGCTTTACTCCAAGATACTTCTGATTTGAAACTTTAGCCAATTCTTGAATGAATACTTCTTTACACTCATCTGATTCTAGTAAAAAGAAGTGACTAAATAACTCAGTAGCCGTCAACCTCTTTGCAGAATGCCTCACAAAGCAGCAACTCAAGAAGTTTTGGGCTGCTTTTGAAATATGGTGTGGAATCGTCGGTGTTTCAGTAGCAATCCGAGAAAAAAGTTCAGATTTAGATGTATAAGCCCGCGGTGGTTTTCCTGTCAACATCATCAGCACAGTACACCCGAGTGCCCAAATATCTGAAGGTGCTTCCTGAATTCAAAAACCACCATCTCAGGAGAAAAGAACAACTGTGTGCCTCTGACTCCACTACCATCTCTCACATTGTGCCTCTTTGCCAACCCAAAGTCTGCAACTTTAGGAACATACCCATCTACCGTAGATACTAACAGGACATTGTGAGGCTTGATATCACAATGAACAAATCCATGGTCATGCACTTGCTTCAATCCAATCAGAATAGACCGAGTGAAATCCCTTACTAGAACCTCAGGCAACCCGGTACCAGAACCAGTTTTCTTGATGAAATCAAACAAGCTTCCTCCTGAAGCAAACTCAAGAAAAAAGTTGTAGATGGAATCCCCAGAGCAGTCAGTTGTGAAGTCTGATCCAAAGCTTTTGAACCACATTAGGACACCCTCTTAAAGCCTGAAGAACCAGTTCTTCCTTCATGAGTGAAGATGATGCAGAAGCAGTGTTTTCTGATTTTACAGCCATGATTGAAGGAAATCTCCAACAGGGTTCCTTTAATTTCGCAATGAAAACAGACCCAAATCCTCCACGGCCAAGCAATTGACCTCTGCACCAAGATGGTGATCCGTAACCCGTAGAAACCTCACCGCCCGCACTGAAGTCCTCTTTGGTTCGCTTCATTCCTCCTACGATACAACCAAAAGATTCTGAATTTCGATTGATTGTGCAACAATGGTAGAAAGTTGTATCGAGTAGTGGGTTCGAAGAGAAACAAGAAGTGGATTATAGAAAATAGTAACTTTGCTGATAATGGTAGAAAAAAAAAATTAGTTTCAAGAAGTGGGTTTGAGGAGAAATAGAAGTGTTCTTGTTTCAGATCATACTGAGCCAAACAGAGAGAGTAATTTGATGCTTATTCTCAATGCTGACTATATGTATTAGTCGGCTTTAGGGCTGGAGTTAACGGTCGGATAATTTCAAACTCGAAGTACTCAGAAACTCCACATCAGCATCAGCACTTAGTTGGTGTATCTAAGCCCAATAAAAAAAGTGACACCTGTCTAAAAGAAACAAATCAGCATACGACACCTGAAAAAGACAAAAATAGCCCTCCCTGTAAAATTTGAAACCCCCGCCTTTAACACCCTTTTCCCCTCCTTCAGCAAAATGAAAATCAAAACTCTCTCTCCATTTCTGCTTTCTAAATAGCTAATAAGAATTAGTTTCGGAAAACCGCCGTTGCTTTTTGTAAACGCTAAAACTAACCAAAGTCGGTCCCAGAATAAAAAGTCTAATAAAAATTTAGGTAATTCTAAAATTTTTGTATTTATTTTTTACATTAGTAAATAAATTAATTATAAAATCATTTCTTTAACAAAAAAAAATTAAAGCTAGACTATATGTTAATAGTAAGGAAAAATAAATATAAAAACAAGCTTTATAAATTTAAATTGAGAAAATAATTGAAAATATATATGTAATTTTACAATTTTTATATTTATTTTTACATTAATTAATTATAGAATTAAACCCCTCATCTTTTTTTCTTTTTTTCTTTTTTGGTTCTTTTAAAAAAATAATAATAATTTTGAAAGCTATTAGTTAATGAGTGGCAGAGTCAATAATTTTGAAAGTTATCAGAGGGGCAAGATTTAAAGACAATTTTAAAAAAGACAAACAAAAATAATTGTATACCAATTCTTTTAGAACTTGACTTGGACTCATTATTATACTCATGATTTTTCATAATTTCAATTATGTACAACTATATATTTCATATTGAAACAAAAATAACCAATTCATAATTACCAACAATTAAAGTAAGAGATTAATCTTTTTTTTTTTTATAACAAGTAAGAGATTAATCTAATTATATTAAATTTAGATATTTAAAGTTGTATACACTATATTGCTTTGATTGCTTTTAAATAATATGTACAATTCTACTTTTTTTTTTCTTCTCTATTCTTCAAAGTATTATATTCGGGTTCTTAGTAGAAACTTGGACCTAGAGTTTGAAATTGAAATTTCTAAGAGATGGAGGAGAAAGAAGATAGTGGAGGTATGGTACAAGGACATTAGTTAGTTTTCTTTCTTTTTCTTTTTTTTTTTTCGAATAAAAAATTAAAATACAAGACCCACCATTGAATATTTTTGAAAAAAAAAGAAAGATGGGATAAACGTTTTCCATGAATAGTAGTGACATGCTTAAATCCGGACTCGATAGAAGTTTCTTTTTTAAACCAAAATAATGTAGCATTGTTTAATCCAGTAACAAAGCTTCTTTAGAAGAAATTATAATATCCTCGTGGTGGACCACGTCACTTTTCCACCATTCCATTAAAAGACTTCCACATATTTAAAACTGCTGAGTCAGTAGTTAGTTTTTGTTTCATAAATTTTACTGACTCAGAGTCAATTTTAAACAGGTGAGAGTCTACGTAACTCTATTTGGGGAATATAGAGAGGTGAGCTATGTGGCTTGCTGGTGACGTAGATAGAGTTTAATTGTAGTTGATTGTGGGGGGTTTTGTTTAAGGGCTTTTAAAAAGAGAGCTGCTTAGATGTAATTTCTTCATAGAACATATGACATCTTTTATTTTCAAAAGTGTCAAAATTTTTAAGTGTATCTTTGATATTCAGAGGCATTTACGTAGAAATCCACTAATACTTTCCTGGTGCCATTCAAACAGCACAACTCCATAATATCAAAGAAGACATCCATTTATGTATTTTTATCAATTATTTTCCTCCATGATAGTTGAAAAACCATTGGGGGAAACTCATATTTAGGTAAGGTTCCTTGATTGAGCAACATACTGAGAAAAAAAAATAAATCATGATTTCCTAAAGCTAAAGGGAATGATAATGATCGTACACTCATTCACAAACCATGCTGAAAACTCTAGTTTTTTAAATAAATCAATTTTAAATTAGTACTCACTCTGATGAATAAGATTATAACAAATTTTTGGCCTATTTTATTAAGCTACATTGTTCTTTTTCATCTCTTTCTTTTTTATTTTAAAGATGAATGAAAGATAAAAAAAAGAAATTTCGAATAGTAATAGCATTAGGACCAGTTTTCTTTTTGGTTGTACATGTAGAGCATCACCATCAGATGTGGTAAATGTGCCAAATGTCAAATATTTGGCACATTTACCACATCAAACACCAAAATTCCCTTTTATCAGTTGTGCTAAATCCCATAAAATTTGCCACATGTGAACAGTACCGTTGCAAATTTGCAACGGTACGGACGAAAATGACATAATTTTTATTGTTTTTTTATTCTATTTTCTCTCTCTCCTCTCTCCTCAGATTATTCATTTCTCTTCACTCTCACCGTTCACTCTCGCCTAATTCTCTCTGACCGTTCTCTCTCACCGTTCCCTCTCACCTCTGTTCTGTTGATCTTCATCCATCATCGCCGATAGTCATCGCCGATCCATCATCGCCGATCTCTCACCGGTTTCATTTTGCATCGCCATCGCCGATCTCTCCAGGCATCGTCATCGCCGATCGGTCCAGGCATCGTCATCGTCATTGCCGATCGGAATCGACGTTGAGGTGAGGTGAGATCTTGATCATGGGTTGCCAGTGCTAGTGGGTTTGGGTTGCCTGGGTCGCCTGGGTTGCCTGAGTTTCTTGGGTTTGGGTCGCCTGGGTTTGGGTTGCCTGAGTTTCGTGGGTGTTGCTGGGCTAGTGGGTTTTGATTGTATTTTATGGGTTTGAGTTGCTGTGCTAGTGGGTGTTGCTCTATTTTTAATGGGTTTTGGGGTGGATTGTTGATGACGGTGGTTGTGGTGGTGGTTTTGCAATGGATTGTGGTTGCCACGGTGGTGGTGGGGCAGCGGCGGCAGCAGTGTTGGGATGTTTTTTATTGTATTAGATATATTATTTATTGTGTAATTTATATTATTTTAATGTGTAGTAAATATTATTTTAATGTATAAGATTAAAGTATGGAACATCTGATAAATAATATGTTGTAAAATGATGTGGTAAAATAATAAAGTAAGTCTTTAATGTGGTAAAATGGCATAAATTATGCCACAGCTGATAAAGATGCTCTTAGTAGTCTAACATTATAAACAATATTAATCACTGAGCAGCAAAGCGATTGAAACAAAGCATAAGACCAACTGGCATTAGTTTCCTTTAATACATGTAGTGTACGTACAACAACAAAAATGATAATTTTAACTGCCTGCAAGTGACGTCATTTTTTCCTGGGCAAAAAAGCGTAGTACAAGGAAAAAAAAAAAAAAAAAAAAAGAGGACCATTCAATGTGAATCAAGTCACTCAGATTTCTCTGTCCTAGAAAAATAATCTCCAACTGACAAGAAAAGGTGTTCACCCAATACCAAATCAACAGGAGGCAGATTTTCAATGCAATTGACTGTAATCTGCAAGGGAAAAAAAACAGAGGTATTAAGAAAGGACCACGAGACTAATATCAAGTGTTTCAGTCAAAACAAACTTCTTTGGATAGTCACTCAAGCAAACAAGCTCACAGAGCACAAACAGACCTTTCCATTTCCAAGTTGAAACTCAGACTTCAAATTTGTATGATCCCTAGATAGCAAATAAGTCTCAAGACCTTGAGTAAATTTTGAATTCCCTGCAACCATTGAAAAACATTCTATAGAGAGAAGATAACAAAAAAGAAAGACAAATTCATGGGCAGTTCAAAAGTGCATGCGGATTTTTCTTTCTTTTGGCTCCATTTTTTTTTTTAAAGAGAGCTTTGGCTCTACTTTTTAGAGAGAGAGAGAGACATAACAAACCTGCATTTAGTCTATGAATTGCATCTAAATTGAACATTAGTGTAGGCCTTGTCAAGCTGATGACAAATGACATTCCAGAAATCCCATGGAAACTCTCCTCACAAATAATGACCTGCAATTTACACAATGCATGAGAAACAAATATATACAAATTTACCCTATGCTGGACCGCCGTCAGAAGAAAATATAGAAGCTAAATCGCATTTAAGAACTGACTCCGTGCACTCATTATTCCCCATAAACATTCTTGTATGTTCAACAGAAAAGGAAAGACGAATCAGGAGATTTAATCCATGGTACAAGCTATGCACACCATTAGAGACAATTAGTCCATGGAATGGAAGTTAACTATTCATATTTACATCTTGAACCTTCAAGCTCTAATATAGTCACAAGTATGCCATGTTGGGAACTTAAACTCAGATCCATCAGGAAGCAACGTTGTTTATATACCATGTTCACAAAAGAATAAAAGATGATTAAGAAAACTCAATCTACATCTAGAGTGATCCAAGATCCATAATTAACCAATGTCCTTCCACTATATCAGAAACCTAGATAGGAGAAGGTATAGTTCCCCATTAATTGTTGCATTTCCCAATCTTTCAATCTGTTTTTTCACCAAAGAAGCAGAGTACGTACCATATAATTTCATCCAAAAAAAGAAACAGAAACAGGTTTTCATTGTTCATTCCAGTAAAAAAAATAGTGCCTATTCTATACTCAAAAAAGAAAAGGTTTGTTTTTAAGAAGATTAAAAGCATAAAGAACAAAGAAAGAATATCAGGACTCTTCAAACTAAAACAAGCAGTGCCTATTCTATGCAACTTACTGCATGTGATGGCTTCACAGCAGAAGGAAGCAAATGGGAACCAATCGCATCTGCAATGTAGGAATCCTGCAATTAAATTAAACAATTGAGCTATGAATATGGGGCGTAAGTGGTAATCATGTCAGACACTTGTTGATATGACACAAGTGTGAGGTCATTAAGATTTATATTTGCACAAATTATAAAAAAAGATATGCAAGCACACAAAGAAGCATGTGAGTTCTTTTTTTTTATAACACAATACTTGGTAGAAAACACCATTGGCCGCAAAGCAAGGAAAAAACAATCAAATCCCTTTAAAAAGGAAGTAATCTAATGTTTGAACTTTGAAAAAATAAGAAAAGCAGGGGTAGGGGAGCAACATAGACAGAAGCTAACACCTATTATTAATGTCAAAATAATTAAAGAAACAGGAGATATAGAAATTCCCAAAAGCTGGGACATATAAGAATATTCATGGAAAGTATTCTCATTTAACTAGACATTGAGAGGCACTTCTTTAATACACATGTACAACGAAGGCACAGGAGGGAGTCACGTGCACAACTACGACAGCAGACATTCCACATGCTGTCGTAGTGCAACTCAATCCTTCACAATTTCTAGCAATTTGATGATATCAAATTTTTAACTGGTAACCAATGAACGATAGGGTAAGTTAAAAACATAAACTCTCAAGCAACAACTAGATGAAAGAAGAACCCATATCACTAACAATTCAAGTAGAAAGCCCTCATATATATACAAGACAATATTACCTGTGAATTCAAAACTCGCTCAGAGAGTGATTTATCTTCATCCAATGAGTTGAAGTAAACCTCAACTATGTCAGTAGGTTCCAATGCAGCTTTCTTCCGTAACTTCTGAATTCTATTCACAATCTACAATGGACAATTTTTAATAAATTCAATCATCAGAAACGTTCCACTTCAGTATTACAATACATTACACACAAGCACTTCAACGAATGCTAACACAAACAATTTAAAGAAGCACCTCAACAACATCATTGTCTAAAGGACACTTACAAATGCATGTCATTATAACATAACAAACAAGTTGACTATACATGCTAGTTTTTCTTTTTAATCAGTGTTGACCCATACATACTAGTTTTTTGTTTCATAATTGGGATTGCCTGTCCATACTTTATTATTATTATTATTATTATTATTATTATTATTATTATGTATTCCACGACAAAATATAGATGTAAGTTACATGACTAGAATGGATAAACACAGCATGTATAAGCATAACAATGGTTTGAATTTACCTCACGAGCAACACCAGCCTCATACAATGACTCATCCGCATGTAAATCCAAAATCACTAAAACATCACCTGAACCATTGAATGCAGATTATGTAAAGACAACACTATAGTCACGTGATAAATTAAATTAGACATCGTCAATAATCCATACCATCTCCAGCCGCATCAATCTCTGACTCTGTCATTCCATCAGGACGTTTGAAATCCCGAACAACCTGAAAATTAATAAGGTGACAAAATTGATATGTTACCACAATTGCAGCCCATCACTCCTTAAATAAAATGAAAGACACCAGGAATGGAGTCGGTATCTCATGAGACCACCCTCACACGTGGGACCCACCCCATGTTGTAAGAGATCTAAGATACTTTTTCCTATGAATGAGCCATGACCAAACCAAGGTGGTCCATCCTCACTGAATGGGACAGGAATAGTATTGTTATCTCCATTATAAATCAAACTATTGTCACCTAAACATTACTAAGTGGCTAGGACTACCCATTTAGCACCTGTATATTTCTTAAACCTTAAGTTAGTCCAAAGTATTATTTAAAAAAAAAAAAAATACATATCAATACTTTGTTAAGCTTCTTGCTCAAACAATACATATCATCCTTTCCCTAAATAAATAAATAAAAACCCTTATAAAAATACTTTGTTAAGCTTTGTGGTCAAACATTTATTTAAGTTAAAGGAATCTTCAAATTGAAATCCAAACATAATTTTACCTTACTTTCCAGTAAGATGACCAGGGAAATACACACAAACTCCTTCCATGTTTGTTAGATTGCATCTCTGATGAAATTGTTTCCACCATTTATGCTAGTGTAAATCGAAGCAATAGTAAGACCAAGGTTATTATTTTGAGCCATTGGTCACTTTTTCCAAGGAACATATTAAATTTCCAAGGTATTAAATGATACTATTGTTATTTTGCCAGCCATTCAACAGCATCAAGAATCAAATGTTGCCAAGGCAAAACATACACACACACACACACGACCAGTATTTAAATATAAATCTCAAACAGATTGTTACAGAGATATTGATTATATATTGTTTTAGCAAAAAAAGGATTAGTACCTTAATATCAGTTAGCTTCAAACAATGACCAGCAATAGTAACTTCCCCAGCTTTTTCAAAGGCTAAAATATTTTCCTGTGACATGGCTTTGACTTCCTTGGCAACTACTCCCATAGATTTTCCAAGCCGCTTACCTAATACACTAGAAGAAAACAATAGATTGGAAGTCAAACAAAAGCACAAAACACGAATACCTTTTTATTTTTCTTTTTGATAAGGTACAAAACAAAAATATCTTGCCTTTCACAAGTGTTGAAACAATGAACGTACCTAAAATCAGGTTCGGCACGTAAAGAAGCATACTTCAAGGTATCATTGCACGGTACAAGAGAACGCACATTAAGTTCTTCTAGCACATACTGCAAAGCAAACGGAAATAAATAAATCAAATGGCAGCACTGGTTGCAGAAGTTGGGGAAGGATTCATAAAAACATGCAAGAATGACAAGAAAGAGCAGACACCCCAGTGAGTGAAACCACATAAACAAGAACCATCGTTTGTGTAGTTTTCCTATTAATAACAGTGATCCATTGTATTCAATGACAGGCTACTGTATTTATTGAACAGGAAAAAAACAGAGCAATATGCAAGCCAACATTTTGTACTAACAAAAATGATGCATAATTAAAAAAAATACACGATAAATTTCACAAGTCTTTCAAGGCTAGTTCCTAGTTTGCATCCAGATATCAATAAATTAAGCCCTCCAAGTTTCACCAATGGTGTACAGAAAATTAGCAATCAATAAACTTAATGGGACAAATATGACGTTGAAATTTTCTCATACTTAAAACTCCCTCCTTTTCCATGCTTCGAGTCATCAGAAGTACCTCTTTGGTTTCATTTTCTAAAATTTAAATGGTGTCAAATTGTACTTTTTTTTTTCTTTTAAAAACGTGTTTGGAAAACCTAAAAACAAATCATTTATATACTTTAGCATACGTTAAGGTAACTAGTCTCAATAGTCCCTTTTTTTCACCTGAAGGCAATGAATCAAACAGACCTAACAGACTTGGATGACATGAAATAAGTCCATTCCCATAAAATCTTTAAGACATTCTGCATCAGTCATGCTATGTTAGACCAGAGAAGTGAAATATAGCTTGGATGAAGTGCTCAACAAACACAACGTCAGGAGTCTACAATGTAAAATATAATAAAAATAAGGCAAAAACACCATTTTGGTTCCTATATTTTGGAGTCACAATCAATTTGGTCCCTACATTTTGGTAGCAGTCAATTTGGTCTCTGTTATTTTCAACTTGCAATCAATTTAGTTCCTCCCGTTAACTCACCAACGGAAAATGCTTACTTGACAAACGGTGTGCACTATTGGCACACTACACATCTACGTGGCAACTAAAATAATAATAATAATAAATTTATTTATCATTTTTAAAATGCCACATCAGCATTTTTTAAGAAGTTTTTAAATTATAAAAAAATCATTTCTTAAATTTATAGAAAAAATAATGAAAATGAAAAAATAAAACCAGTGAAAACATCTGCAGGGCTGGTTCAACTTTGTTGCTTCAATCTGGTTTAGATTGAGGTTTTTTATTTTTATTTTTTTAACCCAATTCTCAAATCTTCAAAGACTTGTTGATTCAAGTTTAATAACATTTGCAAGGCTGGTTTTAGAAACCTCAAGCATCTGACGAACCATTTAGGCACTCTTCAAGCCACTGTTAAATCTCCCATTTTCACCACCTTCAATTCACAAGAGCCCCTCTTTCCCCCCCTCTCACACACATTTTTCGTTCAGACCGAGATCAAACAATCTTAACGACAATGTTGTATGAGAACAACAATTCCAGATCCAGATCTACAATCAACGGCAAATCTCCTCCTCCAAACCCACAACACAAAATAGCACTAATCACTGGAATTACTAGCCAAGATGGTTCGTACTTGACCGAGTTCCTCTCAACAAATGGGTTCCTCAGTTGGATTGGATCTGCAAAATGTGTTGGTGGCTGGTGGGTTTCGATCGAGGTTTATTTGGGGCTGTGGAATTTTCATTGGGAACTTGTGGGTTAGTATATGTAGATGTGTGTGTGACCAAGCTTCAATATTCCAACAATTTCTCCTGCTCCTCAAAAGCCCACAGGAACGGAGTTGATGCTCCCACATCCATAGCATGAGTAGTTAAAGCAAGTGAATGATTTGAAATTCGAGTTATTTCACGGAATAACACTCGTATATATTGAGCTCGTAATGGTACCTCGCAATTCAAAAGTCTCTCTAAGGCTGAAGAATGAGCATGTTCTTGGGCCATCATAGAAACATAGATAGGTTCGACGACGGAACGAACAACGAAACTTTACGACAGCTTTTTCATACACGTTCACTTGCATCACATACACAAGTGCTCTCTGAACCGTGCAATAAGGTCACCCATAACACGGCTCTCCCACTTGAGTTACCTTAGCCCCAGGCCATGCTATTCAATGATATTGGAAAAAAAGCAGCGTAACGTAACAACTAGTATTGAAAGCTGGTCGCCTTTTGAAGCATTCGCCGGTAAGGTAACCAAAGCGTATCGTTCCCGCAACCACTTTGGTACTTTGCTTATATAGCTTTTTTAGGTTATGCAATAGAAGGGGAGCTTTGCTCTGGATCCCCCCTGCAAAAAATTCTATACGTAAATTTGAGAAATATATATATATATTTTTTTCCATTTAGATGTTCAAGTGGCATTTTTAAATGATAAATAAATTTTTTATTATTATTTCAATTGCCATGTAGAAGTGTAGTGTGCCAACAGTGCACACTGTTTGCCAAGCAAACATATTCCATTAGTGAGTTAACGGTAGAAACTAAATTGATTGCAAGTTGAAAATCATAAGAGACCAAATTGACTATTACCAAAATGTAGGGACCAAATTAGCTGTGACCTTAAAATGTGGAGACCAAAATAGTGTTTTCGCCTAAAAATAAGGCATGGATCACTTTTTTTCAATACAAATGACTACCCAAACTCTTTAAAAATAAAAAATAGAATAAGAAAAGGAAGTTGGAGGAATTCTAGATGAACATTTGGTAGGGACTGACAATAAAATCGGATAATACAGTAAAATAAACTTGCTTACCTTCTAATAGAGACCAAAAGACTTATTTAGACATACAACAATACCAATACGAGTAACAGGTTACAGGCTACTAAATATGATTAGATAGGAGATACTACTAGAAAAAAAAAATAGCATTTATTAGAAGCAAAGTAGATCAACTAACTATAAATACAAATACAAAGAAATAGAAGTACAATATAAATTGACATTATTCATGTATACCTCTCTTAACTTTCCAGCTATATCATCAAGAAAGTCTGCATCAGGGTGAACTACTACCATCTCCCTGCAGTTGCTCGGAAAAGAGTAAAATGATAGTGAGGGTGACATATATGAGAACATGGACTCAAAGAAACAGCAGAAGCAACAAGAGACAAGCTTAACCTTAGTGGTGCTTTAAGAGGTTTGTTGTGACGCTCACGAATGTTGCGGGCGAGATCAATAATAGTCATCATCCTCACAACACTTTGTTCAATTCGTTCACCCCTCTGAGAAAAGAATTAAAAAAGAACGAAAAGGAAATGCAATAGCAGGGTTTCAGAAGTTGCTAAAAGTTAATCAGTTCAACATCAGAATTAGCTAGAAACGCTAAATTAAATCAGTACTAGGATCTCAATAAAACTTTTTTTATATAGGTATAAAAGGAAAAAAGCTTAAACAACTAGTTGGAATTAAGGCTCTCTTGAATTGTTTGTAAGGTAAGATCATTCAGAGTAGATATCCAATTTAACATTAATTTCATGGCCTGAATAACCAAAAACAATTTTAGAAAACAAAATCAGTTAGATATGATCAGCATACATGAATTAATCCTGATCAACCCTTCAAAAATAGAGGAAACAATAGAGCACAGACTTTTAAAAAGGAGAGGAACATGGAATAAGAGGAAGAGGGAACATTAGAAGGAAATCACCCAAATGAAAGTAATCCATACCTTCCCTTCTTCTTGAGGAAATCTGCAATAATGAATACTTTCCTCTGACCCATTGGTAACTTTTCGAAGATTTTGATATAGAACTTCAGTGAAGAATGGTGTGAATGGTGCCATCACTTTACATGAAACTAGAAGGACCTAAAAAACACATAAAAAGACCTAAAACATAAGTGAATGTTATGATGCCAGGCATTTCCTCAATAGCTAAATAGCACGTTGCACCAAAATATGAATAAGCAGAAATAGAACACTTGGAAATGTGACATAAGAGTGTCCCTAATCTAGAACAATTTCAATGCTCCCAAATTACAAGCTGTATCAATTAACAGAGGCAGGAGCAAGACTTGAGTTTAGATCCTTTTCTTTGATGATAAGACTAGAAGTTACCCATCCAAATCAAGTTCTCCAATAATTAAATAGTAATAAAGAAGAGATTCAGTACAGAATAAGCATTTATCTAGGTAAAGGAAAGATTTACATCCCCTCATGAAGGAGAAAAGGGGAAAAAAAGCACTCATAATATTATGCTTGTAGATGAGAATAAATTGCTGAATGACCAGAAAGCTTAGATACAATTATACATAAAAATAGCTTGTTTCAAATTCAAGCCAATTACTTCGGCGATCTAACCACTAGGCTGCACCCTGACAAGTAAACTTTTTCAATGATGTGGCATGCTAATTTGGGAATGTTGTTAAATTGTTGTGGCTTTTTGTTGTGTCCATAGCATTACTTATAATATAAAATCTAAATATAGCATTTTATATAGTTTTCTTATGCTTAACAAAATATACCCAACTAATTTTTAGTTTGAATAGTATATATTTTCACAAATTCAAATTTTTTTACTAATAAAAGAGACGGCTCATGTTTCAACAAAAATCTTCAGGATGTCCAGGCAAGCAATTTGCAAACTAATCTGTAAAATGAAACAACTAGCTGATGAGCCATATTGTACTTAAAAAATGAAATTAACTATGCAAAGTAGATAGACAACTGGCACAGTAACTAAAATAATGGGGATTACTGGATAAAACCACAATAGCAACAGGGACTCCACCAATTGGAATAGGGACCAACTAGCAGTATCAGAACCATAAATAAAACAAAACACATAAAATAGGACTAATTTTGTGATGACACCATAGGTCACGTAATGGCATGCAATCCAAATTGACTAATACTTAAAATAAAAAATATAAAATATAAAATATAAAATATAAAAAAATAAAATAAAATAAAAAGATATATATTACTGCCACCATACATTATAAAGAGTTGAAAGCGCCATCCTACAATCTTCTTCTCCAGTACGACCTTTAAGTCTCTTACGGTTGAACCGGACATATATGTTTGTAAGGTTGTCAAGAAACTTCAAGAGATATGGAACCACCTGTACAGTTAATAGAGCCATTAAAAACTGAATTTGGTTACAATACATACAAACATATATACAAGCCACCATTAATTTGGCAGAGCCCACACAATATTGATAATGTACTATTGACAATGTTGTTCTCATTGCCATTCCAAAATACTTGTATAGTTCAAAAAATATATACATAGAATTACTTTTTATATTATTGTTGTGCTTCATCAAATTTATTCTAATACCAACCAAAATGTTCTTTCAGAACCTGAAAACATCAACATCATTTCCATACAAACCAAAATTCTCAGCACATAAAAACAGATCATATCACAACATAAAAGAAAGTGGAATTTATTTTGATGAACATTTTAGCCAATTCTCTTATATATTCTTATTACATGCATTTGTCCGGCAATTTACCATTTCCTATGCACAAAAATCAACTATTCTATAATTAGTACCAAAAATTCACTTCAGACAATGATTCATTGTGTTCTAAATGCAATGGTCCTTTTTTTCAAGGGCTAAGCATGAAGTATCCACTACAAAGTAACAGCAAATAGACAGCTAACCGTGTAAAGGCGATAACCATCCATTTCTTGGCGGAAAAAATAAATAAGAGACTGTGTGGCTGAGTTGATCCACTGGTCAAGCACATTAGATGAATTTTGAAGAGTGGCTTGATCAATAGGAATGAATAGTGCAAGCCCCTCAACCTCAAGTCTCTTTGCATTCTGAACAAGGAATCTATATGCATTGTACCAAGGAAGGAAAACATCCCTAACCTGGGAAGAAATACAAACATAGGAAAGAGAGATTCGGATCAATTAGAGCATAACAAGATAAAAATACACAAAATAGATATCACTAAAGCTTACTGAAATTGAAATCAAATGGAACTCTAAGGAAAAAAGCTAAAATAAAAAGGAACACAATACTCACAACACCATGAACCCCTTCCTTTTTGAAACGTAAGGGCTCCGCACGCACCACTGGGGAGTTTATGATGTACAATCGTAACGCATCCTGCACATAGAAAATAGGACATGCGCCTTAGCATGAGTGAGAAACAACATTTGAGTAAGCGGATCAAAATAGTGAAAAACAAATTAGAACAACCAACTTTATCAAACATAATAACACCAAAAAAAAAAAAAAAAGACGACTTAGACAAGGATTATGTAATAACTTACAGCCCCATAGTTATCAATGACTTCCAGTGGCGAAGGATAGTTTCTCAAACTTTTACTCATCTTCTTTCCATCCTCGGCCAGGACAAGTCCATTGCAAATGAGGTTCTTAAATGCTGGTTTGTCAAATAATGCAGTAGATAACACCATGAGAGTATAGAACCTGCAGAATGAGAAAGTGATTAAAAGAAGTATACTGCTTGGAAAAACAGATGTTCCTCAAGTGTAGTACTGGTACACAGCAGATAAGAATAAATTCTTCCTAGGCAGTTGAGATATTCAGTACTCTATCATCAGAAGATGAACACAGATCCCATCAAACAAGAAGGGATTATATCAACGATTTGATTAAGTAAGTTTGATGTTCCACTGTTGAAAGTAAGGTAAACAGATGTAACAAATTCAATCAAGACATGGTATTCAGAAACATCAACTACCATGAAATCAAGGATTCATATATATCAGAACCTGGCAAGTATCATAAAAAAGACAACTAAAAGGCAGGAAACCAACCATCCACGAGTTTGATCCAGTCCTTCAGCCACAAAATGCCCAGGAAAGTTGTTCTCAAAGAGTTCAACATTTTCAAAGGGATAATGGATATAAGCATAAGGCATGGACCCACTCTCAAACCAACAATCAAACACCTGAAAAGATAAAACAACATACTAACATTAAAAAACCATGCAGCAAATTAGCATATCTGTTCAAAATCACCCATGCATATATACCATATAAAGAAGGGAAATACACTTGATTTTTTTTTTTTTTTTCTCCTTCCAGGCACATTAAAAAGCATCCTCGAAAATTTCAAGGCAACCTCAATTCCACAAGAGAAAAATACAATAAACAGAAGAACCCAAAAACTATGGAGCACAAAAACATATAGCTCTTCCCAACTATTGAGAGGCCCAAGACTTTTTACTCCTCCCAAATGAAGACCACAACCGCCAAAAGAGGAATAACTAATTGGCTTTGCTGGAAGGAAAAATACAGATGTCATGAGAAACACCTATTTGTATAGATAGGCGAGACAATAATTTTAAAATGGAAAATACAGATGTGACTCAATAGGAGTGGATAATTAACATCACAAGTCAACATGGCCGCAATGTCATGAGAAACTCCCATTTGTATGGACAGGTAATGCTACTGCTAATGTATGTCTTTCAATTCATTTACCACTTCCATTTCATTATTATTTCTTCTGAATAAGGAAATATGAGGTCAAGACTAAAGTATGTACAGAGTGATATATCTAAATGTAACCATGCAATTAAAACAGCAAAAACCAATGATTTAAGCCTAGGCACTCCACTGCATAGCCCGATTCAAAAATCTTACATCATCCACTCGTCGAAGCACACCATATTCAGGACCACGCTTAGAAGGAATGGTGATATGATCAATCTTGTGACGGTGCAGATCATCCACCTGTAGAAAGCAGACACTAAGATAAGCACACATGCATGGTTTCAAATATTCTCCAGAATGGCAAGATAATCAAGACAAAAACATTTTTTGGGTTCTTCTATTTTTATTTTTCAACAGGAAGTACACAATATTCTATCCAAAAAAAAAAAAGAGGATGAAGGAGAAGACAAAAAAGACAAAAAAAATTGGCAACAGAAATCAAGATCATCTAAAGAACACAAGAGTAAGAAAGACATTGCCTGGCCACGTAGAAAACCAGATTATGATTTTACAGACAAGAAGTGCAACAACATCAAGCACTTAACTACTCTATACACTCCAGATTTTGCATAAGCATTACCTGACAGCTATCCACACTACAGCCACTGTGCCACCAAAGCTCCTCATCCAACAACCCACTACCCAATGGCACAAGTGCTGCTCTTTGTAAAGATACAAAAAGGTTCTTGTACAACAAGAAAAATATTACAGATTATCTATGACACACTGATGCTCTTCCAAAAAAACACCCTATCCCTGCATCTCTTCTAACATCTACTAAATAGATTTAATGTCTTAATTTTGGAATTATTTTCTTCTTCCTCCCTCTGAGTGTGTGCGCGCGCGTGTTACTCAATTATTCTTCCTCGATGATATTTGGGAAACAGCAGGGCAATCAAATTAAAAAAATCCAATGGGCTCTTTTCATGCCAGATATCATGCGAATGAAGTAATCTCAAATCGCCAATCTCAATAACTATGTAGCATGAAACTATATATCATCGCACAATAATCAAAACATGAGAAAATTAGAGGAAAAAGGGAAGGGGGGGTGTCAAAATTCTTTATATCTAGATATAGAGATAAACCATGATAATCACTTTTTAAGAGTACTATGACCTCTTTCTGAGAGGACTACATCATCAAGACAAGTATCAGTTTATATGGAAAGTTCATCAAAAAGAATAATTAAAGTAGACCAAGAAGATAAGGTTCTGTAATATCATGATTGAGACTTAGTAGAGGATGCCTGACATTCCCTCAAATCACCAATAAGTGAAGGGGTCCAGCTAGGAGTATGTTAGGTTCAAGTCAAATCAGGTACCAAGTCCAAAGACATTGAAAACATTAATACACACAAACACAACTTCAGTATGAACAAAGTGCATGTTTGTGCATCTTGGTAAGTTATACATGCATCCCAGTAGGTCATGAATCCACAACCATACCCTGCTCCCCTACTTTAGTGGGAGGAGATGTCACTGATATGAATCCAGTGCACACTAGTTACAAGCAAAATTTGTAAAACACCCCCCAAAACCTGAAAGGGGGCAGGGCAAATTGAAATAAATATTTTATCGAGATTATTGTTTTCCCAAATTCGATTCCAACAATCCCCCTAATCTCATAGTGTTGTGCATAATTACCATTTATTTCTAAATAATAATAGCAATTAGAGACGCAATTTCTACATGACAAAACTGCAAAGTGAAATAGTCAATTCATACTAAGTTGGATGCATTAATGTATAAAGATACGAAATTAATCAACCATGAGAAATAATGTGTGTGTGTGTGTGTGTGTGTGAGAGAGAGAGAGAGAGAGAGAGAGAAATCAAACCTTAACATCAGAAAGCTTTTCAAGTTTCTCAATGGAATCCATGACTTCTACTTCCTCACCGTCTTCACTAATCCAAATAGGAAGAGGAGTACCCCAAAATCTACTTCTACTAACTGCCCAGTCTCTTGCATTTTCCAGCCAATTTTGGAACCGTTTTTCCTTTAGCATGACAAAAGAACAGATAGCAGGTGTTACAACAACTAAAAAATCAATTACATATTTTCTAACAGGGGATACATATCTCTATTATCCACAACATTAATATATGTGACACCAAAATAATCTGTAAATTGTTTATAATTATAACATAGAATAGTTCAAGAAAATCAAAGATTCATAATTCAGCTGAAAGAAATAATCAACTTTCTTCAAGTAGTTTAATTTTCTGAAATCTTAACCACCAAATATTTGGGCTCATGACACCTATATATATTCATCAAGAAGGGCACCATTATAATGTAGCCACAGTTTAATTATAACTGATGACACATTGAGGAGTAACCAAAACTGTATCCTCAGATATTCTTTAGTCCACCCTATGACAGAATAATAAAAGACAAGCATCTCCAAAAAATGCATATTAAAATCGCTCTACATTTTATAATTCTGGATATATTTTATGAATCATTCCATTATTCACAATCCTTTTAAAAACACACTTTGAGCTTCCTCCCAAGGGCGGAGTGCCCCTACATGAGGGCAGTACATGGTTCGATTCATCAGTTATAGGGAATATTTATAATCACATAACTAATGAACTAAGTCAAATCACAACTGAACCAAATAGCAAACATACGGGTTGGTGTGTTGCGTGTCTGTTCAAATTAGGATTGAATATATGACCAGATGGAAGAATGCAATTGGACAAAGATCAACTGATCGAGTGTATCAATGAGATGAAATGAGAGAATAAGGTTGGTGAAAAGATGATAGACAAGAGATCAGAGGAGATCAGCTAAGAGAGGAAGATATGAGAGAAGAGAGTGACACTGCTGATGGGCACAGGAGCAACGATGGAGGAGGCAATGGCAGCATTGGAGAGGCATAGGTGACAGGTAGCATTGTAAAGGTACAGAGAATGTGGATGGGGTTAAGAGTGAGATTTGAGTTTAGGGCTGTTGTGGTTGGATTCAATAACATCCTGGTGACAAGTTTGATTTAAGAAAATTACAAGGTATATGCAGTTTCTTTGTATAACAGTGCGCATTATCTCTGTTATATGAAAAAATATATTTAAAACAGTTAGTAATTAGTCAATTAAGAAACTATTAGTGAGCAAACAACTAGGTGTGGTGCAGGTTTGTCTTCAAGTTGGTTATTAGTTAATTACAAAAATATGAACCTGTACACAAATCCAACAAGTCAGGTTGCAGAGAAATTGCAACCAGGCCAAACTATTACACTCTCAGAAGCCAAACAGATTGGGCCAGTTTCAGTTTGTCAACATTTGTATAATAGCTAGCATATAGAAATTTTATGGGAAAACTTGTGCCGTCATAAATTCTATCTAAAACTCAACAATTGTAGACTCAAAAAGGCTGCCAGCTTTTTTTGAGAAGCCGCAGTCATTGTTGCAGGGAGATACTTTACCTTCACAAAATCTGGAACCCAGTAAGTCTCCTTGTTGTTTCTAAGCAATTTCTCTTTCAATGTTTCTACTTTAATAAACCTGGACAAATATAGAATAGCTTGATCAGGAAGAATAAACGTTAAAAACACACACAGAAACACAAAATGAGGAAAAGGGAGGGAAAAAAAATAAAACAAAATGAGAGTAAAGAGACATCATATTAAGTAATGTAACTGCGTGAGCCTGTAACATCCCCAATCCTCCAACCTCTTGAGTGATATCAAAACACATCCCAAGAAGATGGATAATATCAATGACAAGTCAACAAATACAGTCCACTTTATCAACATGCATTGTATTACAAAGTAAAATTGAGTTGCACATCCACAGAATAGCGCTAACCCCTCATTTGCTTTTTTCTATCTTCCATTCAGTCAACACGATTATCCATTCTACTTTTAACAATTACCTACTAAAGATCAATCTCATATTTATTATTTATGAAAGTATCAATCGCAACAAGTTATTTATTTTTAAAATGCTTTAAGAATTTTTAAAGTGTAAGCATTAACATCCCTACAGAACGAAACTTCCCATGATTTTAACTTAGCAGAAATTATCTCTCCATTATTTCTGAGGACTTCCCATGTCAGCATCAAGTACAGGAGAAAACACCATATTGGCAAGATTCCATACAAACCAATGAATAGAAAAACAACACAAAAATTAAATTTAAGCATCTGTTCCCAATAGCTGGAATTTTACAACCTTCAGAATAGGGTCACGCCAGCAATTGTTAGCAAAATCAGACATGTTTTTGAAATATTATTTTATGGTAACTGAGTGAGTGGCCCCAGGGGGTGCAAGAGGGGAGGAGTTGAACCATTGAACCCGCTTAAGCCTCATGAAGTGGGTGCAAAAACTTACACATAACCCAATGACTTTTAAAAAAAAATCAGTTCAAAGAGAATTGGATTTGGGAAATTAACAAAAAGCTAGCTACAATATAAGTGCAGTCAAGGTTAACAAAAAACTTAGTAAGAATGCAACTTACCAGCTTGGAACAGCTCGATAAATCAGAGGAGTTTTTGATCTCGGGCAAAAGGGATATGAATGCATAAAGCTTCCTAACTTAACAAGCCGACCTTTTCCCTGAGCAAATACAAAAAATTACAATATAACAAAGAAAATGATGGAAAATAAGTAAATGACACAGTGGGTATAAAATTTATGGCATTCCGCCCAAAACATAACTTTGTTTTCAGGTTCAAACTTTTCTTTTTAACTTTAGTTGACAATGATACTTTAATCTTTCATTCATTGACATCCAAATACAAGATTTAGGACATGAACTCAGAAATAAAGGGATTCATACAGTTACAAGATAAGTATTGAATTGTATAATGACACAACTGTCAACAATATTTTCAGAGTTTTCACCCACACATATTATTGTTTTTTTTTGATAGGTCCCACACATATTATTGTTGTTATCCTCTAAGCACTCTCATAATCAAATACGTCTAAACCTTACCTTAATTGCTTCAATAATATCCTTATCTGCATCTTTCACGTACTGCCCACTGAACTCAGAAATTTTTGTAGTAAAGCAGCCATCATCATCAACTGCCACAATTAAGTTCTCACCCTACAATAGAACAAAACAAAGCAAAGGATGAAGCATCTCCAAGACAGGACAGAAAATTCAAGCATGTGTGAACAAATTTCTTGGGGAATTTAAACATTAATGAAACCATCCAAAAATAATGCAAAACATAGAGTGCACCAGAACAAACAGACGAACAAAAGTAATAAAATTTCAGTTACAACATATTTGGGGGGAGGGGGTGAGTATTTCAAATTGCTCATTAAACAACATAAGTAATACCACCTCCATCCCAAATTGTTGGACCTGTTTAGAAAATCCAACTTTTTAAGGAAACATCATTTAATGAGTTGTATATCAGTTAAAAGGTACAAGTTTCCAAAACTGCCCTCATTGATTTATACACGAGAAGAATGATATTGACTTTTTAAATAAAATAAAGGGTAAGAGGGAAATTTTATTTATTTGACTTTTCAAAGAGGACTACTAAAAAACTGAAGTGCATAGATGATGGTAGATTCCCATCATGAAATCAGAGCAACAGAGCATCAAACTTCACCAAAGCAACATCACTTACAGGAACCAGGTGATTTTCAAGATGATTTTTGTATGAGTATAATGTGCTCTATTTTTTTATAAATAATGAAATTTTATTGAAACCAAAAAAGAGACCTAATTATACAGGATGTATACAACTGGGAACAAATACAGTCACACACAAATTACAAGCATCCATCAAAGCATTAACCAAAACAATAGAATGACTACCTAAAACTGTCATCCAATCTAAAAGTTTATGGAAGAAAAGTTTCAGGTCTCATCCTGTACTTTCAGTGTCCTCAAAGCTCAGGTTGTTTCTCTCCTGCCAAATAGACCACATCAAGCAATGAGGGACAGCCTTCCTAGTAAAACTATTGTGATGAAGCCCAAACTTTCCTTGCCAACAAGCTAATAGCTCAACCACAGTCTTCGGCATTATAGAATGAACACCAAACAAAGCGAACACCAAAGTCTACAACTCAACAGCAATACGACAATGAGGTAAGAGGTGGTCTACTAATTCCCCATTACTTTTACACATAACCAATCCAATATCAAAACTTTTCTTTCAGCAAGTTATCAATCGTCAAAATATTCCCCAAAGCTACAGTCCAAACAAAGAAAACCACTTTGCAGGGGACCTTTGGCTTCCAAATGCTCCTACAAGGAAAGGGAAAATCACTGACACAAGCCAAAACCCGGTAATAGCTACTAACCTCAAAACCCCTTCTCCTAGTTGGCAACCAACACATCTTGTCTTGCCCCAACCCCTCAATGAGACCCCATAGATAATATCCATGAAACTAGATAGGGACTCCATTTCCCAATCCTATATAGCTCTCAATAATTTCAAATCCCAAAATAGAACCCCATTGGAGAACTTCATTATATCAGCCACATAAGCTTCCTCATTCTAACTGATTGCAAATAGCTCTAGGAAACGCATTCTCAACAAGCTATCCCCACACCAGACATCCTGCCAAAACTTCACTCTAGCCCCATCCCCAACCTCAAACTAAATATAACGAGAAAAGGCAGGCCAGCCAACTGTGATAGTCTTCCACAGACTCTCACCATAAGGACTAGTAACAGGATAAGATCACCTGTCTCACCCCTCACTCCCATACTTAACCCCTATCACCCTCCAAAACACATCTCTTTCAGTCCCAAATCTCACAGCCATTTCCCTAATAATACTTCATTAAAATGTCTCAAACTCCTAACAGCTAATCCGCCATACTGATGAGGGGCACAAACCTTAGACCAATTTCACCAAATGGAATTTTGATTCATCCCCCAACCCACTCCAAAGAAAGTTTGTTGGAGTTGTTCCAGTATGACATACTTTATATATCTGCAACTAATCCAATTCAACTCATTTTTTCATACAAATCCAATATGATGTTTTTTTATTTTTATAAGTAACTTAATGACATTAGAAAAGCACAAAAAGAGGCATTGTCTTGGTACAAAGGGGTACACAAAGAGAGAGACCACCCCAAAAAATACAAAACAAAAAAATCAAATGAAGAAATTAACATCAAAATTATAATTCACCTAAACGTCTATGAAGCGAAGCATGGAGAAACCAATGGAATTTGAAGTCTACTTGTCTAAAGTCTTGAGAAAAGAAAACTTGATATGTGGCACCAGCAACTCCCTTTCCTCAAATGTATGAATATTCCACTTTCCAAAGACACTACACAAGGCATTAAAACCGGCCATCCAAGTTTTCCCACTGTTGAGTTCTCCTAAACTCCCACTCTGAGAACCCAACATACCAGTCACTGAATTACGCATTACCCAACCAACTCTGAATAGACATAACAGTAGATTCCACGTCTCCTAAGCAATTAAACAGTATAAGAGAAGATGGTCCATGGACTCCCATTGGATTTACACAATATAGTGTGCTTAAAGACACATTTTTATGTTATTTTTTAAAACAAAAAGGATAATAAAGACAACCACCATGTATGGAAAGATTCCACATCTCCCAAGCAATTAAACAGTGTAAGAGAAGATGGTCCATGGACTCCCATTTAATATACACGATATAATGTACTTTAGATACGCACATTGTTTTTTATTAAAAAAAAAGGATAATAAAGACAACCACCATGTATGGAAAACGTCCAATGACTAGACAATTCTAAAGTGGAGGGGTTTAGGAAGGAAAAGGAGAGGGAACAAAAGATGTAGTGGAATAAAATGTGAAACAAAATTGTTCAAACAAAATAATATAAAAGTGGAATAGAATTACATAACAAAAACCACCAAAAATACAGGAACTAATGTTAAAGAACATAATAAGTTCAACAGAAAGGTCAAACCCAAAATGTAAGAACTCCAAACAATAAGACCATATTTTCTACAATGTCAGAAGTATGACCACACAGAACATACAAACAAGCTCATCTAAAGGTACTAAATCAAAATTTTCAAAACCTCAAGTATGTAGCATTATGTGCATCTTTAATTAATAAATAAATAAAAAAGAAGACCTTGATTATCACTTGATTTTCAATGCACACACGATAATCATCTTCACCAAATGCAGGCGCACAATGCACAATTCCAGTACCACTGTCATCGGTGACATAATTGTCCGCAATAACTTTAAATGCAGAGTCAGAGTACTCCTTAAAATAATCAAAAAGTGGTTCATACCTGCAGCACACAACCTCCCAGTTTCAGTACCCCCAAAACCCCATAATCATATTTTACTAAAAAGGAATTCACAAAAACAGTAGTAATCATCTGGAAGTAATCTGATGACAAATAGTAATTAAGCAAAAAGAGTAACAGTAGTGCTCACTTCAATCCCACCAATGAAGCCCCTGAGACTTTCTCCAACACTTCAAAATGATCCAAAGCATCTCCAGTTTTACCAGTTGAAGATCCCTTGGTCTTCGGATTGGGTTTTTTGGAGTCATCAATAGATCCATTAGCAACATTTGGTTTGGGTTTCTCACTAGGAAGTGCTGACAAACGAGATTCAGCAACCACATATACTTTTCCAGAGTACTTGTTGCGAACCTGGTATTCTTTTCCACCTCAAATTAGATACCAAAATAACATATAACAGAACACTCCCATATATTGTAGGCTATATATATATGACATGAAACGGATACCATTATACAGTTATACAGCAACAATGTTAAATACAGCCACAAACAAAAACCGGCAAATATGTGCCAAGAAATTGAGTGGCAATCTTTACAATCTTTAAACATAATCAGTAAACATACTGCTTGGCAATCTATTTATTTAGGAACTATCAATTAACTTGATAAACACCATATATCTTTTCTTTTTTTTTGGGTAAATAAAATTCCAAATTTGCAAAGCAGGGAGACTAAAACCTGTGTTCAGCTACTTGATAGCAGATATCTATGTTAAAATACACAAATATCTTAGATATAACAAGATCTAATGCAAATGCAATCACATAAGCCTGACAATTTAAGGCATGAGCCTCCAAGGACCCCAACTTCTGTATGAAAACATAATTAAAATAAAATTTGAAAAAATTTAAATAAAAGTTAAAGACAGGAAGAGCTTCAAACAGCCACCCTTCAATCCCACAATTTTAAAAACCCAAGAATATTTTATTTTTATGCTGGGATAAATGTTAAAAATGGAGAATCCTTCGAATATAAGTCCTTCAACCCAATCCAACAACAGCCAATATAATCATCGTATTTAAAGGGTAAATTTGGAAATTTTATATTATAATACTCCGTCTAGCTGTGTTAACAGTCTACCACAGAAGCTCACATATAAGTTGACTAAACATATTAAACATACCTTCACATAGACAAAATTGGCATTGACACAAAGGGCAAGATTACTAGGAAGGGTCCATGGAGTTGTCGTCCAAGCCACAAAAGCCGCCTTGTGTGGATCACCAATCACTGGAAACGTCACCATTATTTCAGGGTCAGGGACATCCTGTATCACTCCTAGAATGTTACATAATTGAATCTATAAAACCAAGGTTCAAGAATTTGTATAAAAATCAGTCATTTAATTGCTTTAAAACCGAAATGATAGTTTACCACAAGAGTGGCCAGAAGCTAGTTCCCCCAATTTGACTGGTTGGGCATAGCCACCAATCATGAATAAGTTTTTTTTTTTTTTTAGAAAGTAGGGACCCTTTCTAAAGAAGAGTCTTTTGGAATCACCTCTAGTCAGTAAAACCTACGGACAACTAACCCCACCCACGAGAACCAATTGCCAGATAATCCAAGGACATTCACTCCTATGGGCTAAGCAATCACAGAACAAGGTATAAATAAAATTACATCATACCAAGAACAAGTTATAAATAAACGCTAAAGACTATTAGTTCGACAACCAACCCTCACATATGAATGGTAAACAGAAGTTTCAGATCACAAACCCTATATTCTTGACCAGCTTCAAAATTAGATAGAGGTGTCTTGCAACCAGTGCTGTATGGCATGACCTGAAAAACACAACATACAAGCAATTAAATTGAACCCACTTTAAAATTTTAAAACCTCACCATCACCCCAAACCATTATAATTGTAAGAATTATGGTTTAATAATTAAATTCACAAATTCCTAATAAGCTTGAACTTTAAAGATAATCTGTAATTTATCATGATATCAGAACAAGTTGTCACGAGCTTCAACTTGTCTCCACTCTACCTCCCATATAAAATGCTAATTCCATGTGTTGGGTCCCCCTTATATTAGGGGGGTGGGTGTTGAGCCCACACGTGAGGAAAAAAATGTTAGAATTTTTATTATGATTAAATTCACCATTTTCAGATAACTTAAGATTTTGGTATAATCAGTAATTTATCAATAATAATAATAAGTTTTTTTTATACGTAAAAATAATATAAAAATTCAATTTAAATCTCTTTTAGTCCTAGAAAATGCAATTCATAAAGATTCAATATAAGAAGTGGAGAAGCACATTAGGAATGAGGGAGAACATTCGATATCTTGGATCAATAATCCTAAATATTGAGAGATTGTAGATAAAGTGAATCATAGTTGTGTGATCATAAAGAATCAATGATTCATAAAGATTGAGAGATAGTAGATAATGTAAATCATAGGATTAGAGTAGGGTATATGCAATGGAGAAGAGCATTAAAAATACTATGTGATCGTAAAGTAAAATACCTATTAAGTTAAAGGGAAAATTTTAGAAGATTGCTATAAGACTAGCTATACTCTATGGTACTGAATGTTGAGCCATTAGGAAGAAATATTCAAAAAATAAGTGCAGCTGAAATGAGAATGCTAAGATGGATAAGTGAAAATACATTGAAAGATAGGATTTAGAATGAGGAAAATCACTTAAAGACAGGAGAAGCCCCTATTGATGAAAGAGTAATGCTACATTCAAAACATTTTCACAACCATTTCACAAGAAATCCTAGGTGACAAGTTGTTACTAGTTCTAATCTTGGCCCACCACTGATATCACTTTGTTACCCTCCAATAACAACTTCCCATTTAGGATTTTTTGTAAATTGTAGTGAGAATTTTGTGGACGTAGCAATAAAAGATGAGAGAGAGTTGCTTGAGATGAGTTGGACATGTTCCAAGGACTCAATTAACACACAAGTAAGAAATAATTTTGACTCAAGTTGAGGGCACAAAAAAAAAGGTAGAGAGAAAAAATAAAATGTCATTTAAGTAAGGCTTGGTTGATGAGGATCCATGTGGTGGAAAATAAAATAAAATAGAATGGAGAAAAAAATACGTGTGGCAGAGGCTTATTTGTTGGTAATTTCCACAAGCGGGTAATGGGTCTTGAGTTGAAAATTGCACCCTCTCTTACAAGGAGAGAAGATGCCAATTTGAACTACAGCTCATTTGCATATGAGAAATTACAACACAGACATTATAACTTTCTAGTATCACTGACTGCCAGCATAAATTAAATAACTACTTCAAAACTTAAAAAAATAAAAAATCAACTTCTTCCTAGTGCTAAAACTATCCAGCTCCATTAAAGTGAACCATCAACAACAATAATTGAAACCATCATATCACATCCAAAGGAACTCAGAATGAAATCCAAAAATTTCATTAAAAATTCATTATGTGTCAACTCAATAAGAAAGCCATTTCCCAAATTAGAATATGAAGAAGCACATATTTAACAATTAACAGTTTCACTAGTAACTACCAAATTCTTTAAAAGAGATACTGATAATTACAAAAAACAAGAAACTAGAGATCAACGGATCAAGAAAAATACAGACCTTGAAACCCTTATAAACAAGATCTTTTTTATAAAGTTGGGCAAAGACCCACCACACACTCTCCATGAAGCTCAAGTCCATGGTCTTGTACCCATTTTTGAAGTCAATCCACCGCCCTGTCCTCCACACTATCTTCTCCCACTCCTCCACATACCTACCAATACCAAATACATCATCAATACCTTCAAAATTCAATGTTTGTCAATTTAGTCCTAAAAATGAGCCAATTTTAGACATTCTTTTTCATTAAAAATTAACCAACAACATTTATAAAACATCTTATTATTTGTTAGTATTTTTTTGAAAATTAAAATAAGAATGATTCAATGCCTTTATTTGCTAACAAATTGAGTTGCTAAATGAAAAAAATTTCAACTTTATGAACTAATTTGATAATTAAAGTAAAACTTTTTTCACTTTTTTGTCAATCCAGTCCTTAAAATGAGCCAATTTGATCTTTCTATCAAAATCTGTTAACAAAGTTTAAACATTTCTTTAAAGCTAAAAAATTCACAAAATACATCATTTAAAATATCCTTTTTTTTAATAAGTAAATTATTTAAAATATTTTATTATTTCTGAGTACTATTTTAACAAAAAATTAAAATTTTTATAAAAAAAATTGTTTAAATGCCTTCATATGCTAACAAAGTGAGTTGCTAAATTCACGAAAATTTAATCTTTATGACCTAGTTTGATAATTGAAGTGAATCTTTAATTCATTATGAACAAAAAAACATTCAGATTATTATTTCAAAAATAAAAAATTTAAATGCCTTCATATGCTAATCAAAAACGCATGAACAAGAATTAGAATTGAATTGAAAAACCTGGTGACAATGCTTCGGCACTCCTCGTTGTACTTATCAATCCCTAGCTTCAAAACGTCGTCGCGTTTCTTGAGATTGAGCCGGCGATCGATCTCGTTCTCGACTGGCAAGCCATGGCAGTCCCAGCCGAAGCGGCGAGTGACGTGGAAGCCGTTCATGGACTGGTACCGGGTGACGATGTCCTTGATGGTGCCGGCGAGGATGTGGCCGTAGTGAGGGAGTCCGGTGGCGAACGGCGGACCGTCATAGAAAACGTACTCCGGCGAGTCTTTGGTCCGTTCGAGCTGAGTCTCGAAGGCCTTGATCTCCGTCCAGAGGCGGAGTATTTCCTCCTCGCGTTTAGGGAAGGAGAAGTCTTTGCCTTCGCATACTTCTTCCATTGTGGCGGAGGCGCTATGTGAGAGGAATCAGGGTTTTGGAGTTTCGACGCTAAAACGACTGTGGTATAGTGTGGGTTTTGTTTGGTTTTTTTGGTTTTTTTTTTTTTTTTTTTTTTTGTTCTTTATAGGTGGATGAAATTTACGGGTCGGGTCGGGTCGGGTCAAATTTGATTCTTTTTATCGGGTATGGGTTTTCCTTTAGAATCAGTTATAGAGGACTGTATTGTTGACCACTCCAGTTCCGTTACTTTGGACGCTTTCCCGTTGTTGAGTTTTTGTCTTCATTTTTTTTTTTTGAAAAAGAAATTTTGGGTCTGTTTGGATACAATTTATTGTTGCTGAAAATACTGTAATAAAATAATTTTTAAATATATGAATAGTATCGCGGGACCCATTTTTTATATTTTTTTTCTAAATAAAGTGGTTGTAGGTCCCATAAACAGTGCGTGAACAATACCAGAACAGTACGTGAATAGTATTTTTTGTCCCTGCACAATAGCTTCTGTCTCCCTAAACACGTGAAAGAAAAAAAAAAAAAAAACTGAAACGCAACACAAGAAAACGCAACGCAACAAAACTCTGTATCCAAACCAATACTTAGTCTTAAAATTTGATAAGGAATTTTGGTTAAAATAAAAAATGTAATGCTAAGTCCACAACATTTATTTTAGATTAGATTGATAGTAGTTGTAATAATTTGCTATCTATAATTTATTGTGGTTTTTTTTTTTTTTTTTTTTTTGAGAATCAAGAATTTGTTGTGGTTATGTTATGGAAATAGCGTTTTTCAATTAAAAATCACAACCTTTTTAATTATAACATGTTTCCAAATTTGTATTTTAAATTCTATTTAAAATTTTAAATTTAGTCCTTTTGTTTCTTAATAAAAAAAAATAGTCATTTAGTTTAATTTTGAGAATCAAGAATTTATTGTGGTTAAGTTGTGGAAATAGCATTTCTCAATTAAAAATCGCAACCTTTTTAATTATAACATGTTTCAAAATTTGTATTTTTTTCAATTTTATTTTATTTTTAGTTCTTTAATTTTAATAAAATTTTAAAACTTTTAATTTGGTCCTTTTGTTTTTTAATAAAAAAAAAAACCATTTAGTTTAATTTTGTCTAATATCGCCATTTAGAATTTTTCCCTTTCCCAAACAATGTGAATTAGAAGAGAGGCAAAAACAAATTACACTTGCTTGAACGGTGCATGGTGAATAGTGATAACACCTTTTTCCTTTCCTAGCACTCATATCATATGTTATTTTGTTAGAACATTCTCATCAACACTCTCAAATGCTATAAATGCTAAATTTTAGCATCAAAAGATCAAAAAGCATACTCCATCAAAAAAATTATTTATTTAATAAAGAGAGAGACAAAGGAGAGAAAGAGAGAGATAGAGGAAAGAGAGAGGAAAAATAAAAAAATGAATAAAAAATAATAAAAAAAGAATATTTAAATGAAGTGTTAAAAAAATAGAAATTTTGATGGAAGGGATATTGTAAAATGATGTGTTATACATTATAAAATTAGTTTTTGAGATGGTAAATGCTAAATTTTTTAGAAGTGTTGAGGGGAATGCTCTTAATCCATCAAAATTATTTTCTTCTTTTACCTGTATCTTTGAGACCACTAACAAATGTAGATGGAATTATATATGGAACAAAGATTAGTACAGCAATCTCAAAGGGATGTAGAACCAAGGTCATCAAAACAGCCTGCAGCAAAATTTGCTTAAGATGTTAACTCTCTCACATAAAAATTGATTATCAACTGTTATAAAAATTAATTATAGGCTCAAACTCTTGAAACTCATAAATGCATAGGTGTTTCCAAAAAAAGTAACAACTATATACATCGAAAACAAATAGCAAAGTAAATCCCTTTCCTTTCTAATTCAAAACCAAGCACTCGATGAAGTTTAAGGTACACATAGACTTTTCCAAAGGGATTGATCGATTTCATTTCTCAAACCAACTCATTAGAACAACGACAAAATTGCACATGTTTCCGCTCCAGTACCATGTCTTATTCCTCATATTAACATTACCTAAAACCAAGGGAGTCAATACCGTATTGGAGGCTGTACCGGTTTGGCCAGCGGTACGATATATTTCGGATACCGGTTAATACCGATGTACCGTTTCGGGTTTACCACTATTTTATATATTTAATATATATATATATATATATATATATATATATATATTATTTGTATATTTATAAATTTAATTATTTGATAAAAGTTAATTTGTTAAGAAGTTAAACTATTTAAGCTTAAAAGTTTATTAAAAAAAATAAGACCAAAAAATAGAAAATCAACAAAAAGGTTTGGATGAGATAAATAGATAATAAGTGGGATGGGTTTGGTAGAATCAAATAAAATAATTAGAAAAATTTGTTGGTGAAAAAGCCAAAGAACGCAAAAGCTAACGTGAGTTTTTATACTTTTCAGATTTCACATTTTCCAAGTATCTTTTGTCAGTTTTTTACTCCACCACACACGTTAACTTCTGATCACTTCACTTCAACTTCTCATTTCATTTCACAAAGTACCTCTAGGCCTCTCTCTAGTCTCACATAGTTTTTCACTTTTTACTCCACATGTATCTCTTCCCATCAATCAACACAGATTTTCAGATTTGATCTCTCTCTCCCTCTCTCGCAGATCAAGCATTCAACTATGTTTCGCACAATGAATGCTAGTGGTGCTGTTCAACGCCAGCCAGCTTCGTTGTCACCACTATGAGGACAAGATGAAGAGAACGTTGTCACTGCTAGCCAGCTTCTAGACCTCTCTCTCTCTAGTCTCACACATGAGAACGTTGATCGACAACGTTTTTGGGTCACTGTGAAAGTTAAGATCAACAGCTTTTTGTTCTAGCAGGTATCCATTTACCGGCCAAAACAGCCGGATTTCGCTAGTACGACCGGTACAAGTCCGGTACGACTAGTATTTTTCGGGTACGAAACAGGGGGTGTACCTGTATTAGTGCACTAGCTGATACGGTATATACCGGCCGTACCGGCCAGTACAGTACGGTATCACCCACACTGCATAAAACCAAGTCTAAAAAATTTGTTTATTAAGAGTCAGATCAATGCTATGAACATGAAGGTTGTCCTTGTGTCTAGTTTTGTCAAATGCCAACTAGAGCCTACATTCAATTTATGAGGTGTAGAAAAGGAATCCCAAATCAAATACCAAGTGAATGCTTGCTTTTGCTACCCACCTTCCTAAGTTCGTATACCATTAATCCAAATGCTACTTATTTGGGTTGATGAAAACGCTATCCTCATATCTAATCATCATTCATGTGCAAACTTTACAAATCAAACATGATTGCAAATTCCTTAACATTGGAAATCAAATTTTATATTAGTTTGAGTCTCTTAATTATGTTTTAGGTTTTTTGAAGTAGATCTCGAGATGTTAACACTTAACACTTTCTCAAAGTAAATATCTAATTTTGAGGATTAGAGTCTAGTGTTTGAAAACACCTAATTTAATAGGACTTTTTGTGAAATGCACGAATTAATAGTGAGAATAAGATAATCTTAAGTTACTATTTGAAATGCACGAGCATAAGTGAAGTAAAATAAATTGCTAGAAATGTACAGGATTACAACCTACTTAACACAGTAAACACTAAATTAAAATAAGAACATGTGTACAAACCAATGGGATTGCCTATAGAGTATCTGATTTTTTAAGATACTACTACAATTGTTCTGTAAAGTATTATGTCCGATTGTGTGTCCCATCTTGTGGAATGAATTCTCAATTTATACTTGGACTGACACAATTATGTTAGTCCCTTTTGCTATGTGTCATGTTTTGATTGCATCTTTAATGCCAAATATCTTGTGAGTATTAAGGCTTGATAATTGTTGCCTTACTACTTTTAATTGCTTAGCACGTCTCAAAGTAATCACTGGAGGTAGCTGTCCTTCCGTGAAAGTATATTTTATGGGCTTGGGCTCTGGTATGTGACCTTGCTAAGGAAGTAGGTGGCTGACTGATGTGTTTGGTTATGAGGGCCACCTAATGAAAAATTTACTACTACAATGACTTTTTTTTTTTGAATAGTACAAAGACATATTTGATGTTTATTATTTTGAATTGAAAAATTTATGTGGTATAAAATATAAGACTATATATATATATAGTGGTAATCTCGAAACGATACCCCGAAATAGTTCAGTATGGAATATTAGGTGTAACATCCCAAGTTTTGTTTAAATATATGTGTACTTTTTTTAGTGAGGGCATTTTTTGTAAAATTAGCCAACAAGAATTTTTTTTTTTTTTGAGAAACCAACAAGATATTTGTTACGTGTGGTCCATAAGCTCCCCCATCTACCACCACACTTGAAACCACCCCCCCCCCCTTCATTCTCATGGCTCCTCTCACCCTCTTTTCTCTTATTCCCTCTTCTTCTCCCTCCGTCATGACCAAATCCTCAAGCCCCATGTCTTCTTCATCATTTTTCCCTTCTTAAATCAAGACTTCCAACGAAGTGAGAAGTTCTCTCCATTAATCCTCTTAGTAACCAAGCTCCATGAGATTTTGAAGTGGATCAAACCCAAGCTAAAAATATGAGTCTTCTCTCAATTTCTTCTATAAAATACTTTGGGTTTTGTTATTTTATGATGTTTATGGTATATAGTTGATGGGTATTTGAGGGTTGGTTTCCTAGAGCAGCTATATGGGTTTTGTTGTTGCATGAGTTTGATTTCAAAGTGTTTTATTTGCATTTGAATGGCTTTGGCATATGTGAATGTGGGCATGTGCTTGTTGCATGCCAAGTGTTTGGTAAATTGCCTATATGAGTTATGGGATCGAATTTCTTGACTTATGTTGTGATGACTGTTATATGAAGTTATGGATTGCATTCCTAGTTGTTATTACGTGCTAAAACATGTAGCTTTAAGGTTAATCAAGTTTGAAAGATTTTGGCATAATATTAAGATTATATTAATTTTCTTTTGGGATTGTAAATCTGTTCTTGACAGATTTGAGTAAGCTGCACTACGTGATTTTTAATAAATTATAGAAAAATTATTTTGAGCCGAATTTTTGGTGGTACATACTAGACATATAAAGGCTTCTCCCTATTTAATTTCAAGCATTTTGGATAACACTAAGTGGACCAAACAAATGTTATAAAGGGGCTGACCTGTGGCGAATTATCCAAAAGTATGCTTAGAATGTTGAGACTAAGGAATTTTTTACTCCAAGCTTTTGTTGTGTGGTTTAGCTTGTAAGTTCATATGTGCTTTCTTTGACAAATATTTTACTTTGGCTAATTTCATCATGGTCTGGTAGTGACATACTTTGTATCAAGTTGGAAATTGCACCTTGCTTGTGGTAGGGAAATTAAAGGCTTTGGTTGTGTTATGCGTTTCTTGTATGTTTGTTTGGTTCCCATTTGGGTAGGGGTACTTGTCTTGGGATGGTCAAGCTAGGCTTTAGGGCCATAGGTTTGATTTTTGAGGGAATCATTTCCGATTTATGGAAACAAATTTGATAGTGTAATTTGTAGTAGGCCTTGTTATTAATAGGCTTGATATTTATGTTTCTAGGTTCCAAGGTACTTGATGATGAACCTAGTAACTTGATTAGTTGAATGCAATGCCCGGTTGAGGTAAATTTGGATTGGACTATCGAGGTAAGTGGCTTCTTAATGGGATTTTTAAAAAAGAATCATTATTGCACCATAGTATTTTATGGTTAAACCCATTTTGGAACATCATTCATGGTTTTCCTAAAATATACTATGTAATATTATTGTAAATCATTATGGAAAATGCATGAAGCATTGAAAGTGCATCATATTTCTTATTACATATTTCGTATTTGTTAGCAGGTAAAAGACTAGCATCTTTGATTAAATTATTGAGAATGGATTTTATGAATTTATTGCATTATTTGCGAAATATAAAGATGCTTTGATAACTGGGAAAGTTGATACAAAATCTTCTTGACAAGAAATGAGTTTGAAGGCTGTGAATATCTTTGGATATTAAAAGGTTTTGTGAAACTAGTTGGAAATGAATGGTGTTTTGAATTCATGTAATCTGTGAGCTTTTATGTTTTACCCTTGTGCTGTGACGTGTGATTACCTGGTGATTACCAAGCTAGATACTATAGTCTGTGTGACATTGGTATCTTAGCACTCATCTTTGTGATGATTATTGAGTTCCGTCTTTATGACGGCAGATTAGTTTCATCTTTGTGATGGCATATGAGTTTCATCTTTGTGACGACAGATTAGTTCCAGTTGTGTGTCGACGATGAGTTCTGTCTTTGTGACGGCAAATGAGTTTCGTCTTTGTAACGGCATTCTCATATGCCTTGGGTTGGATTTTATGGTTTTGAAACGGTGTTTTATTATTGCTCACAGTATATACATTATGTAGTTTCATGTTAAGATATTTTGAGAAATATATATTTATGTAGTTTCACGATGAGATATTTCAAAAAAGCTTTGTGCTATGTTGTTTCAAGAATTCTTATCATGTTCTTATTGATATCGAATTTTCATAAATCAAATAGAAATTCTCAAAGTATAACATGTTTTGTAAAATGCTTATTATCATGAGGCTTGCATATCTCTCGCCCCCATTAATTATGCTACTTACTGGGTTTTAGTTCATTTCACTCTCCAACAGTTTTACAGATAAATTAGCTACACCTTAGGAATAGAGCTTGTCTTATTGGCTATGAAGGACGGGTGCGTTTTCGGATTCAGGTGCGGGTGCAAGTACAGGTGCGAGACTCAGCAATTTTTGAAAAAGTAGGGTGCGGGTGCGACGATTAAAAAATTAGTAAAAATATTTTTATTTATATTTTTTCTATATATTACTAAGCATACTTTTTCACATTATATAAACATATGCCAAATTTAAGAGTAATAGTAGATAATAACTGTTGGAGCATTTTAATATTAAATAATTAAAATGAATAAATGTTACAACATAAATGTAAAGATATGGGAGTAAATATAGAAAATGAGGAGTTAGTGAAAATGTTTAATCCCACATTGAAAAGGAGAGAGACTATTTTATTCTTTTTAATTGTGGTGATTAATGGGCTAACATGAATTGTCTCAGATATTGGGTTAGATACGTGCGCAAGGGGAAGGTGAAGGGTAGAGGTATCAAAAATGGAAATGAATCAGCCTCTTGGATCACTTCAGTTCACATAGTGTTGTGAATACAATTGTTGTTCTTATCTTTTGAATTGTCTTGCTAATCATTTTTATGATTATTATGATACAACTTATAATTTTGCCAAGAAAATTTGGAAAACTTTACAAAGCAAGTATGATATCAACGAGGCAGGTGCAAAGAAGTATGCTGCTAGTAGATTTTTCCTTTACCAAATGGTGGATGGAAAATCAATGGTGGATCAAGCAAAAGACTTCCAAATGATTGTAGTAGAATTGAGATCCGAAGGCATAAAGATTTGAGACAATTTGGTGGTAGTTGGCATAATTGATAAACTCCCACAATCTTGGAGGGAGTTCCAAAAGACTTTGCGGCATAAACAAAAGGAGACATCCTTGAAGGAGGAGGCTAGAGGATAAGATGCACTCATGACACAAGAGAGCAATGGTAATTCCACCACAAAGGTAAACCTTATTTCAGCCAATAATAATATGCCAAAAAATCATTTTCCTAAAAATGGTCAATTGAAGCCTAAAAAAAGAGCTTTTAAAAATAATAATAGACCTCAAGGAAGGAAGGGGAAACCTGAATAAAAATTACAATAAGAACCAAAGACCCCCTTCACAAGATCAATTTGATAGATCCAATTTTGTCTGTGGCAAGAGTGGGCGTATTACTCGATTTTGCAAATTTCGAAAATGTGAATCTGTCCCGCAGGTTAACATAACCGAAGAGCCTTTAGTGGTTATGATTACAGACATCAATATGGTACAATATGTTGAAGGTTGGTGGGCAGATTCTGGTGCTAATAGGCACGTTTGCTATAATAAAAATTGGTTCAAGTTGTACACTCCTTTTGAAGAAGAAAAAACTGTTATGCTTGGTGACTCTAGCAAAACCAAGGTTCTTAACAGTGGTGAGGTTGAATTGAAATTCATTTTTGGACGTGTGCTAACATTGAAAGATGTACTTTATACTCCGTCCATGAGTAAAAATTTGATGTCAAGTTTTTTGCTTAACAAGGCTGGCTTCAAGCAAACTATGGAATCTGATAATTATGTAATCACTAAAAAGGGATTATTTGTGGGTAAGGGTTATGCTTGTGATGGAATATTTAAATTGAATGTTGAGAATAATAAGCATCTACCAGTTCAGTTTATATGCTTTCTTCTATTAATTTTTGGCATGCTCGTTTGTGTCATATAAATAGTAGATATGTGGGAATCATGAGTAGTTTAGGATTAATTCCACTACTGTCAAAAGATTTTGAAAATGTAAAACGTGTAGTCAAGCTAAGATTACAAAAAAGTCTCATAAAAGTGTTATAAGAAATACCGAATTGCTTGAGTTAATTCATTCCGATTTACGTGAATTTGAGGGAATTTTAACTCGTAGGAGAAATAGATATATTATCACTTTTATTGATGATTTCTCAAAATATACAACTATTTATTGGTTGAAAAATAAAAGTGATGCTTTTGAAAAATTTCAAGATTTTTTTTAAAAAGTTGAAAATCAATTCGGTAGAAAAATAAAAAGAATAAGAAGTGATAGAGGCCATGAGTATGAATCAAGTGCATTCAACTCATTTGTTCAGTCTTGGGAAATTATCTATGAAACTACTGCACCATATTCACCTACTTCTAATGGTGTGGCTGAAAGAAAAAAAAAATAGAACTCTAATTAAGTTAACAAATGCCATGTTAATTGAATCTGGTACACCTTTACATTTTTGGAGTGAAGCTATTTTAACTGCATGTCATGTTTTGAATAGGGTGTCACATAAAAAGTCATACATCACACCTTTTGAGATGTGGAAAGTGCATAAGCCAAATTTGGGATATTTGAGAGTATGGGGTTGTCTTGCTTATATAAGGCTTACTGACTCTAAAATGCCTAAATTGGGTATTAAAGCTACTACATGTGCTTTTCTTGGTTATGCAATTAATAGTGCAGCTTATAAATTTTTTTTATCTTGAAAGCAAAATAATTTTTGAATTTGGTGATGCAATTTTTCATGAAGAAAAATTTCCTTTTAAATTAAAAAATAGTGGGGGTGAAGAAAATACTTTGTCACAACCTAGTTCTTCTACTTCTCATTTACAAAATCAATAAAATTTTGAAATGAAACCTAGGAGGAGTAAAAGAGCTAGAGTTGAAAAGGATATTGGTCCTGATTATTATGTTTTCAACATTGAGGAAAATCCCCAAAATTTAAAAGAGACTTTAACATCACCTGATGCTATATTTTGAAAAGAGGCTGTAAATGATGAGATGGAATCTCTAATTTCTAATAAAACTTGGAAATTAGTAGATCTTCCACCGGGTTGTAAGACCATAGGTTGTAAATAGGTCCTTGGAAAAAAGTTGAAATCGGATGGATCAATAGATAAGTTTAAAGCTAGACTTGTTGCAAAATGTTTTAAACAAAAAGCTGATCTTGATTTCTTTGATACATTTTCTCCGGTAACAAGAATTACATCTATCAGATTGTTAATTGCTATTGCTGCAATTTTTTATTTGAAAATTCATCAAATGGATGTAAAAACTGTTTTTCTAAATGGGGACCTAGAAGAAGAGATTTATATAGATCAACCTGAAGGCTTTGTAGAGCTTGGACAAGAAAGCAAGGTATGTAAGCTAACTAAATCCCTATATGGCTTAAAACAAGCACCTAAGCAGTGGCATGAGAAGTTTGAATCCTACGTGATTGAGAATTGTTATAAATCAAATGAATGTGATAAATGTATTTATTCTAAATCATAGAATAATATACATGTTATTATTAGCCTCTATGTGGATGATATGTTGATTTTTGGCTCAAATATGCATGTTATAAATGAGACAAAAAATATGCTTAAAAGCCATTTTGATTTGAAAGATCTTGGTGATGCTAATTTTATTTTGGACATGAAAATCACAAAAACATGTGATGGGATATTTCTTGATCAATTACATTATGTTGAGAAAATATTGAGAAAGTATAATTTTCATGATCACAAAAGTGTAGCTACTCCTTTTGATTCTAGTGTTCATTTATTTCCTGTGAATAATGATGATAAGATTTTTAATCAAAAGGATTATGCTAGAATCATTGGTAATTTGTGTTATGCTACTGATTGTATTAGACCTGATATTGCATATATAGTAGGAATGCTAAGCAAATTTACTAGCAAGCCTAGTAAAGATCATTGGCTAGCTATTAAGAGAGTCATGAGATATTTAATTGGTACCAAAAACTATGGCTTATTTTATAAAAAGTACCCTGCTGTGATTGAAGGTTTTAGTGATGCCAATTGGAATACTTTGTCAGGTGATTCTCTCTCTACCACTGGTTATATTTTTACCTTAGGTAGTGGTGCTATTTGTTGGAAATCTAAAAAGCAAACAATAATTGCTAATTGAACAATGGAAGCTGAATTAATAGCATTAGCTTCAGCTAGTGAAGAGACAAATTAGCTTAGAGATTTGTTATATGAAATTCTACTTTGGGAAAAGCCAATTCCACCTATATTAATTCATTATGATAGCACTGCCGCAATTGGTAGAGTTAAAAACCGTTACTACAACGGTAAATCCAGACCTAGAAGAAGAAAGCACAGTATCGTGCGATCTTATTTGAGTAGTGGTATCATAACTGTGGATTATATTAAATCTAATAATAATCTTGCAAATCCATTTACCAAAGCCTTGGCAAAAGATAGAGTCTGGAATACATCGAGGGGGATGGGACTAAAGTCCATAGAATCATGAGCCATGTATGAGGATACCCAACCTAAGGACCAGAGATCTTGAGAATTGGGTTTAATGGGAAAAACGAATCATACGATGGTTGTAAGAAATGCACAATTTATTTATTTTTAATTATTTATTTTGTAAATAATTTTTTAATTGTTCATCCCAATGATGTAAGTGCATTTATCCTATAATATGGAGAGGTTGAGTAAAAAACTCTTAACGAAATTTGTAGATCGAATAAGTGGGGTGTCAGAATTACAGGAGCTCCCTTGACAAAATTTCACCTATGTGAGTGTAGGGGTGGGGCCACTCCCTATGAGATTTGAACTTAATCTCAAATACACTCATGAAACCAAGATCAGTACACGGCCGTAAAGTGCTAGCTATAAAAGCTCATGTCAACACCTGAGTTGTTATGTGTAAGCAGTGACACTTAATTTCCCTAAAGTAGTCCTAGTTCAAGTCGGAGACTACTACGACTCTGGAGTTGAGATCGCTGTTTTACTAAGTGAAGGTTCAATGTAGAGCACACATTCATGATGCATGGTGACCCATCTTTGCCTGGTAATCTCTCTTTAACTAAAATTTAATTTTAAAATGAGTGGGGGATTGTTTGAGCATTTTAATATTAAATAATTAAAATGAATAAATATTACAACATAAATGTAAAGATATGAGAGTGAATATGGAAGATGAAGAGTTAATGAAAATGTTTAATCCCACATTGAAAAGGAGAGTGACTATTTTATTCTTTTTAATTGTGGTGATTAATAGGCTAACATGAATTGTCTCAGATATTGGGCTAGATATGTGCGCAAGGGGGAGGTAAAGGGTGGAGGTATAAAAAATGGAAATGAATCAGCCTCTTACGTTGTGCAGAGGTCGTTCTAACCATACGACACTTGTTGGGCTGTTGTATCCTGGGGGAGACAAGTCAGAAAATGTCTGCACCAGTTACAAAGTTTAGCCAACCAAGGGTTTGAATCTCCTTAAAGAGAGCGAGTGCCGCGCCTCAGTCCAAATAGTGTTGTGTAATTTTTCTCATTGAATTAATAATATTCAGAAGTAGTATTCAGTTTCTCATTGTGTTATTTCCATTATTATTGTGTTTTGCACCAATAATAACTAAAACATGATATTCATAAATTAAATACAATCCACAAGTTTGAAACTAAAACATTGAAATTAGAATACAGAGAGGGAGGCAGGGAGGTAGTGATGGTTTTAGGGTTTTTTATTTATTATTTTTTAAAGATGTTTTTGCACTCTTTTTTTTTCAATAATTTTTACTTGAATTTCGGCTTGATTCAAAGCCGATATTGGCCTGAATCTGCCAGTACGGCCTGAATTGGTCAATTTCAGTCGGCCAATACAATCCGATTCAACCCGAATCAGTGTGAATCAGCCAGAGTAAGCGCCGAGTCGACGCGTCTTCGAAAAAAAAAAAAAAAAAATCTAACACGGAACCGACACACGGGCAACGATGTCGCCCACTGCACCTAGCATCGAGCTGCATCAGACGCTGGTGCAGCACCCCTGTAACCACGTCGGTGCTTTCCTACTTATTGGTGGTGATTGGAGTTTTATGCCAAATTGGGAGACTAACATTATTATTGGTTGTTGATTTAATCTAGTTGTTCTTAAGGAAGTAATAATTAATTCTATTAGAGGTTGGGCTCTCTTGAGGTTTGTTAGCCCAAGAATTTTGCATATTTTTTAAAACATCGGAGTTTTATGTTAAATTGTTTGATGTTTGGAATATTCATGTAAATTTTGGAGGCACATGACTTGTAATTCATATTGTTTGTATATTTGTTATAGAGCTCTAACTTATATTGTGGAGAGATCAATATGTTTATTTATTTTATCACATGGAAAGAAAAAAAATCCCCTCTAGTTTCTCTTGAAGGTTTGGTTTCACATGATTTGAACTCTTTTGGGTTTGGGGCGTGACATTACGTTCCAACGAACAAACTGGAAGAGGCAATAAAACGATATTCGTAACTTTATAAATATAATATAATTTAATAAATAGGAAATACATAAGGTTTGATACATGTGTATATTGTTATCATGTTATAATAACTTTTTGGTATAAACTTAGTGATTCCAAAAATAAATAAAGTTAGTGATTGTTCAAGCATTAGATTAGTTAAGTAGATACTTAATGTATTATTTATGTACGAATGAGTGTGGCTGTGTGGGTCAATAATTAATTAATACAGTACTAGTGGGTTGAGTTTTGTCATTTAGTTTGAATTTTTTTATATAAAAACAATGAAAACTGCATGAAAATAAAAATATTATATAAACTTAACAAAATAAAATGGTAACACCTACCCACATTCACAATAGAGAGTGACAACTTTTTCTTTTTGAGAGTTAGTTTCAACTTATGACATCCGTTCCAGATAATTACTACAATAAACTTTACTAGATGAGCTAGCTATAACCTATTAGATAATGATAACTAATAATGAACTATCATGTAATTATTTCTGTGGGGCCTCACATATTTAACAACCCCGTCCCACTCCATATCTGGCCCAAGGTCCACGCCGAGGAGAGTATAGAGGCCGAGGATAAGGGGGAGAAGCCCAAGTCATCAAGGGTCCTCGCCGAGGATGCCCACGTCCTCGGCGAACTGACATTGACAGGGGGAAAGCTGTCACTTATCCATTAAACGTATGCCACCAACACTCTGGCCGCTTTAATGGTAAAGTGACCAGCAAACCCAGATGCCTTGGCCACTTCAACTAATAGAAAGCCTGCAAAGGCGGCTGGGAACTAATAGAAAGCCTGCAAAGGCAGATGATGGGACAAACCCTTAGACACAGAGTTCGGATAATCGACAAGTGGACGGCAGAGGATTAACTAAAAGAGAATATATAACAGATAGAACCTCCAAAGAAAGGAGGATCTTTTGAGGGCGTCCAAGGACAACCCTCATGTTGGACAGTTCTAAGGAAATAGATCCTCGGACTGAGCCGAGGATGAACCTACTTCACGAACACTTAGCCGAAATCACTATAAAGATCCCCACAAACACATAGCCCAGATCATGGTGATTATCCTCAAGAACACTTAGTTAAATTCCTTAGCTACGACTCCTATGAATTTCATGTCATCCATCGTTTGCCTTGCTGGTGTTTAGCCCTTCTATCAACACTTTACAAATTTTATTGTTTAGGGTCCATTACAATTTGAGTCCCTACAATTGGCGCCGTCTGTGGGAAGGACTTGTGCACTAGCAAGTGCGGTGGTCGGTGTGAAGAGATTAAGGGCAGCACTTTTGAAAAAAAAAGAGAGAAAAAACACCAAAAGAATACAATATGTAGCAACAACATTCACTCAAAAGGCAACAATCACAAGAAACATGATATATGCGAAAAATAAAAGATATGAAACAGGTCTACTTCTTTATTAATATATGAAGAGAAAATTACATCTTACAATTGATGCCCATGGGGCTTGTTCTAGAGCTAACTACATAGAGAAGCGCTTAACAAGGCTGGTTGTGAAGCAAGAGAAGAGGAAATGAAGGGCGGAAGGCTGGTTGAGGAGCAAAAGAGGAGGAGAGAGGCAGAAAAGAAGGAAGGAAGGCAACTTTGAGGGAAGAAGAGGTCGCAGCACCGGGCGGTTCCACCTCCTGGTTCCGCCTGGTTTCCCTCCCAACCCCATCGCTGCCAGCTTAGAGGGTTCACAGACCCATACCCAAGGGAAGGAGGTTACGTTCTTTCTGGATCCTCCTCCAAGCGGCAAGGAGGGTTCCACCTCTGGTTAGGTTGAAAAGAAGGAGAATCTTCGGTCTTCTCCTACCCCAACCCCAACATGATGTCCAGGGTCGGGGTGCCATCCTCGGCTCCTGAAAGGGGCTAGGCATCCTCGAAACCGCCCTTTCCAAGGGCCAATTCATTTGAAGGGGCACAAACTGCTATTTTTGTAGAACCTCTGGGCAATATCTTTAGGAGAAGTTTAAGACGAATGTTTGTCGAGTGTGAAGGAAAAGGTTGCCCCAAAAACGCCTTTTAATCTTTTATAGAAGGCGAAAAAATTGGTGAGAGCCAATCTGCATTAAATCCTGGGGAGAGATTTCCGGAGGCAATAACTCCGCCCAAATTCCAAGGGGCTTATCCGCCGCTAGATCCTCGTAAATCCACAACTGACATTAACGAGGAGGTACCGAAGCGCCAAAACGCGTTACTCGAACAACCCAAGAGACGCTTCGTAATCAGAAGAGTCGCGCCAAACGAAGAGGCAAAATAGAGCAGGGTCTTCTACTCGGCTTAACCACTACAGTAATGTAATTTATAATCATATTTTCATTTATTATAGATACTTAAAATGAGAAAACTAGGTACTTGACAGAACCAAGGCACTGCATGGCCCTCGGACTCAAGCCTCTAGGGAAACCAGATACTTCAGATGAGAAAACTAAGTGTTAGACAGAACCTAGGCATTGTATGGTCCTCGGACACCAGCCTCTGGGGAAACTAACCACTTAAAATGAGAAAACTAGGTACTGGACAGAACCAAGGCATTGCATGGTCCTCGGACTCAAGCCTCTAGGGAAACCAGATACTTCAGATGAGAAAACTAAGTGTTAGACAGAACCTAGGCATTGTATGGTCCTCGGACACCAGCCTCTGGGGAAACTAACCACTTAAAATGAGAAAACTAGATACTGGACAGAACCAAGGCATTGCATGGTCCTCGGACTCAAGCCTCTGGGGAAACTAGATACTTCAGATGAGAAAACTAAGTGTTAGACAGAACCTAGGCATTGTATGGTCCTCGGACACCAGCCTCTGGGGAAACTAACTACTTAAAATGAGAAAACTAGGTACTGGACAGAACCAAGGCATTGCATGGTCCTCGGACTCAAGCCTCTGGGGAAACCAGATACTTCAGATGAGAAAACTAAGTGTTAGACAAAACCTAGGCATTGTATGGTCCTTGGACACCAGCCTATGGGGAAACTAACCACTTAAAATGAGAAAACTAGATACTGGACAGAACCAAGGCATTGTATGGTCCTCGGACTCAAGCCTCTGGGGAAACCAGATACTTCAGATGAAAAAACTAAATGTTAGACAAAACGTAGACATTGCATGATCCAAGGACTCAGGCCAACAGAAAAACCATTTCCCCATGAAAAAAGTGCTAGGAAAAACTAAGGTCTTGCATGGTCTTCGGACTCAAACCTATGGGGAAACTAGTCACTATACGGCGATATAAGCACTGGGCAGAAATAGGCTTTTATACTAACCATAGGTCCAAACTTACGGCAAAGCCGATCCCTTGGGTGCTAAGCGATGAATCTTGCTAGGGACGAAAACCAAGAGAAACTGAGCGCTAAAACACGATGACTTAAACCTACCCATCCTAGAAGAACTAATAAGAAACTCAGGCAGAAAAGTATAGACTAAAAAGAGAAAAAACTTGTAAAAACAAGGAAAAGCTCCTCGGACAGGCCCTTTGCGCCAAAAGAAAGTCGCAGGAGCAGTTGAAATGATGGTGACACTGACAGAGAGGTAAGGCTCAACAGGGTGTGAAAATACGCCGGGAAAGTCAAAATCCTCCTCCCCGCCCGAGAGGTCGGGTAGCAGAATTTTGAGGGGCTATTGTGGGGCCTCACATATTTAACAACCCCGACCCACTCCATATCTGGCCTAAGGTCCACGCCGAGGAGAGTATAGAGGCCGGGGATAAAAGGGAGAAGCCCAAGTCATCAAGGGTCCTCGCCGAGGATGCCCACGTCTTCGGCGAACCGACATTGACGGGGGGAAAGCTGTCACTTATCCATTAAACGTATACCACCAACACTCTGGCCGCTTTAATGGTGAAGTGACCAGCAAACCCAGATGCCTTGGCCACTTCAACTAATAGAAATCCTGCAAAGGTGGCTGGGAACTAACAGAAAGCCTGCAAAGGCAGATGATGGGACAAACCCTTAGACACAGAGTTCAAATAACCGACAAGTGGACGACAGATGATTAACTAAAAGAGAATATATAATAGATAGAACCTCCAAAGAAAGGAGGATCTTTTGAGGGCGTCCAAGGACAACCCTCATGTTGGACAGTTCTAAGGAAATAGATCCTCGGACTGAGTTGAGGATGAACCTACTTCACGAACACTTAGCCGAAATCACTATAAAGATCCCCACAAACACATAGCCCAGATCATGGTGATTATCCTCAAGAACACTTAGTTAAATTTCTTAGCTACGACTCCTATGAATTTCATGTCATCCATCGTTTGCCTTGCTGGTGTTTAGCCCTTCTACCTACACTCTACAAATTTTATTGTTTAGGGTCCATTACAATTTGAGTCCCTACAATTTCAAAATAGAAAACTCATAAAAAGAAATTGTAAAATTGAATATGTGTGTGTGTGTGTGTGTTTTTGTCGATAACTTGATATATTCAAGTTCTCTTTTGGATAAAATACTATTTTGGTCTCTAAACTTTACCAAAAGTTTGTTTTTCATCCCTAAACTTTAAGAAGTCCATTTTTTGTCTCTAAACTATTGAAAATGTTTTATTTATGTTCTTAAACTTTACTAAAAGTTTGTTTTTTTTTTTTTTTATTCCTAAACTATTGAAAAAGTTCTTTTTTCATCCTTATTTTTGTCTCTATATTATTCAAAAAATTCTTTACAAAGTTTAGGGATGAAAAAAGAATTTTTTAAAGTTTAGGGATGAAAAACAAACTTTTAGTAAAGGTTAGGGACCAAAATAGTATTTTACACTTCTCTTTTTATTAAATTTTGTTTAATTTAAGTTTCTTAATGACCATTTTCTATAATTAAAAACAAAAAATTGTTAATAACCTCCTGAAAAAAAAGAAAAAGAAAAAAAAAATCCACCACCGACATTTCAATATTTTCTTTTATGTTCCTAGTTACAATAATATAACATCGATTTTGGTTTTAATAATATGTTTTAGTCCACCAAATGAATGAGCATGCATTACGTTGATCTCAAAATATTAAGAGCTTGTTTAGATGGGACGAAAACTGAGTGATATCACTCAGTTTTCATGATCTATCATCCAAACCGAGTGGGTCCCGCGGGTGAGCATCTGTTTGGTTTAGTTTTGGATCACTGTTTTCATGACTCAAATACTCAAAAAAATGGATGTGGGTGATGGAAAATGAAAACAGGTTTTGGGTGTTTTCAAAACTTGAAAATTGAAACTTAGTGGCAATATGGTAATTTCATTCAACTTATGGGACTCACAACTTTGTCTTGTCATGTCATGCCAGTGCACCCAACGACTCTTTCTTTCTCAGACTCTCTTTTTTTTCTTTCTATTCTCCTCATCTCTTCATTCTTCATTTTTTCTTCTACACAAAGCCTCCACCGATCATTCTAACTCAGTTGCCACTACCACAAACCACCAGTTGTCGCTACCACAAGCCACCACCACAAATCTCTTGGTTCAAGCTCAACCAAGGAAGGGTCAAAAATCCTAAAATCTTCCTTTGCCATCAATTGAACCAACGGGTCTCTGATCTAAAGATTTATGAGTTTGGATTTGCTATGTTTGTGGGTTTGAGTTTCTGGTGTTGGTGAGGGAGTCGCAATTTTGAGTTTTCGATCTGTGTTGATGGGTTTGAATTTTTGGTTATGGTTGTGGTTGTGGTTGTGGTTTGAGGCTTAGGCTGTGATGGAGGTGGGTTTGTATGGATGTTGGTGTGTTTGGCCGTTGGTTGTGGTGTTGTTGATGGTGGCTGATTTTGTTGGGTTTGCTGTTGATGGTGGCAAATTCTGCCATCACCACCATAGCTGCCCACAGACCCTCCAAAGCTGTCCACATCTGCCCACCATCACCACCAATCACCAGTGATGAGCCGAAAGAAAAGATCAAGATCTGGGTTTGATTTGGGTTTGGTGTTTGAAAAATGAAGTTTGATTTGGGTTTGGTGTTTCTATATAAAAGATTTGTTTTGGGTTTTAGGGTTTGTTTCAAAATGGGATTTGATTTGGGTTTGGTGTTTCCAGATTTGGGCCATGGCTTTTGGGTTTGGTGTTTCTAAAAATGAAGTTTTCTTTTGGGTTTTAGACATTGTTGGTAGGTTTCTTTGTTTTGATTGTGAGTTTGAGTTTTCTTTTGGAAAATCCGTACAAAAATGGAAGAAAAGAAAGTAAGAACTGAAGAAATGAAAGAGGCTTGAAATGAAGAAATTATTGAAAGAGAAGGAAGAAAGAGAAGGGGCACGCGGGTAGGCAACTACCTATTCTGACCCAACACAGTAAATGGGTCCCACCATTTTATGCAAAATTCTAAATTATAGATACCAATATATGAAACCAAACAAGTTTTATTTTGAGTGAGTGAAAAAATAGAGTTTGAGTAATGAGTTATGAGTGATGAGTGATGGATGATGAAAATTGAGTGATAAGTGACCATTTTTTTAAAACCAAACAAGCTCTTAGATTTTACTATATGTTTGGTGACTATTAAAGGGAATAACAAGTTGTTCAAACCCTCAAAACATCAACTAGAAACAATACCTTCCTTCACACACACACACACACTCTTTCTCTTATTTCCCTTTTGATGGAATTTGGGAATGAAATCAACAAATTGGGACTTGGTGAATATTTTGGCTTGTGAAGAGTGATGATGTGGCTAGATTTACTTTTGGGATAATTACACTTTGCCCACCTGTGGTTTGCCTCTAATTCTATGTGCCTACCCGTGGTTCAAATTTTGACATTTTGTCCACCTGTGATTGTCACCGTTTATGTGCCGTGTACCCACCTCTCCCTCACCATTACTCTAACACAAAAATATGTAAAAAACTCACTCCCATCCAGATCAAAACACTCTCACTCCCAAAAATCACTCACTCCCATCTGGCTTGCTCACCAAAAATCACACACTCTTACTCCCAAAAATCACTCACTCACTCATTCCCATCGTGCATGCAAACCGAGCCAAGGAAGATAGGTCTTCTGTTCAGCTGTGGCAGGAAGACTCACTCACTCCCATCGTGCAATGTGCTTCGCTTCACTTGAGGTAACTGGGATTTGATCTTGCATGCAAACCGAGCCGAGGAAGATTAGGATTATTGCTCCCCTATTCAGCTGTTGCAGGTAGATCAGGATTTTGCTTTTTAATCTTTGAAATCTAGGGTTCTAAATTGGGTTTTAAAATTCCTTCTTCCAAAGTGGGTTTTAAAATTGGGTTTTAAAATTCTTTCTTCCAAATTCGGTTTTTGCTTAACCATGGAACTGGTTAAGCAAAAACCCAATTTTTTTTTTTTACAGAGTTGGAGAAATTTCTGAGTTGAAGAAATTTCCGAGCAAAAACCCAATTTTTTTTTATAGTTGCTCCTCATTTTTATATGTATGCTTTGTAGGCTTTGGGTATATTCCTAAACTTTCGTATAGCTTTGTTTTTGGACTGTGTTAATATGACACTTGATTTATTGCTTGAGGCCAAGTTGCCACATAGAATTGAAGATTCTAAAATGGCCAGCTGAAGCTAAAATATGCAATGGGTTGTTAATTACTATATAGTTTGGTTAAAAGCGTGGATTCTTGATATATTTGTTGATAGTTTGGTTAAAAGCTGAAGCTAAAACATGTTTTTGTGTCGATTTATTTGTTTTTCTATAATAAAAGTCAAAATAAAGTGGGGCTTTAGATTATTGATTGCTAATGATCAAATAGAGTAAAATGATTGTAAATGGTTATTTGTTTTAAAGAAAAGTCATCACATCTACATTTTTCCAACCATTTTCATGCTCAATTTCACAATTATGAGTGATTGACAAAAACCCAATTTGGGTCAAGTTAATAGGTGGGTCAAGTTACTTAGTTGGGTGCTTAGGTGTGCATGTGGTGCTGTACTGCTGTGCGTGTGGTGCTGGTGGGCTGCGTGTGTGAGTTGCTGATGAAGGTGCATGAGTTGCTGATGAGGCGTGCAAGTGTTGCTGATGAGGTGTGCATCCAGGTGTGCTGCCATAGTGTACAGTGATATTGTACTATAGGTGATAATTGTAATTGGATTGTTGGCAATATATACTTGTATTCTCCACGCCAGTATTGTATAGCATGAGAGTTAGTTAATATGGTTAGTTAGTTAGGATATAGCTGGCTTTGGGCAGTTAGGCAGTTAGACAGTGGTGAGGTACAGTGAGTTTAACTTACTTAATTTGATATGTGTTAACAATGGTTTATGCTGTCACACATGCACAGCTATTTGAACTATGTCACTTGTAACAGATTTGTTGGTCTATAAGCTTGTATAAAATTTTTGCTATGTCTTCATCAACTGGCAATGGCTCTACAAATAGTGGTTTCTACTGTGCTGGAAATGGTCATTTATGTACCCTTGAGAATTGTGCCCTACAAACAAGTCGAAAAGCTGGTAACTATGGAAGAAGATTCCTCGGTTGTAGTTAATTTAATGTAAGTAACAATTACATTGTTGTATTTGAATTGAATTGAATTATTAGTTGCGATTAATTGTGAACTGTGAAATTAATTGTTATAATTGTAATGATCAGGTAGGTCCCAAATGTGGCTTCTTTCAGTGGGTGGATAACGAAACTTGTAAGAGTGACCGTGAAAGGATAAGTATGCTTGAGAATGAACTGCAGCTTGCAAATCAGAGAGAAATGACAACTAGGGAAATGGAAGAAAGATCTAATCGAAGGGAAAGAGAAACTTATGAGCTTTATGTAGAAACTAGGGAGAAACTTAAGAGGGTTAGAGAGAGTGAGAGATTGTACAAGGTGGCACTAGTTTTGTCATGGTTATTTTTCATTTTTGTAATGTTGTTGTTGTGTTTTGCCTCAGTGAAATGTTGCTTGGGGGGGATGTTGAAATGTTATTGGGTAATTGAAATACAAAGTCCCTGATTATTGTATTTATCTCCTGAAATGGAAAGTGTTGTTTTTGTGCAAATATTCTTTAGTATAATTTTTTTTTTTACTTCATTCTGTGATTGATATATATTGGCACAAAGTGTATGTGGAAATGTTAATAACATACTAACACGAATGGAACATGTTGGTTCAATACATACACTTGTGTCAATGCAAGATTAATAAATGGAACATGGAACATGTTTGCTGTGTCAATGCACACCTGCCCATAAATGGAACATGTTTTACACATATACATGATTTGTTGTGTGAATACATACACCTGTGTAAATCCACCAAAAGCATAAGACAAGCAAAACACATAGTCCTGTGTAAATCCACCAAAAGCAAAGACAAGCAAAACACATAGTCCTGTGTAAATCCACCAAAAGCAAAGACAAGCACAACACAACAAAGTACTTTATCCTATGTCAATGCATATTAACATTAATAAAAGTGAAGACAGTCATTGTGACTTTATGTCACATGCATACAAAATTGCCAATATTGTTTTTGGCACATCCTGTGACTTTACACATCTTCCAACCAAAACCCAACTATCAATCCACCACACATCAGACATACATATCTTCCAACCAAAATTGCCAATATTGTTTTTGACACTTGACCATGCTTAAGCAAATACTTTAAGCAAATACATTAAGCGTGTGAACTATAACAAAAAAAGTGGTTGAAACTTTAATGTCTTCCATATTCATTTACTGCTTTTAGTGCCCTTGCCAGCTGTCTTCTTGCCCTTTCCACCAACTGGTTGAAACTTTTGCCTTTAAACCCCCTAGCAGCACCACCACCACTTCCTTGACTTGGCACACCACTAGTGCTCACAGATGTACTTGGCTGCATAACTAAAATCCAGCAGTTAGCAAGATGGTCTAACAATAGCAAGTAAGAGGAAAAAAATAAACAAAATAGAAGAAAGCAGAGGTGCTTGAGATGGTAAAGAATTCCATGTCTCTTTAGGGGTATGGAAGCTCGGTTTTGAGGATGAAGAGAACCAATTGGCCCTAGATCTAGTTGGAGGTTGAGTTGCTGCCTCAGATCTATTGTTTGGTGCAAGTTGTGATGCAGTTTGACCAAAAACTCTGTATGCAGGCTGAGATCTAGTACTTGGTGGCTGAGATGCAGTTTGAGGTGTTGCAGTCTGCTTTGTTTTTGTAGATTTACTACCTTGTGCCTACAAAGAGGGTAGTACAAGTTACATACACATGAAATACTTGAGGAAATGAATATAGTTCAAAGCATGGAAATACTTACAGCTGCTGATTTAGCAAGTCTATCTCTTCTCTGCCATGGAGTTTCACCAGCGATGCTTGCCTTGTACCCTCTTGCATTATGTCCTTCTTTCTTACACTTCCCACACTTGATTGTCTTGTTCATCCTAGAAACTCTATAAGGGTTCCTTGGCTCTTCAGGATCTCTTTTTCTTTGCTTTGGTGGTCTACCAGGTGGTTTATACACATGAGGAGCAACAAGAGCAGGTTGGTTAGTCTCAACCCACTAAAACTGGCCAGGCATTGGCTGTATTATCTCTTTGTAAGTTTCAGCAAATGTCTCTTTCAAGTAACAAGAATGCACATAGTCCTCCACTTTCTCCAAGTTCTTAACAATAGCAGAGATCCCATGTTTGCAAGGAAGTCCTGTCAAATCCCAAATCCTACAGCTGCATGCTTTCTTAGCCAAGTCAACCACATGTCTCTCACGACTATTATCAACCTTATACATGAAGCTGCCTGCTGGAGTAGCACTGAAAAGGTATAGATTCATGTTTTAACTTCTCTAATTTGTCTTGAATATTAGGACAAACCTTTCTAGTGTATTTTGCTATACCTTTCATCTTTTTGTATTGTTTGGTCATGGGCCTAACTCTGATCCACTCCAACATTGCTAAAATTGGCTTATCCCTAGCTTCTAAGATCATGACATTAAAAGACTCAATCAAGTTATTAGCTAATCAGTCACACAAAGCTCTACTACTAAAGTAAGACTTAGACCATTGTGCAGAGTTGATGTCAGCAAGATACTCCTATGCCTTGACATCCAAATCCTTCATTTACTGCATCATCTCCTTCAAAGAGCCTATGTGGGGCTGCTGCATTGACACTAACTCCATGTGTAGATGACCCATCATCTACATTTCCAAATACATCATCATCAAAATCTGGCCCCTCAAACCCTTCCTCTAACTAATCAAAATCTTGTCCACCACCTCCTTTAGCATCCACATTACCTCCCTCATGTATCTCATGCACATCATCATCATTCTGACCCACCTCATGCACATCATCATCATTTGCTACTTCCTCATTACCAAATGGTTGTTCAACTGCAAATGGCTCCTCACCACCCTCAACATATAGTGTTATCTTATCTGTAGGCCATGCAGCATGAATCTTACACATATAAACTACATCATTATCTCCATTTATAAGCCTTAACCCTTGCTCCAAATTACCTCCAGGAATAAGATAATGAAATCTACTTGTACTAACTGCCCCCACATCAGAACACATATCTTTTATTTCAAAATAACTAAGTTTATCTGGGTCAATATTATCAACAAAAGAAGTATTACCTCCTAAATATACCAAATCTGGGTTCCACACAAACTGGCCACCATGATGAATCTCAAAATTGAATACCAAGTCAGCCATCTGCATATAAAACACAATAAAATAAAGTATGAGATGGGCTTGCATGTGGAAAAGTATTATGTGGTCCTGTGGTCCACACAAAGCACAACACAGAAGTAGACAATATTATTAAAAGTTTTTGTTATGTTTTTGGGAGACAAACCCATGGAAAGGGAAAGCAGAAAAGCAATAATCAATCCTATGGTCCAGTAGCTCCACATTGAAGAATAGAAGCAAAAACCCAATTGCATTGTCCCTTTTTTTCAATTTTTTTTTTATGACAAGCATATTCCTTCTTGGGGTTTTTTAAAGTTATAAATGAAGATGATCAAAGCCTGTAAAGCATACATATAAAAATGAGGCATCTAGTTCTATTGTTAATAAAGACTCAATACCTATATGGATAAAAGTAGTAATAAGAGCAGCACAACATGCACACCTCAGCACACCTCATCAGCTACACCTGTACATTGCATCATTTTTCCACAAATGAGAAACAAGGTCCATTAGTTCACTAGTCCAAGACCTAGAACCAGTCTTGAGCCTTTACTATCATACAAGTCTTTCAGGTTTAGGAATTGGAGTCTCCCTTTGAAAATTAAGCATTTTGAGGCTCTAATAAATTTCAACTCAATGAATTACATGTGGTCTGATTCTTTGTCAAGTGAGGTATGTATGAACCTTGAAATTCTTTTTCTTAAGATCAAACCCAAAATCCAACAAACCCAATCTATTCTTTTTACTTTTTTTGTTTTTTGTTTTGAAAAGTATTATTATTTTTTACTTGCTTCTTTTTATTTAGTTAGTTATGTTTTATCCTGTCTTATTCATTGTTGTGCCTATCTTGCTTGATTCAATTGATATTGAAAAGGCTGCATTTCATCAATACAGACTGGCTCTTAGGGCAAATTGGGTTAGTGATATCTTCCTATTATATAACCTATCTCATAACTGCCACTTGGTTTTCAAGGACTGATTTTAACAACAACAATAAAGTTCTTATCTTATAATGTAATAAAAGAATAAATTGACAACTCCTTCCTTCCAAAATGAATATAAACTAATCTCTTTGACAATTATGATCAGACCTCTTATGGACCACGAGGCATCATTCTTACACACAAATCGTGCAAGACACATGTTGCTTTGTTTTTTACTCGGAAATTTCTTTATCTCGGAAATTTCTTCATCTCGAAAATTTCTCCGACTCTGTAAAAAAAAAATTGGGTTTTTGCTTAACCAGTTCCATGGTTAAGCAAAAACCGAATTTGGAATAAAGAATTTTAAAACCCACTGTGGAAGAAAGAATTTTAAAACCCAATTTAGAACCCTAGATTTCAAAGATTAAAAAGCAAAATCTTGATCTACCTGCAACAGCTGAACAGAGGAGCAATAATCCTGATCTTCCTTGGCTCGGTTTGCATGCACAATCAAATCCCAATTACCTCAAGTGAAGCGAAGCACATTGCACGATGGGAGTGAGTGAGTCTTCCTGCCACAGCTGAACAGATGAGCTGTCTTCCTTGGCTCGGTTTGCATGCACGATGGGAGTGAGTGAGTGAGTGATTTTTGGGAGTGAGAGTTTGTGATTTTTGTGAGCAAGCCGGATGGGAGTGAGTGATTTTTGGGAGTGAGAGTGTTTTGATCTGGATGGGAGTGAGTTTTTACATATTTCTGTGTTAGAGTAACGGTGAGGGAGAGGTGGGTACACAACACATAAACGGTGACAATCACAGGTGGGCAAAATGTCAAAATTTGAACCACAGGTAGGCACATAGAATTAGAGGCAAATCATAGGTGGGCAAAGTGTAATTATCCATTTTGCCCACGTGTAGGCACGCACTGTTCATGAACAGTACTTTTTGTCTCTCAAAGTCAACAAATGTGGGCAAAAAAAAAAAAAAAAAAAAAAAGGAGAAAACGCAATGCTAAGAAATGCAACGCAACAAAACTCACAATCCAAACCAATACATAACTGTTCACGCATTGTTTCGGTACTGTTCACGTACTGTTCATGGGACCCACAGCCACTTTATTCCAAAAAATATTAAAAATGGGTCTCGCGGCACTATTCACACATTTGAAAATTATTTTGCTACAGTGTTTTCAGCAATAATCATCAGTTTTCAGCAACAATAAGTTATATCCAAACGGACCCATAGTCGAGAGTAGAAAAAAGTGAGGGGTAATAGTTGAGAGTAGAAATTGGAAGTAGAGTGACCAACCGATAGTGACTCCAAACTTAGAGATTGAAAAATGCATTTTAGCCTAAAATTAATTACGAGTTTTTTTTTTTTTTTTCTTGATTCATAGTGAGAGAGTGGGAGAGAGAAAAAATAAATAAATGAAGAAAAGAGGTATCCATGGATTCCATCCATATAAGATTCATATCCATACTTTTGAATTCATAACAATGCCTTAGTACTAGTATTAGTATTTGTGGTGCTAAAAAACTAAATTTCTATTTTTAACACCACAAACTACAAAATTGAAGTTGCATTGGTGGGGAACTAAAGCCATAAATTTTGGCTTCAAAGATACATCTATGCTGTACACTGTACTCAAATGTAAAAAAAAAAAAAGTTATGTTCACACCGGTCAGATTATTTAATTATTTTCTTTTCTTTTCTTTTTCCTCCTCCTTTCTCGTTTCTGCCCGTTGCTCTTCAGACTCAGTTCCTCGCATTCCATTTCTAGGTTCTGCTCCCTTCTTCCTCACAACAACAATAACAACCTCTGCACAATTCCTAAGAGACCTAGTTCTCTCACCATGGTCTCTGCCAAAGGCTACAAAATGAAAACCCACAACCTCGCTTGCCCAGCCGCCCAACTCGCCGATCTCGCCTGCCCACTCTTCGTCTCATTCTCTTCTTGCCTGCCCAGCGCTGACCTCGCTGATCTCTCTTCTCCCTTTCATTTTTTTCTTTCTTCCTCCACTCCTCACCGATCTCGCCTAAGTTTTTTCTTTCTTTCGCCGATCTTGCCTGAGTTTTTCTTTTGTGGTTGTGGGTTGATTTTCTTGGCTTGGGATTATTGGTGGTGGTGGTGAGATTCATATTTATGGGATTGGAAGTTCAGGTATACGTGGGTTTTTTTTGGTGGCTGTGAGTTGATTTTCTTGGGTAGTTGTGGGCTGATTTCTGTGGTTGTGGTGGTGGTAGAAGTAGGTTGTGGATAGTGGTGGTGGTGGTGGTGGTGGTGGTGGACTGTGTGAAGTGATGGTTGACCGATGATGGTGGTTGTGATTATTCTTTATTGGCGTGAATATCTATATTACTATCTAAGTAGCTATACTTGTTTGGATTGAATATTTTTAAGTAGAGTAAAACTTAGTAAAAATGTTTTTTTAATTTACATGTAAAACACCATCTAAAAAGTAGGACCACTCTCACAGTTTCAAACTCAAAATTGGCTGAAATAACTGATCCCAAAATTCCCAATAACAATTAGATCCTTCATTGCCCAACTACAACCGTACGGCTCCAAATTTCTATCCGCTACTTTTCTTATGCAATTGAAAACTATCTGCAATAAGGCTGTAACGTGACTGCAACGAAAAAATGTTCTTGGATTTATTGAGAGCGAGAATGGACCAAGGGAGGCGAAGAATCAAAACAGAACACAAAAGGTCATTGTTTGAATTAAAATTTTTCTTTTTCTTTCTTTTTTTTCCTTTTACAGATTATGTAAATTTTTGGGTCTTATTGTATTTTTGCTATTCGTTGTTTTACACTTTTACTATAGGCTTTCATGATGATAGTGATGAAGTGACATGCGGGTGGCTAGAATTACTGATTCGTGGTGATAGAGGTAGTGGTATGGACATGTTGCAATCCTCTGACCCAAGAATAAAAACCTTGCAAGAGAATTCAATCATTTCTTTCAATGCAGCCTTTAAAATATCTCATGAGTCTTTGTTTTGGAGCAACAAATCACCGGTTGTGGAGATGAGCAAAAGCAATTTGCAAAAGCGTCTCTCCTTTTTAGTATGGTAGGGTTTTTTTTTTTTTTTTTTTTTTTTTTTTTTTTTTTTTTTTCAATTTGCTATAGGGATGAATTTCGTGAATTTCTATAATTTCTTTTCACTTTCACGTTGTTATTGTTTCTTTAGATTACTGCATGCTATTGTGATTGATGAAACCCACAATTCGTTCGATAAATTGTGGTGAAAATTGCTTCTAAATAATAGACTAACTTTTAGGGGTAAAAACCTACACCCTTAAATATATCTTTCTTTTTTTATAAGTCCCTTAAATATATCTTATATTTGATAGTTTAAAATGTTACTTCATTTTGAATTTTAAAATTTTAAAAATTGGTAAAATTTAATCTAATCCAAAATTTTAATTTTTTAAAAAAAATAATGTTTTAAGTATTTTTATTCTAAAATTTTGCCTATTATTTAGAAGTAATTTTTTCCATGATTTTATACTTTTGCAATGCACGTGCCCAGATGCTTTTTTATTTTTTGGGTAAGAGTTAATTTAGAACATTTATTATAATTTGGGATTACTACATTTTCTAATCACCAAAAAAAAAAAAAAAAACCTAAGGGTGTGATGAAAAATTATTTCACTACACATAATAATCATCACACCTCTAGGTTTTTTTTTTGGTGGTTGGAAAATGTAGTAATCCCAAATTATAATAAATGCTCTAAAAATAGAAGAGTCTCTAAGCACGCACGTGAGCGCGTGCTTAGAGGCTAGTATTATTTTAATATAATTGACATATTATTTTATGAGTTATTTATTGTATATATTAACATGATTTAGAAAGTTAGTTATTGCTTTTTTTCCTGTCAAAAATACTCATAAATTAATTAACCAACAACTTAAAAATAGGATTAATATAGTAAATTGGAAAAAGTAAGTTAGTTATTTTTTTTTTTATTGTCAAAAATACCCCTACCTAAACTTAAAAATTGGATTAAAATAGTAAATTAACAAAAATAATAAATTCCTACTTCTACGTTAAAATGCCTTCATTCTTCTAATAAACTCATACTTTTACGTTGATTTAAATTCTTACTTCTACTCACTAACTCCCTACAAAATAGGATTACTTTTTTGTTAGTTTTAAAACTCCCCCAATCTACAAAACTCACCCCATGTGTTCATTTTTTTTTTTTACTTCATCATGATGTATTTGTTTCTTCTGTCCTCCTTTTTTTTCAATTTTTTTTTTAATTTCATTACACCCTTAGGGTTTTTTTTTTTAATTGGAAAAAGTAGAAATTCCAAATTATAATAAATACAAATTATTAATCTTTACCCAAAAAATAGAAAAGCCTCTAAGCACGAGCATGTGCTCAGAGGCTAGTATTATTTTATTGTGTTGAAAGTTAAAATAAAACTATTGATGTTGAGCGTTTTGTAAAGTGATGTGATAAAATAGTTTTTTGTAGTGCCAAATTACTAAATTTATAGCCTCACTAATGTGGATGCTCTAGTAATAAATTTACAAATAATAATAATAATATATAACCGAAATCTTTGATTTTTTTTTTTAAACTCCTACATTTTTACACATCAGCATTATTTTAATAATAATAATAAAAAATCTGATTTTATATTTCTAAAACCAAAAAAAAAAAAAAAAAAACACAAAGTCTGATTTTATATTTGTAAAACCCCATACATTAATGCAAATAAAACTGAAGCCTTTGACTTTTTTTTTTTACAGCTTTCACATTTTTACACATCAGCATTATTTAAATAAAAAAACAAAAATTCTGATTTTATATTTCTAAACTTGATTAAAAAAAAAAAAAAAAAAAACACAAAGTCTGATTTTGTATTTGTAAAACCCTATACATAAATGCAAACAAAGACCCACGACCAAACCTGGTCCCGATGATAATGATATTACAATATGGAGTGTGAGTTCTCTAAGTGCAAGAGGTCTAGAGAGGAGGATGCTGAGTTTCAATGCAGCACAAAGAAGGTCAAGGAGTCGTCCATAGCTCCTGCTTTTGGGGCCAACGTCTCCTATAAGGACAAGCTTGTAGGGGAGATGCCTGGAGCTTTTGCTCAGGCATTTAATCTTAGTTCCGAGGAGGAATATGTTGAGGAGCTAAGGATGGATGTTGAGGGCCTTAATAAAGGGTTACAAGTAGTTAAGCAATCCCTTGAGACGAGGAAGCACATTAGATCAAAGTGGGCACATGCCCTCATAGTCAAAGTTTTTGGAAGATCAGTGGGCTTTCACTTCCTTCGTAATAGAGTAATGAGCCTTTGGAAGCCAGCGGGAAGGCTGGATTGTGTAGACCTAGGAAAGGACTACTTCCTTATAAGGTTTGGCCTAGTGGAAGATTACAACAACGTCCTAAAAGGTGGACCTTGGTTTATCGGGGAGCACTTCCTGTCCATTCGACGATGGGAATCGAATTTTAAACCGACTAATGCATCGTGTAGCCTAGTGGCTATTTGGAGCAAATTTCCCGAGCTTCCATTTGAGTATTACGAACTTGATGTCCCTAAGGAGATTGGAAATGCCGTCGGTCTGGTCTTGAGGATCGATTCAAACACAGCGTCCGAGGTGAGAGGTCGGTATGCTAGAGTTTGTGTCCAGATCGATCTTAGCAAGCCTTTGATAAATCAAATTCTTTTGGAGGGTTTGATTCAGGAAATCCAATATGAGGGGCTCCGTTCGTTATGTTTCTCGTGCGGGAGAGTAAGCCATCACAGGGAAGGATGTCCTTACACGATTAAAGCCCAGCCAACGAAGGCCCATGTGGTGGCGGATACCATGAATATGGAAGATGGGAACACATGTGAGGGAAACCAGCTTTTGCAGGAGGCGGGAAATGCGGAAGAGGAAGGAACGTCAAATCCTTATGCGCAATTTCTCGAAGGCATCGCCCACTAGGTCTGATCGTGGTGTGGCTCGAAAGGCAGAGGGAAGTTCGAGGAGAAAAGGATGGCGTGATGATGGTGCTATGGGCAATAGCAAAAGAGATGTTCTATTGACTAGCAGGCCGCCGGCTCTACCCAGCAACCTCATTAGTCAATCCGTGATGTAAATCAATCCTCGCTTTTTTCCTTTGAATTTAGCAGTGAAGGCTCTTTGCAGAGTTCAAACTCGGATGGGAAAGCGTTCCTAGTGGGGAAAAGAGTCAAGGCTAAGGGCAAAATCTCTTCTTCTGTGAAGGAAAATATCAACGGCAATCATCATGGAAGCAGGGTAGAACACACTGGTGGGGGATTTTCCAGCAAAAGAAAGTGATGATCTTGTCAACGAAGATGCTATTGCAAATAAAAGCCAATCCAACTATGATTTGGGGCTGGTACGACAAGGACGAGATGGAGGCCTGGGTTCATATCTTTCTGGTGATGCTAGTAAGCCTAAAGGAGGGCTCTTTTCCCTTGACGAATCCGGTGTGGATGGAATGGGACCACCCCTAGTGGATATTTCCATCAGACAAACCAACGAAGGCAGAGGCAATGATTTTCGGTTGGAGAGCTTTATCGCCGCTATCTCTGGAGCGAAGCTTGAACGAATTAAGCTTAGTGGAAGATATAAAGGAAAAGAAAATTTGGATTGCAGAGATAAGGGTAGTGAGGTGTTGGGGAAACGAGATTTCCAAGGTAGTGGTTAGGGTAAGCTCCCCTTTCCTCAGCTCCAATCTACTGATCAGCTCTCAGGAGCAACCATTAAGGATCCTGGAGCACATGATGATTGTGGTGAAAGGGGTACAAATGCCCAGGAAGCAGTTGAGGGAGATGGGATAGAGATTTCTGAGCAGGTCGGAGGCCTCGAATCTGCATGAGCTAGAGCCTGCAAACCTATCAAATTTCCCAATGAATATCGTCTTTTGGAATTGTAGGGGGACCTTGAACCTCTGCTTTCATAGTGTTTTTTCGGATTTGTTGAATAGACATTCTCCTGCAATTGTTGTTATTACGGAAACGAGAGTAGGTGGAGAAAGGGCAAAAGCCATCACGGATAGGCTCCCATTTGATGGAGCGATCCACGCCGATACTATTGGCTACTTTAGAGGTATCTGGTTGCTATGAAATTCGGATGTTGTGGAAATTCTTGCTAAGACAAAATAGGAAATACATGTCATAGTTAAGGTAATTGACTCTAACCTTACCTGGCTTTTACCTTCCATTTATGCAAGTCCTAGATTAGCTGAACATAAGCTTTTGTGGAATAATCTAACGTTTATTGCTAGTATGCATCAACTTCCCTGGCTCATGGTAAGGGATTTTAATGAGCTTCTGTCTTGCAATGATAAACAAGGGGGAAATCCTTTGAATCCCGGGAGAGTTCAACTGTTCAAAGATTGCTTGGATGCTTGTGGGATGGTGGATTTGGGTTTCCATGGGCCCAAGTTTACGTGGGTCAATAAAAGAGAGACGAGCCGATTCATTCAAGAAAGGCTAGACATGGGTTTTGCGAATTGTGATTGGAGGGAATTGTACCCTGAAGCCTCAATTCATCATTTGGCCTGAACCCACTCAGATCATTGTCCAGTTTTGCTCAGTTTGGAAGCCCCCAATGGCACTAGATTTTTTAGACCTTTCCAGTTCCAGCCCATGTGGATGTCACACCCGACCTTCCTTGAATTTGTCTCTAATACTTGGGCTGAGGACTCGGGCCTCAAACCCAATGTAGAGAATTTTACAAGGGATGTCACATCCTGGAATAAAGAATTTTTTGGTAATATTTTTCATAAGAAGAGTAGGGTAGAAGCTAGGCTATGTGAGGTTCAGATCAGCATTGTGAACCAACCCAGCGAGGCATTGCTCTGACTTGAGAATTAGCTGCAAAAGGAGTATTTGGATATCCTCAAGCAAGAGGAAGAGTATTGGTTGGTGAAATCCAGGTAGACTTGGCTAATCCAGGGGATAGAAACACTAAGTTTTTTCACATCTCTACTCTGATCAAAAGGAAGAGGAATATAATTTCATGCCTTTAAGATAATCAGGGTAATTAGGTCTGTGATGAAAATGAGGTTGCAGAGTTAATCAAATCTGGCTTTATTAATCTATTCTCTTCAGAGATCGTTAGTGTTCCTAAGAATGTTTGGGAAATCCCACGTTGGCTAAAAGCCCTTGATCAAGAAGAAGCAAATAAGGTGGTAGCCGAACCTACCAGTAGAGAAATTAAGGAGGGGTTGTGGAGTTTAAAGCCTCTAAAAGCCCCAAGGCCCGACGGATTGCATGCTGGTTTTTTCTAGGCCTACTGAATGTTGTGGGGGATACATTATCAAGGAAGTAAAAGATATCTTTGCTAGTTTTGTCATGCCAGCCCACCTAAATGAAAATTTGATCACCTTGATCCCTAAGAGACCTGGGGCTGATTGCTTGGCAGCCTTCAAACCAATTAGTCTCTACAACACTGTGTATAAAATAGTGACGAAGATCATAGTGAAGAGGTTAAGACCCATGCTACCTAACATTATCTCTCCCCTCCAAACGGCCTTTGTTCCTGGTAGATTTGGATTGGACAACATGATTATTGCCCAAGAGATCATTCACACCATAAGTGGGATGAGAGGGCAAGCGGGTTACATGGCCATCAAAATAGTCCTGGAGAAAGCATACGACAGATTGGAGTGACACTTTATTAGAGACATGCTTCATCTTTATAAGTTTCCTGAGTCTCTCATCAAATTGATTTTGAGCTGTGTATCCACCTCATCTATCTCTATGCTTCTTAATGGTGGGAAGTTGGAATCCTTTTTGCCTTCTTGGGTTATTAGATAGGGTGACCCATTGTCTTCATACCTCTTTATCATATGCATGGAGATGTTGGGGTTCTTGATTGATATGAAGTGTGAAGAAAAGCGATGGGATCCTATCAAAGCTTCTAGAAATGGATCGGCCTTCTCCCATTTATTCTTTGCGAACAATCTGGTGTTATTTGCAAAGGCTGACATGAAAAATTGTTGCAATGTGAAGGAAACTCTAGACACCTTTTGTGACCTCTCTGGATAGAAGGTAAGTTTGGCTAAGTCAAAGGTATATTTCTCCCCAAATATTAGTCATGAGTAGCATGAAGAGATGTGTGATGTGTTGGGCATGAGATCTATTCCCAACCTCGGCAAATATTTGGGTTTTCCCCTTAAGCACCCAGGGTCAAATTCCCAAGATTTTAACTTTGTTATTGAACGAGTCCAAAACAAGCTTTAGGGGTGGAAAGCAAATCTGCTGAGGGTGCTTCGTACTCAATCAGTGACCTCAACCATCTTTTTGTATTTGATGCAAGGCTGCTTTTTGCCTTCACGAGTCCTAAATAGCCTAGATAGATTGAATCGAAATTTTATCTTGGGGTCATCAGAGGAAAAGAAGAAAATGCATATGATTAGTTGGGAGAAAGTAATAAAACCCAAGGCAAGAGGGGGATTGGGCATTCAAAATGCCAAGGGGAGGAACCTTACATTGGCCGCGAAGCTATGCTAGAGAATGGAGAACTCTGAGAATGCAGGGTGGGCTGAGGTTCTGAAAAAGAAGTACAAATCAAGGACTCACAACAGGAAGGGAACACACTCATGTGTTTGGTTTGCCATAAAAAAGGGTAAATCTCTCTATGAAAAAGGATCCAAATGGCTCATTGGGAATAACAGCCTGCTTAGTTTCTAGCATGACAGATGGCTTAATAAAGGGCCAATTTGATCTCTGGTGGAGGGCCCCCTAAATAGAGGGGAAGAAGAGTTAAAGATGACTAACATGATGCTAAATGGTAGCTGGTCCATTGACAACATCTCCTTTGAGTTTCCTGTTGATGTGCTGAAGGCCATTAGAGCCACTCCAATTCGTAGAGCAGCCAGGAGAGTAGATCAACACTGCTGGGTTTCGAGTGTAAATGGTGATTTTGAATCTAAAAGTGCTAATTTGTTAGCCATCAACGAAGACTTAAGCACTCCAGATTTTGCAGGAAAGTGGATCTGTAAACTTAATACCCCGCTAAAGATTAAATATTTTCTTTGGAAATTCTATCATCATAGTTTGCCTGTAAATGCAGTCCTTGAACATAGAGGAATTGAAGGTCTAGGGGGCTGTGGAAGTTGCCAGGATCCCAATGAAGCCATCTCTCATGTGCTAAGAGACTGCCCTAAGGCCCAATCCTTCTGGAGACAAGCAAATTGCCCCTCATCATTGTGGCAATCCTTCTCAGGGGACCACTTCACCTGGATACACACAAATTCAACTATTAAGTTGATGGGTGGGGAAAAGGACAACCCGTGGTGTACCTTCTTCCTAATGGACATTTGGAACTTATGGTTGCAGAGAAATAGGAAGATATTTGGGCAGTATAATCCAAACTTTGTGTTGCTGACCCAAGGAAAGTGAAGAACAGGAACCCAAGATTGGTGAGATGGCTGAAGCCCCCGATGGCTAGCTGAAGCTTAATACAGATGGCTCTTTCATAACTTCTATTGGGCTGGCTGGAGGAGGTGGGCTTATCCGAGACTCAAGGGGACAGTGTATTGGTGGTTTTGCTAAAGTCTATGTAGTCAATTCTAACTTAGCAATAGAACTATGGGTGTTGAGGGAAGGTTTATCGTTTTGTGTTGAGATGTAGGCCCAAGCTGTGGAAGTAGGGCTTGATGCCATTGCAGTAGTGTCTTTAATTTCAAGCAATGCCAGCACTAATGGAGATTTTTTTTGTTCTTGTGGATGATTGCAGGGACTTGCTGCTGCAAATGCCTCAGGTTAAGGTCTTGCACAGCTTTAGGGAGGCTAATTGCTGTGTCGATGCACTTGCTCGCATGGGATCATCAAGATGTGATATGGAGATCTCCTTTGTAACCCCCCCTCCCCCGCTTATTCCTCTTTCGGAGTCTGATGCTTTGGGATTGTATTGTTTAAGATTTTGTACAGCCTCGGCTGATAACTATGTTATTTAGTTTTTAATGATATTTCCCAGTTTACCAAAAAAAAAGAGACCAAACCTACTCCCCAAACCACTGATCTACACCTCCTTCCTCCAAAACAAAGACCCATGGCAAAAAAAGATTGAATTTTGATCAAAACTATAAAGGCAAAGTAAAAAACTTTGAAACAAACAGAATTTCTACTGCTTTATTTATTTATTTGGGTAGGTAGAGGAAATCTGATGATGGGCTTTGTTGGTGATAGAAAGAGATATTTGAATGACCATTTTGAACAATTCAAAAACTACAAGATGGGATTTGTCTAATTTCCTACAAGCTTGAGTACGAGTCCTCCATGACTAGCGATCGCACATCAAATTCAACGTTTTTTTTTCCTCTTTATATTATATAGATTTATGTTGCTGTTAATTGTTTAATTAAATTTTTTGTAGATGATATAGTGCAATTTGAAAAAGCTTGCCCCTTTTTTTCACCATTGTTTTTTGAAGACGTTTGATTGCTTTTGGAAAGCAAAAGGATTTTCCTTTTTAGCGAGATATTGCATGGTCAATCCAAACTAAATGATATAGTGAAATTTGAAACTAATTCAAATTTCTTTATGGATCATTTTGAAGTTTTTTCTTCACTTCTATCAATGTTCAATTGTAGTGTGCTTAGTTTAGGTGCATTTTTTTTTGGGTGTATTCATGCGGTAAAATATTCTTTTCATTCCCATTTAGAACATGTACACCATGTGTTTGACAAAAAGTCTCACTCAAAATTGAAACTTACTGTTAGGACATATGTGTTCACATGTTAGGAACATATGTCATATTTTATGTAAATTGGCTAATCCTTTGACAAAACGCACTCTACTTGTAATTGGGTAGTTCTAGGTGTTTTTAATACTTCAAGAAACAATGTTTCAAGATCAAGTGTTGAAGTCATCAAGTCTGTCCAAGAAAAATCAAGTTGAAGTGCAGAATTTTTAAAGCTCGACACCTACCTCGACACTTGCTAGCTGTCGAGAATTACAAAGTCAGAATTCCAATCTGATTTTCTTGGGATCCGTGAATGTGTTTTTGGGCCTTCTTTTCTTCTAACCCTAAACATATTTAAGGAGTGTTTTAAGAGCCGTCAACATAGACACAAGTTGCATAAGCATTGAGCAATCCTTGTTCAAGCAAATTGTGCTCTAAGACGAAGTTCTTAACCTAGGTCATCTTCTTCAAGAAGTTGCTGTGTATTGTGCACCTTAGGGTTTTGTGACCAAGCATCTTCCTGATCTTCATGCATAAGATGATCTGAAGAACTCTGCAGCCAACCTCTCATTCTAAAGTTGGTGTTTGAAGTCGCGTACTGGGATCCGCGCATCTGGTTAGTCACGTACTTGGGAGCCGTGCATCAAAAGGGGGAACTGTCGCTACAGATCAAGTCCAATTGGGTATTGGGGTAAGGGTTCAACTGTAGGTTGGTAAGGTACTTGGGATTCCTTATTTGTAACCGCTTGATTTGATAATAGTGGAGTTTCGGGAGTGGTGACCTGAAAATCACCCGGTGGGGTTTTTGCCGTTAGGGTTTTCCCCATTCGTGAACAAATCACCGTGTCTTTTATTTTCCGCTGCATATTTTGTTATTCGGTGATTTGTTTGTGCTGCCACGTATTTGCATGTTAAATTAATTAATTAATAACTTGACTAAATTAATTAATTAGTTTAAATCACAAGGGGTCATTCAATTTGTGGCCTATCAAGTGGTATCAGAGCGGGCACACTCTGATTAGTTATTAATCTTTGCTGTGATTGATCCATTGACCCCTGTTTGTCATGGATAGAGGACAATCTCTTATTATACCTCCTTTATTTGATGGGACTAACTATGCCTACTGGAAAGTACGCATGAGAGCTTTTTTGCAGTCCTTAGATGAGAAGGTATGGCAAGCTGTGGAGATTGGCTGGACAAAGCCAAAAGAAGCGCCGGCTGATTGGGATGAAGCCAAGATCAAGGCGGCGAACTTCAACAGCAGAGCGCTGAATGCTCTATTTAGCGCTGTCACCAATGAGGAGTTCAAGAAGATATCCTCAACAGAAACTGCCAAGGAGGCGTGGACCATCCTCCAGACAACCTATGAAGGAACAAAGGCTGTCAAGGATTCAAAGCTACAGAGGCTCACTACTAGCTTTGAAGAAATTAAGATGGAGGAGGATGAGTCGTTCGATGAGTTCTATGCCAAGCTGAAAGACATAGTGAACTCAGCCTTCAATCTTGGGGAAACCATCCCCGAACCCAAGGTTGTAAGGAAGGTGCTCAGATCTCTACCTGAGAGATTTCATGCCAAAATTACGGCTATTGAAGAATCAAAGGACATTGATAAAATTCCTTTGACTGAGCTGGTTGGGAACTTGCAGACCTACGAGCTAGGGCTATCAAGAATAGGCAAGTCAAGCAAGGGCAAGAGCATGGCCCTGAAGGCGAAGAGCAGTGATACAGATGAGTCTTCCGATGATGAAGATTCCAAGATGAAGTTCTACATACGAGGCAGTTCAAGAAGTTTATGAAGAATGCCAATGGGAGGAGCTTCGACAAAAACCGAAGGCAATCCGGCTCTTCATAGTTCAAGAGCCAAGACAAAGGAAGAAAGGATGCCAAGGATGGCGGTCAGTACACTGTTCCGGCAGGACCAAAGTGTTTTGGGTGTCACGGGTTTGGACACATGAAGAATGAGTGTCCTACTTATCTGAAGAGCATTGGGAAGAGCAAGGCTCTAGCTACAACCCTTAGTGACACTGAGCCTGAAGATGATTCCGATGATGAGGATGACGGAATCCTAAATGCTTTCACAGCTTCAGTCAATTCTACTGATGGGATTGTTGAAGAAGAAGAAGAAGAATTGGTGGACACTGAATGTGAAAAGATGGATGACAAAGATGATATCCATTCAGCCTATGAGAAGCTTTACAAGCTCTCTGAAAAGCATGAGAAGTTATACAGGCTGGCCACCAAGAAGCTCAGTGATGTGGAACTCGATAGAGAAGAATTGTCCACAAAGTTTGATGAGGCGAATCAAACTATTGGTGCACTGAGGTTTGAGAATAACTTCCTGGCTGAGAAGACCAAGAAGCTTGAAGCAGAGCTGATTCAAGTCAGAGCTCAACTGGAAAGGACTTCAAGTGCAAAGCTTGATGAGATGCTCAGCAACTAGAAATCTGCTTCAGATCGAACAGGTTTAGGGTATGGTCTTTCTATCTCTAACTCTGCTTCTACTAGTTCTACTGTTTTTGTTCCTCCTGCTAATACTGATAAAATTGAGAACACTGATGTTAAAACTGATTTAGCTAGTGAGAACATAGACAAGGGTAAATCCATCTTAGGAGCACCCCCTAAGTTAGAAAAGAAAGATGCTAAACTCCCTAGGGATAAGAAGGCTAACTCTTAGAAGCCTAAACAAAAGAAGCAGCATCTCTGTTATCATTATGGAGCTGCTGGTCATACTCGACCTAATTGCTACAAGTGGCTAGCCACCCAACAGAGCAACAGTATGACAGCATCTAGAAGCCAAAGTCAGCTTCAATCCTCTCTTGCTCCTCTTGGAGATCTTCTGAAAGCTATCATGTTCCTTTCGAACTTGAACGGTTACAATTCTTCCCCCTCACCGCCGGTTCAAGGTTTTAATCAAAGGAAAGGCTCTTCCAAGGAGTGGAAGAAAAAGGACTCAAAGTGATTTCATCACTTTCTTTTCCCTTTTTATTCTTCTTATTTGTTGCATTGCATGTGTGTTTTGCATTTTTAATTGAGTCAGTCTAGTTTTATGCATTGTTTTGCTTTGTTAACATGTTTTTGTGTGTTTACTTTCAGTTTTGTTTATTTTGTTTTTGATATAAAAATAAAAAAAAAAAATTTGAAAAATTGAAAAAATACAAAAACAGTGTGTGTTTTGTGTACTTTGGTACTTGTGTACCTTAGATGGCCAATGAAACAAAGTTGTCTAAACTTTGTATCTCTTGTAGCTTAGATGAGCATCTTGATGCACAACTAAGCAAGTGAGCTTTGTGCCTCGTGTTTGTGATGAGTAAGATTAGGTTATTTCTTAGACTTAACACTCATATCACTCTTTTTGACGGGTAGGACTAGAAAATCCTAAGAGAAAGGCATAAATAACCATCTCACCACTGTTGCCCGCCAATCATTAATGACATCTGTATGCTTCGGCGTAGCAAAAGTGTGATGTCAATGACATTTGTGTGCTTAGGCATAGCAAAATTGAAATGTCAAAATATCAATGGGTATTTCTTTTCTTGCTCATAAACCCATGTATGATATGCTTAAAAAGAAAATATGCAAAGAAATAAAAAGCAAAAAGATTAAAATGCTTTTAAAATGGTTGCAAGCGTGTATTCTAGGAGATGTGGGAGTTATAGGATGTACCTCGAAGGTGATAGTCCCCATCAAACAGTTATGATTGTGTGTGAGTTAAAGTTATTTTCTCATATCTCAGATCGTCATAACATGTATACACATATGCAATCTTGCGATGTTTTTCACACACAACACACAATATTCTTTGCTACTTTTGATACATGTGCATGTACAATGTGATTTGGCCATCACAAAGGTTTACATGTGCTTTTGTATGCTCACTAAACTGTCATGACTTATTTTTGAAATATAAAATTTGTTAGACTTGTTTAGTGTGTGTGTGTGTTCTTGGGAGATCCATGTGCTTAAATTTTCATTGAGAGATGATTTTTGAGAGCTTTTCATGTTGGTTGGATCATGGTTGAGGTGCATGTCATGATTGCATTCATGTCTGTGTTTTTCACTTCTCGAAAAACTGCATTTCATTGTTGGCTCGACATCTCCTCGACACCTCCTCGATACCTGGTCAGCTGTCGAGCCTCTAAAGCTTTTTCTTATCGCAATCTCGACACTTCCTCGACACCTGGTGGATCGATCGAGATTCTCTCTGTCTGCTCGATACCTTCTCGACACCACGTCGATCGATCGAGCTTCTGATGTTGGATGAGCTGTTTGGTACCTCGATACCTCCTCGATACCTCAGCTGTCGAAGGCAAAACTTCTCGACACCTTCCTCGATAGCACTCTCGACACCTCTCGATACCTCTGCTGTCGAGACTTACTGAAGGTCCTACATAAGCCTCGATTGCGATTTTTCTCTCATTTCTCGATCTCTCTTCGATCTGTCCGAGGCAGTTCACTTCTAGAGCACTTTTCTTCAATCCAATCTCGATCCCAAGTGATTTTTCAGCCTTTCTTGCTTCAAATCAAGTGGTATGATCTTATTTTTCTTTGTTTTTCATGCATTTCATGTTTTGAAACTTAGGTTTTGGGATTTTCTTTGAAAACTTTGGGTTTTTCAAAATCATTGTGTTTTTATTGAAATTTTGGGTTGGGTTTTCAATAAAAAGTGTTTAAAATGTCATGCATTGCATTCCATGTGCATTAGAATGATATTTTCATGCATTTAGATGTGTGATTCTTGAATGTGTGCTGCTAGGATTGGATTGGGCTGAGCCCATGATGCTTTTTATGTTTGCATGTCACATGATCATGCATTCCCATGCATACGTCCATTTTTGTTCAAGATATTGCCATATTTGAACTGTTTGGGACTTTTCTGATTGTCTCCCTCTCTATCTCTTTTCTTTCTTTTACGTTAGTTGCATCTATGGCACCTAAACGTAAATCCACTCCGGCTCGGAACCCTCTGCGTTCTGGAGCTTCTTCATCATCTGATTCTGCTCCTCATAACCTTCGGTTCCGTGATGGAGATGCCTACAAGGCATTTACTGAGAACTTTTCTAAACGAGGTGTTCATTCGGAACGCCACGTTGTTCTGGCGGACTTCGCCGACACTGACCTTCCCTCTGTCATTCACAGTAGGGGATGGGAGTCACTGTGTGACGTCCCGGTCACTTGTCCTCTCGTGCTGATTCAGGAGTTTTACTCCAACATGCACGGGATTGATCGTTCAGTACCTCTCTTTTTCACTCGCGTTCGAGGTACGCGCATTGCTGTCACACCGCAGCTGGTTGCGGATGTGCTTCATGTTCCTAGGATAGAGTTTCCTGACTATCCTACTTGTGAGCGACTGAGGACTGTGTCCAGGGATGAGCTCATTTCTGCTTTTTGTGAGCGCCCTTCTGAGTGGGGTGAGCATATGTACACATCATGTAGACCTTTTGCTAAAGGTCCTAGATTCCTTAACATGGTGATGACATTTGTACTTCATCCTCTCTCCCATTATAACTCTATCACAGAGCCTCGTGCTCGTTTCTTGCTTTCTCTACTTGAGCATCTCACGATAGATTTTTCTTCCCACTTCATTTTCTCTATCATAGATGTTCATTTAGATGCGGCGTCCCGTGATAAGCTTATCTTTCCTTCCGCTATCACGAGGATTCTACGCCATTTTTCCATCCCTTTCCCCGTGTCCGACCACTTCACACACATCTCTGCCATAGATACCGCTACCGTAAAACGTAGCCAGGCACAGTTCAGGGCGAGACAGCCGGATTCCACTCCGCCCTCCCGTTCGGCTCCATCCAGATCTGCTCCATCTACATCGACTTCTCTTCCTTCCTCCAGCGATGTATCTCTTGGAGACATTATGGCGCAGCTGCAGCGCATGGATGCTCGCCTTGATACACTCACCACTGAGTTGTATCAGGTGAACGTTCGTGTTGGTCGTATTGCACGACGGCAGGCGACCATGGGTGGTTTTGCATCTGAGGCTTCTCCTCCACCACCTCCTCCAGTTGCTTCAGATTCTGATACTGAGGATGATGATGATGATGATGGTGATGACGATGATGCTTCTGATGATGATGATGGAGATGCTAGCTCTACTGATGAGATGTCTACATGACACTCTACCCTTTGTCACTCGTGACAAAAAGGGGGAGTAGTTTTGGGATTATGAGAGTAGTCATCTTAGGGGGAGAGTTAGTATAGGACATTTTTGATAGGGGGAGTGTTTATACTTTTTGAGGGATGTAGTGAGGCTTTAGATGTATCTTTTCTTTTCATTCTTTATAGATACATTGGTCTTGTATATCAGTTTACATACATTGTACTTATATTTCTCTATATGTGGATGTATGTTTCTTATTCACCTATCTCTTCATGTGTTGTTTCTTTTCTTTCTTTATACACATGTTCTTTATATTTGTATGCAATCTAGTTAATTCTGTTTCATACAAGATGCCTTGATGAGTTTTGTTTAAAAGTGTTTCAGAAATACAGGTTGTCAAAGTCTACTTGCCATAAACTCTCTTTTTGCAAAGTTCTTCAAGAGTTTGTGTTAGGATAGATTTTATTGTATGTAACAAGTGAATATGAGTTGAGTGATTTATGACTTCTCTCATATGTTCATTTGTTTGTTGTGGTTTTGTCACGGATTGCCAAAGGGGGAGATTGTTAGGACATATGTGTTCACATGTTAGGAACATATGTCATATTTTATGTAAATTGGCTAATCCTTTGACAAAACGCACTCTACTTGTAATTGGGTAGTTCTAGGTGTTTTTAATACTTCAAGAAACAATGTTTCAAGATCAAGTGTTGAAGTCATCAAGTCTATCCAAGAAAAATCAAGTTGAAGTGCAGAATTTTTAAAGCTCGACACCTACCTCGACACCTGCTAGCTGTCGAGAATTACAAAGTCAGAATTCCAATCTGATTTTCTTGGGATCCGTGAATGTGTTTTTGGGCCTTCTTTTCTTCTAACCCTAAACATATTTAAGGAGTGTTTTAAGAGCCGTCAACATAGACACAAGTTGCATAAGCATTGAGCAATCCTTGTTCAAGCAAATTGTGCTCTAAGACGAAGTTCTTAACCTAGGTCATCTTCTTCAAGAAGTTGCTGTGTATTGTGCACCTTAGGGTTTTGTGACCAAGCATCTTCCTGATCTTCATGCATAGGATGATCTGAAGAACTCTGCAGCCAACCTCTCATTCTAAAGTTGGTGTTTGAAGTCGCGTACTGGGATCCGCGCATCTGGTTAGTCACGCACTTGGGAGCCGTGCATCAAAAGGGGGAACTGTCGCTACAGATCAAGTCCAATTGGGTATTGGGGTAAGGGTTCAACTGTAGGTTGGTAAGGTACTTGGGATTCCTTATTTGTAACCGCTTGATTTGATAATAGTGGAGTTTCGGGAGTGGTGACCTGAAAATCACCCGGTGGGGTTTTTGCCGTTAGGGTTTTCCCCATTCGTGAACAAATCATCGTGTCTTTTATTTTCTGCTGCATATTTTGTTATTCGGTGATTTGTTTGTGCTGCCACGTATTTGCATGTTAAATTAATTAATTAATAACTTGACTAAATTAATTAATTAGTTTAAATCACAAGGGGTCATTCAATTTGTGGCCTATCACTTACCAAATAACACCATTTGAAATCCAAACCACGGTAGTGGTGACTTGCACCCAAGTTGTTATGAGCATAACTTGATGGAAAGTGCTTTCAATAGCCAGCCTTCTTCTTTCGCTAAACTCATAGATTTGGCTTGGGATAGGGTCCCAAAACATGCGAACTCATTGCCATGCTATCATGGGTATTGTGGCAACGAAGAAACAAGATTCAACCTATATATATTATGTTGCAGTGAGTTCCATTAAATCCTAAAATTGAATACTTGAACTTGTGATAAACAATTTTCTAATATAGGTGAGAAGAGCATCACTTTTTGATTTGTACATATAGAATTTTGTACTAGAAGGAACAAAATCACACAATGGTATGTTATGTATATTCTAATTGTGCTTTAGAAACGAAAGCACATAAGGGTGGGCTGTTATATTTATCCTAATTATGCCTTTTGTTCTAATATATAATGTTTAGTCTAATTATGCTTTTGTTCACCCCATAATTGTTTGTAACTCATACGTCTCTGTTTTATATTTGTGTTTGTGGTTTTGGATCCCTGAGCTCAAAGCTAACACTATGAAATGAAGCAATTTCAAGCCCTTCCCAACAATCACCACCAATATATATGGGTACCTTCTTTTCTCATTCTTTCTCTCATTGGAAGACTAGCAATTTGGTTTTTTTTTTTTTTTTTTTTTTTGGATTTTTAGTTTTGAGTCTTTTGATAGATATATCATTTTCCCAATCTAAAAAAAATTCTTACTCAAATGGAACTTCCTCCTTCCATATGGATGGATGGAAGGTACACCTAGCATTCAAAACTAATTGAACCTTATATATTTACTAATTAAAAAAAATCATCCAAGCATCAATAAAATTTTTAACTACGCTTTTAAGGCAATGTGGTGTTCTGATTCTATTATTCTAATTTATATTGCAAGTTATGCTATGGCTACATTTAACCTTAGGCAAAACTTTTTCGACATTGGATCCTAGGGTAGGGGATGTGATGCCCATGTTGTTGAAGGCACATAGCAAAAAAAATGTTATTGAAACGGATGCTAAAGACATAAATTGAGAAGTTGTCCTTGCTTCCAAGGCCAAAGATGACTACTTATGTAACCATTTCTTTTTGTTCTTCTTATTTGTCACTTTAATTTGATGTAGAAAGAAAATGTTACTGTCTACAAATTTTAAGATTGATTTTATTTTTTAATTCTAAGAAATATCCAAGAAAGACAAATGGTGTTTTTGCATTTTGCTAATTTGATTGAACAACACAATGATGAACTTGTTGCGCTTGAGACTTGTGATGTTAAATGCAATACTATGTTGGTATATCCATTGATATAGTTCATCTGTTGCTTTATAAATTTTAAGTGTTCCCTACATTCTATCTATTTTCGAGAGATTTCTATATAAGAACTTTTAGAGTGGGTGGATATAGTTCATGGTCTCATAATATATATTTTCTTTATTAGTAAGCAGTTAATTCAAGTATTTGCAAGCATAGGATTGAAGGAAAATACAAGTTTGCATTGTTAGTTGTAGTAATCTCTTATCTATATTTTCTTTTTCATTTTTTCCAAATGATCATAACTTTAAGTAATATGAAATTTTAAATAATTTTTGTCAAACTTTTCTATGCATTGCACGAGTTAGCGACTAGTAAACGGATGCTAAAGACATAAATTGAGAAGTTGTCCTTGCTTCCAAGGCCAAAGATGACTACTTATGTAACCATTTCTTTTTGTTCTTCTTATTTGTCACTTTAATTTGATGTAGAAAGAAAATGTTACTGTCTACAAATTTTAAGATTGATTTTATTTTTTAATTCTAAGAAATATCCAAGAAAGACAAATGGCGTTTTTGCATTTTGCTAATTTGATTGAACAACACAATGATGAACTTGTTGCGCTTGAGACTTGTGATGTTAAATGCAATACTATGTTGGTATATCCATTGATATAGTTCATCTGTTGCTTTATAAATTTTAAGTGTTCCCTACATTCTATCTATTTTTGAGAGATTTCTATATAAGAACTTTTAGAGTGGGTGGATAAGGTTCATGGTCTCATAATATATATTTTCTTTATTAGTAAGCAGTTAATTCAAGTATTTGCAAGCATAGGATTGAAGGAAAATACAAGTTTGCATTGTTAGTTGTAGTAATCTCTTATCTATATTTTCTTTTTCATTTTTTCCAAATGATCATAACTTTAAGTAATATGAAATTTTAAATAATTTTTGTCAAACTTTTCTATGCATTACACGAGTTAGCGACTAGTAATAATAATAATAATAATAATAAAAAAAAATAATAGATAGGAACAATAGCGCCCCCCCCCCCCCCCCCCCCCCCCCCCCACAAATACGAAAACTTCCCACAAAGCAACCAATATATCTCGTCATTTCCTGAACAAAAGGTGATGGTTCGTATGTAGACAGTGGGTCTAACGTAAAACTAACCTTTTTTAATTTATTTATTTATTTATTTTTTTTTTTCACTCTTCTAACGGCTAGTAATGGATTGATTAGTGGATCCCACAAAATAATTAAAAAAAAAAAAAAAAAAAAAAGCAAAGGGACATACTTCTGTATCTTGCTTAGATGGTCTTTTGTTTTATTTTATTTTATTTTTATGAAAGTTAATAATATGCATAAATTATAATTTATGATTACTATATTTTATGAACAATAGCCCCCCCCCCCCCAAATACGAAAACTTCCCACAAAGCAACCAATATATCTCGTCATTTCCTGAACAAAAGGTGATGGTTCGTATGTAGACAGTGGGTCTAACGTAAAACTAACCTTTTTTAATTTATTTATTTATTTATTTTTTTTTTTCACTCTTCTAACGGCTAGTAATGGATTGATTAGTGGATCCCACAAAATAATTAAAAAAAAAAAAAAAAAAAAAAAAAGCAAAGGGACATACTTCTGTATCTTGCTTAGATGGTCTTTTGTTTTATTTTTATGAAAGTTAATAATATGCATAAATTATAATTTATGATTACTATATTTTTCAATCATAAAACTACCTAGTAAAGCTAAAGTGATCGTTAATGATCGTACACCCGTGTGCACAAACCATGTTGAGAACACTGATGAATAAGATTATAACAAATTTTTGGCCAATTTTGTTCAGCTACGTTGTTCTTTTTCATCTCTTTCTTTTTTATTTTAAAGATGAATGAAAGATAAAAAAGAAATTTCGAATAGTAATAGCATTAGGACCAGTTTTCTTTTTGGTTGTACGTGTATAATGTAGTCTAACATTATAAACAATATTAATCACTGAGCAGCAAAGCGATTGAACCAAAACATAAGACCAACTGGCATTAATTTCCTTTAATACATGTAGTGTATGTACAACAACAACAACAAAAATGATAATTTTAACTGCCTGCAATGACCTCAATTTTTTCCTGGGCGAAAAAGTGTAGTACAAGGAGAAAAAATAAAAATAAATAAAAGACCGTTCAACGTGAATCAAGTCACTCAGATTTCTTTGTCCTAGAAAAATAATCTCCAACTGACAAGAAAAAGTGTTCACCCAATACCAAATCAACAGGAGGCAGATTTTCAATGCAATTGACTGTAATCTGCGAAGGAAAAAAAACAGAGGTATTAAGAAAGTGCCATCAGACTAATATCAAGTGTTTCAGTCAGAACAAACTTCTTTGGATAGTCACTCAATAAACGAGCTCACACAGCACAAACAGACCTTTCCATTTCCAAGTTGAAACTCAGACTTCAAATTTGTATGATCCCTAGATAGCAAATAAGTCTCAAGACCTTGAGCAAATTTTGAATTTCCTGCAACCATTGAAAAACATTCTATAGAGAGAAGATAACAAAAAAGAAAGACAAATTCATGGGCAGTTCAAAAGTGCATGGGGATTTTTCTTTCTTTTGGCTCCATTTTTATTTTTAAAGAGAGCTTTGGCTCTACTTTTTAGAGAGAGAGAGATAACAAACCTGCATTTAGTCTATGAATTGCATCTAAATTGAACATTAGTGTAGGCCTTGTCAAGCTGATGACAAATGACATTCCAGAAATCCCATGGAAACTCTCCTCACAAATAATGACCTGCAATTTACACAATGCATGAGAAACAAATATATACAAATTTACCATATGCTGGACTGCCATCAGAAGAAAATATAGAAGCTAAATTGCATTTAAGAACTGACTCCGTGCACTCATTATTCCCCATAAACATTCTTGTATGTTCAACAGAAAAGGAAAGACGAATCAGGAGATTTAATCCATGGTACAAGCTATGCACACCATTAGAGACAATTAGTCCTTGGAATGGAAGTTAACTATTCATATTTACATCTTGAACCTTCAAGCTCTAAAATATTCACAAGTATGCCATGTTGGGAACTGAAACTCAGATCCATCAGGAAGCATTGTTGTTTATATACCATGTTCACAAAAGAACAAAAGATGATTAAAAAAACTCAATCTACATCTACTGTGATCCAAGATCCATAATTAACCAATGTCTTTCCACTATATCAGAAACCTCGATAGGAGAAGGTATAGTTCCCCATTAATTGTTGCATTTCCCAATCTTTCAATCTGGTTTTTCACCAAAGAAGCAGAGTACGTACCATATAATTTCATCCAAAAAAAGAAACAGAAACAGGTTTTCATTGTTTATTCCAGTAAAAAAAAATAGTGCCTATTCTGTCGGTCCTGCAGTGGCTCAGATGGTAGGCTCAGATGGTATTAAATGGCAGCTCCTCCGATGGGTTCAGCTCCGATGACTCCACGATGGTTCTGGGTAAGACCGACATGGCAAATCCGCAACTCTCGAAGGGTATTCTCTTGGCAGATATTCTTAAGAGACTTTCGGTTGCAGGGATAGTGGATTTTGGTGTCAAGAGTGTGGATAAAGTTGGAAGCGAGAGTAGTGTGCTTTTGATTCAAGGGGCGGACAACAAGGGCACTGGGTCGATAGATATGGGTGAGTTTGGTAAGCCCAATTTAGTGTTGATGGAACCGAATTCAGATTGTGGCCTATCTGTTTTGGGTGGCTCAACAGTGGAGGAAGTGGCTTCTCAGAAGTGGTTTCGGGTGAGGAGGAGAACTTGGCAGATTGTAATCCATTGCTTACTATTATCCCTCTGGGGTTGGAATTGTCGATGGAAGTGCACAACGATTCTGAGGTGTTAGATATGGGTGGTAAGCTGGATGTCTCTAATTGGGTGAAGAACAGAATCCCAGGTTTTAGTAAAGTGATTGGGCTTTCTATGAATCGTCATGAAAAGTTGTGTATTGCTTATCTTCAACGGTTAGAAAGGGAGATGGCGGTTATTAATTAGCAGTGGAGGAAAGCAGCTGCTAACCAAAAAGTAGTATCCTCCATGGGTAAAGGGAAAAGAGAGTTGAGGAATTTAATCTCAACGGTTAACTATGATGGAAGATAGTGTGGTGGAAGTGTGGTAGAGATAGTTGTGGGGCCATAGAAGTCTTTATGAAGCTGAAAATGGTTTCATGGAATGTTAGAGGTTTGAATAATTTCCAGAAACGTCTGGTAGTGAGAAACTTGTTACGTGAGTGGAAGTGTGATGTTGTATGTCTGCAAGAAACAAAGATTGCTGGCATAGATAGGCAGCTGGTTTGCAGTATTTGGGGTTGTTTGTATGCGGATTGGGTGGCTTTAGATGCTGATCAGACAGCTGATGGGGTCTTGATTATGTGGGATAGGAGGGTTTTAGAAAATTGGAAGTTCTGGTGGGTTCATTTTCAGCGTCGGTTAAGCGGAAAGGTGTGGAGGATGGTTTTATTTGGGCATGCTCAGGGGTGTATGGCCCAAATGATAACAATTTGAGGGGTGATTTGTGTGATGAGTTGGTGGGTATTCAGCAGTATTGGAATGTTCCTTGGTGTTGTTTTGGAGATTTTAATATTGTTCGTTTTCCTAGTGAAAGGAGGGGTGGGTCTAGGCTTACTCCGGCCATGGAAAAATTTTCTGAATTTATTGAAGATTTAAACTTGATAGATTTGTTGTTGGAGGGAGGGAGTTATACGTGGTCTAATGGTACTGACCAGTCATCCATGTCTAGGATTGATAGAGCTCTAGTGTCACATGACTGGGAGCAACACTTTCCGGATGTGACCCAATGGATTCTACCACGACCAGTTTCAGATCATTTTCCAATTCTCCTGGAGGCAGGGGGTATGGCGAGGGGAAAAAGTCCTTTCCGGTTTGAGAATATGTGGTTCAAGTCAGACGGGTTTGTTGATAGAGTAGACTCATGGTGGAATCGCCATTCTTTTTTGGGTACACCTAGTTATGTGTTTGCTAAAAAATTGAAAGCTTTGAAAGAAGACATTATTCAGTGGAATCACCAAGAGTTTGGCAATGTTGGGCGTAGGAAGAAAGAATTATTGGGGGCCTTAGAGTTATTGGATGCTAAGGAAGGGGTTCTTGGACTCACGGAGATGGAGAGAAATGAGAAAAATGAAGTGAGATCGCAGGTAGAGCATCTTATTTCTCTAGAGGAGATCTCCTGGAGACAAAAATCGAGAATGTTATGCATTAAGGAGGGAGATAATAATATTAAGTTCTTCCACAAGATGGCCAATTCTCATAGAAGGTATAACCATCTGAATTTCTTAGAAGTGGATGGGGTGATTTATGAGAAAGGAGCAGTAGTGGCTACTCAGGTAGTTCAATTTTATAAAACTCTGTATCAGTAGTCTGAGGAGTGGAGACCTTTTGTGGAAGGACTGGAGTTTGATCAAATAGGGGAGTTGGAGAGGGGCTGGTTGGAGAGGAGATTTGAGAAGGACGAGATTCTATTAGTGGTCAGAAATATGGAAGGGGATAAAGCTCCAGGTCCAAATGGCTTTTCTATGGCCTTTTTCCATCATTGCTGGAGAGTAGTAGAAAGAGATGTTTTAGCCGTCTTTGAAGAGTTCTATCAACACTGTAAGTTTGAGAAATCTCTTAATGCTACCTTTATAGCTTTGATTCCTAAGAAGAATGATGCCTCTAACATTCGTGATTTCAGACCTATCAGTTTGGTGGGGAGTTTATATAAAATCTTGGCCAAGGTTTTGGCAAATAGATTGAAAGTGGTGTTAGATCAACTGATATCTGAATCTCAGAATAGTTTTGTGGGAGGTAGGCAGATCCTTGATTCAGTTCTCATTGCTAATGAGTGTGTTGATAGCAGAATGAAGAGTAAGATTCCGGGAGTGATTTGTGAGTTAGATATTGAGAAAGCTTATGACAATGTGAATTGGGAGGCACTTCTGAAGTTGTTGAAGAAAATGGGTTTTGGGGAGAAGTGGTGTAGCTGGATTCGAACCTGTATCTCTACAGTGCAGTTTTCTGTGTTGGTAAATGGGACCCAGCTGACTTCTTTGGTAACTCTAAAGGTTTGAGACAAGGGGATCTGTTGTCTCCCTTATTATTTTTAGTTATGATGGAGGTGTTTAGTAGGATGGTGAAGAGAATGGAGGGGGCAGGTTTACTTAGTGGTTTTAGGGTGGATGGTAGAAGGGGCAGAGGGGAAAGTGTTTCACATTTGCTATTTGCGGATGATACTATTTTGTTTTGTGATGCAGAGGTGGAGCAAGTCCTACATGTTCGATTGCTGTTACTTTGTTTTTAGGCTGTGACTGGGTTAAAGGTTAACATAGCTAAAAGTGAAATGGTTCCTATAGGGGAGGTAAATAATGTGCATGCTTTGGCAGAGATATTAGGTTGTAGGGTTGGGGCCCTGCCAATGACTTATCTTGGTATGCCATTGGGGGCGTCCCATAAGTCCCCCTCTATTTGGAACCCGATTTTAGAAAAAATCGAACAGAAGCTAGCTGGGTGGAAAAAGTTGTATTTGTCGAAAGGAGGTAGGATGACATTGCTTAAAAGCACACTATCCAGCCTTCTCACATATTTTTTTATCTCTATTCACCATCCCTACACATGTGGCAAACAAAATTGAGAAGCTCTAAAGGGATTTCCTGTGGGGAGACCCTAAGACTCATTTATTGGGATGGGATAAGGTGTGTACGCCTATTGCTAATGGTGGCCTGGGGATTAGGAAATTGACCACTTTCAATACAGCTTTGCTAGGAAAGTGGCTTTGGCGTTTTGGGATCGAGGAGGATAGGCTTTGGAGGAGGGTGGTAGCTTTGAAATTTGGGGAAGAGTTGGAGAGAGGGGGGGGGGGGGGGGGTGGACCTCTAAGTTGGGAAGGGGTGCTCATGGTTGTGGTTTGTGGAGAAGTATTCGGAAGGGCTGGGAAGTTTTCAACAAAAATGTTCTGTATAAGGTTGGGGTGGGAGATAGAGTGAAATTTTGGACAGACAGGTGGTGTGGAGATCTTTCTTTCCAATTGGCTTTTCCAGCCTCGTACAATTTTGCTGCAAACAGAGAGGCATGGAAAGGTATTTGAAAGGTCAAGGCACCCCAGCGTGTCTCTTTCTTCGTTTGGACAGCCGCTTGGGATAAGATTCTCACAGGTGATAACTTGCGGCTTAGAGGTTTTGATTTTGTTGACTGGTGCATTATGTGTCGTTGCTATGGTGAGACAGTGGATCATTTGTTGTTACATTGTGGAAATGCTTATTAGTTGTGGTGCTTTGTCTTTAGGATTTTTGGGATTTCATGGGTTCCCTCATGTACGGTGTCTGATTTTTTATTTAGTTGGTGGAATTGGTGGGAGAAGCATTCATCATACATTTGGAACTTAGCTCCATTGTGTTTGATGTGGTGTATTTGGAAGGAACGCAATCGGCGGACGTTTGAGGATTTGGATAGATCTGAGGATCAAATGCTTACTCTCTTTTCTGGTTCCCTGTTTGATTGGGCTAGGGCTTGGGAACTCACATCTAGCGACTCTCTTCCTCTATTCCTTAGCTCTCTTTCTTTGTAATTAATGTCTTTTTATGTTTTTGGTTTTCCATCTTTTTTGTACTTTTGATATGCTGGTGCTAATTTGCATCTAGCAGTTTTTTGAATATATTTTTTCTTACTTATAAAAAAAAAAAAAAATAGTGCCTATTCTATACTCAAAAAAGAGAAGGTTTGTTTTTAAGAAGATTAAAAGCATAAAGAACAAAGAAAGAATATCAGGACTCTTCAAACTAAAACAAGCAGTGCCTATTCTATGCAACTTACTGCATGTGATGGCTTCACGGCAGAAGGAAGCAAATGGGAACCAATTGCATCTGCAATGTAGGAATCCTGCAATTAAATTTAACAAATGTGCTATGAATATGGGGCGTAAGTGGTAACCATGTTAGACACTTGTTGATATGACACATAAATGTGAGACCATTAAGATTTACATTTGCACAAATTATAAAAAAAGATATGCAAGCACACAAAGAAGCATGTGAGTTCTTTTTATTTTATTTTTATAACACAATACTTGGTAGAAAACACCATTGGCCACAAAGCAAGGAAAAAACAATCAAATCCCTTTAAAAAGGAAGGAATCTAATGTTTGAACTTTGAAAAAATAAGAAAAGCAGGGGTGGGGAGCAGCATAGACAGAAGCTAACACCTATTAGTAATGTCAAAGTAATTAAAGAAACAGGTGATATAGAAATTCCCAAAAGCTGGGACATATAAGAATATTCATGGAAAGTATACTCATTTAACTAAACATTGAGAGGCACTTCTTTAATACACATGTACAACGAAGGCACAGGAGGGAGTCACGTGCACAACTAGGACAGCAGACATTCCACATGATGTCGTAGTGCAACTCAATCCTTCACAATTTCTAGCAATTTGAAGATATCAAATTTTTAACTGGTAACCAATGAACGATAGACTTTATTGGGTAAGTTAAAAACATAAACTCTCAAGCAACAACTAGATGAAAGAAGAACCCATATCACTAACAATTCAAGTAGAAAGCCCTCGTATATATACAAGACAATGTTACCTGTGAATTCAAAACTCGCTCTGAGAGTGATTTATCTTCATCCAATGAGTTGAAGTAAACCTCAACTATGTCAGTAGGTTCCAATGCAGCTTTCTTCCGTAACTTCTGAATTCTATTCACAGTCTACAATGGACAATTTTTAATAAATTCAATCATCAGAAACGTTCCACTTCAGTATTACAATACATTACACACAAGCACTTCAATGAATACTAACACACAATTTAAAGAAGCACCTCAACAACATCATAGTCTAAAGGACACTTACAAATGCATGTCATTATAACATAACAAACAAGTTGACTATACATGCTAGTTTTTCTTTTTAATCAGTGTTGACCCATGCATACTAGTTTTTTGTTTTTTTTTTTTTTTATTATTATTTTTATCAGTGTTGACTATATATTATTATTATCAGTGTTGACTATATATTCCCCGACAAAAAACAGATGTAAGTTACATGACTAGAATGGATAAACATATAAGCATAACAATGGTTTGAATTTACCTCACGAGCAACACCAGCCTCATACAATGACTCATCTGTGTGTAAATCCAAAATCACTAAAACATCACCTGAACCATTGAATGCAGATTATGTAAAGACAACACTATAGTCACATGATAAATTAAATTAGACATCGTCAATAATTCATACCATCTCCAGCCGCATCAATCTCTGATTCTGTCATTCCATCAGGACGCTTGAAATCCCGAACAACCTGAAAATTAATAAGGTGACAAAATTGATATGTTAACACAATTGCAGCCCATCACTCCATAAATAAAATGAAAGACACCAGGAATGGAGTCGGTATCTCATGAGACCACCCTCTCACACGTGGGACCCACCCATGTTGTAAGAGATCTAAGATACTTTTTCCTATGAATGAGCCATGACCAACCCAAGGTGGTCCATCCCCACTGAATGGGACAGGAATAGTATTGTTATCTCCATTATAAATCAAACTATTGTCGCCTAAACATTACTAAGTGGCTAGGACAACCCATTTAGCACTTGTATATTTCTTAAACCTTAAGTTAGTCCAAAGTATTATTATTTTTTTAAAAAAACAGAAAAAAAAGGTAACGTTAGGTGTAAAGACAATCAATACTTTGTTAAGCTTCTTGCTCAAACAATGCATATCATACTTTCCCTAAATAAATAAATAAACACCCTTATAAAAATACTTTGTTAAGATTTGTGGTCAAACATTTATTTAAGTTAAACGAATCTTCAAATTGAAATCCAAACATAATTTTACCTTACTTTCCAGTAAGATGACCAGGGAAATACACACAAACTCCTTCCATGTTTGTTAGATTGCATCTCTGATGAAATTGTTTCCGCCATTTATGCTAGTGTAAATCGAAGCAATAGTACTTATAATAACAATAATAATAATAAAAAAATTATATAAAAAAAAAAAAACGAAGCAATAGTAAGACCAAGGTCATTATTTTTGAGCCATTGGTCACTTTTTCCAAGGAACATATTAAATTTCCAAGGTATTAAATGATACTATTGTTATTTTGCCAGCCATTCAACAGCATCAAGAATCAAATGTTGCCAAGGCAAAATATACACACACACACACACGACCAGTATTTAAATATAAATCTCAAACAGATTGTTACAGAGATATTGATGATATATTGTTTTAGCAAAAAAAGGATTAGTACCTTAATATCAGTTAGCTTCAAACAATGACCAGCAATAGTAACTTCCCTGGCGTTTTCAAAGGCTAAAATATTTTCCTGTGACATGGCTTTGACTTCCTTGGCAACTACTCCCATAGATTTTCCAAGCCGCTTACCTAATACACTAGAAGAAAACAATAGATGGGAAGTCAAACAAAAGCACAAAACATGATTACCTTTTTATTTTTCTTTTTGATAAGGTACAAAACACAAATACCTTGCCTTTCACAAGTGTTGAAACAATGAACGTACCTAAAATCAGGTTCGGCACGTAAAGAAGCATACTTCAAGGTATCATTGCATGGTACAAGAGAACACACATTAAGTTCTTCTAGCACATACTGCAAAGCAAACGGAAATAAATAAATCAAATGGCAGCACTGGTTGCAGAAGTTGGGGAAGGATTCATAAAAACATGCAAGAATGACAAGAAAGAGCAGACACCCCAGTAAGTGAAACTACATAAACAAGAACCATCATTTGTGTAGTTTTCCTATTAATAACAGTGATCCATTGTACACAATGACAGGCTATTGTATTTATTGAACAGGAAAAAACCAGAACAATATGCAAGCCAACATTTTGCACTAACAAAAATGATGTATAATTAGAAAAAAATACACGATAAATTTCACAGGAGTGTCTTTCAAGGCTAGTTCCTAGTTTGCATCCAGATATCAATAAATTAAGCCTTCCAAGTTTCATCAATGGTGTAACAGAAAATTAGCAACCAATAAACTTTATGGGACAAATATGACGGTGAAATTTTCTCATGCTTAAAACTCCCTCCTTTTCCATGCTTCGAGTCATCAGAAGAACCTCTTTGGTTTCATTTTCTAAAATTTAAATGGTGTCAAATTGTACTTTTTAATTTCTTTTTTTTTTTAAAAAAAAAAACGTGTTTGGAAAACCTAAAAACAAATCATTTATATACTTCAGCATACGTTAAGGTAACCAATCTCAATAGTCCCTTTTTTTTCACCTGAAGGCAATGAATCAAACAGACCTAACAGACTTGGATGACATGTAATAAATCCATTCCCATAAAATCTTTAAGACATTCTGCATCAGTCATGCTATGTTAGACCAGAGAAGTGAAATATAGCTTGGATGAAATGCTCAACAAACACAACCTCAGGAGTCTACAATGTAAAAAATAATAAAAATAAGGCAAAAACACCATTTTGGTCCCTACACTTTGGGATCACAGTCAATTTGGTCCTTACATTTTGGTAGCAATCAATTTGGTCCCTATTATTTTCAACTTGCAATCAATTTAGTCTCTACCGTTAACTCACAAACAAAAAATGCTTACTTACACATCTATGTGGCAACTGAAATAATAATAAAAAATTTATTTATCATTTTTAAAATGCTACATCGGCATTTTTTAAGAAGCATTTAAATGATAAAAAAAGAATTTAAATGAAAAAAATCATTTCTTAAATTTATAGAAAAAAATAAAAAATAAAAAATAAAACCAGTGAAAACATCTGCAGGGCTGGTTCAACTTTGTTGCTTCTGTCTGGTTTTGATTGAGGTTTTTTATTATTATTTTTTTAAACCCAATTCTCAAACCATCAAAGACTTGCTGATTCAAGTTTAATAACATTTGCAAGGCTGGTTTTAGAAACCTCACGCAACTGACAAACCATTTAGGCACTCTTCAAGCTACTGTTAAATCTCCCATGTCACCACCTTCAATTCACAAGAGCCCCTCTTTCCCTCTCTCACACACATTTTTCCTTCAGACCGAGACCAAATGATCTTAACGACAATGTTGTACGAGAAAAAAAATTCTAGATCCAGATCTACAATCAACGGCGAATCTCCTCCTCCAAATCCACAACACAAAATAGCACTAATCACTGGAATTACAGGCCAAGATGGTTCGTACTTGACCGAGTTCCTCTCAACAAATGGGTTCCTCAGTTGGTTTTGGATCTGCAAAATGTGTTGGTGGCTGGTGGGTTTCAATCGAGGTTTATTTGGGGCTGTGGAATTTTCATTTGGAACTTTTGGGTCATGCCAATCGCGTGTTGTATATGTAGATGTGTATGTGACCCAGCTTCAATGGTGCTGTCATAAATTGTTTTCCTCAATTTTCTTGGCAACCAAACAAAGTCTAAGAAAGAATTTGTGACTAAAAAAAAAATTCTATACGTAAATTTGAGAAATATTTTTTTTTTCCCATTTAGATGTTCACATGGCATTTTTAAATAATAAATAAAATTTTTATTATTATTTCAATTGCCATGTGTAGTATGCCAACAGTGCACATTGTTTGCCAAGTAAGCGTTTTTCATTAGTGAGTTAACAGTAGAGACTAAATTGATTGTAAGTTGAAAATAATAGGGACCAAATTTATTATTATCAAAATGTAGGGATCAAATTGACTGTGACCTTAAAATATAGAGACTAAAATGGTGTTTTTGCCTAAAAATAAAGGCATGGGATCACTTTTTTTCAATACAAATGACTACCCAAACTCTTTAAAAATGAAAAATAGAATAAGAAAAGGAAGTTGGAGGAATTCTAGATGAACATTTGGTAGGGACTGACAATAAAATCGGTAATACAGTAAAATAAACTAGCTTACCTTCTAATAGAGACCAAGAGACTTATTTAGACATACAACAACACCAATACAAGTAACAGGTTACAGGCTACTAAATATGATTAGATAGGAGATACTACTAGAAAAAAAATAGCATTTATTAGAAGCAAAGTAGATCAACTAACTATAAATACAAATACAAAGAAATAGAAGTACAATATAAATTGACATTATTCATGCATACCTCTCTTAACTTTCCAGCTATGTCATCAAGAAAGTCTGCATCAGGGTGAACTACTACCATCTCCCTGCAGTTGCTCGGAAAAGAATAAAACGATAGTGAGGGTGACATATATGAGAACATGGACTCAAAGAAACAGCAGAAGCAACAAGAGACAAGCTTAACCTTAGTGGTGTTTTAAGAGGTTTGTTGTGACGCTCACGAATGTTGCGGGCAAGATCAATAATAGTCATCATCCTCACAACACTTTGTTCAATTCGTACACCCCTCTGAGAAAAGAATAGAATGAAAAGGAAATGCAATAGCAGGGTTTCAGAAGTTGCTAAAAGTTAATCAGTTCAATATCAGAATTAGCTAGAAACACTAAATTAAATCAGTACTAGGATCTCAATAAAACTTTTTTTATATAGGTATAAAAGGAAAAAAGCTAAAACAACTAGTTGGAATTAAGGCTCTCTTGAATTTTTTGTAAGGTACTACTCTGTAAACAAATGGCACAAATTTTGGGACAACTGTTGGTGCAGTAGAAAAATGTTTAGGTGAAAGATCATTCAGAGTAGATGTCCAATTTAACATTAATTTCATGGCCTGAATAACCAAAAACAATTTTAGAAACCAAAATCAATTAGATATGATTGGCATACATGACTTAATCCTGATCAACCCTTCAAAAATAGAGGAAACAATAGGGCACAGACTTTTAAAAAGGAGAGGAACATGGAATAAGAGGAAGAGGGAAACATTAGAAGGAAATCACCCAAATGAAAGTAATCCATACCTTCCCTTCTTCTAGAGGAAATCTGCAATAATGAATACTTTCCTCTGACCCATTGGCAACTTTTCGAAGATTTTGATATAGAACTTCAGTGAAGAATGGTGTGAATGGTGCCATCACTTTACATGAAACTAGAAGCACCTAAAAAACACATAAAAAGACCTAAAACATAAGTGAATGTTATGATGCCAGGCATTTCCTCAATAGCTAAATAACACGTTGCAACAAAATATGAATAAGCAGAAATAGAACACTTGGAAATGTGACATAAGAGTGACCCTAATCTAGAACAATTTCAATGCTCCCAAATTACAAGCTGTATCAATTAACAGAGGCAGGAGCAAGACTTGAGTTTAGATCCTTTTCTTTAATGATAAGATTGGAAGTTACCCATCCAAATCAAGTTCTCCAATAATTAAATAGTAATCAGGAAGAGATTCAGTACAGAATAAGCATTTATCTAGGTAAAGAAAAGATTTACATCCCCTCATGAAGGAGAAAAGGGGGAAAAAAGCACTCATAATATTATGCTTGTAGATGAGAATAAATTGCTGAATGACCAGAAAGCTTCAATACAATTATACATAAAAATAGCTTGTTTCAAATTCAAGCCTATTACTTCGGGGATCTAACCACTAGGCTGCACCCTGACAAGTAAACTTTTTCAATGATGTGGCATGCTAATTTGGGAATGCTGTGAAATTGTTGAGGCTTTTGGTTGTGTCCATAGCATTACTCATAATATAAAATCTAAATATAGCATTTTATATAGTTTTCTTGTGCTTTACAAAATATATCCAACTAATTTTTAGTTTGAATAGTATATATTTTCACAAATTCAAATCTTTTTACTAATAAAAGAGATGGCCCATGTTTCAACAAAAATCCACAGGATGTCCAGGCAAGCAATTTGCAAACTAATCTGTAAAATGAAACAACTAGCTGATGAACCATATTTTACTTAAAAAATGAAATTAACTATGAAAAGTAGATAGACAACTGGCACGGTAACTAAAATAATGGGGATTACTGGATAAAACCATAGTAGCAACAGGGACTCCGCCAATTGGAATAGGGACCAACTAGCAGTATCAGGACCATAAATAAAACAAACCATACAAAATAGGACTAATTGTGTGATGACACCATAGGCCAAATAATGGCATGCAATCCAAATTGACTAATACTTCAAAAAAAAAAAAAAAAAAAAAAAAAGAAAAAAGAAGAAGAAGAGGATATATGTTACTGCCATCATACATTATAAAGAGTTGAAAGCGCCATCCTACAATCTTCTTCTCCAGTACGACCTTTGAGTCTCTTACGGTTGAACCGGACATATATGTTTGTAAGGTTGTCAAGAAACTTCAAGAGATATGGAACCACCTGTACAGTTAATAGAGCCATTAAAAACTGAATTTGGTTTCAATACATACAAACATATAAACAAGCCACCATTAATTTGGCAGAGCCCACACGATATTGATAATGTACTATTGACAATGTTGTTCTCATTGCCATTCCAAAATACTTGTTTAGTTCACAAAATATATACATAGAATTACTAATTTATATTATTGTTGTGCTTTATCAAATTTATTCTAATACCAACCAAAATGTTCTTTCAGAACCTGAAAACATCAACATCATTTCCATACAAACCAAAATTCTCAGCACATAAAAAACAGATCATATCACAACATAAAAGAAAGTGGAATTTATTTTGATGAACATTTTAGCCAATTCTCTTATATATTCTTCTTACATGCATTTGTCCGGCAATTTACCATTTCCTATGCACAAAAATCAACTATTCTATAATTAGTACCAAAAATTCACTTCAGACAATGATTCATTGTGTTCTAAATGCAATGGTCCTTTTTTTCAAGGGCTAAGCATGAAGTATCCACTACAAAGTAACAGCAACTAGACAGCTAACCGTGTAAAGGCGATAACCATCCATTTCTTGGCGGAAAAAATAAATAAGAGACTGTGTGGCTGAGTTGATCCACTGGTCAAGCACATTAGATGAATTTTGAAGAGTGGCTTGATCAATAGGATTGAATGGTGCAAGCCCCTCAACCTCAAGTCTCTTTGCATTCTGAACAAGGAATCTATATGCATTGTACCAAGGAAGGAAAACATCCCTAACCTGGGAAGAAATACAAACATAGGAAAGAGAGATTTGGATCAATTAGAGCATAACAAGATAAAAATACACAAAATAGATATCACTAAAGCTTACTGAAATTGAAATCAAATGGAACTCTTAAGGAAAAAATCTAAAATAAAAAGGAACACAATACTCACAACACCATGAACCCCTTCCTTTTTGAAACGTAAGGGCTCCGCACGCACCACTGGGGAGTTTATGATGTACAATCGTAACGCATCCTGCACATAGAAAATAGGACATACGCCTTAGCATGAGTGAGAAACAACATTTGAGTAAGCGGATCAAAATAGTGAAAAACAAATTAGAACAACCAACTTTATCAAACATAATAACACCAAAAAAAAAAAAGACAACTTAGACAAGGATTATGTAATAACTTACAGCCCCGTAGTTATCAATGTCTTCCAATGGCGAAGGATAGTTTTTCAAACTTTTACTCATCTTCTTTCCATCCTCTGCCAGGACAAGTCCATTGCAAATGAGGTTCTTAAATGCTGGTTTATCAAATAATGCAGTAGATAACACCATGAGAGTATAGAACCTGCAGAATGAGAAAGTGATTAAAAGAAGTAAACTGCTTGGAAAAACAGATGTTCCTCAAGTGTAGTACTGGTACACAGCAGATAAAAATAAATTCTTCCTAGGCAGTTGAGATATTCAGTACTCTATCATCAGAAGATGAACACAGATCCCATCAAACAAGAAGGGATTATATCAACGATTTGATTAAATAAGTTTGATGTTACACGGTTGAAAGTAAGGTAGATAGATGTAACAAATTCAATCAAGACATGGTGTATTCAGAAACATCAACTACCATCAAGGATTCATATATATATCAGAACCTGGCAAGTATCATAAAATAGACAACTAAAAAGCAGGAAACCAACCATCCACGAGTTTGATCCAGTCCTTCAGCCACAAAATGCCCAGGAAAGTTGTTCTCAAAGAGTTCAACATTTTCAAAGGGATAGTGGATATAAGCATAAGGCATGGACCCACTCTCAAACCAACAATCAAACACCTGAAAAGATAAAACAACATACTAACATTAAAAAACCATGCAGCAAATTAGCATATCTGTTCAAAATCACCCACGCATATATAACATATAAAGAAGGGAAATACACTTGATTTTTTTTCCCCTTCCAGGCACATTAAAAAGCATCCTGGAAAATTTCAAGGCAACCTCAATTCCACAGGAGAAAAATACAATGAACAGAAGAACCCAAAAACTATAGAGCAGAAAAACATATAGCTCTTCCCAACCATTGAGAGGCCTAAGACTTTTTACTCCTCCCAAATGAAGACCACATCCACCCAAAGAGGAATAACTAATTGGCTTTGCTGGATGGAAAAATACAGATGTCATGAGAAACACCCATTTGTATATATAGGCCAGACAATAATTTTAGGAGGGAAAATACAGAAGTTGTGACTCAATAGGAGTGGATAATTAACATCACAAGTCAACATGGCCGCAATGTCATGAGAAACTCCCATTTGTACTGACAGGTAATGCTACTGCTAATGTATGTCTTTCAATTCATTTACCACTTCCATTTCATTATTATTTCTTCTGAATAAGGAAATATGAGATCAACACTAAAGCATGAACAGAGTGATATATCTAAATGTAACCATGCAATTAAAACAGCAAAAACCAATGATTTAAGCCTAGGCACTCTACTGCATAGCCCAATTCAAAAATCTTACATCATCCACTCTTCGAAGCACACCATATTCAGGACCACGCTTAGAAGGAATGGTGATATGATCAATCTTGTGACGGTGCAGATCATCCGCCTGTAGAAAGCAGACACAAAGATAAGCACGCATGCATGGTTTCAAATATTCTCTAGAATGGCAAGATAATGACAAACATTTTTTGGGTTCTTCTATTTTTATTTTTCAACACGAAGTACACAATATTCTATCCAAAAAAAAAAAGAGGATGAAGGAGAAGACAAAAAAATTGACAACAGAAATCAAGATCATCTAAAGAACACAAGAGTAAGAAAGACATTGCCTGGCCACGTAGAAAACCAGATTATGATTTTACAGACAAGGAGTGCAACAACATCAACCACTTAACTACTCTATACACTCCAGATTTTGCATAAGCATTACATGACAGCTATCCACACTACAGCCACTGTGCCACCAAAGCTCCTCATCCAACAACCCACTACCCAATGGCACAAGTGCTGCTCTTTGTTAAGATCCAAAAAGGTTCTTGTACAACAAGAAAAAATATTACAGATTATCTATGAAACACTGATGCTCTTCCAAAAAAACCCTATCCCTGCATCTCTTCTAACATCTACTAAATAGATTTAACGTCTTAATTTTGGAATTATTTTCTTCTTCTTCCTCCCTCTGTGTGTGCGCGCGCGTGTTACTCAATTATTCTTCCTCAATGATATTTGGGAAACAGCAGGGCAATCAAATTAAAAAGCTCCAATGGGCTCTTTTCATGCCAGATATCATGCAAATGAAGTAATCGCAAATCACCAATCACAATAACTATGTAGCATGAAACTATATATCATCACACAATAATCAAAACATGAGAAAATTAGAGGAAAAAGGGAAGGGGGGGGGGGGGTCAAAATTATTTATATCTAGATATAGAGATAAACCATGATAATCACTTTTTAAGAGTACTATGACCTCTTTCTGAGAGGACTACATCATCAAGACAAGTATCAGTTTGTATGGAAAGTTCATCAAAAAGAATAATTAAAGTAGACCAAGAAGATAAGGTTCTGTAATATCATGATTGAGACTTAGTAGAGGACGCCTGACATTCCCTCAAATCACCAATAAGTGAAGGGGTCCAGCTAGGAGTATGTTAGGTTTAAGTCAAATCAGGTACCCAGTCCAAAGGCATTGAAAACATTAATACACACAAACACAACTTCAGTATGAACAAAGTGCAAGTGCGTGCATCTTGGTAAGTTATACATGCATCCTAGTAGGTCATGAATCCACATCCATACCCTGCTCCCCTTCTTTAGTGGGAGGAGATGTCACTGATATGAAACCAGTGCACACTAGTTTCAAGCAAAATTTGTAAAACACCCCCCAAAACCAGAAAGGGGGTGGGGAAATTGAAATAAATATTTTATTGAGATTATTGTTTTCCCAAATTCAATTCCAGCAATCCCCCTAATCTCATAGCGTTGTGCATAATTACCATTTTTTTCTAAATAATAATAGCAATTAGAGACTCAATTTCTACATGACAAAACTGCAAAGTGAAATAGTCAATTCATACTAAGTTGGATGCATTAATGTATAAAGATACGAAATTAATCAACCATGAGAAATAATGAGAGAGAGAGAGAGAGAGAGAGAGAGAGAGAGAGAGATCAAACCTTAACACCAGAAAGCTTTTCAAGTTTCTCAATGGAATCCATGACTTCTACTTCCTCACCATCTTCACTAATCCAAATAGGAAGAGGAGTACCCCAAAATCTACTTCTACTAACCGCCCAGTCTCTTGCATTTTCCAGCCAATTTTGGAACCGTTTTTCCTTTAGTATGACAAAAGAACAGATAGCAGGTGTTACAACAACTAAAAAATCTATTAAATATTTTCTAACAGGGGATACTTATCTCTATTATCCACAACATTAATAAATGTGACACCAAAATAATCTGTAACTTGTTTATGATTATAACATAGAATAGTTCAAGAAAATCAAAGATTCATAATTCAGCTGAAAGAAATAATCAACTTTCTTCAAGTAGTTTAGGGGGTGTTTGGTAGTGTATTTTAAACAACAGTTTTCAGTGTTTAAACAACATTACATGTATTTCCATACACTTTTTTACTTACACGTATTTCCAAAAAATACAAACAACGTTACTAGAACAACATTACCAAACGGGCCCTTAATTTTCTGAAATCTTAACCACCAAATATTTGGGCTCATGACACCTATATATATATATATATATATATATATATATATATATATATACATTCATCAAGAAGGGCACCATTATAATAATATAATGTAGTCATAGTTTAATTATAACTGACTAGCCTTTGAGCACGTGCTCACATGCGTGCTCAGAGGCTCTTCTATTTTTTATGTAAAGGTTAATAATTTGAATCCATTCTAATTTGAGATTATTACATTTTTCAATCACAAAAATACATAGGAGTGAAAATGGGGAGATTTAAATTTATTGGGTAGAAGTTTGAAGTTGTTTGTGTGACTAAAATGTGGGTTTATGGCTGTTTTTTTTTTTTTTTAATACAACATGTGTTTTTATAAAGAGACGTGTTTGTTTTAATTTTAATTTTTTTTTATAAATAGATAAAGCAATTTAAAATTTTTTTGGAGAGTAGTCCTATTTTGTAGACAACTTTTCAGTGGGAGTTAAAGATATATTTACTTATAAAAAAATAAAAAATAAAAAATAACAACGTGTATATATCTATTTAGTTTAGTTTTTTTAATAACTATTTATTTATTTTTGATATTTAGATTTGTTTTTGGATAAACATGGGGTGTTTAACTTATTTTTCTATTTTTTAAAAAAAATAAACATATAGTTGCTTTGAAGAAGTGGGTTAGTGGAAGAGTATTCCTATTTTGTAAGCAATGTTTTAGCGCAAGTTAGACATGTATTTTTACCAGACTGCTTTGAAGAAGCGAGTTAGTGGAAGAGTGTTCCTATTTTGTAAGCAATGTTTTAGCATAAGTTAGACATGTATTTTTACCAGACTATCCTTTAGTTTTGTCTTTACTTAAATATAGGGGCGTAGGGGTATTTTGGAATTAAAAAAAAAATCTGGTCCAAACAGGGGAAGCCCCTTAAATAATAGTATAGATGACACATAGAGGAGTAACCAAAACTGTAGCCACAGGTATTCTTTAGTCCACCCTATGGCGGAATAATAAAAGACTAGCATCTCCAAAAAATGCATATTGCAATCACTCTACATTTCATAATTCTGAATATATTTTATGAATCATTCCATTATTCATGATCCTTTTAAAAACACACTTTGAGCTTCCACCCAAGGGCAGAGTGCCCATATATGAGGGCAGTACATGGTTCAATTCATCAGTTATAGAGAATATTTATAATCAGATAACTAATGAACTAAGTCAAATCACAACTGAACCAAACAGCAAACGTACGGGTTGGCTGATGATGGGCACAGGAGCAACAATGGAGGAGGTGATGGCAGCATTGGAGAGGCATAGGTGACAGGTGGCATTGAAAAGGTACAGAGAATGGGGATGGGGTTAGAGAGTGAGATTTGAGTTTAGGGCTGTTTTGGTTGGATTCAATCACATCCTGGTGACAAATTTGATTTAAGAAAATTACAAGGTATATGCAGTTTCTTTGTATAACAATGCGCATTATCTTTGTTATATGAAAAAATATATTTAAAACAGTCAGTAATTAGTCAATTAAGAAACTATAAGTGAGCAAACAACTAGGTGTGGTGCAGGTTTGTCTTCAAGTTGGTTATTAGTTAATTACAAAAATATGAACCTGTACACAAATCCAACAAGTCAGGTTGCAGAGAAATTGCAACCAGGCCAAACTAGTACACTCTCAGAAGCCAAACAGATTGGGCAAGTTTCAGTTTGTCAACATTTGTATAATAGCTAGCATATAGAAATTTTATGGGAAAACTTGTGCTGTCATAAATTCTATCTAAAACTCAACAATTGTAGACTCAAAAAGGCTGCCAGCTTTTTTTGAGAAGCTACGGTCATTGTTGCAGGGAGATACTATACCTTCACAAAATCTGGAACCCAGTAAGTCTCCTTGTTGTTTCTAAGCAATTTCTCTTTCAATGTTTCTACTTTAATAAACCTGGACAAATATAGAATAGCTTGATCATTAAGAATAAATGTTAAAAACACACACAGAAACACAAAATGAGGAAAAGGGAGGAAAAAAAAAAATACAACAAAATGAGAGTAAAGAGACATCATATTAAGTAATGTAACTGCGTGAGCCTGTAACATCCCCAATCCCTTCCGACCTCTTGAGTGATATCAAAACACATCCCAAGAAGATGGATAATATCAATGACAAGTCAACAAACAGTCCACTTTATCAACATGCAATGTATTACAAAGTAAAATTGAGTTGCACATCCACAGAATAGTGCTAACCCCTCATTTGCTTTTTTCTATCTTGCATTCAGTCAACACGATTATCCATTCTACTTTTAACAATTACCTACTAAAGATCAATCTCATATTTATTATTTATGAAAGTATTAGTCGCAACAAGTTATTTATTTTTAAAATGCATTAAGAATTTTAAGTGCAAGCATTAACATCCCTACAGAACGAAACTTCCCATGATTTTAACTTAGTAGAAATTATCTCTCCATTATTTCTGAGGACTTCCCATGTCAGCATCAAGTACAGGAGAAAACACCATATTGGCAAGATTTCATACAAACCAATGAATAGAAAAACAACGCAAAAATTAAATTTAAGCATCTGTTCCCAATAGCTGGAATTTTCCAACCTTCAGAATAGGGTCACGCCAGCAATTGTTAGCAAAATCAGACATGTTTTTGAAATATTATTTTATGGTAACTGAGTGAGTGGCCCTAGGGGGTGCAAGAGGGGAGGAGTTGAACCATTGAACCCGCTTAAGGTTGGAAGCCTCATGAAGTGGGTGCCAAAACTTATACATAACCCAATGACTTTAAAAAAAAAAAATTCAGTTCAAAGAGAATTGGATTTGGGAAATTAACAAAACAGCTAGCTACAATATAAGTGCAGTCAAGGTTAACGAAAAACTTAGTAAAAATGCACTTACCAGTTTGGAACTGCTCGATAAATCAGAGGAGTTTTTGATCTCGGGCAAAAGGGATATGAATGCATAAAGCTTCCTAACTTAACAAGCCGACCTTTTCCCTGAGCAAATACAAAAATTACAATATAACAAAGAAAATGATGGAAAACAAGTAAATGACACAGTGGGTATAAAATTTATAGCATTCTACCCAAAACACAACTTTGTTTTCAGGTTCAAACTTTTCTTTTTAACTTTAGTTGACAATGATACTTTAATCTTTCATTCATTGACATCCAAATACAAGATTTAGGACATGAACTCAGAAATAAAGGGATTTGTACAGTTACAAGATAAGTATTGAATTGTATAATGACACAACTGTCAACAATATTTTCAGAGTTTTCACCCACACAAATATTATTGTTGTTATCCTCTAAGCACTCTCATAATCAAATACATCTGAACCTTACCTTAACTGCTTCAATAATATCCTTATCTGCATCTTTCACGTACTGCCCACTGAACTCAGAAATTTTTGTAGTAAAGCAGCCATCATCATCAACTGCCACAATTAAGTTCTCACCCTACAATAGAACAAAACAAAGCAAAGGATGAAGTATCTCGAAGACAGGACAGAAAATTCAAGCGTGTGTAAAAAAATTTCTTGGGGAATTTAAACATTAATGAAACCTTCCAAAAATAATGCAAAACATAGAGTGCACCAGAACAAACAGATGAGCAAAAGTAATAAAATTTCAGTTACAACATATTTGGGGGGAGGGGGTGAGTATTTCAAATTGCTCATTAAACAACATAAGTAATACTACCTCCGTCTCAAATTGTTGGACCTGTTTAGAAAATCCAACTTTTTAAGGAAACATAATTTAATGAGTTGTATATCAGTTAAAAGATACAAGTTTCCAAAACTGCCCGCATAGATTTATACACGAGAAGAATGATATTGACTTTGTAAATAAAATAGAGGGTAAGAGGGAAATTTTATTTATTTGACTTTTCAAAGAGGACTACATTTTGGGACGTAAAAAACTGAAGTGCATAGATGATGGCAGATTCCCATCATGAAATCAGAGCAACAGAGCATGAAACTTCACCAAAGCAACATCACTTACAGGAACCAGGTGATTTTCAAGATGATTTTTGTATGAGTATAATGTGCCTATTTTTTTTAATAAATAATGAAATTTTATTGAAACCAAAAAAGAGACCTAATTATACAGGATGTATACAACTGGGAACAAATACAGTCACACACAAATTACAAGCATCCATCAAAGCATTAACCAAAACAATAGAATGACTACCTAAAACTGTCATCCAATCTAAAAGTTTATGGAAGAAAAGTTTCAGGTCTCATCCTGTCCTTTCAATGTCCTCAAAGCTCAGGTTGTTTCTCTCTTGCCAAATACACCACATCAAGCAATGAGGGACAGCCTTCCTAGTAAAACTATTGTGATGAAGCCCAAACTTTCCTTGCCAACAAGCTAATAGCTCAACCACAGTCTTCGGCATTATAGAATGAACACCAATCAAAGTGAACACAAAAGTCTACAACTCAACAGCAAAATATGACAATGAAGTAAGAGGTGGTCTACTGATTCCCCATTACTTTTGCACAGAACCAATCCAATATCAAAACTTTTCTTTCTGCAAGTTATCAATCGTCAAAATATTCCCCAAAGCTACAATCCAAACAAAGAAAACCACTTTGCAGGGGACCTTTGGCTTCCAAATGCTCCTCCAAGGAAAGGGAAAATCACTGACACAAGCCAAAACCCGGTAATAGCTACTAACCTCAAAACCCCTTCTTCCTAGTTGGCAACCAACACATTTTGTCTTCCCCCAACCCCTCAATGAGACCCCATAGATAATATCCATGAAACTAGATAGAGACTCCATTTCCCAATCCTATATAGCTCTCAATAATTTCAAATCCCAAAATAGAACCCCATTGGAGAACTTCATTAGATCAGCCACATAAGCTTCCTCATTCTAACTGATTGCAAATAGCTCTAGGAAACACATTCTCAACGGGCTATCCCCACACCAGACATCCTGCCAAAACTTCACTCTAGCCCCATCCCCAACCTCAAAGGCTCAAACTAAATATAACGAGAAAAGGCAGGCCAGCCAACTGTGATAGTCTTCCACAGACTCACACCATAAGGACCAGTAACAGGATAAGATCACCTGTCTCACCCCTCACTCCCATACTTAACCCCTATCACCCTCCAAATGACATCTCTTTCAGTCCCAAATCTCACAGCCATTTCCCTAATAATACTTCATTAAAATGTCTCAAACTCCTAACAGCTAATCCACCATACTGAAGAGGGGCACAAACCTTAAGACCAATTCACCAAATGGAATTTTGATTCATCCCCCAACCCACTCCAAAGAAAGTTTGTTGGAGTTGTTCCAGTATGACATACTTTATATATCTACAACTAATCTGATTCAACTCATTTTTTCATACATATCCAATATGATGTTTTTTATTTTTATAAGTAACTTAATGACATTAGAAAAGCACAAAAAGAGGCATTGTCTTGGTAAAAAGGGGTATACAAAGAGAGAGATAGCCCCAAAAAATACAAAACAAAAAAATCAGCGAAGAAATTAACATCAAAAATATAAATCACCTAAACGTCTATGAAGCGAAGCATGGAGAAACCAATGGAATTTGAAGTCTACTTGTCTAAAGTCTTGAGAAAAGAAAACTTGATATGTGGCACCAGCAACTCCCTTTCCTCAAATGTATGAATATTCCACTTTCCAAAGAGACAACACAAGGCATTAAAACCAGCCATCCAAGTTTTCCCATTTTTGAGTTTTCCTAAACTCCCACTCTGAGAACCCAACATACCAGTCACTGAATTAGGCATTACCCAACCAACTCTGAATAGACATAACAGTAGATTCCACGTCTCCTAAGCAATTAAACAGTATAAGAGAAGATGGTCCATGGACTCCCATTGGATTTACACAATATAATGTGCTTAAAGATACACATTTTTAATTTACTTTTTAAAACAAAAAGGATAATAAAGACAACCACCATGTATGGAAAGATTCCACATCTCCCAAGCAATTAAAAAGTGTAGAGAAGATGGTCCATGGATTCCCATTTAATATACACGATATAATGTACTTTAGATACGCGCATTGTTTTTTATTAAAAAAAAAGGATAATAAAGACAACCACAATGTATGGAAAACGTCCAATGACCACACAATTCTAAAGTGTAGGGGTTTAGGAAGGAAAAGGAGAGGGAACAGAAGATGTAGTGGAATAAAATGTGAAACAAAAATGTTCAAACAAAATAATATAAAAAGCAGAATAGAATTACATAACAAAAACCACCAAAAATACAGGAACTAAGTTAAAGAACATAATAATTTCAATAGAAAGGTCAAACCAAAAATGTAAGAACTCCAAACATTAAGACCATATTTTCTACAATGTCAGAAGTATGACCACACAGAACATACAAACAAGCTCATCTAAAGGTACTAAATCAAAATTTTCAAAACCTCAAGTATGTAACATTATGTGCATCTTTAATTAAAAAATAAATAAAAAAGAAGACCTTGATTATCACTTGATTTTCAATGCACACACGATAATCATCTTCACCAAATGCAGGCGCACAATGCACAATTCCAGTACCACTGTCATCCGTGACATAATTGTCCGCAATAACTTTAAATGCAGAGTCAGAGTACTCCTTAAAATAATCAAAAAGTGGTTCATACCTGCAGTACACAACCTTCCAGTTTCAGTACCCCCAAAACCCCATAATCATATTTTACTAAAAAGGAATTCACAAACACAGTAGTAATCATCTGGAAGTAATTTGATGACAAATAGTAATTAAGCAAAAAGAGTAACAGTAGTGCTCACTTCAATCCCACCAATGAAGCCCCTGAGACTTTCTCCAACACTTCAAAATGATCCAAAGCATCTCCAGTTTTACCAGTTGAAGATCCCTTGGTCTTCGGATTGGGTTTTCTGGTGTCATCAATAGATCCATTAGCAACATTTGGTTTGGGTTTCTCACTAGGAAGTGCTGACAAATGAGAGTCAGCAACCACATATACTTTTCCAGAGTACTTGTTGCGAACCTGGTATTCTTTTCCACCTCAAATTAGACACCAAAATAACATATAACAGAACACTCCCACATATTGTAGGCTAAATATATATATATATATATATATGAAATGAAATGGATACCATTATACAGCAACAATGTTAAATACAGCCACAAACAAAAACAGGCAAATATGTGCCAAGAAAATGAGTGGCAATCTTTACAATCTTTAAACATAATGAGTAAACATACTGCTTGGAAATCTATTTATTTAGGAACTATCAATTAACTTGATAAACACCATATATCTTTTTTTTTTTTTTTTGGGTAAATAAAATTCCAAATTTGCAAAGTAGGGATACTCAAACCTGTGTTCTGCTACTTGATAGCAGATATCTATGTTAATATACACAAATATCTTAAATATAACAAGATCTAATGCAAATGCAGTCACATAAGCCTGACACTTTAAGGCATGAGCCTCCAAGGACCCCAACTTCTATATGAAAACATAATTAAAATAAAATTTGAAAAAATTTAAATAAAAGTTAAAGACAGGAAGAGCTTCAAACAGCCACCCTTCAATCCCACAATTTTAAAAACCCAAGAATCTTTTATTTTTATGTTGGTATAAATGTTAAAAATGGAGAATCCTTCCAATATAAGTCCTTCAACCCAATCCAACAACAACCAATATAATCATCTTATTTAAAGGGTAAATTTGGAAATTTTATATCATAATACTCCGTCTAGCTGTGTTAACAGTCTACCACAGAAGCTCACATATAAGTTGACTAAACATATTAAACATACCTTCACATAGACAAAATTGGCATTGACACAGAGTGCAAGATTACTAGGAAGGGTCCATGGAGTTGTCGTCCAAGCCACAAAAGCCGCCTTGTGTGGATCACCAATTACTGGAAACGTCACCATTATTTCAGGGTCAGGGACATCCTGTATCACTCCTAGAATGTTACATAATTGAATCTATAAAATCAAGGTTCAAGAATTTGTATAAAAATCAGTCATTTAATTGCTTTAAAACCGAAATGATAGTTTACCACAAGAGTGGCCAGAACCTAGTTCCCCCAATTTGACTGGTTGGGCACAGCCACCAATCATGAATAAGCTTTTTTTTTTTTAGAAAGTAGGGAACCTTTCTAAAGAAGAGTCCTTTGGAATCACCTCTAGTTAGTAAAACCTACGGACAACTAACCCCACCCACGAGAACCAATTGCCGGATAATCCAAGGACATTCACTCCTAAGGGGCTAAACAATCACAGAACAAGGTATAAATAAAATTACATCATACCAAGAACAAGTTATAAATAAACACTAAAGACTATTAGTTCGGCAACCAACCCTCACATATGAATAATAAACAGAAGTTTCAGATCACAAACCCTATATTCTTGACTGGCTTCAAAATTAGATAGAGGTGTCTTGCAACCAGTGCTGTATGGCATGACCTGAAAAACACAACATCCAAGCAATTAAATTGAACCCACTTTAAAATTTTAAAACCTCACCATCACCCAAAACCATAATAATTGTAAGAATTATGGTTTAATAATTAAATTCACAAATTCCTAATAAGCTTGAGCTTTAAAGATAATCTGTAATTTATCATGATATCAGAACAAGTTGTCACGAGCTTCAATTTGTCTCCACTCTACCTCCCATATAAAATGCTATTTCCATGTGTTGGGCTAGAAAGCACCGACGCGGCTCCAAGGTCGCCGTACTAGAGTCCGACGCGGCGTTTGATGCGCTGACTCTCCCCTTTTTTTTTTTTTTTCGCGCCAACTCGGCTTGATGTGCGCCGATTTGGGCCAAAACGGGCCAATTCCAGTGGAAATGGGAACCGATATGACTGAAACATGCCGATACGGCCGATTCCAGCCAAAATGGCCACCAAAACAGACCGATACGGCCGATTCCGGCTGAAACAGCCACCGAAACAGGCCGAAATGGGCAGCGTCTACCATTCTTCTGCTTCATGTGGCCTTGTGAGAGGAAAAAAAAAAAAAAAAAAAGAAAGAAGGAAGAAGAAGATGAGAAGACACAAAAAAAAATGGATGGAAGAAGAATAAAGGTATGTAACAAAAGAATGTAAGTTAAATAGGTGGGAAAGTCAATTATTTCATGTTGGTGGGCTTGAGAATTGGAAAATGAGTAAAGGAACCTTCTTGAAATGTGATTTTTTGTTTACAATTACCAAAAATATTGATTTTATTAAAAACAAATCATAAATAATTGTTTTTTAATAATAAATTCTACCCTTTATTTGAATTTTTTTATATAAAAAATATTAAATTCATTATATAAAAATATTTTTAACAATTTTTTAATCGCCGCACCTGCACCCGCACCCACACCCGCACTCTACTTTTTCAAAAATTGCCGAGTTCCGCACCTGCACCCACACCCACACCCACACCCACACCCGAATCCGGAAACGCACCCGTGCTTCATAGGTGTTGGGTCCCCGTTATATTGAGAGGGGGGGAGGGGGGAGCCCAAATGTGAGGAAAAAATGTTAGAATTTTTATTATGATTAAATTCACTATTTTCAGATAACTTAAGATTTTGGTATAATCAGTAATTTATCAATAATAATAATAAGTTTTTTTTTTTATACGTAAAAATAATATAAAAATTTATTTTAGTCCTAGAAAATGCAATTCATAAAGATTCAATATAAGAAGTGGAGAAGCACATTAGGAATGAGGGAGAACATTCGATATCTTGGATCAATAATCCTTAAATATTGAGATATTGTAGATAAAGAGAATCATAGGGTAAGAGTAGGGTACATGCAATGGAGAAGCGCATTAAAAATACTGTGTGATCATAGAGAATCAATGATTCATAAAGATTGAGAGATTGTAGATAATGTAAATCATAGGATTAGAGTAGGGTATGTGCAATGGAGAAGAGCATTAAAAATACTGTGTGATCGTAAAGTAAAATACCTATTAAGTTAAAGGGGAAACTTTAGAAGATTGCTATAGGACTAACTATACTCTATGATACTGAATGTTGAGCCGTTAGGAAGAAATATTCAAAAAATAAGTGCAGTTGAAATGAGAATGCTAAGATGGATAAGTGAAAATACATTGAAAGATAGGATTTAGAATGAGGAAAATTACTTAAAGCCAAGAGAAGCCCCTATTGATGAAAGAGTAATGCTACATTCAAAACATTTTCACAATCATTTCACAAGAAATCCTAGGTGACAAGTTGTTACTGGTTCTAATCTTGGCCCACCACTGATATCACTTTGTTACCCTCCAATAACAAATTCCCATTTAGGATTTGTTGTAAATTGTTGTAAAAATTTTGTGAACGTAGTAATAAAAGATGAGAGAGAGTTGCTTGAGATGGGTTGGACATGTTCAAAGGAGATAAATTAACACACAAGTAAGAAATAATTTTGACTCTAGTTGAGGGCACAAAAAAAAAGGCAGAGAAAAAATAAAATGTCATTTAAGTAAGGCTTGGTTGATGAGAATCCATGTGGTGGAAAATAAAATAAAATAGAATGGAGAAAAACATACATGTGGCAGAGGCTTATTTGTTGGTAATTTCCACAAGCGGGTAATGGGTCTTGAGTTGAAAATTGCACCCTCTCTTACAAGGAGAAGATGCCAATTTGAACTACAGCTCATTTGCATATGAGAAATTATAACAGACATTATAACTTTCTAGTATCACTGACTGCCAGCATAAATTAAATAACTACTTCAAAACTTAAAAAAATAAAATAAAATAAATCAACTTCTTCCTAGTACTGAAACAATCCAGCTCCATATTAAAGTGAACCATCAACAATATTAATTGAAACCATCATATCACATCCAAAGGAACTCAATAAGAAAGCCATTTCCCAAATTAGAATATGAAGAAGCACATATTTAACAGTTAACAGTTTCACTAGTAACTACCAAATTCTTTAAAAGAGAAAGAAAATTCCAAGATCAACAGATCGAGAAAAATACAGACCTTGAAACCCTTATAAACAAGATCTTTTTTATAAAGCTGGGCAAAGACCCACCACACACTCTCCATGAAGCTCAAGTCCATGGTCTTGTACCCGTTTTTGAAGTCGATCCACCGCCCTGTCCTCCACACTATCTTCTCCCACTCCTCCACATACCTACCAATACCAAATACCTTCAAAATTCAATGTTTGTCAATTTAGTCCTAAAAATGAGCCAATTTTAGACATTCTTTTTCATTAAAAATTAACCAACAACATTTATAAAACATCTTATTATTTCTTAGTATTTTTTGAAAGTTTTTTTTTTTTTGATAAGTAATAAAGAAGTATATTCAAAAACACTACCTTATGCAGAAAAGCATAAGGCAGAGAGCAAAATACAGAGAGAAAAGAAATACAAGAGAGGAAAAAGAAAGGAAAAGACACTAATTACAAAGAAGAGAGAAGAGAGCTAAGGAACATAGGGAGAAAATTACTAGAGGTGAGTCCCCAAGCCCCAGACCAGTCAAATAGAGAGCCACTGAAAGAAGCCAATGGCTGGTCATCCGGACTTTCCATGTCCTCAAACGTCCTCCTATTTCGCTCCCTCCAAAGACACCACATTAAGCACAATGGAGCTAAATTCCAAATGCTAGATGAATGTTTTCCAAGCCAATTCCGCCAACCAAAGAGTATCCACAACCGATTTTGGCAAGACCCAAGAAATCCCAAACGATCTAAGGACCAAACTCCACAACCGATAAGCCTTACCATAATGAAGTAGCAAATGATCTACCGTCTCCTCATTACAACAGCATATAATGCATCAGTCAACAAAATTCATCCCTTTACCCCTCAAATTGTCACCTGTAAGGATATTATCCCAAACAACAGTCCACACAAAGAAAGAAATACGCTGAGGAGCCTTAACCTTCCAAACACCTTTCCAAGGAAATATAATGGGCAAGGAATTTCGTAACTTATTATAAAACGATCGGATATCAAAATCCCCATTCTTTGTCAACTTCCATCGCAACCGATCTCCATTCTCAGTGAGAGGTAAATTTGAGCCCAAGGTACAAAGAAATTCATCCATCCCACCCATTTCCCAATCATTTGGTCTCCGAATATACTGAACATCCTACCTTTTCCGTTCCTCTAACCCCAACCGATCAAGAGAAGAGGCCACCGATGCTTCTTTATTAAAAGCAATCCCATACACACTCGGAAAAATCAAATGAAGTGGAGAATCTCCACACCATTGATTTGTCCAAAGCTTAACTCTATCTCCCACCCCTACCTCAAACTGAATATTTTTGCTAAAATCCTCCCAACCCATATGTTTGCTTCTCCACAAACCGCACCCATGTACCCCTCTATCTAGCTTGGAGGTCCATCCCCCCCATTCTACCCCAAACTTTAGAGCTACAACCCTTCTCCAAAGCCTTGTCTCCTTAATCCCAAACCGCCATAACCACTTCCCTAGTAAGGCTTTATAAAAAGTAGTTAATTTCCTTACTCCTAAGCCACCATTTTCCAAAGGTGCACACACCTTGTTCCATCCCACCAAATAAGTCTTGGAATCCCCCCACAAGAAATCCCTTTGCAACCTCTCAATTTTATTGGCCACATGCGTTGGGATGGTAAAAAGAGACAGATAATAGGTAGGAAGACTAGCTAAAGTGCTTTTAAGCAATGTCAATCTTCCACCTTTTGACAGATACATCTTCTTCCATCCGGCCAACTTACGCTCAATTTTCTCCAAGATAGGATTCCAAATAGTAGGGGACTTGTGGAGCGCCCCCAATGGCATACCAAGATAGGTCATTGGCAAAGATCCAATCCGGCAACCCAAAATCTCTGCCAAGACATGGGCATTAGGAACCTGCCCAATAGGAACCATCTCACTCTTCAGAGCATTAACCTTTAAACCTGTCACTGCCTGGAAACAAAAAAGAAGCATCCGAACATGTAGAATCTGTTCCTCAATTGCATCGCAAAACAGAATCGTGTCATCCGCAAACAAAAGATGTGAGACACATACCCCTCCACCTCGTCTACCATCAGCCCTAAAACCTTGGAGCAAACCAGCCCCTTCAACTTTTTTCATCATCTTACCAAAGACCTCCATCATAACCAGAAACAACATGGGAGATAGCGGGTCCCCTTGTCTTAATCCCCTCGAACTCCCAAAAAAATCAGCTAGAGCCCCATTAAACAAGACAGAGAATTGGATTGTAGAAATGCAAGTGCGAATCCACCTACAACACCTCACCCCGAATCCTATTCTCTTCAACAAATCTAGAAGAGCCTCCCAATTCACATGATCATAGGCTTTCTCAATATCTAATTTACAAATAACCCCCGGAATCTTACTCTTCACCCTACCATCAACACACTCATTAGCAATAAGAATTGAATCAAGTATCTATCTACCACCCACAAAACTGTTCTGAGACTCAGATATCAGTTGATTCAAAACCTCTTTCAGGTGGTTAGCCAAAATCTTGTAAACACTCCCCACCAAACTAATGGGTCTAAAATCTTGAATATTGGAAGCATTATTCTTTTTTTTTTTGATAAGTAACTTAAAAATATATTGAAAAAACACAGCCCCGTACATAGGAAATGTACGAAAGAGGCAAGAACATCAAGAAATTCTTCTTAGGGATTAAGGCTATGAAAGTTGAATTAAGAGATTTTTCAAACTTACTGTGTTGATAAAACTCTTCAAACACAGCTAAGACATCTCTTTCCACAACTCCCCAACAATGGTGATAGAAGGCCATAGAGAAACCATCAGGGCCTAGAGCTTTATCTCCTTTCAACTCTTTGACAACTCGAAGAACCTCCTCCTTTTCAAACCTCCGTTCAAGCCAGCCCCTTTCCAACCCCTCTATCTGATCAAACTCCAAGCCTTCCACAAAAGGACTCCACTCCTCTGTCTCCTTGTATAAGTTTTTATAAAACTGTACAGCTTGCTCTGCCATCTCGGATTCATCCTCATAAGTAACCCCATTCACCTCCAACATACTAATATGATTATACCTTCTCCGAGAATTAGCCACCTTGTGGAAGAATTTGGTATTGTTATCTCCTTCCTTAATGCAAAGCATCCTCGATTTCTGTCTCCACAAGATTTCTTCCAAAGAGAGAAGGTTCTGTAATTGAGATCTCAACACAGCCCTCTCACCTATCTCCACTTCAGAAAGGCCATTCTCCCCTTCCTTAGCATCCAAAATTTTCAAAGCCTCCAACAGCTCTTTTTTTTTACGGTCTACATTTCCAAATTCACTACGGTTCCACTGAATAATATCTTCTTTCAGTGCTTTCAGCTTCTTGGTAAGTACAAAAATGGGAGTACTTGAGAAGGAGTATCGATTCCACCAAGAATGAACCCTATCTATGAACCCATCCGTCTTTAGCCACATGTTCTTGAACCTAAAAGGACTTTTCCCCCTTAATATCCCTCCTGCCTCCACTAATATGGGGAAGTGGTCTGAAATAGGATGAGGTAAAACCCTCTGGATCACATCTGGATAATGATCCTCCCAATCATGAGAAACTAGAGCCCCGTTTATCCTAGACATCAAAGGCTGATCCAAACCACTAGACCATGTATAACTCCCTCCTTCTAACGGCAAATCTATCAAACTAAGCTCCTCAATGAACTTAGAAAAATTCTCCATAGCCGGGGTAAGGCAGGATCCCCCCAATCGTTCACTTGGGAAGCGAACAATGTTGAAATCCCCAATGAAACACCATGGAACTTCCCAAAGTTGCTGAATTCTAATCAGCTCATCCCACATCTACCCCCTCATGTTATTATCATTCGGGCCATAAACCCCAAAACATGCCCAAATAAAACCATCCCCCATACCCTGCCACCGAACTGATACGGAAAATTGACCCACCATTACCTCCAACTTTTTTGAAGCCCTCCTATCCCACATCATCAAAACCCCACCAGTTGTCTGATCTGCATCCAAAGCTACCCAATCTACATAAGGACAACTCCACAAGCTGCAAATCAACTGTCTATCCATGCCCGCAAGCTTGGTTTCTTGAAGACAAACTACATCACAATTCCACTCCCGTAATAAATTTCTAACTACCAAACGTTTCCGTGAATCATTCAAACCTCAAACATTCCATGACACCATTTTCAGCTTCATAAGAACTGTAAACTCCCACCTACAACCTCAGAATTGCAGTCAAAGAAAACTATCTCCCATCGTAATTAATCGAGGAAATCAAATTCCTCAACTCCCTCTTCCCTTTATCCTTGGAGATAGCTTTTCGGTGGGTAGCATCTTTCCTATGCATCAGATTGGCAGCCTCAATCTCCGTTTCAAACTTCTGTAAAAGCATAATACACATCTTCTCATGTCGACCCAACGAAAGCCCCATCATCTTATTGAAACCGGAGAGTCTATGTTTCACCCACTTAGAAACATTAAAAGTGTTATCAAACCCCATCACCTCAGTATTGTTGTCCAATCCAGCCGGCACAACCAACCCCAGAGGATTAATAGTCATCAAGGGGGATAAACTATCCACAACACCCAAGCCCTCAACTGCACTAACTGATTCTACCTTAGTCAATGCCAACACTGACTGGTCAACCTGATGGGAGGTGTCTATCCCCTGAATATCACTTGCACAATCAACCCGACCACCTTCAGCTCCACCCTGAACACCCAACTCCTTAGTCCCAACTCTCGATGGACTCAGAGCGTAATTGGATAACCCAAAACCTATTAATGCCATGTCGCCCCTAGTTTCTACCTTACCCACTATGATCGAATGCTCATTGGCGCGAGACCCATCAAAAATAAGACACTCAGCCTCCACCGAGGTCTTTGCAAGGCAACTCATATACTCGGTTAGAGGAGTAGACATCGTATCCATCCTCGTGGTGTGGAGTAGAGCTATATCGGCCCATCGAAAAATGTACACTGGGTCATCGCCAATGACTTCGTGAGGCGACCCATCATCTCGGTTTGACCAACCGAGCTCACCACCAACTTCGAGGCTTGGTTTCACACTGAGCCGGCCTTCTCTAGTGGCGCCAGTGGCTCCTCGGTGAGAGAACCACCAACACCTGTGCTGTCAACCTCCCTTGTAAGCTCTCCATTGTGACCCAACATCTCAACCTGAGTAACCGAAGCTTCGTGAAGTGCTTCGTGGTTTGATGGACTTGGGTCACCTAAAGATAAGCTTTCACCCACTTCCATCCTAATTGGGCCAATGAATTTTGGACTAGAGATAACTGGAAGGCCCACATGAGTGTTGCAATTTTGGTCTAAGCCCACCACAGGATTTATATGGACCCGTGACCCACTAGAGGGATCCACCACTTTCTCCCTCTGATTCCTTGTGACCCATGTAGAACTCCTCAAACCACCTTTATTAGAATTCAAAGCAACACGCTTAAAATGGTCTGATCCCACCACAGGATAGTTTTGAACCTTTGACACAAGCTCCCTCTGACTCCTTGAGACCCATTTAGAACTCCTCAGTCCACCTTTATTAGGATTCCATGCAACACTCCTTTTTCCTTCCTCATTCACCACTACGGTCAAGCCTTCTCCTGTCCAGTAAGAATTCCTCGAATGACGTTCTTTTCCATAAACAGCTTCATTCAACTTTGATTTGAATTTCAATGGAAAGCTCCTTCTATTTCCTACCGTATTTGTCTCTCCCAATTCAAAATCCACATCTGTGTGCCGAGAAACCACATCTCTTCCTCCTAGAGTCGTCGGACCTGGTATGTTCACCGGCACATGATGCCCACACACTGCTTCGGCAAACGATTTAAATGGTTGAACCCCTGAGTTAACCTTATGAAGCTGAGCTACAAATTTCGAAGGAGCAGAACCTCCATTCACATAGTTTTCAGGTTCCAACATCTTCCTTAGTTCTAACCCATGAGCCCTCCATCCATTCTTTGCCCGGCCTTTTGGAACAATAATGGACCTCCTAGACCCGCCAACTTTAAGTTCAGACAATAGAAGGAACAAGCCAAAAGAGTTGGAGCTCCGTTGGAGGGTGTAGGCTACATCACCTTCCCTGAAGGTAAAAAAAATACTTCGGACTAACCCCAATGACAATCTGTTCTAAACTCTTCATCAGCCATTGTGCCGCATTCCTCCCCATGAAGACCAATTTCATGAAGTACTTTCTCCGCTAAAAAATCCTTAAAGAAAAATAACGTCCCCCTTCCTCTACCACCAGTTGAAAAAGTTTGGATTCAATAAAAAAACTGCGAGACCCACCCATAACGTTCACAGAAAAGAAAACAGAAACCCAGGGTAAGACTCGACAAGAATGGCACTTATGGCTTAGTGGTACCAATAGGACTTTTCATAATGAAGAGAATCAATACTGGATATTAAGATAAGAATGATTCAGTGCCTTTATTTGCTAACAAATTGAGTTGCTAAACGGACAAAATTTCAACTTTATGAACTAATTTGATAATTAAAGTAAAATTTAATTTTCGTGAATTGCTAAATTCACGAATTATGACCTAATTTGATAATTGAAGTGAATCTTTAATTCATTATGAGCAAAAAGACATTCAGATTATTATTTCAACTTATCAAAAAAAAAAAAAAAGATTATTATTTCAAAAATAAAAAATTTAAATGCCTTCATATGCTAATCAAAAACGCATGAACAAGAATTTGAATTGAATTGAGAAACCTGGTGACAATGCTTCGGCACTCCTCGTTGTACTTATCAATCCCTAGCTTCAAAACGTCGACGCGTTTCTTGATATTGAGACGCCGATCGATCTCGCTCTCGACTGGCAAGCCATGGCAGTCCCAGCCGAAGCGTCGAGTGACGTGGAAGCCGTTCATGGACTGGTAGCGAGTGACGATGTCCTTGATGGTGCCGGCGAGGATGTGGCCGTAGTGAGGGAGTCCGGTGGCGAACGGCGGACCGTCGTAGAAAACGAACTCCGGCGAGTCTTTGGTCCGTTCGAGCTGAGTCTCGAAGGCCTTGATCTCCGTCCAGAGGCGGAGGATTTCCTCCTCGTGTTTAGGGAAGGAGAAGTCTTTGCCTTCGCATACTTCTTCCATTGACTCTAGTGGATGTATTCTGGGCTTTGGTTTTTGTTTTTTTTGTTTTTTTGTGTATTTATAGTTTGACGAAAATTACGGGTCGGGTCGCGTCGGGTCGGTTCATATTTGATTCTTTATATTCGGGTATGGGTTTTCCTTTAGACCCACATTTGCTTCGGCTCGGACTATACTGTTGACCACTCTAGTTCCGTTACTTTGGACTCTTTCTCGTTGTTGAGTTTTTGTCTTATTTTTTATTTATTTATTTTTTTGAAAAAGAGATTTTGTCTTAAAATTTGAATAGGAATTTTGGTTAAAATAAAAAATGTAATTCTAAGTCCACAATATTTATTTTAGATTAGATTGTTACTTGTAATAATTTGCTACCTATAATTTATTGTAGTTTTTTTTTTTTTTTTGAGAATCAAGAATTTATTGTGGTTAAGTTGTGGAAATAGCGTTTCTCAATTAAAAATCGCAACCTTTTTAATTATAACATGTTTCCAATTTTGTATTTTCAATTTTATTTTATTTTTAGTTCTTTAATTTTAATATGGTTTAAAATTTTTAATTTAGTCCTTTTGTTTTTTATTAAAAAAAAAAGACATTTAGTTTAAATTTTGTCTAATATCACCATTTAGAAATTTTCACTTTCCCAAAGGATGTGAATTAGAAGAGAGGCAAAAACAATTACACTCGCTTGAACGGTGCATGGTGAATAGTGATAACACCTTTTTTCCTTCCTAGCACTAATGTCATATGTTATTTTGTTAATCCATCAAAATTCTTTTCTTCTTTTACCTGTATCTTTGAGACCACAATCAAATGTAGGAGGAGTAATGGAATAAAGATTAGTACACAATCTCAAAGGGGGTGTAGAACCAAGGTCATCAGAACAGCCTGTAGCAAAATTTGCTTAAGATGTTAACTCTCTTACATAAAAATTGATTATCATCTGTTATAAAAATTAAATTACAGGCTCAAACTCTTGAAACTAATAAAAGCATAGGTGTTTCCAAAACAAGTAACAACTATATACATGGAAAACAAATAGCAAAGTAAATCCCTTTCCTTTCTATTTCAAAACCAAGCACTCGATGAAGTTTAAGGTACACACAGACTTTTCTAAAGGGATAGATTGATTTCATTTCTCGAACCAACTCATTAAAACAATGACAAAATTTGGGTTGATGAAAATGCTATCCTCATATCTAAGCATCATTCCTGTGCAAACTTTGCAAATCAAACATGATTGCAAATTCCTTAACATCGGAAATCAAATTTTATATTAATCTGAGTCTCTTAATTATGTTTTAGGTTTCTTGAAGTAGATCTCGAGATGTTCGCACTTCACACTTTCTCAAAGTAAATATCTAACTTTGAAGATTAGAGTTTGGTGTTTGAAAACACCTAACTTAATAGGACTTTTTGTGAAATGAACGAGTTAACAGTGAGAATAAGATAGTCTTAACTTACTATTTGCCTAAATTATCGAGCGTACTTGAAGTAAAATAAATTGTCAGACATGTAGAGGATTACGACCTACTTAACACAATAAACACTAAATTAAAATAAGAACATGTGTACAAACCAATGGGATTGCCAATAGAGTATCTAATTTTTTATATACTACTACAATTGTTCTGTAAGTATTCTGTCGGATTGTGTGTGTTCCAACTTGTGGAATGAATTCTCAATTTATACTTAAGACTGACACAATTATGTTAGTCCCTTTTGCTGTGTCATGTTTTGATTGCATCTTTAGTGCCAAATATCTTGTGAGTATTAAGGCTTGATAACCTCTTTTAATTGCTTCAAGGTAACCGTTGCCTTACTACCTTTAGTTGCTTGGCATGTGTCAAAGTACTCGCTGGAGGTAGTTGTCCTTCCATGAAAGTATAAACTATAAGACTATGTGTGTGTATACATTGAAATAGTCCGGCATCGAATATTAGTTCCAACGGTTTAACAAATAGGCAATATATAAGGTTTGTTACATGTGTTTACTAGTATCATGTTATAATAACTTTTTGGTATAAACTTAGAGATTCAAAAAAGAAATAAAGTTAGTAATTGTTTAAACATTTGATTGGTTAAGTAGATACTTAATGTATTATTTATGTATGAATAAGTGTGGCTGTGTGGGTCAATAATTAATACAATGCCAATGGGTTGAGTTTTGTCATTTAGTTTGAATTTTTTTTTTCTTTTAATAAAAACAATGACAATTGCATCAAAATAAAAATATTATACAAATTTAACAAAATGAAATGGTCACACCCATGGCCTACTCACATTCACAATAGATAATGACAATTTTTTTCTTTTTGAGAGATAGTGGCCTTTATTGTGGTTAATGATACACTACTCCCTTGGCTTCACAGTTTATAAGGCAGCAAATGTGGGGGGGGGGGGGGGGGGGTTTCCTTCGATGTGGGACTCTGAGAAATGGGAGCAAGGTCAAGCATCTGCCCATCTCCCAAAATGGTCTCCACAGTTTCAATCTATAACATTTGTTCCAGATGATTACTATAATAAACTTTACCAGTTGAGCTAACTATAACATACTAGATAATAATAACTAATAATGACTTATCATATAATTATTTCAAAAAAGAAAACTTGTAAAAAGAAATTGTAAAACTAAATATGTGTGTGTGTGTGTGTGTGTGTGTGTTTGTCGATAACGCAATATATTCAGGTTCTCTTTTTATTAAATTTTGTTTAATTTAAGTTTTTTTCATGACCATTTTCTATAATTAAAAAAAAAAAGGTTTCTTAATGATCTCTGGAAAAAAAAAATTCCACTAGTGACATTTCAACATTTTCTTTTTATGTTCCTAGTTACAGTAATATAACTTCGATTTTGGTTTTAATAATATGTTTTAGTTCACCAAATGGATGAGCACGCATTAAGTTGATCTCAAAATATGCTTCTCTTGATGCATAATAATGCCTTAGTAGTACATTAGAAATAGAGTTACAAAAATTTTAAAATATAATAATAATAATAATAATAATAATAATAATAGTAGAAGATAGGAGTAATAGTTTCACTGATAGCTCTACATAGGACCACCCTGACTTGTAAAAAATTGCATATATACACTTGCAAAATATATATATATATATATATGTTAAATTAACTTATTGTGACCACCCTAATAAAAATATTGAACACCTTGACTTGAGAATTACAAAAAGTTGGGTTCAACAAAAATAAGAATAATGCAACATTCATAATATCTTCACAATAACTTTACTACAAATCCAATGTGGTAAGTTGTTATTGATTCTAATTGGGGCTCAATACTGATATTATTTTTTTACCCACCAATAACAGTTTTTTGCATAAGATTTATTGTAAAAATATTGTGGATGTAACATTATTCCAAAATTAATTCGGCCCCCAAACATAATTGTTAATTCCTTTTATAAATTTAAAAAAAAAAAAAACTTAAATAACAATAATAAATATTAGCCCAAATAACAACAAACAAAAATAAGATAAGACCAAACAACAAGAAGTGATTTAGTTGTTCAACAAAAAGCCTATTATAAAACAAAAAGATAAAAGTCACTAAACATTCAAATTTGTAGCTCGTTCAATCTATTAAATAAAAATAATTTCTAATTTCATTTTTTCCTAAAAAATGGAACCAAGAAAAATATTGTGGTTGTCAGTTCTCCTTAATGGTAATGATAATTATATTCTTTTTGGCTTTGCAGTCACAACAATTTTACTCTCCTTAGTGACTCAACTCACAATTGTAACAAATATTCAAGTTATCGCATTATTAGATTTTGTATAATTTAAATTTCTTAGTGACTATCCTAAAAAAAATTTCTAGAATTGCCACGGGTCCCTTTATGTTTGGAGTAGTTTCATTCCCCCCATAAACTTTAAAACTGAGCAAATAATCCCTTTTAGTGAGTATGTATTGCCTTTAACAAATAAGTACTAAAAAGCTATCATGCCAAATAGGTATTTATATTTTAAATAGCTACTCTAAGTTTAACTACATGGTTGTGGAAAAAAAAATGCTACATCCACAATATTTTTCACAACACTTTAATAACAAAAGTGTGAATTGTAAAGCTATAGTAATAGCTACAGTTTATTTTTTGGTTTGTTCAATTGCACAGTTCGCTGGCCTTCTTCTCTTTCTTCTCTTTTTTTTTTTTTTTTTTCCTTCTTGTTAATATCGTCCAGTTAACTCTTTTTTTATTTTTAAATTTTTTTAATATAGAGCAATTATTTAACACAACAAATTGTCACAATATTTTCACAATTGTTGAGATGTTAATTCATTATAGGTCAAAATAAAATATCATTCTAGAACTAACCACAACTAAAAATAAAGGTATTGTGGAAAAAAAAAGTGCTGCATCCACAACATTTTTCACAACATTTTCATAACAAATTATAGGCTATAAATTGTTATTGAATCTAATTTAAAATTACTAATAAAATTACTTTTTTGCCCACCAATAACAACTCGTGACAGCCTACTACTTATGATTTATTGTAAAAATGTTGTAGACATAACATTTCTCTACACCCACAATATTTTTCACAACATTTTCATAACAAATCATAAACTATAAATTGTTATTGGTTCTAATTTAAAATTACTGATGAAATTACTTTTTTGCCCACCAATAACAACTCTTGACAGCTTACTACTTATGATTTATTGTAAAAATATTATAAACATTATATTTCTCTTGTGAAAATATTAAGACATCTTCTTGCCATTGTAATATATTTACAACTACTGAAATGTCAATTCTTTACAAGTAAAAATAAAATATAACAAAATTATAAAAGCAATATGAAAATGTTGCACCATTCTATTAAGTCAAAATTCACTATTTCACGTACAGTTTTCTTAAGCTAACTTTTTGTATTTTTTATTATATTTTTATCTTTATGCACCATTTTAAGTAAAAACACATAGTTTTACACACACAAAAATAATTAAAAAACTTAGGATAAAAACACGTTTCATCCTTTATGTTTAGAATAGTTCACAATTCCTCTTTAAATTTTAAAATCAAGCAATTTTTCACTTAATATTTTGGAAAATAGCAAATATGTTTTATTATTATTCTCTCAGTTAAACCCTAATGAAAGCTTATAATTCTTAAAATATTCCATTATGTATTATCTAAAATACCTCCACTAAATTTTAACATCCAAAAAATTTTCTTTACGTACTTTTAGTTTTAGATGGTGGTAATGCTTAGAAAATTGGAATAATGATATAAGATGTTTTATTTATTACCTAGAGAACATTGATTTTCTAGGTTTAAATGTTCAAAGCTTAAAATTTATTTAATGAAAAATTCAATGACACATGCCTTTTGTTATCTTTTTTTTTTTTTTTTTAATTTCTTTTCTTACCTAAAATGGGTGTTCACTAAAAACTAAGTAAATTAAATATTGCACCTAAACTCATGTAGAATGATAAAGAATAAAGTATGAATGATAGAATTTTTCATTATGTATGAGTGAAGGTATTTAATGAAGAGCTTTAATTGTAGCATATAACATCATTCATTGCGAAAATTTAAATATTGTGACATGTCTTAGCAAAAATCAGTTGCTTATTGTTGGAAGATGATGATATTCGTTAACATTCTTAGAAATTTTTAGTGAGTAGATATTGTCTTTAGTAAATAAGTACTAAGAAACTATTATAGTAAAATTGATATTCATATGTCAAACAGCTACCATAACTTTGTGTGCAATAAAAATTCTTTAAGAATAGCAACGGACCGGGTTTTTTCATACTCGGACCCGCTTTGCGGGCCTGGACCTGCCTCGTTTAATAAACAAGTTTTTTATGCCCTACCCAAAACTGCCCCATTGGGCCCCGCGAGCCCTGTTTAGCCTTGTCAGACTTGGGCCCAATCCGTAGCCAAAATACTAGCGAAATTTTCATGAGAAGCCAACCAATGAGATACCAACGAAAATTTCCAAATCAGCTTTTTAAAGGGCATTTCGTGGGACATTTGTTTTAAACTTCTCGCATCTTCTCCCAAACCCCTATTTTTATATTTCAACATCAAAACCCAACTAATTTCAAGTGTTTTACATTCCATAAACATCTCTAAGGTAATCTTTAACTCTTTTCATTGATTTTGATCCTTAGATATGTTTTTGCGGGTTTTATATTCATAGTTGAGATTTTCTTAAATTGGAGTTAGAAAACTTATTTTTTGTCAATCTTTTTTATTGGGTTTTGTTTTAAATGTTTATATGCTTTGGATATTGGCCCCCTTGTGGCAAAAATAACATGTATTTAGGCAAGATTTTTATATGTTTATGCATTGTTTAACATACATGTGTAGTGTGTGCACTCTAAATGTTTGATAAAATGCTCAAATGGCATTTTCTCGTTGTTTTGAACTCTGATGAATGCCTATTTTTGAGGATTACCATGATTATGCATGTTTATCATGTTTTGATCATTGACTGCGTGTTTTACACACTTTGCCTCGTGAGTGCCTTGCTTATGCATTGGTCATGCAGCTCACATGCACACTAGATGCACCTTACTGCACATACTCTAAAACTTGACATGTTTTGTATTTACTCATGCTAATTAAGTCCTTTTAGACGTTTTAGCTCATATAACATATTCTTGTGCCTATGTCATGCCTTGATCTATACTTTGTTTCATCATCCTTAGCATGTCATGCTTACTTTATGCTTTGTAGTTTTGTGTCTTTAAGATGTTTTGTCTTTCATTTGAACTTCATTTTCTCATTCATCTTTTACTCTTGTTCATATCTATTTTTCTTTCCCTTATTCCTCTTGATTCATTTGTCTATTCATGACAAAAGGGGGAGAGTACACCGGAGAGTATACCAGTGTGTATCGTCATTTCTATGTGACTCATATGCACATTCTTAGGGAGAGAAATTCTACCTTGTGCACATTCGTTGGGGGAAAAAGTCATAGGGGAGATGTATATACCAAGGAAGAGAAGACATTTTTATGAGAAAACCTTGTTTTATCTTATTTTACCTTATGCTTGTTTTCTCGTTGTTTTATGGTGCTTTGAGTTACATTTTGTATCTATGCTTTGTTGCTATCATCGTATCGTGTTTATGTGTTGGACATGCATTTATCTTTATGCTATTGTGTTTTATTGGTTGCATGTTCGGATGATCATTTGCTTGGCTATATGATCATTGTAGTCATTTTCATATGATTGTTTTGGTATATGATTAAGTTGCTCACATGTTTCACATCATGTTTACTTGATCGCAATTTACTTGTTACATTATACTTGTCATTTTATCACTTGATTTACCTTAAGGGTCTAATGCATTTTGTGCAAGTGTTTCAGATTACATGTATTTTGTTCCAAGTTCACCACAGCTTCTAGATTTAGGTGTGAGTGAGTTTTGCTATTGTTCTCAAACTCACGTTTAAGTCTAGAGTCTATTATAGGGTGTTTTGTCACGGAATAGCCAAAGGGAGAGATTGTAAAGTTGTGATTTACAACTATATTTTATGTTGGCTTTATTCTATGACAAAAAGTGTTGTAATTGCATAAATGTGTTCCTTGTATTTTGTGGGATTTTATTGTATTGGGTTTAGTATTAAGTTTGATGAAGAATCAAGCTTAATTGAAGATCAAGTGGATTTTGCAAGAAATTCGTGAGAAGTTAACCAGCGAAGTAGCCACGTGAGAAGCACATGACTGAAAGCTGAAGAGTTATGCCACGCTGTCAGTTTCGTGAGTGTCTCGTGGGTAAGGCCTTCCCGCGAGGTACCCGCGAAACATTTTGCCTAAAGGATTTTTAAATGTGACTTCCTTATCATTCACCCATACTATATATACTCTCATTACCCACAAAAATATAGAAAGGTCATTCAGAGAGAAAAACTCTAGATAGGCTTTCTACAACACACACACACTCATCTTTTAGAGAGAGAGAGCTACTCATCTTTAGTGAGAAATCATTCTAGCCTCTTCTTATTCCTTCTCCCATTGATATACCTTGAGAGGAGATTTATACCCAAATACAACCTACACATTTTCAGAGTGTAGAGAGTGTTTTGGAGCTCAGGAAGTTTTGGGGATTTGCCAAAAGAAGTCGGTAAGGCTTGGCGGATGCAATCGGGCGTATTGCAAGATCCGGAGAGCTAGAGAAGACAAGGCTTGGCGAAGTCAATTGGTAGCAAGAGCTTAGAGGGCTCAAGTACATTGGGTAGATTAGGCTTAGAGGGTCTTTTGTTAATCGTGTGTTCCAACTTTATTCTCTAATAGATCAATTTACTGCTTGAAGGGTAGCGGAGAAGTTTTTCACTAAGTTCTTTGGTTTCCTCTTCGATAATACCTTGGCGTGTTATCTTGTATTTGCATTCTTCTTCCCTGCTCTTTTAACTTTTATTTTATTACTGTGATTTGATAAATATGGCTTAGAGTAGTTATATTGTTTGTTCACTTACATTTACTTTATTCCACACTTAATTTAAGTTAGAGTAAAATCAATTAAGCCATAATTTTTATTTTGGGGGTCTAAACAACTCTTGTGTTTTCACACAAATTCGAGCTTTCACCAATAAATCACCTAACTAAGATAACCATTTAATCATAAATCAATAAATCATAGCTAAATTCACCTGCTAAACATAAAAATAAAATAAATCCAACAAGTCCAAGAAATAAGTATCAAAAGTCCAACAAGTCCAAGAAATTAAAAAGCTATAAAATAAATCTCACAAGTTTAGAATAATTACAAACCAACAAGTTAATCCAACAAGTCTAAGAAATTAAAAAGCTACTAAATTAATACAAAAAGTCTAATCCTCCACAGTTGTGACACAACTCTCATCTTCTTCATTAGGCTTCCCATCATCAAGAATTGATTGAAGTGTACAATCTTTTGACAATGTTGAAGAACTCACAACAAAAATGAATTAAAAAATAGAATAAACTATTGAAAAATCTAGTTTTGCATTTCATACAAAATACATAGCGAAAGCAATAAACACGGATCTACTTCATTTATAAGAAATAACATGTAACCTTAAATTATAGAACAAAAAATAGAAAACATACTTTGTTGCAGTAAAATTCAAAACCAAAACTTGAGAATACTTCTAATTAACTTCCCAATTTCACATGGTGCCTAAGAAGAGTGGTCTCTCAATCAGTCTTCATGTATATTAATTCTCAAAGAAAAGTTCTTTTTAAAAGATGTTCTTCTTCTTCTTCTTATTGTAGAGAAAAAATTGCTTTCTTTTCTTTTCATCATACGCATATTCTAACTACCTTTGTAGTTACTTTATTTAATAACTCTTATTAAATAAAAACTGATTATCTAATTGGGTTAGCCTTTTGAGCCTGCTCAATTAGGCTTTAGTTTGTGGCTTGAGATGGGACCAAAGGGAACAAATAAGACTCTAGCTCCAATGAGCCTTAGGCTTATCTATTAACTCTTGACAAGTTCAAAGTTACCATTAATTATATTTAATACCACTATATAAATATAATTGTACTCTAGACCTTATTAATAAATTATATCCCGAGACTCTAATGATATCATTTGGCCCCTTCATGAAATATCGATAGTGAAGTCATAATGAACTGTCACTTTGTAAACAACTATTTAATCTTTGAATACCTGGTTTAATATCTTAGTTATTCATATTTATTGAGATCCAATTTCAATAAATATAAATTTTAGTAACTCCTTACTAAAATGGGCTTCATGAATAACTAATTCTCATTAAACTTATCTCAAGAGGATATTTTGTATCTATATAAAAAGAGATTATGAATTCTATCTTGAGAATATGTATTCCCTCAACACTATGTGTGGTTACCCAATATCTTGAGATTTTGACCGTCAATATTAGATCTCACTCCTGATATATCAAAGTAACCTACATTTCATGATCGGGTTCACTATTCTCTCAGGATTGAGAGTTTATGAAATTAGAAATCATGAGATTAATCATTTAGGTGACAGTTATTGATTGAATAATTAATCTTACAGCGGTCCAGTTCAATATGTCTTAACACTTAAGACATATCAACACATTAACTAGAAGTCTCCACTTCTATGATCAAGACGAACCATCTTAGTTGATGCATTATAGTCTTCACGGATGAAATGCCCAATTTCATCACCAACTACGAACTATATTTTGAGTTTATAAGGAACTTGTGATTTATATCTTTTATAACTAATTACATAAATCACATACAATGCATCTCAAGGACTATGATAATGTCTCATTAGTTCATTTATAAATAGTTTCATATAATTGAACAATTTAATTATTTTATGACATGCCAATAAATTGGATTTTAGGGCATAAACCCCAACATAAACTTTATCAAATTATAACTAGTAAATATAAAAATAAAATTTTGATTTCATTTTATAAATATAAATTAGTCAATTGCTAACATTTGATTTCACTCCATAACTAATTTTGAGCACACATCATTGCCTCTATAGCCTTGGGATGAAGCTAGGTGTGGACTTAACAGTCTCCCACTAGTGCTAAAGACAAATTTAGAAGTAACAGTTGTGACAAGAATGATTAAAATATCTCTTGCAATCCTTTGTAAAGTAGGATATTTGAGACCATTACTTTTTCACCATGCCAAAATATCAAAGTCTTCACTCCTATTCAACACTCCTTTATCAATGAAATGATCAAATTCAATTCTAGTACTTCCATGTTTCTTTGAACTACTTGAACTATTGTTCACAAACAAATCAAAAGATAACATTGCCCCATTCAACCTACATTTCATTTGTGCCACATAATTTGAAGTACTTGCAGGCATATGAGAACTTCCTTCATTATCTACAGGGGACTCATCTACATCTCCATACTCATCAAGCAAATCATAACAAAGATTCTTAATTTTTTCAATCTCCAAATTAGAATTATTAGCATTGTAAAGTTGTTATTTACAACTATTTTATGTTGGCTTTAATTCTATGTCAAATTTGATTGTAATTCTATTTAATCATTTTTCCCTCTATTTATGTGAGATTTTTTATTGTAAAGGTTGTGTGTGAGAGAGAGTGTGAAGACTCAAGCTTTTATTGAAGATCCAAGCTTCTATTGAAGATCAAGTGGATTTCGCGAGAAGCTAACTTGTGAAATAGCCACATGTTGAGCACATGACTAGAATGTGAAGAGTTATGACAACCTACTTTTCGTGAGTGTCTCGTGGGTAAGGCCTTCTTGCGAAATACTCGTGAAAAATTCTGTTTTGCTATTTTGTCATTTCTACTCTACCAAGTCTTTACCCACACTATATATACTTTCATTACACACATATTATAAGAAGTGCTTTTTAGAGAGAAAACCCTTTATACCCATAATCATCTACACAATCCCTTGTGGTTTTTCTCTACTCCTATCTCTCCATATCCACATACTTGAGAGGTTGATAGCCTAAACACTTACCACACTCAATCTGAGTGTCAAGTGAGGTTTTGATGCTGCTGGGAAGCATTGGAAGAAGCCAATTGTTGGAGGATGCAATTAGGCTGAATTGCGTGATTCGGGAAAGTTAAAGAAGACAAGGTTTCGTCAAACCAGTTGGTAGCAGGAGCTTGGAAGGCTTAAGTACATGGGGGTAGACTAGGCTTGGAGGGTCTTTTATTATTCGTGTACTCCAACTTATTCTCTAGTGGATCGATTTACCGTTTGGAGGGCGGTGGAGAGGTTTTTTGCCGGGTTCTTCGATTTCCTTTTTGATAATATGTCTCCATGTTATCTTGTGTTTGCATCTTTCTTCCCTACTCTTTTAGCTTTCATTTTATTGTTGATATTTGATGAATATGGCTTAAAGTAGTTTTATCGTTTGTTCATACGCATTTACTCTTATTCCATACTTAGTTTAAGTTACAGTAAAAACAACCGAGTTGTAACTTTTAATTAGGGGGCCTAAACAAGCTCTTGTGTATTCACACATATTCAAGCTTTCAATCATAAATGTTAGGATAATAAAACTCCAATAACTTCATCTTATTGAAGTTTATTGCTTATCTAGACCAAAGTTATTGATTCTGTTCCGTTCCGGCCGGAACGACTGGAATTTTTCGTACCGGTATGCAAACCGGTACCGGCATACAAACCGGTACCGGCATACCCTACGTTCCACCTCGGGTCAAATTTCGGGCAATTTCGGGTCATTCTGGCCGTTCCGGTGAATTCTGGCCAATTCCGGCCGAGATGTAAATTTCGGCCGGTACAGAATTTGGCCTATTATTAAAAAAAAAAAAAAAAAAAAAAAAAAAAAAAGGAAAGTTCTGATTTCTGAAGACTCCAAAACGATGCCGTTTTGGAAAATACTAAAAAACCTAATCCTATATTCCTCTTCTATTCTTATTCTTTCACTCTCAATCTCAATCTCTCTCTCACTCACTGCCGTCGTGCTCTTCTCTCTGTGGAGTCTCTGTGCTGTGCTCTCTGCTGAGTCTGCCCCTAAGTTTACTCATCAATCTCTCACTCTCTTGTGACTCCCTCTATCTCTGACTCTCTCACTCTCTCGGATTGAAGCTTCGGCCAAAACAGGTGTTCTTTCTCTACTCTCACTCTCTCGGATTGAGGCTTCAGCCAAATCTTAAATTTTTTTCTTATGATTTGTTAAGAATGTTAAGATTAAGTGTTAAGAACTTAAGATATGTGTGATTAAGTGTTAAGAACTTAAGCTTCAGTCTTTTGTTTGTTCATTTCTCTCGGATTGTCATAATTTTTTTTTCTTATGATTTGTTTTGTGGTTAGAAACTTAGGAGTTAAGAACTTAAGATTAAGACGTATGAGTTAAGAATTTAAGATATGTGATTTGTTTGTTCATCCACTTTATGCAAATTAAATTAAATTTTGGCTACTGCATTTGATTGAATTTCATTTCATTTCATTGAACAGTAAACTATGGTTGATCATCGTTTTCATCATAGTTCAGCTGGTACTTCTTCTGCTTCTGTGGCCTCTGCCCCTGCAAGATCAGAGGATCCCGCATGGGCTTATGCCCGTGCAGTGCCTAATGCAAAAAATAACACTATATGTTTGCATTGTAATAAGTTGATTAAAGGGGGTGGTATTACTAGACTTAAGTATCATCTTGCTGGGATTAGGGGTCAAGTTGAATCATGTAAAAAAGTTTCATCTGATATTAGGTTTCAAATGAAACAAATGATTGAAGACTTGAAAAAATCTAAACAAACTAAAAAGAGGATTCAAATAGAAATTGGGAACCCATATGGTGATCCATTTGATGTTGATGATGATGATGATGAGGAGGATGAGGAGGATGAGGTTAGGGTTGTTGAAATGACTCAAAAGAGTCCGCCTCAAACATTAGGTAAACGAAAATCTAGGGGAAAGGATGTTGACACTGATATGGGTCAAATAAGAGGAAAGAAGAAAATTAAGAGTTATTTTGCTCCTAGAACAACCCCCGGTGCTCAACCCTCTATAAGAAGTGCTTTGGCTACAAAAGCAATGATTGATAATGCAAAAATGAATGTGGCAAGATGGTGGTATCATTCTAATGTACCCTTTTCTGCATCTTAGTCACCCTATTATCAACCTATGATAGATTCCATTGCTGCTATTGGGCCGGGATTTAAGGGGCCTTCTTTTTATGAGTTGAGGGGACCCCTTTTGAAAAATGCTGTGCATGAAGTTAATGATTTTTTATTAGATATAAAAAATGATTGGAAAGTATATGGCTGTTCAGTGATGTCTGATGGGTGGACAAATCAAAAACAACAACCAATAATGAATTTTTTGGTGTATTGTCCAAGGGGTGCCATGTTCTTGAAATCTATTGACACTTCAGGCCTTACAAAGGATGCTGAAACATTGTTTACCATATTTGATTCTGTTGTTCAAGAAATTGGTGTGGAATATATTGTGCAATTGATTACAGATAATGCTTCTGCCTATAAAAAAGCTGGAAAAAAAATTACAGCAGAAGTATGGTACTTTATTTTGGTCTCCTTGTGCAGCTCATTGCATAGACTTGATGTTGGAGAATATTGCTAATCCTAAGTGGTTCCCTCTTGTTGATGAAGCAATTAAGAAGGCAAAAAAGATAACAAAGTTCATTTACAACCATGGAGTTGTTTTAGACTTGATGAGGCAAGATTTTACAAATGGAAGAGAGTTATGTCGTCCTACAATTACAAGGTTTGCCACTAACTTCTTAAGTCTACAGAGCATGCTAAGGTTCAAAAAAGAGCTTAGACAAATGTTCACGTGTGATAAATGGCTTTCATGCCCCCATGCCAAGACTGCCGTTGGGAAGGAGATAAGTAAAATTGTTTTGGAAGATTATTCATTTTGGTCTCAATGCAAGAACATAGTGAAAGTTAGTGAGCCTTTAGTTAGAGTGCTTCGTCTTGTTGATGGGGATGAGAAACCTGCTATGGGGTACTTGTATGAAGCAATGGACAAAGCAAAAGAGGAAATAAAAAAAAGGTTGAAGAACAGAGTTTCTTTGTATGGAAATTATATTAGAGTTATTGATACTAGATGGGACAAACAACTTCATAGTCCTTTGCATGCAGCAGGTTGCTTTCTTAACCCTGCAATTTACTTTAGGCCTTCATTTAAAAGGCAAAACGAAGTTCAAAGAGGGTTGCTAAGCACTCTAATGAGGTTGATTCCCGATCCTGACATTCAAGACAAAATAAGTTCACAACTTGATGAGTACAAAAAGTCAATTGGTGACTTTGGCACATCACTAGCAATCCGCCAACGAGAGAGACTAAATCCAGGTAAACATTAATAATTTAATAGTATTTCCTTTCAATATTTCTATTTGTCCTTTATAGTTGTTATTGTAAGATTACATGGGCAATGCTTATTTTACATTCTTATTTGTTATTGTAGTTTCATGGTGGGAGCAATTTGGACTTGGAGCTCCAGATTTACAATCATTTGCCATTCGTGTGCTTAGTCAATGTTGTAGTGCAACTGGTTGTGAGAGAAATTGGAGCACATTTGAATATGTTCACTCAAAGAAGAGAAATAGATTAGAACATAAACGAGTAAATGATTTGGTATTTGTCCATTATAATTTGAGGCTTCGACAAAGGTAAATTTATCATCGTTACTCATGTAAATGAAATGTACTTTCAAAATATTATAATTTATAAAATGTTACTAATGTTTAATATTCTCATTGGTAGGAACATTCAAAGGACTAAGTATGCATTGGATCCTATAAGCTTGGATAACATTGACTTGATGGGAGATTGGGTGGCTGAAGAACCTGCACTTCTTAATCTAGATGACATAAATTGGGATTGTCTTAATGAACCAGCAACCTTAGTGAATGTGGAAGAGGATGCTGAACTTGAAACTATTGATGTTGATGACGATGATGATGATGACAACAACAATGAACATGACTGGACCAATCTTGCAATGGGTGTTGGTAGTTCTTGTGGGAGTTCTTTTGATGATGAATTTGATCCTTCTTGCATGGATGATGATGAGGAGGAGTAAATCTTGTATTATTTGATATTTAGTTATTGTCTTGTTAATCTTTTTATTGTATGATGTTAAATTGATGTTATATTGATGTTTAAGACTTAAGAGTTAAGACTAAATGATTTGTATTATTTGATATTTGGTTATTTATTTATTAGAATTGACAATTTTATGTTCTACAAGAATATATATAAATTATTTTTTAGGAACCCCGAAACACCCTGAAACGGTACGTCGAAATCGGCCGGTACCGAAATATTCCATTCCACTGGACAAACCAAAACGGGCTCCGAAACGGTATTAATAACAATGGTCCAGACAAGGAATAATACCACAGAATAGTCTTCCTAAGGTTGGATAAAAATTTGTTGTCAATTTGGAAAAAGAACAAGGAATTATCAGTAAACAAAAGGTGTGCAAATTGGTTGACAATTACTACTTGGGTCGGATTAGCTGGTCAATTGGTTACATGTTGGAAATGGGATGTACTAGGTGTGCTAGGATCAAGGTATGCATGAAAGAAATGAGGATTATAAGTTGGATGAGGGTTTTGGGTTGTCTAAAACAAACATGAGTAGTCCATCTTCTCCGATGGTTATGAAAAGCACGAAGTTCATTAGTGAACTGAGGTTGAAGCCCATCAAACCTATACTGGACTTGATAAAGTTCCTATATTCGAATCCTCTGTCTAAACAACATTACCTCCACATCATCCAAACTGTGAGAGCAATGTCCTCTTGTATGTCTAATTAGCCCACACCTCGTACACAGCTTGTGAAGGTGCTCATAACGACACTGTATCCATACCCTTGATCCATCGTCCAAATGGAGCATAAACCCAGCAATAAATGGTAGCCTCGAATCAATACGGACCTTGATTCTCATGAATTTAATATTCCTAGGAAGAGTATCCTCCCAATCCACACGCTCCACCATGCCCATCATTTGCCCTATTCTCTTCACTAATTCAGGGTACTCATACTCTAAAGGCAATCCATGGAATTGAGCCCACATGGAGATGAAATTAATTTGCAAATTTCCCAAAATTAGATTCAGTTGCCATCTTTCTACCACCAAGAGAGCATCATCTATAGCCCAAGGTCCTTCATGGTAGATGTGGTGAAGATCTTCCAGAAACTCAAAATGCAAGATGTAGAAGTAAGAATCTACCTACAACAGTCACTACCCTCTGATCCGCCATGCATGTTTGATAAGGTGTTGTAATCTATGGACTGAGAATTTCCTATAGTCCATTATGAACCCAATGGCACAAAAGTTCCAAAATTCCCTTTGACTTGCCATATCCTCTGCATCAGGTATAAACAGCAGACCATGCCTTGCAAAAGGCACCTCATTTTCATCACTTGAGAGTATATCAGACAATAGTTCTTCTTCGAATATATCAATACTGTAATTGGAGTCACTACTATCAGTCCATCCATACTCTTTGGCGTTGATGTTGTTATCCATTGGAAAAAGTTACTAGAAGAACAAGGGGGAACCAACTGACATGCACAGACTGAAGACAACAGGGAACAAGTTACATGCACAGTCACAAGACAGGAGGTGGTCATAGAACAAAATCTAGGACCCTAAAAGGAAATAGTAAGAGAAAAAGAGGATTTTTGGATGGAAGCTAAAGACAGATAAGTGTGGCTCACAAGTAGTCCCAAGTAATCGTCAAGCACAAACTACTTGGGGACCACTCAGAGGATTATTGAAGTTTTTTCCCCTAAGCTTGACGCTGATTCCTAGGTATTTGGTTGGATGTTGTACAAGATTGACTTGGAGTAAGGAGACAGTAGCTTCCTGGACCTCTTGAGGTTTGTTAGGAAAGCAAAAAAGGTCAAATTTATTGAAGTTTATTGCTTGTCCAGACAAGGAACAATACCACAAAATAGTCTTCCTAAGGTTGGATAAAGATTTGTTATTAATTTGGAAAAAGAACAAGGAATCATTAGCAAACAAAAGGTGTGTAAATGACAGTCTATTCCTACCCACACAGATTCCTTTAATGTTCCCAAGATTTTCCTCCCTTAAAAGAGCAAAAGAGAGAATATTTGGTCAAAAAAAGGAAAAGATAAGGTGAAAGGGGTTCATCTTGCCTAAGACCTCTAGAAAGGTTAAAGAAATGATAGGGACTTCCCTTAATCAATAAAGCATATTGTACAGTGGTAATGCACTCCTTAATCCACTTGATCCAACAATCACTAAAATTCATGGAGATAAGCACAGCCTCAAGAAATTTCCAATTGACCCTATCATAAGCCTTGAACATATCAATCTTCAAAGAGCCATATCCTTTCCTCCTGCCTTTTTTTTTTTTTTTTTTTTTTTTTTTTTTTTTTTTTTTTTTTCCAGTGTGTCACAGATCTCATGTGCAATTAAGATATTGTTAGTAATTATCCTAACCTTTATAAAGGCATTTTTATATGGAGTTATAAGCTGATCCATCAAAGGTTTAAGTCTAGAGACTAGGATTTTGGATATGATCTTGTAAATAACATTGCAAAGGCTAATAGGACTAAATTGAGAAGCCTCCTCAATAGGAAAGGTCTTAGGGATAAGGGTGATGAAGGTTTGATTAAAGGACTTAAGTAAGGTGCCCGAGTGAAAGAAGGCATGCACATAATTAAAGATGTCCTACTTAACAACACTCTAGAATTCTTGATAGAAAAGAGCTGGTAATCCACAAGGCCAAGAGCCTTGTGTGACCTTAACTGAAAAACAACTTCTTCAATCTCAGCATTAGTCACTTGCCTATCAAGGTTTTGTTTTTGGAATTGGTCTAGTTTTGGTGTTGAGAGAGCTTCTAATTCCCTTAAAATACTGTGCACATCCTTTGAATCAGATTCATAAAATTAGGATTTGAAGTGATCAACCAAGAGAGCCTTAATGTCATTCAAATCTTCTATTTGTTGACCATCAGATTTCTTTAACATTGTTATTCTAGTTCTGGCTCTTCTATGTTTCACTAAGGTCTGAAAATACTTGGTGTTCGTATCACCTTGGATGATCCAATCACTCCGAGCCTTTTGTGACCACATAAGTTCTTCCTTAGTCACGAGACTTTCAATTTCTTCCTTTAACTTTTTTTCAATCCTAATATCCTCAATAGAAGAGATTGCATTCTGGATTTCTTGTAATTGCTTTTGTTTTTCTTTTAATTCCGCATCCACCCTTCCAAAGGTATTCCTATTCCACTTAAGGAACTGCCTCCTAACATTCTTGAGTTTTTGTTGCAATACATAAGCTTTTGACACCTGTGTATGAGTAGACCATGCATGTTGTGCCATAGTTTCACAATCAACATGAGTAAGCCACATTTTCTCAAAGCTAAAAGGTCTCTTCCTAAAAGGTTATCTTAGATCAAAATCTAATAAAATGGCCCCATGGTCAGTTCTTATAATGGGTTGGTTTTGTAGGTTATAATGAGGATAATTATTAATCTAGTCAATAGAGGCATAAGCCCTGTCCAACCTTTCCATAACAAAGGTATCATCCTCATGCCTATTCATCTAGGTGTACTTCTGGCCTTTAGCTTCTAATTCACAAAGCTCCAAATCAAATAAGGTTTGTTGGAGTAATTCAGCACCCACAATCTTTCTATTTTTAAACCCAAACTTTTCATTTTGATAGGGGATTTGATTAAAATCCTCAATGCATAGCTAGTTCTTATGAGTAATTCTATTGATAGATTTTAAATCTACCCAAATTAAATCTTTCTTAGACTAAATTGGATGCCCATAAATAAAGGAAATAGATAGTGGGTTACCTCTGTTATCAAGGAGATTTGCATGGATTAAGTGTTTGGAGCTGTATTGAATGCTTAGCTTGTATGGTGACAACCATCCCAGCAGAAGTCCCCCACTAAGGCCTTCTCAAGGAACTTCCCAACCCTCCATCATTTAGCCGTGTCTCCATCAAAAACATGATATCTAGTCTGCTTACTTGGGCCTTTTTTTGGCATTGCAGAATTGTAGAAAGGCTGCCCATCCCTCTACAATTCCAACTTAGTATCTTCATGGTTGTTGGGGAAGCTGTTGAAGGCCAGCTTCTTAAAGCCTTCTCTCTTCTCTCTTCTCCTTTGTTGCCTCTCTAAATCTCACTTCTTTTTGTACTTTGTGGCTGTGGTTGTTGTTTAGGTCGGGCTGGTGGTGTTTGGATTAATCGTTTGGGTCGGATCATGGACATCTTTGGAGATCAGCGAAGCAACATCAACTACAGTGACGATGAGGCGTTTGGTGGTGTTTTTATTAGAATCCGATTCTACGGCGACGATGGGTCAGGTGTTGCTCTTTGGACCAGTGCTTTGGAAGTGTTTCTGTTAGCAGCTATAACATCGATGATCAAAGTTTAAGGTTTGAGGGTGGTGGCTGGTGGGTTGTTTCGGTGGTATGGGTGTAGTTGTTTCGGCTTGGGTATGGGTATGTGATTGTGATTTATTCCAATTTGGGTATGGGTATGTGTTTGTTCCAATTTAGGTGTGATGATGTGGTTGTTGTGATTTTTTTTTCAATGGGTTTGTGGTGAGTGGTGGAGTGGTGGCTGTGTGGGTTGTGTTAGCTGTGTGAGAGAGATGACAGTGTTAAAGAAATGAATATTTTATTTGAATAAATGTGTATAATAGACAAACTGATGTGAGTGTTTTGTAAAAAGAGGAGTGTAAAATAGAAAAAGTAGGTTTTAGATGTGCAAAATGGAAAAATTTTTGCATCCACTGATGTGGATGCTCTAAGCATCCTACTCCTATTCCGTTTATTAAAGAAAGTAATAGGAAATTTTAAAGTTAGGACATCGAAGTCAAGTCTTGAATGGTATTCACCATCCTGCATATTGAATTATTGTGCATAGTGAAACACAATTCTCTTTCTTTTGGCACTACTAGATGTTAAAGCATTACCATCAAGTGTGTCAAATGCTAAATATTTAGCATTTGACACACTAAACACCAATATTCAAGCCTCATAAGATCTTCCAAATCTCAAAATTTTTTGCAACATGCTATAGTGTGGTTTCATTAATGAAACCGCACTGTAGCATGTTGCAAAATTTTTTATTATTTATTTATTCATCATTTCTCTCTCATTCACTTAGACTCTCTCTCTCTCTCTCTCTCTCTCTCTCTCTCATTTGGAACTTCTTCTCTTTGCCCACCATTTCTTCTCTCTCATCGATCTCACCAAAGTTGGCCGATCTCGCTGCCAATCTCGCTGAAGCTGCCGATATCGCCGATCTCACTACCATATTCGTTTGGATTGTCCTCCACAGCTCCCTCTTCTCTCTCATTCTCTTCCTCTCTCATCCTCAAGCTGCTGAAACCGATCTCGCCTAACGCCACCTGAAACTGATCTTGCCTGATGCCACCTGAAACTGATCTCGCCTAAAGCCACCTCAAGCCGCTGAAGCTGATCTCACCTGGAGTTGTCTTGCCTTGAGTCACCGACGTCTTCTCTCTCCACCTCGGCGATCTCTCTCTCTCTCTCTTTTTCTCTTGGTGCTTGTGGCAATGTTTATAATAGTGGTTGGTTGATTTTGGTTGTTGTTGGTTGGTTGATTTTGGTTGGTGGTGGTGGGTTTGTATTAGTGGTGGGTTGTGGTGGTGGGTTTGTATCAGTGGTGGGCTGTGGTAGGGGTAGCACTGTGGTAGTGAGTTGGTGGAAGTAATGGTGAAAATACATTTATATGGTTGGTTTTTTTAATATCATTTTAATATTTGTATATATTATTTTAATGTATAAAATTGAAAAATAGAAGATGTGATGAATGGTAAATTGTAAAATGATGTGTTAAAATTGATAAAGTAGGTTTTGATGTGATAAAATAGCATTTGGTATAGCATACCTGATGGGAATGCTCTTAATCCATCAAATTATTCTTCTTTTACTCTACGTGACTTAAGAAAATAATTGAAGGCTGCTGGCGAGCTAAATTATATAAGTTTGGTGGCCATTTTATACAAGGGCTGAGCCAAAATACACGGCCAAGGATAGAATTGCGTGAATGAAAACATAGATGTGAAGTGCGTAAGAGATAGAAAGAAACAGCCAAAGGAGAGTTGTTAAGAAAAATGAGAGGAGGGTGCAAAGTGTTACTATCTATTAGAAGAAAAATAGTGTGCAGTGAGTGCAAAGAGAAATAAAGTTTACTGGCATAAAGTTAAAGGTTGCAACAGATTTACTACTCTTCCAATCTATGATGCCAACAGTACTCGGCTATATCAAGTTTAAAGGGTAAAAGTAAAAACTCAAACTCTTGGAACTCATAAAAGCATAGGTGTTTCCACAAGAAGTAACAACTATATACATGGAAACAAATAGCCTCGCCTTTCACATTCAAAATCAAGCACTCAATGAAGTTTAAGGTATACACAAACTTTTCCAAAGGAATAGATCGATTTCACTTCTCAAACCAACTCTTCAACAACAATGACCGAAATGAAATGTTACCACACCACCACGTCTCATTACTCAAACTCACATTACCTAAAAACATGTCTAATATTTTTACTTTTATTTATCAAGAATCAGATTAATGTTATATATGAACATGAAGGTTGTCTTTGGGTCTAGTTTTGACAAATTCCAAATAGAGCCTGCATATAGTTTATGAAGTACAGAAAGGAAACCCAAATCAAATACCAAGTTGGTAGGACATATGTGGATCATGTTAAGAACATATGTCATTTAGAATTGGCTAATCCTTTGATAAAATGCACTTTACTTGTAATTGAGTAGATCTAGGATGTGTTTAATACTTCAAGGAACAAGAGTTCAAGTCTAAGTATTGAAGCTATGTGAATTTGTCCAAGAATCAAGTGAAGGAGTGCTGTTCTTTAAAGCTCGACAGATAGCTCGACAAATGTATCTATTGAGATTTAAAAGGTAAAGCTCGACAAATAAGCTCAACAGCTGTATCTATCGAGAATTAGGAAAATCAGTTTTTTAGAACTGTTTTTCACGCATATCTAAGCTATGTGTTTAGGTTTTCTTTTTTCATAACCCTAGACATATATAAGGATTATTCTAAGGGTTGTCTCACTTGATGCAAAGGTTCTATGTAAGCATATTGTGACCGAAGACAATTTGCCTAGTTCATATTTCTCTTAAAGAAGCTACTGCGTTTGTACGTCGTAGGGTTTTGTGACTAAGGAGCTTCTTGATTTTCATCGTTTGGATGAACTAAAGAACTTTGCAGCCAACATCCTTCTCAAGTTAGTGTGTCAGTCACGTACTAGGATCCGTGCATCATTGGTTAGTCACGTACTGGGATTTGTGCATTGAACGGAGAGAATGTCACTACATTACAAGTCCAATTGTGTATTGGGGTAAAGGTTCAATTGTAGGTTGGTATTTTGGGATTCCTTTTACTTATAACCACTTGTTTTAATAATAGTGGATTCTCGGGAGTGGTGACCTTAAATTCACCCAGTAGAGTTTTGCCTCGGTGGTTTGCCCCATTCATAAACAAATCACCTGTGTCAAATTTATTTTCCGCTGCATTTAACTTAGTTGGTGATTTGTTTATGCTACCACACTTATTGCATGTAATTGAATCTAATTAATTTATTTGGCTAATTAATTGATTAATTTATCAAAGGGGTCAATACATTCTTGGCCTATCAAGTGGTATTAAAGCAAGCACACTCTAATTAGGTTTAATCTTTGCTGTGTGATCCATTGACCCCTGTTTGTCATAGATAGAGGACAATCTTTAAATTATACCTCATTTATTTGAAAACACTAACTATGCATACTGTAAAGTACGCATGAGAGCTTTCTTGCAGTTATTAGATGAAAAAGTGTGGCAAGCTATGGAGATAGGCTGGACCAAGCCAAAAGAAGCGCCGGCTAATTGGAATGATGCTAAGATCAAAGCGGCAAACTTCAACAGCAAGGCATTGAATGCTTTATTCAGTGCTGTTACGAATGAGGAATCTAAGAAGATATCCTCTACTGAAACTGCGAAGGAAGCATGGACCATCCTCCAGACAATCTATGAAGGAACTAAGGCTATCAAGGATTCAAAGCTTCAGTGGCTTACTACAAGCTTTGAAGAAATTAAGATGGAGGAAGATGAGTCGTTCAATGAGTTCTATGCCAAGCTCAAAGACATAGTGAACTCTGCCTTTAATCTTGGGGAAACCATTCCCGAATCCAAGATTGTTAGAAAGGTGTTCAGATCTCGGCTTGAGAGATTTCATGCCTAGATCACCGCCATTGAGGAATCAAAGGACTTTGACAAAATTCCTTTGACAGAGTTGGTTGGCAACTTGCAGACCTATGAATTGAGTTTGACCGGGATTGGGAAATTGAGTAAGGGTAAGAGCATGGCATTGAAGGCCAAAAGTAGTGACATAGATGAGTCTTCGGATGATAAAGATTCTAAAATGAAATCCTACATCACAAGGTAGTTCAAAAAGTTCATGAAGAATGACAATGCTAAAGGATTTGACAAAGACTAAAAGCAAGCCAGCTCTTCACAGTTCAAGAGCCAAGATAAAGGGAAGAAGGATGCTAGGGGTGGCGATCAGTACACTATTCCCTCCGGACCAAAGTGCTTCGGATGTCAAGGTTTTGGACACATGGAACAAGAATGTCCAACTTATCTCAAGACCATTGAGAAAAGCAAGGCCCTTGCTGCTAGCTTGAGTGACGAGGATGATTCAGAAAATGATGATGATGGAATCTTAAATGCCTTCATCGCCATTGTGAATCTTACTGAGGGGATTGTTGAAGAAGTGAATGAAGAAGAGGATTTGGTGGAGTCTAAGTTTGAGAAGATGGATGAATAGGATGACATCCATATAGCCTATGCAAAATTGTACAAGGTCTCTGAAAAGTATGAGAAATTGTATAAGCTGGCCACCAAAAAGCTCAGTGATGTGGAGCTTGAACAAGAAGAAATCTCCACAAAGCTTGATGAAGCTAATCAGACCATTGGAGTATTGCGGTTTGAGAACAATTTCTTGGCTAAGAGAACCAAGAAACTTGAAGCGGAGCTATTCCAAGTCAGAGCTCAGTTGGAGAGGACTTCAAGTTTAATTAAAACTCTTTTAAATTTTGGGTTTAATTTGAAAACACCCCAAACTCTTAAATAAAAAAATCTATATAATTTATAATAAGAAAATTCATAAAGCGTAGTCACTAGACTCAAAGAAAATGTAGCTATTTAGCATAAAATCAATTTCAAATACTTAACTTAACCTTTTATTACATAGTATAATAATCTTTATCTTTTTTCCTATTATTCTCTATTTAAATTGTTGTTTTAGCCAATTTTCTTTCTTTAAATTACCAAACAAAGCTACTAAGGCTTGAAGGGTTGGCCTTGATAATCCACCTCTACAAATTAATTGTTTTGGGCCTCCATCCTAGCCCACTCTTATCTAGATTGGGCTAGATTGTTTGTTACGCCCCCTATAATAATAATAGGCGAAAATGCACATTTGGTCCTTACATTTTAGGCCTATTCTTGATTTGGTCCCTAAATTGATTTTGCTTTTAGGTTAGTCTCTGATTTCAGAAAATCGTTTCTATATTAGTCCTTGCCATCAACCCAGTAACTTAAAAATCTGTGGTGAAAAACGAAGTGCATAGGTAGCATGTTAGATGCTGATGTGGCTATTAAAATAACATTAATAAATACCACGATAGCACCCATGTCAGCATTATAATAAATAAAAAAGCCACCTCAGAAAATTAAAAAACAAATTATGAAATAAATTTTTTAAAAACACCTTAAAACTTTTTTTTTTCTTTTCTTTTCATTATTTTTTTGGAAGAACATTGTTTTTCTTCTTCCCCAGAACATGAACTTCATACTTCATGTTCTTCCCCAAATCAAACCTAATAATTACAATAAATCAAACTCATAAACCTCTAGTAAATCAAACCTAATAAATCCAAGAAACGAACATACATATCCACATAAATAAAAAAAAATAAAAAAAAACCACAAACACCAAACCAAACTCACCGAGACATCTCCATCTCTGAAACACAAACACGGCCATACCGATCTCCACGGCCACACCAATCTCCACCTCCACTATGACCACCCCTCCCCCCCACGGAAATCTAGAAAAAACCCACCTCCAACCAAACCTGTAAACACAAATCCAAGACCCACAATCTAAGACCCACACCAATCTCCACGGCCACACCGATCTCTACAGCCATAACCCACCCCCACTGAAACATAGAAAAACCCAGCCATCTCCATCTCCAACCAAACCCACAATCCAAGACCCATGGCCACACCAATCTCCACTTCCATTACCAACCACCCATCCTCACAGAAAACTAGAAAAACCTAGAGATTAGAGAGTCGGGTTTAGAGAGAAAGAAAAAGTCAAAGATTAAGAGAGAGAGAGAGAGGGATTGAAAGCTTGAACAAAGAAAGAAGAAAAAGAAAGATACAAACACAAATACGCACCATGACAGAGAGAAAGAGGATTTGAAAAAAAAAAAGAGAAGGAAACAGACACAAACACTCGCCAAGAAGATTTATTTTTCAAGTTATTTTTGGCGAAAATTACATTTTGTTACTCTAAACTATACCACATGTTACACTTACCCCCCTTAATTATGCAGATGCACACTTACCCCCCTAAACTATTACCCCTTGCACACTTTGCACCCTACCATTTAGTTATCTGTTAATTTAGACAGAATTTAGACTCATGTGCAAGTCATGTGAGAGCTGCAATAACCAAAAGACCAAATTGCCACTTATTAACTGGTATCTTATAAACCTAAATGGTCCTCACTGTTACGCATCTTCTTCCCCACACTCCAGTCTCTTTGTCTCTCGCTTCGCTCCCCTAGTCCAAGTCTCTTGCTTTCATCAACTACAGAGATGAACTTCTCATCATCCAAAAAAGGTAAGAATATTTACAAATAAAAAAAATGAATGAACACCTCAAGGATAAAGTCATTTAATACTACTTTCTTCACTATACGATAACCATATCTCCTTCCAAGTTCAAACAACTCCAAATGCAAAGATTAATAAAAAACAAAAAGCCTAACTTCCATTTAATTTGTTGCAAACAACCACTTTCTCTAAATTTTAGCTCTCCTTTTTGAATTTTTTGTCTGTGTCCAAGAAAAAATGAAAAACCTGATTAATTTTCCAGAGAACAAGGAAAATACCAAAGAATTCAAGACGGGGTTTTCTTGAGCATATTCTAAAAGCACTTTCTTTTCCTTCCCCTTTTAATTCTTACAACCACAAATGCCTCTCCACACCACGAATTACTATTTTCTTCCTTAAATAGTCTAATTAAACCCAGTTTTTCATTGAAAGCGTTTCTGGGTATTTTCCCATAGAGGCAAACAAAGCTTTAACAAGCACTTACAACACCCAAGTACATAAATTAATTAAAACCCAGATAATATCAATTTTGATTTTAAAAATCTAAGCCAATTAATTGTAAAAATTCAAGCTTTCAAACTCAGTAGCGATAAAATCAAACACAAAAATTAAACTAGACGACATATAGGAGAAAGAAGAGGACGAAGAAGAAAGACATGAGTACATTAGAGTAATTCTCATTCACTGACTTGAAAAATAATAAAATTTAAAAAAGTAATATATATATATATATATAGCCAAACGATGATGGGCAAAGTGGGAAAGTTTTGCTAACGACAGCCACAAAAATGTCGTACTTTGATTTGAATTGGGAAGACTGGAATCTCTATAGTTGATGAAAGCAACGGTGGGAGGAAGAAGAAGCTAGACACTGAGTGGAAGTGACAGACTGAGTTTGAGAGGAACTGAGAATAACACGTGAGGGACTTTTAATTGGATGTTTTAAGAGACTTGGGCAATTCTGTCTTTTAATTGGATGCAATGCACTCAAAAGTCATGTGATTTGCACATGAGCCTAATTTCCATCAAAGTTAACAGGTAAGTTAACGGTAGGATGCAAAGTGTGCTAGATGTAATAGTTTAGGGTGGTAAGTGTGCATCCACATTGTTTAGGGTAGTAAGTGTAATATGGGGACTATGGGGTATAGTCTAATGTGGTAAAGTGTAATTTTTTTCTTATTTTTGTTTTGATTTTTCTTTTTTGGTTTATCTTAAAAGAAAGAAGAAAATGAAATAGATACAAACATAAACATACACGCCTACCTAGAATGAGAAAGGGTGTTAATTTAATGTTTGTTTCTTAATAAAGTTCAAGAAAAATTGAAATAGTTACTATAAATTGTTTTCTCAATCTTTAAAATTGAAAAAGTTTTTTTTTTGAATTTTTTGAATTTAAATTTTTTTTATTAATTAAAATGCTGACTTGTCATTTTTAAAAGCAAAATAAATTTTTTTTAATATTATTTTATTTGCCATGTCAGCACCTAACATGCCATCTATGCACTCCGTTTGCCACCTCAGATTTTTTCTGTTACTGGGTTGATGACAGGGATTAAAATAAAAACAATTTTCTGAAATCAGGGATTGACCTAGGAGCGAAGTCAATTTAGGGACCAAATCAAGAATCGGCCCAAAATGTAGGGACTAAAAGTGCATTTCACCTTAATAATAATATCATCTATAAGTTTTTTTTTCTTCTTTTGGTTGTTGCATTTACATAGGTTTTATTCACAACATGTATGAATTTCTACTACTCTTAATAAATAATAATAACTCATTGAGGATTACATTGAAAATAAGGAAATTTACTTAAAAAATAAGGTGGTCCATATTGACGAAAAGAAGAGTAAGAGTTGTTTGAGGTAGTTTGGTCATATTCAAAGGAGAGCAATAATTGAGAAAAAAGTTGATATAAGGTATTGTCAAAAAAGAAGAAGAAGCAAGTTGACATAAGTTAAGTGAACGAAAAATGCAGAGAAGTTAAAAAATAACATAGTAAAAGTTATAAAAAGAACATGTCAATTAAGAAAGTAATAAAGAGCTTGAGTTTAGATAGAATAAAATGACGAAAACAAATACATGTGATCAACCTAATTTGTTGAGGATCCATAATCAATCAAAGAAATTTTGAAACTAAGATTTGGTGGTTGTTGTTGTTGAGGACGTGAATTGGAACGATACAAAAAATTTATGGTTTTAATTAAAACTCTTTTAAATTTTGGGTTTAATTTGAAAACACCCCATATTCTTAAATAAAAAAAATCTATATAATTTATAATAAGAAAATTCATAAAGCGTAGTCACTGGACTCAAAGAAAATGTAGCTACTTAGCACAAAATCAATTTCAAATACTTAAACTTTTAATACATAATTTAAGATTTTAGACTTATCCAAAAATATAGAGTAACTAGTATTAAATTCCAATGGTCCTTGTTTCTCAACAAAAACCAATGGTCCAATGTTATCACCTGGAAGTTACTTAGGTTCGAACATTCCGGGGATAAAAAATTTCACAAAACCGTAGTCCAAAATTCACAGTCCAAATTAACACTCCAAAAGAAAAAAACCAAACAAAACTGGAAACTCCTTGTTCACATTTTATTATTATTTTTTTTTTTGAGAAGGAATTTTTTCTTTTCTTTGTTTGGTAGGTTCGTGCACCTTTCAAAGTCCAATTTGAGCATCATAATTAAACAGTTGTTTCGCTTCTACTTTCATATTCTCGAAACTTGAGAATTGTTTATGCTAAAAAACCAGAGCAGTTACCAGGTTTTTAAGCATTCTTTAACATTAGAGGAAATCAACGTCGTCACTTTTTTGAAGTAGAATCATTCTTTTCTTTTTCTAAAGTAGAGTTGTTTTTACAGTACTGGGATAATTGGAAATTTGGGAAAAGGTTGGATTCGTTTCAGGACTGCCTTTGTAGATGGTCAATTTAATCCCTCGTGGCCTCGCTAAAGTACATAATTATTAGCTATAAATAACTATCGCATTAAGATTATTTTATTATAATATACAGACATACACGTTTCATAGAGGAATAATTTTAGAGTCACAATCAATAGGGCAGATAATTTTACAATTTATTGATTTATGCGATTTTTTTTTTTTTTTTTGGTTGAAACCGGAACCAAATGAATATCATTAATGAAGAATACTAGAATCCAAATACAAAGCATCAACTGCTGGTGGAGGATCCTCCTTTAACCATACAGTTTCAGAATCAGATAATCTAGCAAATCTAGCCGACGCATGAGCAACACCATTGGCACTACGCCTAACACAATTAACTGAAAAGGATTTAAAACCAACAATCAAGTACCAAATATCTTCATAAATAATCCCAAGCCGAGCAAGATCTGGTTGAGCCTGTGCCACTGTCTTCAACACCCTTGCATTGTCACCTTCCAAAATCACCTCCGTAAACCCAGCATCTATAGCAAATTCATGAGCTTTACGGCAAGCCAGCACCTCCACCTCTTCACTATCCCTCACAGCCCCACCCTTAGCAGAAATACCGGCCATCACTTCACCATTCCCATTGCGAATCACAGCCCCATAACCCAAATCAGCCCCATTATTAAAACATGTTCCATCAAAGTTCAGCTTGAAGAAATCTCCCTGTGTTGGCTGCCATACCTGACTTGCTGAAATCGGAACTGTCACAGGTACATTCAGATGCTCCTGTGCCTTATGAAACTCTCTCAAATAATCCAAAGCTTGCTGATATGACCGTGATAGATGTTGAAAAGCACCCTCATGCAAGACTGAGTTCTGCTGAAGCCAGATTTGCCAGCAGATCACCCAAAATAAATCCAACTCCTCATGTGACAACCTCGGTATGCGACTAGCAACCAACTGCCCAAAATCCACTTGCACTGTACCAAAATTTTGAAACCTGATTGCACTGCCAGCTCAAACATCCTGTGCTGTGCCCCACTCCCAAAGTACATGCAACACCGATTCATCAGCTTTATGACAGAAACAACACCGAGCATCCTCCAACACCCTCCTTTTCACCAAATTGTCTTTCGTAGGCATTATATTATGACATGCTCTCCATGAAAATATTCTGATCTTATTTGGCACCCTAGCCTTCCATATCCGTGACCACAAAGGAAAATATGATGATTGCACCGAAGCTTCTCCACTATTATTCTCTGCCAACCTTAGTTGCTTGGTCACGTGGTACCCGGACTTAACATTGTACCTACCATTCTTTGTAAAAGACCAAGCTAAGACATCCTGCACCACCTGCCTACTTAAGGGAACTTGAAGGATAGCATTAGCATCATACGGGTGGAACAAAACACGGATTCGATCTCTATCCCACTGGTGGTTCTGCCAATCAATCAAATCCGAAACTCTCCACTCCCAAATTTCCTCCTCAGGTTGGAAAAGAACTCCCTCTATTGGCTGATTAGGTAACCAACAATCCTTCAAAACATGGATAGAAGCACCATTCCCCACTCTCCAATAACACCCTTTCCTCAATACTGGCTGAGCAGCTAATAGACTCTTCCAAACATAGGAGCTGTTTTGACAATCCTTTGCCTCAAGGAACTCACACAGTGGAAAGTATTTTGCTTTAAAACATCTATACAAAAGAGAGTTTTTGTCCTGCAACAATTGCCATCTTTGTTTAGCTAGCATAGCTAGATTAAAGGCTCGAATATCTTTGAATCCCATCCCCCCCTCCTTTTTTGACTTTGTCAGAAAACTCCAACTCTTCTAGTGAATTTTCCTTTCCTCGCCAATTTGGCCCCACCAAAATCTAGCACACATAGCATCCAATTCATCACATAATTTTCCTGACAATTGAAAAACCCCCATCTTATAAGTGGGAATAGATGGAGCCACAGCTTTTATTAGAACCTCCTTTCTAGCCCTTGAAAGCAACTTCCCCTTCTAGCCTTGAATCTTTTTCCAAACCCTTTCCTTAATGAAAGCAAAAGTGTCATATTTCCTTTTTCCAATCAAAGTAGGCAGCCCCAGATAAGAATCAAACTTCGCCACCTACTTCACCTTCAGTTGGTCAACAATCCATGCTTTCTGCTCCACCTGCACATTACTACTGAAATAGGCTGAAGACTTCTCAAGATTTATGCATTGACCAGAGGCATCAGCATAAAGCTATAGAGTATCTGATACAACCTGCACTTCATCATTATTAGCCTGAAAAAAATCAAAGAATCATCAGCAAAAAGTAGATTAGTTATACGAGGAGCATTCCTGCAAACTACCACTCCATGCAACCTCCCATCTAATTCTGCTTTAGCAAGGAGCAATGTGAAACCTTCTGCATAAATCAAAAGCAAATAAGGGGACAGCGGATCTCCTTGCCGAATACCTCTAGAAGGAATGATATTCCCATATGTTTTTCCATTAATTCGAACTGAAAAAGAAGGTGTAGAAACACATTTCATAACCCTATCCACCCAAACCTCTGGAAAGCCCAATTTAATCATCATACCCTTAAGGAAGCCCCATTCCACCCTGTCATAAGTCTTACTCACATCCAATTTAAGAGCTAAAGCCCCTTTTTTGCCAGTTTTTCTAATATGCATGGCATGCAAAGTCTCATAGGCTACTAGCACATTATCAGTAATAAGGCAGCCAAGTACAAAGGCACTTTGAGAATGAGAAATAATTTGTGGCAAGATCAACTTCAATCTGTTCGCCAAAACTTTTGAAATAATTTTATATATCACATTACAGAGACTAATCAGTCTGAAGTCAGCCATTTTTTCCGGTTTCTTTACCTTAGGGATCAGTACTATATGAGTATAATTAATATCAGGCTCCATATTTCCAAACTGTAAAAAATCTAACACAGCATCAGTCACCTCATTACCTATAATATGCCAAAATTTTTGATAGAAAAGTGTATTCATACCATCGGGTCCAGGAGCCTTTGTTGGTCCCATCTGAAACAACGTTGCTTTAACTTCATCACTACTAAACGGCCTGGATAGTACCTCCAGCATATCATCTGTAATTTTATGATTTACTGTGCTGAGACATTTCTCCATTCTGTCACAAGTGCCTACATTAAAAATATTCATGAAATAATCAGACGCCACCTCAGCCACATCCTTAACTTCCTCCACCCAAACCCCATTAGCATCTTTAATTCCTTCAATATAATTCCGCCGCCTTCTTTGGGACGCTTTGGAATGAAAAAATTTAGTATTTCTATCTCTATATCTTAGCCATGACACTCGAGATCTCTGACGCCAGAATATCTCTTGCTTCAGCAATAGGTCATCAAGTTGCTTACTTACACACAAAAACTCACTTCTGCTCTCTTTGGTCAGCTCACATTCATTCATTACCTCCAAATTTTTTTTTGAAGCCTTTTAATCTCTTCTGTTTCGGGTTTGGTCTTAGAAGAACCCCATGCATGTAGTTCAGCCCCATAAACTTGGATTTGGTCCCGTACACCACTCAAACCCAAGTTACCCTGACCTCCCTTTGTCCAAGCTTCAGTCACAGCTTCCTCACAATCTGCCCACAGTAACCAATTCTCTTCAAACCTAAAACCACCAGCCCCCCTTCCCCTAACCCACCTATCCTTCATGGTTTTCAAAAGGATAGGAATATGGTCAGAATCATGACTGAACAAATGGGAGACCGAACTTGCGGGAAATTTGTCAATCCACACCCTATTAGCTGTAGCTCTATCCAACCTTTGTTTTGTGTGAGCCGAACTTGGCCTCCTATTAGTCCATGTAAATTTATGCCCAATGAACCCTAAGTCAGTCAACCCGTAATCCTCCAAGGCAGCACGAAAGTCCTCCATCTGATTATAATAAGGTGCATGGACACTTTGCTTCTCAGATGCGTGTAGAATGTCATTGAAATCCCCTATACAACTCCAAGGACCCTCAATGAAAGACCGTAAGTGAGATAAAAGAGCCCAAGACTTCTGCTTTTCATTTGCCTCTGGCCACCCATAGAAACCTGTGAGATACCACACAAAACCATTATCTTCTACTACCTTTGCTAAAATATGGTTATCAGTGAAATTAATAACATCTAAAGTCATCTCCTCCCTCCAAAGTAAAGCCAGCCCGCCACCTGAATTTGGCTTTTTAACAATCAATTTATTTTTAAAAGGTAAATCACCACAATGCTTCTCAATCCCATCTCTATCCAACCTTGTTTCCATCAAGAAGCATACATCGGGAACTTGTTCCCTCACTAACTTGTAAAGGCTTTGAACTGTCCAAAGGTTCCCAAGCCTTTGGCAGTTCCAACTTAAAAGCCTCATTGCTCTCGGCAAGGGTGGTTCAACACCTCTGCCGCTTCATTCATATTTGATTCATCACTGACCTTCCCCCTTTTTCCTTTACAATTTTCATCCTCTGTGTCCCCAATAGAAAACACTTCCAACTTATTTCTTTTCCCCAAAATGGACTTAGCTCCTTCCTTAAATATTCCCATAGGCCTAACATCCATACTTGCTAGCCTAGTCCAAGTGTTTTTCTTTTTATTACTGTTCAGCCCATCCCTATCTTCAGTACAAACCACGTGCTCTTTGTGAAGAGCTAGCTCCAAATCAGACCCCACCTTTATGCTTGGATTTTGAACACCTAAATCCACGCCACTTGATGCTTTGTTTTCCATATCCACTTCCCTAAGCCCATGATTCTCGGCCCAATCCCCATGATTAGCGAAATCTGTTCCCACCAATCCGATTGCACCTTTAGCACTTTCTAGAACTGTTTTGTTAGGGAAACCATCCTTGCTGCCGCCGTTTTCAGTCACCTTCGGCGTGCTCTGTGAACCACGCAGCCCCTTCATCACCCCATTATCACCATCACTACTACCCTCCTTCACAACTCTTCATTTCAGTGGTGAACGAGCCCTGTCGCCTACCTTTAACCAATCCCCATAGCCACAATCCACATTAATCACAGCTTTTGTTTTACTAAAGTACTTTGCACAGTAGCATAAGTCATGCCCTAAGAGTCCACAGTAATGGCAGAAAACCAGCAACCGTTCATACTTAAATTGCACCCAATGTTTCTCCCCATTCGAACCTGCCAAAAAAGCTCCTCGCCGTATTTCTTTGTCCAACGAAATAGCAATCTTAACCCTCATGAAGAGATTTTGGCTGTCATTGGTGAGCCGCTTCTCTACCTCCAAAACCTTGCCCAACCGATTCCCCACCTCTTTTGCTACCCGAAAAGATCTCATATCAAAAGGCGCCCCCCAGATTTACACCCATAAAAGAACTGAGTCAAACTTGACATTCGCCGCCGTCATCCCTAATTTCCATCTGGTTAGCAACAAGGCTTGATTATCAAAACACCAAAGGCCTCCAGTATAAACTCTGTCCAACTCGAATTCGGATCTAAACTTGAACTGAAACAAGTTTGACCCCACCTCAACGACCTGCACTTCATCTTCCAAACCCCACGCCTTTTTGAGTGTACCAAGTGCAGCTCTTTGGAAATTTTTACAATTCACATATGCTGGGTCGTTGTGGGTTGAAGCCTTCGTTTTCTTAAGATTCACAAAACATATGTGTTTGGGGGAAAATTCTAAAGTTTAGGGAACTAACTAAGCCCTAGATGAAACATTTATTGATTGGTATGTAGCCGTGAGAAGCATTACCTTTGATATGGCGAGTGACATCCAAAGGGTCCCGTACTCACTAGGATTGGGAATAGAGTGGTCTTTGAAGTAGAATGGTGAAGGACACTTTATATATATATATATATATATATATATATATATATATATATATAGGTCTATCAAAATACTCATTACAAAAAAATAAAAATAAATAAATAGACAAAACTCAAATGGGTATGAAAGGGCATTTCAGCAACCTTTCTTAAGCTCCATGAGTAGCCTTGCGAATAAGCTTGGAGTGCATGCAAGCCCATGAGAGCTCATATACACGATGCACAAAGTTACATGGTCTCATTAATCCACTATAAATAAAAATATTTTTCTCACTTTTCAATGCAAATCTCACTTAATCAACTTTTTTATTTTTAATTTTGTTAGGACATATGTGATTTATTTGTTAGGAACATATATTACTATTTTATATAATTGGTTAATCATTTGACAAAATACACTTTACTTGTATTTGGGTAGATTTAGGATGTGTTTAATACTTTAAGAAACTTTGTTTCAAGATCAAGTGTTGAAGCTATGCAAGTTTGTCCAAGATTCAAGTTTGAAAAGTGCTTGTCATTAAAGCTCGACAGCTAGCTTGACAGTTAGTAATCTATTGAGCTTGAAGAGTTGTTCCAGCCTCATGGCTCGACATCAGCTCGACAGCTAGGCATATGTTGAGGTTTATGAAAAACAGAATTTTAGTTCTATTTTGACCCCAATCCGTGATTGTATGTTTGGGCTTTCTTTTCCCACAACCCTAGACATATAAAAAGATTATTTTTAGGGCCGTCAAAGGTGGACATAAGTTGCACAAGTGTTGAGCAAAGTTTATTCAAGCAAATTGTGACCGGAGACAGAATTTGCCCTAGTTCATCTTTTTTGTGAAGAAGTTGCTGTGTTTGTGCACCGTAGGGTTTTGTGACCAAGCATCTTTTGGATCTTCATTGTGTGATGAATTGAAGAACTTTGCAGCCAACAACTTTCTCTAGTTGGTGATTGAAGTCGTGTACTAGGATCCGCGCAATTGGTTAGTCACGTATTAGGAGCCGTGCATTACAAGGAGAGATTGTCACTATAGAACAAGTTCAATTGGGTATTGGAGTAAGGGTTCAACTGTAGGTTGATATAAGGTACTGAGATTCCTTTACTTGTAACCGCTTGTTGTGATAATAGTGGATTCTCGGGAGTAGCGACCTTAAAATCACCCGGTGGGATTTTTGCTGTGTAAGTTTTCCCCATTCATAAACAAATCACCGTGTCATTTTATTTTTCATTGCATACTTAGTTTAATTGGTGATTTGTTTGTGCTACCACGCGTTTGAATGATAAATTAATTAATTAATTAAACTTGGCTAATTAATCAATTAATCCATCACAAGGGGTCAATACGTTTTTGGCCTATCAAATTTTTATAATTCGAGAGTTATAATGAGAGATCTCTTTTTGCAACTTGTTTAGATGGTGAGTTGATTAGATCGAGTAGTATCATTTTCATATGATCCAATCACTAACATATCTTTTACCACATATCAATCACAATATATATATATATGTGGTGGGCGAGTGGGGAGGCCCAATGGACTTTGCCACGCCCAGTATCACAACCTATTTGTATGGTGGGATGAAAATTCCTACTATGGGTCGTTCGCAGCTAGGAGCCTTGGCGAAAATGCCCTTAACCTCTACTCACGCACCACCTTATCATCCCTTTTGTATTACTCCTGCTGTTCCTCTCTTCTCTATGACTTTTTCTCCCTCTTTTTTTTTTTATCAACCCTCGTTCCTCCTTTCAATTTCGCATTTATAGGACATCTTTAGTGGCGTGATCATGATTGTCCTCATGGCTAATGGATTGGGAGGTCCAATTTCAAAAGGGTTTAGTAGGTGTTTAGGTGGGAGTGGCTTTGGAAATGATCCCCACTAAGGCGGATATGTTCGGCGGCGACACTCCCAAGGTAACACTGGGCAGTCCCATTATTGCGTGACCGGGCAAGTATAATAGTGTCCGGAAGACCACCCCGGACAGTCATATTAGCGGTTAAATTCATGCCCGGCAGAAAAGGTTAGGTCCTTGGATGACATTTGGGCCGGGTCTGTTCAAAGGTGGGCCTAAGGTTGCGCCCCGGGGACACCGGATGGTAGGTCCATGGCCCTCTTCGTTGGCCCAAGGCCCAACTCACATGGGCAGGCCATCGCCACACTGGCCCGTACATTAGCCGCCCCTTGATTCATGCCCGGTTGGACGGGCGAGGATCAAGGGAAACGGCGGGAAAGGAAAAAGGTACCATGCCCGGAAAACTGAATAGGCGCGCCTTTCTGGACGCGCCTAGACGTCCAATAAATGCGTTCCTCAAAAGGTGTGTCGCGCCTGGCCTCCTGACCTCAGCAGCTGTTTCGTGAACCGAGGCGTGCGCCCACCCTTGGTTTCTGAAAAGCCTTATCTCATTATGCTTCATGATTGCGAATTGCCCCTCATTAATGCACCATCAACCGTCGCGCATCTCCCCTTCGTGCCTATAAAAGGCTCACTCAGACCCACATTCTCATTTTTCACTTCCTCTGTCTCTGAAATTTCTCTTTGCCGAGCATACAATGCGCTAGTTGCCCGGCAATCCCCAGAATCAACCCTCCTATTAGTGCCAAAAGTAAGTACCCTTCCCCTTTCTTCTGCTTCAATTTATTTCTTTCCAATTCCTTCGAATACTTTAGGATTTGAAATGGGTTACGCTCACCTTTTAGATTCTAGAAACTCCTTAGTCACTTTTAGGTGTGACTACCAGGTTCCCGATGACGTGGATGTGATGTACTGCCATGAAAGCGACATCGCACTCCATAGAGGGGCAAACACCGCCTTTTTTCCGCTTATGTCCATACTGGAGGGTGGAGTTAGGTTCCCTATCGATCCTCTCTTACTTAAAGCCCTTAGGTACTACGGGCTATGCCCCGATCAACTTGCCCCAAATTTTTACCGGGTAATGAGTTGCATAAGTAGGTTGAACCATACATTCGGTCTACAATTGGACCATCACGACGTAAACCATGTGTACAGCTTGTGTGGGAAGAAGAAAACTAATTACTATATAAAGGTCAGAGATATGAGGATAAGGTTGATTTCCTGCCTGCCGGACTCGAATAGGAACTCCGCCGGGGAGTTCGTCCGGGTACGCGGCAACTGGTATTCCGGGGATGTTCCCCCTCCTTTGTCTCGACGTGAAGTGAGTGGGTGTCATTGCAAGGGTTATTTATTATTTATTTCCTTGTCTAACTTTTATACTGATCCTTTTCATTCATGTTGCAGACGGTTCGGTGTTCACCCAAGATATTCGGACGGTCCACGTGCAGGACCTCAATTTTGTCCTTCGCTCAGAAATTTTTGTACACCGTGACGGTTAGCTCCGGGCTTCTCATCTCATTCTTGGTGTAGAGCCCGTCTACACTACCTGGCAACCTTTTGGTCAGGCCCTCCTTGTTGACAGCCCCCTACTCTCCTACATTGACGTTCGACACGCTAACTTCCTCCCGGCCAACCTTACAATGGGCGAAGCTCGAGACCTTGGCCGGCAATACACCTGTTCGGACGAGCTCACCCCTATAAGGGACGCATCAGCCGAGGAAGCCTCTCGGCGTCTCAGAGAGCTTGTACACAGGGCTCTTAAGCGTGAAGCGGAGGCAGAACCTGCCGAGCAGCTAGATCAGGGGCCTCTTGAACAGGAACTCGAACCGGCGGCCGCGGAATCGAGTAATTCATCCCAAGCAGACCCGGGTGTAAGAGAAATGGTCACCCGTAAGACTCTCTCGGTCAGCCGCTTCCTGCCTGGGACTCAACAAGTCGCGCAGCAGCAGCCACGACAGGGGCAAGTCCAAACTCCCCCCGCACATGCTCTTCCTCCTCCCCCTGTTTGCCCCAAGAAAAAGCAGAAGGTCACACAGCAGCAATCCACCGGTCCTGGGACGGTTCAAACAAAAACCCCCACGGCTCCGTCCAGGGGTATCACCATCCGGGAGCCCCAAGGACAAGTTGGGGCGAGCATGGCGTCATCTTCCCGGGAGGTTCCGGAATGGCAGCCTACCTATGAGCTGGATGGCAAACCCCTCCCCGCGGACGCGAGCATACGGGTGTGGGAGAAGGGTGAAGGGGGCCGCGTTGCCCAATGCTTGGCTCATGGTTTGCTCCTTCCTGAGGACGTGAGCACCTTCGCCGAGGCATCCGATGATTATATGGGGATGAGGCTCCAGTGGCACGCCATCGCGGTAACTTTTTCGCATCCCTTTCTTTGTTTGTTAACTCAATTTCCGTGCATCTGATACAGTATTGACTGCCCATATCTAGGCTGCCCAGCTGACCCACATCTTGAACGAAAGGGTGAAGGATCTAGCCAAAGATGTTGACCGGGAGAAGACCGGGAGGGAGGCAGCTGTGAAGTCCGCCAAGGACAAGGCTAAGGCCGTGGAGGCCGCTAAGAAGAGGGCTGTTACTGCCGAGAAAGAGAGAAAGCTTGCAGAGGAGAGGTCGGCGGAGCTGGAGGCTAAGCAGAATGAGACGGAATTGAAACTGGCCGAGGAAGAGAGCCGGAATGCTGCCCTTGCCGAGGAGGCAGCCGACCTGCGTGCTGCACTCGAGGAGGCCGGAACCAAATGGTACAATGAAGGGTTCGCGGACGCTGAGAAGGGGGTGGAACCGGTTGTCTACGAGGCTCGGCGGTTATCTTTTCACGATGGCTGGTTTGCTGCCCTGCAGGTTTTGGGGGTACCCGCCGATTCGCCTCTTAGGGACTCCGGCAAGATTCCCTTCTTGGATGCCCCTCCGGCAGCGCAGAGCCCCCCAGGCCTTGGTGACGAAGAAGAAACAGACAGCCTGAGGGAGCTGGTGGAGCAGATAGATGCCCATGTGGAGCTGGTCGGTGCAGAAGCGTCCAGCAACCCTAATGCCGGTGATCCGCCCGTCGAAAATGTGGAGTTCCCAAATCTTGCTTCTGAGGGCCAATAACAGGAAGTGCGGACCGGAGACCCCCCCGTAGACATTACCGAGTGAAGGCTAATTTTAAATAGTAGACCGTTTTTAACTATTTTGCTTATGCTGCCGGGCTGTGGCAGTTAAACTTTTTTATGCTTCTCCTTTTATCTTTGTTTTCTCGTCACCAGGTTTTGGTGATTGAACAATTATCTTATCTTTGTGTTTAGATTAATTTTAGTATTTCATTGCTCGGCTTTCTTTTATTATTGCTTTTACAAATACATGAACTTCTTAATGGTTGTGTTGCGCTCGGGCGTTGTTTTTGCATATTAGAATTGCCCCCGTGTAGGGTTTTGTACTTGCTCGGTTTCAAAGGAAATGACCGAGCACTATGTTGATGCATGATTTATCAGCCTACCTGTACAATGATAGGGATCGGACCGAGAGAAGGTTTCTTTCCCCAGAAAATTTTTTTTAAAGTATCTGCGTGCTCGGCAAAAGGATTTGAACCGTGGACAGGCTTCCACTCTTAGATAGTTGTAAGGTTTCCACCTGCCCGGTGAAGGGATTCAAACCGAGGGTCAGGTTTCTGTCCTTAGGTAAATTTGTTAGGTTTCCACCTGCTCGGTGAAAGAATTCGAACCGAGGGTCAGGCTTCTGTCCTTAGGTAGATTTGCAAGGTTTCAACCTGCTCGGCGAAATGATTCGAACCGAGGGTCAGGCTTCTGTCCTTAGGTAGATTTGTAAGGTTTCCACCTGCTCGGTGAAAGGATTCGAACCGAGGGTCAGGCTTCTGTCCTTAGGTAAATTTGTAAGGTTTCCACCTGCTCGGTGAAAGGATTCGAACCGAGGGTCAGGTTTCTGTCCTTAGGTAAATTTGTAAGGTTTCCACCTGCTCGGTGAAAGGATTCGAACCGAGGGTCAGGTTTCTGTCCTTAAGTAATTTGCAAGACTTCCATTGCCAATGACTCGCACCAACAACTTTTTCCACTAACACTAGCAAACCTACAATTCAAACTGAACATATAATTTATTAATAATAGAACCTCTTCAAGTTTTGAACATTCCAGGGCCGAGGCAGTGGTCTCTCGTCTAGTTCCTCCAAATAATACGCTCCTTCCCCGGCAACTGCTGTAACTCTATACGGTCCTTCCCAATTCTGTGCCAGCTTACCGGCATGGATGTCTCGCATATGCCCTATAGCCCTTCTCAAGACCAGATCCCCGGCGTCAAACTTTCTTACTCTCACGCCTCGGTCATACCTTCTGGCCAGTTTCTGTTGGTACTTGGCCAGCTGAATAGTTGCAGCTTCGCGGCGTTCCTCTAGCTTGTCTAGGTGCTGAACCAACATTTCGTCATTAGAATTGGGGTCGTACTTGGCCACTCGTGCGCTGCATATACTTACCTCGGTTGGTATAACAGCCTCGGCACTGTAGGTGAGTGAGAATGGAGTCTCCCCCGTGGACCTCCTTGGCGTTGTCCGGTAAGCCCACAGGACGTTATGTAGCTCCTCGGCCCAGTTTCCTTTCGCATTATCCAGTCTTCTCTTCAGCCCGTTGACAATTACCTTGTTGACAGCTTCAGCTTGGCCATTGCTCTGAGGGTACGCCGGGGTGGAATACTTGTTTTTAATGCCGAGGCCCGCACAGAAATCTCGGAAGGCCCGGCTATCGAACTGCAATCCATTGTCTGATACCAGGGAATTTGGAACTCCGAATCTAGTGACAATGTTCTTCCACACAAATTTCTTCACGTCCACATCCCGGATATTGGCCAGGGCTTCAGCCTCCGCCCACTTCGTAAAGTAGTCGACGGCTACGAGAACGAACCTTCGGTTGCCTGTTGCCCGGGGGAATGGCCCAAGTATATCCAGCCCCCATTGGGCGAAAGGCCAGGGACTGCTGACCGGATTAAGATGGCCGGCAGGCTGATGGATCAGGGCAGCATGCTTCTGACATTGCTTACACTTACGCACATATTCGGCGGCATCCTTCTGCATTTGAGGCCACAAAAATCCCTGAGTCATAGCTCGGTGAGCTAGTGAACGCCCCCCTACGTGGGTTCCGCACACCCCTTCATGCAGCTCTGCCAGAAGTTCGTTTACCCTGCTCGGATGTAGGCATAAAAGATATGGTCCCCCGAAGGATCTTCGATACAACTCCTGGTCCTCTGATAACCAAAAACGATGGGCCATTCTTCGGATTTTATTTCCTTCCTTCTCGTCGGGGGGGACCCGATTTTCGGCCAAAAACTCAACGATGGGGTCCATCCAACTAGGTCCCTGCGTAGCAATTGCCGCGACCGCCGGATTACCGGATAGCTTGATGCTTGGCTCTGGAATTTGCTCTATTTCTGATGAGCCGAGGTATGGCCTCGGCCACGGATGATGCTAGCGTGGCGAGGGAGTCGACATGGCTGTTGTGCGTCCAAGCTACTTGTACTATCTTCGCCGTTTCGAATCTGGCCATAATCTGCTTTACTCGTTCCAAATATGCCTTCATCCGGGGATCGCGGGCCTCAAAACTACCACGAACTTGATTGACAATCAGCCGGGAATCCGAATACACCTCAACATCCCGGGCTCCCAAGCTTGAGGCTATGCTTAGCCCGGCTATCAAGGCTTCATATTCCGCCTCGTTATTGGAGGCCTTAAATCCGAATCTGAAAGAATGTTCCAGGCGAATCCCCTCGGGTCCAATTGCGACTATCCCCGCACCTGCCCCCGTGGAGCTGGAAGCGCCGTCCACGTATATTCTCCATGAGCGGCAGCTCACCTGACAGACTATCTGGCTTGAGGCCCTAGGCGAAAATTCAGCTACGAAGTCAGCCAATACCTGCCCTTTTACAGCAGTCCTCAGCTTATATCGTACATCAAAAGCCCCGAGCCTGGTCCCCCATTTTGCTATCCGCCCCGTGAAGTCGGATCGTCTCAACAATGACTGCAAAGGATATTTGGTCAGTACATATACGGTATGGGCTTGGAAGTACTGCGGCAGCTTCCTGGTAGCATGCACTAGTGCCAAAACCAGCTTTTCTAACGACAAATATCTGGCCTCTGTGTCAACCAGAGTCTTGCTGATGTAATACACAGGCTGTTGTATCCCTCGGTCGCTTAGGAGCACGGCACTCACGGCATGGTCAGTCACCGAGAGGTACATAAACAAGTCTTCTCCAGGTGCCGGGGCGGTCAGTATTGGGGTGTGCGTCAGGTATTCCTTTAAATCCTGAAATGCTTTTTCGCACTCGGCATCCCACTGGAAACCCTTCCATTTTTTTAGTAGCTGATAGAACGGACGGCAGCAATCCGAGAATCTTGAAATGAACCGGTTAAGGGCTGCCAGCATCCCAGTCAAGACCTGTACTTCCTTCGGGTTGCTCGGAGACTTAAGGCGCTGCACGGCAACGATCTGGTCGGGGTTTACCTCTATTCCTCGGCTGGAGATCAAGTACCCCAAAAACTTTCCAGCCCCCACTCCGAAGGCGCATTTTTCTACGTTAAGGCATAGTTTATGCTGCCGCAATACCTCAAACGCCCCTTGGAGATCCTCTTCGTGCTGCGTTTGCTGTTTGCTTTTTACTACAAGGTCATCAATATATATTTCCACTGTCCGTCCTATCTCGTTACGAAACATCCTTGTCATCATTCGCTGGTACGTTGCCCCGGCATTTTTTAGGCCAAACGGCATCACGGTGTAATGATAATTGGCGTCGGGAGATATGAATGCAGTCTTTTCCTGATCCTCGCCGGCCAGGGCAATCTGGTGATAGCCTTGAAAGGCGTCCAAGAAGCTCATTCTCGGATGTCCGTAGGTGGCATCTACTAACTGATCAATCTTGGGCATAGGGAATGGGTCCTTCGGATATGCTCGGTTCAAATCCGTGAAGTCCACGCAGACCGTCCATTTGCCATTCTTCTTCCTTACCACCACTGTGTTTGCAAGCCATTCTGGGAAAAAAAATCTCTTTAACTGCACCTGCCTCTTTCAGCCGTTGGACCTTGGCCCTAACAGCCTCGGCGTGTTCTTGGGCTTTTCTCCTCGGTTTCTGCTTTTTGGGAGGGAACGATGCATCCACGTTGAGCCTGTGGACGATGAAATCGGGGTCCACCCCGGGCACCTCGTACGGACTCTATGCGAATACGTCGAGGCTTCGAACAAGAAACAATAGCAGCTCAACTCTCTTATGGGTTGCCAAGCTGGCCCATATCTGGAAGTGTTTGCCAGTGTCCAGCAGGATTCTGACCTTTATTAATTCCTCGGCGCAAGCAGTCCCCAAATCTTCTCGGGGGTTCGGTAATTGCTATAACGGGGTCCCTTCGGCCTCTCTACTCTGCTCGGCTTGCTGGCCCTCCTAGTTTGCTGCAGCAACAAGGCACTGCCTGGCCATTTGCTGGCACCCTCGCACCACCGCGATACCCTGTTCGGTAGGAAACTTAACCTTTACATGCAAGGTGGACGGCACAGCTTTCATAGCGTGGATCCACGGCCTTCCCAGGATTGCCGTATATGGTGAGAAAGAATTAACCACCATGAAGATGACCTTTACTTCCTTTCCTCCCACGACCACTGGTAACGAAATCCGCCCTTCTGGTACCACCACTCTTCCATCGAACGAAACTAGCGGCGTGTCGTACTTTCTCAAGTCCTGCTTTTTCAAACCAAGACCGTTGAACAAATCCGGATACATTACATCAGCACCACTGCCCTGATCTATCATCACCCTTTTTACATCGAAGCCGCTTATCCGAGCCGTAATTACTAATGCGTCTTCATGCGGCTGTATTGTCCCTTCTAAATCAGCTTGTCCGAAGGCGATGGCCTCCAGGTGATACTTCGTCTTTTTTCCCACTGGTGCTGTGCCCAGTGATTCTCCCGAGGGCGCGACCGTTAACACCCCTCTTCCCGCTGATGCCTCACCCCCCGGGGTCAAAAGTATCATCTCAATTACACCGATCGGCGGAGGTTGTTGGACACCCTTCTGCCGCCCTAGTTGACCGGTTCCTTGGCTGCCGGGATTTGCAACATATTCCTTTAGATGTCCAGCCTTTACTAGTTGCCCCAAATGATCTTTCAGTACCCGGCATTGCTCGGTGGTGTGGCCCTTGTCCCTATGGTAACTGTAGTACAAGTTCTGGTTCCGCCGGGATGGGTCGCCGCCCATCTTATTCGGCCACCTGAAATATGGCTCATTCTTGATTTTTTCAACTATCTGGTGCACCGGCTCTTTGAACATTGCATTCACCTCTCCGATCTGCCAGAGTGGTTCCTGCGCCCTCCACTCCTTTCGAGGTCTCGGCTGGAAATTCCCCTGCCGAGGACGTGTTGTTAGTGGGGCCTTACCCTTGCTTTGCAGCCGATCATCCTCCAGGCGCTTATACTCTTCGATGCGCCTCACGAGCTGTCTCATGTCCTTGGGCGGTTTCTTAGTAAGTGATTCACACAGTTCGGAATCCTCGGGTAGTCCCATCCGGAAGGTGCTTGCCGCGATCTTTTCATTGCCCCCACCTATCTCGTTATAAAGCTCCCAGTACCGACTGGCGTAGCTACGAAGGGTCTCCCCCATCCCCATCTTCATTGATAGCAGGGCATCTACTGGCTGAGGTACTCGGCTACAGGTCACGAACCGCATTCCGAACTCCTGAATTAGCTCGGCAAAGGAGCGTATGGACTTCTTCTGCAGTCCATTAAACCATCTCAGAGCGGTTGGGCCAAGACTGGAGGGAAACATCTTGCACATCAGCGCGTCATTGTGCGAATGCAGAGACATCATGTGGATGTAGTGGCTGACGTGCTCAACCAGGTCCGTCTTCCTGTCGTAGATATTAAATGGCGGCCTCGGGAATTTATTCGGCATTACGGCCCACTCAATTTCGTCGAAGAAGGGAGACCGGGCTACCCTGCGTAAAGCGCGGCTTAACGTGTCCATGGCGGCATTACGCGGCTTTTGCTCCTCGGGGGAATCAGACCCCCGGTCCGCATGATCATGCGATCGCGTGCGGCTTCGGCAATGATAGCTCGCTCGGGAACGCGATCTTTCTCGGTGATTGTAGGACTCATGCGAATGTGAACGCTGCCTTCGTCGATAGGACCCTGACTTGCTGGACCCCGCCCCCCGGCGATCTCTCGAGGCACCGGCCCTCCTTTCCTGGTCCTCCCTCTCTCTCCTTTGTCGTTTGTCGTCTGCTTCGAGTTCGAAGTCTCTCACGCGCCTGCGCAACCGTTCGATTTCCTGGTCCCTTTCATCAGTCTGCCTCTGTCCTGAGACGTCCGTTACCGTCCGCTGCGTCTGGTATGACCCCTCCCCAAGGCCGGACATATCCTCCCGTTCACGCTCCCTGTCTTCACGTCTCTTCTATCTTCTTTCGCGCCAGGACGATCCCCGGGAAGACCCAACCGAACTACTTTCGTCTCCACTCCCCGAACGTCTCCCGGACATTGTCTCGCTCGCAAGTCTCAGTCGAACAACAGCTTTGTAGGAAATCCCCACAGACGGCGCCAATTGTGGTGGGCGAGTGGGGAGGCCCAATGGACTTTGCCACGCCTAGTATCACAACCTATTTGTATGGTGGGATGAAAATTCCTACTATGGGTCGTTCGCAGCTAGGAGCCTTGGCGAAAATGCCCTTAACCTCTACTCACGCACCACCTTATCATCCCTTTTGTATTACTCCTGTTGTTCCTCTCTTCTCTATGACTTTTTCTCCCTCTTTTTTTTATCAACCCTCGTTCCTCCTTTCAATTTCGCATTTATAGGACATCTTTAGTGGGGTGATCATGATTGTCCTCATGGCTAATGGATTGGGAGGTCCAATCTCAAAAGGGTTTAGTGGGTGTTTAGGTGGGAGTGGCTTTGGAAATGATCCCCACTAAGGCGGATATGTTCGGCGGCGATACTCCCAAGGTAACACCGGGCAGTCCCATTATTGCGTGACCGGGCAAGTATAATAGTGTCCGGCAGACCACCCCGGACAGTCATATTAGCGGTTACATTCATGCCCGGCAGAAAGGGTTAGGTCCTTGGATGACATTTGGGCCGGGTCTGTTCAAAGGTGGGCCTAAGGTTGCGCCCCGGGGACACCGGATGGTAGGTCCATGGCCCTCTTCGTTGGCCCAAGGCCCAACTCACATGGGCAGGCCATCGCCACACTGGCCCGTACAATATATATATATATATTTTTTGAGAATCATCCATCACAATAACTTACATCAACCATTATTTTAAAATAAAAGTGTGAAAATTTATATCCGTAAACTTTTTATTTATTTTTATATGTTTGGGATCCATTTGATCATGTGTTATGTTTAGTGCTAACACAATAACGTGGATAAGTAAAACGTTTTTGATAATAGGTTAAATATATGATAAAAAATTAAAACTTTATTTTCAAAAAAAGTTCAATTTAAAAAAAATATATTAAAAAAAAAAGTAAAAACCTTAAATCTGAAAGTATTTTTTTACCAAAACAGTTAACAAAATTCTATTCCTAGAATAGTGAAACTGCAAGCTCGTTTAATTATTGCTTGCATGGTCATTTGAAGTATTAAAAGAAATTTTTTTTTTTTTTTTGAGAAGCAAGTATTAAAAGAAATAAAAACCAAAAGAGAAGAAAGAAATTATAGAAATGGAATCTTTGTCTGGAAATTTTTTTTTTTTTTTTTTTTTTGAGGAACTTTGTCTGGAATTTTAGAATAACAATTTGTCGAAAGGGCCAACTTTTGTCCCCTCTTTGTCTGAATCATATTTCATTTTTTCCTTTTTAATAAAAAATAAAGATAAAAAATCTTTTTTTTTTTCCTTATCTCACACTTCTAAGAGAATATTAGGGAAACAAATAATCAAAAATCAAGTAAGGTTTAGGTCCAATGTTCCTATGTCTTAGACTTGATACAATGTATACACGTGATAAAATTTTGAACACGTATGCGCATTGTATTACATCCAATGTATAAGTGCACTAAATACAAAATGTGTTCCAATGATTATAATGTTTAATCATTTTCCTTGAACTTGCTTGATCAACTTATCTTCTATGATTAGACACATATTCGCATTGTATTAGGTCTAATGTATAAGTGCACTAACTCCAAAACATGTTTCAATGATTATAATGTTTAATCATTTCCTTGAATTTGCTTTATCAACTTCGCGCGCGCGTGTGAGAGAGAGAGAGAGAGAGAGAGAGAGATTTTCTTTTCCTTCTTTTTTCCCCCTCAAACGTGATGTTTTAACCAATAAAAGGGAAAAATTGTTCAGTTAACAAGTGCTTAAAGGCATTGGTTAAAGATGCATTTTTTTTTTAATTGTAGTCGATTAGTTTGTTTGGGGACTCATATAACATTCAACTGAATAAGTATTTGTTTATTTTCCTTCGTTAATTTTTTTCACACTACAGTGATCCATTAGGGATGTGTTTACTTCAACTATAAACATTTTTTATCGTAAAATATCTTCAAGTGAAAACCTTTCCCGAAAAAGAAAATATTTTCAAGTTTTTAGTTACATTTTTTAAACTACTTTATAAAACATTTTTAAGCATTTGGTCTTGAAAATGCTCTTGAAAAACACATTTGCTTAGCTCCCACACACTTTAGTAATAAACAAATTATAATCCAAAAAATCCCAAAATAATAACAATTGACCACTCGAAAGACAGAGAATGTGTGAGAGAGAGATGAATTGAAGAAGGCAATGGTGAGATCGGCAATCTTGCATTCTAGTGAAGGATGCCAAATGTCTCAGAGAGAGAGAGAGAGAGAGAGAGAGAGAGAGAGAGAGAGAGAGAGAGAGGTGGTGATTGGGCTACTAACAGTGGGGTGGGGATGGTGGTTGGGCTAATGAATTTTAGGTGAGGGGAAAAATATTAGGACCTCAAATCAGGGCGTAAAATATTTTACACCAAAACACCCCTTATTTTACAATTAACGTGAAATCATTTTCAGGTTGACTAGAAATTTTAATCACCCCAAACATCTGTAAATGCAAAAAATATTTTTCAAAAATCAATTTCAAGGGAAAAAAATACATCCGAAATTCCTTCTTAACGGATATACGCAAATGCACCCCTTAACAAAAAGCCAAGGAAAAATTATTAATGATGATTATTATATGGCCTCATCAAAACTATGACTAAAGACTTATAATAAGGATTTCAAAAGTGCTTAATCTTTACTGTTGATTGGGATGGTGATTATCCAAAACTTGGATTATGTAATAGTCTAATTTGACATTGTGTTCTCTTTGTTTAAAAAATAGAAATAATTAAGAAATAAATAAATTAAACAATAAATAAATTATTGAATTGGTATAATCTTAATTACAACTTGGCAATTAAAAAATTGTAATATTAGTTTTAGTCAAATCGAATGGTATGATTTAATTTGTTAAAAAGTTTGTAGTTTAACAAATACTTTTTTATGTTAAAAAAAAGTTCAAAGTTTAAAATTTTCTATTATCCATCCATTATTGAATTGTATTAAAATTAAAAAAAAAAAAAAAAAAAAAAAATATATATATATATATATATATATATATATAGGATTAAGGGTCCGTTTGAATATAATTTATTTTGCTGAAAACTGAAAATACTGTAATAAAATAATTTTTAAATGTGTAAATAATGTCGTGAGACCTGTAAACAGTACATGAACAGTGCACTTTGCCACCTGCACAGTAAATCTATGTGCATGAACAGTACAGTTACTGTTCATATGCGCTTGAAAAAGAAAAAAAAAAGGCAAATGTGAATCCAAACGCTCACTAAACCTCATCTAATCTAACCGCAATCCCTACCTAGGCCATTGGAGGGCCAATCCAAACAGGGTCGCATATTTTTTTTTTGACATCCAATACGATAGAAATTTCATTAATGTGGAAAATTCAGTACAAATACACAATGACCCCCAGTGAACAGTGTTGGGGTGTATAAATGAAACAGAAACAGCAATTCAGCAACAGAGCCCGATACAAAGTATGCAGCAGAAACAGAAAAAAATGTTGGCTTTTTACTGCAGAGCCAAGAGGCGTTGGTACTCCTCCAGCAGTCCGCAAGCGACATCAACAATTGCTTTTGGTTGGAGTTAGACATGCTCAAAGTAAAACCTGTTTCTTGCATTCCAAATCCAAACAGGGTCGCATATTTGAGATGATGTACATTGTACAATATGAACAGTAGCATGCGCAGCATTATAAAAAAAAATTAATAAAAAAGAAAGATTTTTTTTTCTTTATGTCTTTATTGGGTATCAAAGCTCTAATCCCATTGGTTCAAAGTCATTTTCTAATCTTGAACTAGATCTGACTGAGTATCAAGAAACTCCCAATCTTCAGGCATAGAATATTCAGCAAAAAAAAAACTTCAGGCATAGAACAGCCTGACAAGATGAAGATGTCATCGCTGACAGAGGGCTATGTTTATTCAACGAAAAACCTTAGTAATGGAAGGTAATCACATCTACATTGCACGCGCTCTTCCCACGTCTACCCTTCCACTCTCCATTATTCACTGCACCCTGCTGCACCCCTATAACTTATCCCTTCACGTTTTCCATTTACTTTTGTTTATTTATATTCACATCAGAGTTTTCCATTAACAAGTTAGGATAAATTATCTATCCGGAAAATTTTCCTTAAAAAAAAGTTATAGTCACTTAGTTTATTGTACCTGATCACTGATCACTGATCAGAGATTGTGATCAGGTTCAATGCACAGTTCTTTTTATCATTGTCAGCATGTGTAAAATAGATTTATAAGGTCACTGTAAGTCACTTGTTATATATGTTTTAAATTTATGAATAAGCAATTTTTATTTTTATTTTATAAAAAAAAAAAATTTGAATCTAGCCTAATATAATAGTATATAAGTGGAAAACGGTGGTATGAATAAGCAATTACCATGAATGAGTGCATGTTAGAAGTTAGATAACTTTAGCCTAATTATAAATGTTTATTAATTATTTATTTTTATAGAAATAATTACAACTAACTTTATCTTCTTCTTCTTTTTTATTTTAGATATCTTCATTAAAAACATCAAAATTTGTAAATTGAGTTACAGAAGTCTTGACTACACTTATTAAATCTCACTTACATTACATGTAACTAAATCAAATTTATATTGAGGTTCAAGAAATAGCCTAGTTAGAGTGGTATCATTTGTGGTGCCCTATGTTTGTGATTCGATTCTCACCTCTTCTTCCATTGTCTATCTATCTTGAGGGAAAAAAAAAAAAAAAAAAAACCCTCAAGTTTAAATTGTTAAAAACTTGCACTTTATTCATGTGTGACTTGATTGTATTTATTTTTAGTTCATGAGTTTAATGTATTCAAAATCTCAAATGTGATTTTTAGTAGGTAAATGTGATGATGAATCATTGATTATGTTGTTGACCTGGCAATAAAGTACCTACCAATGGAGTACTTGCAAGGTATAAAAATCAACCTTAGTTGCACCGACTTAGGGTCTCCCACGCATAAGTGAGTGACTTTACTAGAGACACTATTTTTTGAGTGTATAGATTGATCATACCTCACTCTATTTGAGAAGTCACGCATTTATAGACTTGTTGGTGACATATATTACTCCTTCATTATGGTCATCATTATAATTATGGCATAAATGGGCATTGACTTTCCATGAATGAAGGTTATGCATTCCAATTCCTTCAATTTCCATTATTGGTGTGTTGATACCTAAAAAATTACAAAGGAAATGTCAACTCAAGGAACCGGATCATGGGCCCTATGGAAGCATAGAGGAACCATGGTCCAATACTCTTGTAAAAATATAAGAAAGAACTACAAAATTGGCAAAATGCCCAAAAGAAAGAAAATAACCTTGTATAAGGAGGAAAGTGACCCCAAAAAAGGGTACAATAGAAAAGGTTCCTTGAAAAGGCTTGAAAAGGAACCAAGAAAGCCCTATAAGAAAGGGGGCAAGTCCATGGGTTCATCAAGGAAAATGGCCACAAAGGACTGGGTCCCCTTTGGTGGGAAAAACCTAAAAGGGACACATGATATCTGAAAAGAAGCCTTGAAATTGGCAAATGAAAGTCAACCATCCTATAGGGGATGGGTTCGAGGAACCTTGAGTACTATAGAAGATATAACAAAAATGGAAAAACGTTAAACACACTCTGATGTAGAACAGATAATACATGCCTTCTTGGAGTAGCAAGGGCGCTAAAAGTCACAGCGTAAAATCAAGGGGGGTGCTAATAGAGGCCATTAGGGCGACGATATTGGAATTGCATGAAATTTAGCAAGTTGAAGGAAAACGGCATTCTGATCTAGACTCGAGATAACTTGAGCGTTGCCTAAATTTAGACAAATTTCTTCGTTAAGGCCTTGAAAACAGTGTTTTTGTTATTTATAGTAATATTTATTTTTCCTTAATAACTTTTAATTTAAAATTCAGAATAAGGTTCCATTTGTTTTGGGACATCTCTTAGAGAAAATATTTTCAATTTTTACAATTATCTAAATTTTGCTATTTTTGGCAAAAATAGTTATTTTGCCACCTAATTACATGATTAGTGTGGATTAGGATTTAGGGCATTTTCATAGCCGCTCTAGGGTTTCTTTTACTATTTAAACATGTTGTAGCCTTCAGGACAATTCAGTTTTCAGATTTATAAAAATATAGACTTTGTCCATTTCTTTCTGGTGGATTCCAGAACCCTATCATCTTGTGGATTTAAGGGACCCTTCGTGAATTCGAGGTTTTCATTTAGAAGCTAACGTGTTTAGTTTCTTTTCCATTCAATAAGCAACATGTTTGTTTTCTTGTAACATTTGTGACATCACACTTTAAAAGCTCTCCCAAATCAAAGAGCATCAATTCCATTTCAAGAAAAAGGAGCTCAGATTGAAAGTCTCATTAGAGTAGAGAACTTCCGAAAACATCACATCCTTACCGACTTTGCCTAGTGCTTGAATTGATTAAAAAGAGAAAAGAAATCCATAAGAGGAAAAACAACCTGGGATGAGTTCTTAGTAAAGAGAAATATGAACCAACAAGGGAAAAATGTGTGTATAGTCCTAATCTTAGAAAAATCGGCAAGATCCTGGAGAAAAGGAGAAGGAGGTAATTTTATGCCGTTCACAGACCAATATAAAAGGGGAAGGCAGCCATGGGAGACAACAACAATCAAGTTGGAAGAAAGAGAGAGAAAAAGTAAGATAGTAGGCAAAGAAATATTAACAAATGTAGAACTTTGAGAAAACTTCATCTAAGAGAAGAGAAAAGCTTAGGTTAAGTTCCTAGAGAAGAGCATTGTATAAAGAAAGCTATTTATAATAGAATTTGGTTAGGGCTTCACACTAATCCAAGGGTTCGAGTTTCACAAGTCTTGTAGACCCAAAGAGGCTACTTAAGTTTGTGGAGCTTGAGGCTTATGGGCTTTGTGGGTTTGGCCATCCTAAGTATTTGTATGCTTCAATACTTTGACCAACTAATGAAAATTTCTTGAAGTATTTGTGCTTGATTATTATTCTCTTTTAGTTCTTGCAAAGAATAAGTTGTTATATACTTTTGTTGTATTTGCCTTGTGTTGGCTTGGAGTTCCTTGGTTTGTGCGCAGATCAGTTTAGTGAGACGGTCCAAACAGATTGTGGTGAATTGAGTCTAGTTCACCCATTCAGTATCTCATTCCATCCTTGGTCCTTCAACAGACCCACAACATCATATTGGCTTTGGGCTTAAGGGACGGTCCAAAAAAGGCCCCACAAGGTGCATCTTATCGATGGTGTTCGCACTTGTCTATGGACTATGGAGATCTATGCTCATGCCCGAGCTCTATGTGCAAGTTCACTTAATCTTTAGATTATCACTTTGATCGATGGGCCATAAATTATTGAAATAGTGAGGATGGTCAAACCATGTTCCTATCAAGCTTTTGAAACTTGGACCTTTTATTGAACCGTAAAAGGGAGAGGTTCAAAGTTTTTGAGGTCGAATCAAGGTTGAACCGGAGTTGAACCGTGATGACGTCAAAATTAATTTAATAATTATTTAAAATATAAACAATTATATTAAATTAGTACAAATATTAAAAAAAATTAACTAAAATAGTCCAATTAAATATAGAGATCTATTATTCCTTTATAGAAACAGAAAGATCAATCTTTCAAATGTATTTTCTATATCATAACTTTAAGAAATATTAAATCCTAGTATTATAATAATAAAATAATTGTCTTTGTTAGGTTATATTTTAAGTTTGAGTTGATTTAAATAGACCAAAAACTACGCTTAAACCCCCCCCCCCACCCCCCAAAAAAAAAAAAAAAAAAAAAAAAAAAAAACCCAAACCCAACTAAAAGTTAAGCTTAAGCCCAAATCCAAAACAAAAATTTTCTCTCTTCTTATTTCATCCTATATTCCCTCCCCCGTACCTGCCAATTGTCACATCAACTTCTCATCAAAGCCAAACAATCTTTATTTTATTTACATTTTCTTCTCTCTCTCCAAATTCCCACCGCACATTCATTCACTCTTTATTTTTACTTCATCCTTTTGTTTGTATCCTTCTTCCTTCTGTAGCACCGTAACTCCCACCAGTTGTTATCACCTTCAATTTGTCCTTCTCAGTTCTTAAGCCTGCGTTTCCCGTTGCAGATCCAGGTTCATAGTTTCCTTTTTATCAATTTTTTCCTTTATTTTTTTTTCTCCCATCTCCCTTCTTCCCCAAGATTTCACTCTCAAGGTATGAAAAATGTTCAGTATTCACATTTCGGCCCTGTCGGAATGGAACTATATTCAAAACATTAGTTCACCCACCGGAAAAGCTGAAACAAAAAAAAAAACCGTCCGAACCTTAAAAACTGGTCACTTTTGACCACGGTTCGCACATGTCCCTACTTTTTTCCATAGAGTAGTTCTTGAAACTAAAAAAACCACAAAACTAAGAGGTTCACGGTTTTTCTAGTAGGACCATGGTTTGGTCCGAATTTCAAAACCTTGGTTCCTATGCCCAAAGTGAGAAGGTCATCCATGTTAAATAGACTTGTTTAGGCCATTAATATTGTCGTAAAGAATGATATAGTTAAACCACATCTTCCATATCAAAATGTAACCCTTTAAGTGAATAAATTGTAAATAACTTTTTTTTTTTTTTTTTGCTGAGAAGCAAGTATAAATTTTTAGAGTTGGGCTCTAAAAATTTTATGCCCATGTTCTTGTTTCTTCCTTGTATGTTTTCTTTAATCTCAATCACATTTTAGCTAGTTGCCCCTGAATTTAAGTGTGAGATGAGCTGGGGTTCTTCTATCACTTAAAAAGAGGGGGAGGGGGACCGGGGGTGTGGGACAGAGTCTAAAAACATCCAAAACACAAAATTTTGTTACTTTCTTTAAACTTTTGCAGTGATTTTATTTTTGACTCATTACTTTTTTTCCCAAAATAATAATTATTATTTTTGCTTGTGGGTAGTTGGTACCTATTTTCCATGGAAAGATGTCACTGCATAAGCCAATGGCCTCCGCCATATTAATCTATTCTCATGACTCTATCTGCCAAAAACTAGAAACACTTTTTTAACCACATTGTTCATGCTACCACAGCTTAAACTTTTGAGATAAAATACTTTGGTGCAAATTGCTGGGATAAAAGACTAATCCAACCTCAATTTCTCTTCCTCTCTCTTTTGATTTAGTCCAAAGCGTCAATTGCAGGGATAAATGCTTACCTTTACCGGAAACTACCCTGCACGCGCAACCATCACACTGATGGGTAAAAAACTTGGAAAAAACATTATCATATTCCTTAAGTAGACCTCCCTGAACAAGAAACTGTGACATCACTTTATCTTTGGCACTGCCGTGCGGTGCACCAGCAAAAGCAAAAGCAATCAGACAGTCCTCTCCAACTCCAAAAGCCATAATAGTCTATGCCTGCTTAGTGCTTACATACACATTCACTTTCATTTACTATACCAATAAAAAAGCCAAATCTAAATATTCTAATATAAATATAAAAAACAAAACAAACCATTTTGTTGGGTAAGTAAATAAAACTATAAAACAAAATAATTAAACCCAACTAACCTTCCCTTGAAATAACATAACTATATTAATAAAATATACCCATTTGATTCAAATTTATAATACATAGTCACATTTGGTCCTTCACAGCACCAAGTAAATGAATTATAGCAACCGGTCCTTCTCTCACCTTTTACATCACCGCATTCATATATTATATATACTTTGCTCTGTCTAGTCTGGCTTGCTTCTTTCTTGTAACCATGTCTTCAATAATGAGTCCTCAAGGTGTGGTCTTTGTCACAGCCATGGCTGTGTCCGGCACTGTTGTCCTTGTTCTTAAACTTCAAAAGTCTCTCCCAAATACCCAATTTTACGTTCTTGTATCTCTTCTGGTACGCAAAAAAATTGTCCTATATACATGCAGTACTATATACATACTATTTATCTCTTTGTTTTTTTTGCTAATGGGTGTTTTTTGTTTCTTTGTTTGGTGGCGTGTAGAGGAAAAGAAGAGGGAAAAGAAGAAGAAAAAAGTTCACTTTGCAAAGGATGTGGTGGATCCAAGTGGGGATGGAGAAGAGTATAGGAAGCAGCATGGTATTAGCGGCAATTCTTCTTCTTCTTCTTCTTCATCATCATTAGCTTCATCACCAACACCAAAGTTAGAAAAGTATAGAGGTCAAACAAGAGGAATGCCTGCCAATAGGGTGGCTTTGTACAATGGAATTCTCAGGGATCGTGTGGTTTGATGGAAACAAAGATGGAATTGATAAATGACTTCCTTTGGGTGGAAGACAAGCCACAAGACAATTCTAAATTCATCAATGATCAGCCTACTGCCTACATCGTTTATTTAAATAATCAACTACTAAAACATTCAAACTAAGGATAAGATAAATTAAAGTTAAAGATAAGAAGCAATTTGAATTCAAACTCCTAAGATTTTTGGATTAGCTCCTCCTGCACAGCAGCATGACTCTTGTTATTCTTATCTCCAAGAATTGCCAGGTATTTAGGATTAGGTTGAGGCTTTCTAGGACTCTTGCGTGGCTTTCCATCACTCGCCCCCCCCCCCCCCCCCCTTGAAGTGGAACCTTGTCCCCAAGGTTAATAGCTGGAAATTGCTGCTGGGGTTGTTCAACGTCCTCCCAAGTTGCATCTTCAGCTGCCATATTTTTCCATTGCACCAATGCTTCTGTGTACAGCTTAGTTCCTTGCTTCACTCACTTGTAGTCCAGAATGCATAGAGGTTCTAACATAGGCCCGTGCTCCTTAGAGTATGGAGGCAAAATACTAGTGACATTGCTGGTATCGCCCACCTTCCTCTTCAACAATGACACATGAAACATTGGATGGATCTTAAGAGTCCACAAGTAGTGCTAAATGATATGCTGCAGCTCCTACCTTAGCCGTGACTTGAAATGACCCAAAATACTTGCTTGCCAGCTTCTTATGTGCTCTTCAAAAAATACTATGCTGTCGATATGGTTAAAGCTTAAGGTACACCCAATCACCAACTAGGAATTGTTCTTCCCTACGCTTGGCATCTGCATATTGCTTCATCCTATTATTTGCTCGCTGCAAATTCCCATTTAGCTCCTTCAACAGCTGGTCTCAGTCAATCAAACTCCGATCAACCTCATTCACTGGAGATGATTCAACTAAATAATTGACCAATACCGGTGGGCTGGGGTCGACCATAGAGTGCTTGAAAGGGAGTGGTACCGGTAGAGCGATGATAAGTTGTATTGTACCAATACTTCGCCCAAGCTAAAAATTGCTCCCACTTCTTTGGACTCTGACTAGCATAACACTAGTGGTATTGCTCGAGGCAGCGGTTTATCACTTCAGTTTGCCCATCAGTCTGGGGGTGATAAGTTGAGCTAGTTTTCAATTGTGTACCTTGCAGCTTAAAGAACTCTCGCCAGAAAGAACTCATAAAAATGGGATCTCTGTCATTGACAATAGATCAAGGAATTCCATGTAACTTCACCACTCCGGAGACAAACACATCAGCTATTTTACTTACTAAATAGGGATGGCTTAGAGCAAAGAATGAGCGTACTTTGTTAGGCGATCAGCTACCACCATAATGGAAGTTTTTCCTGCAGAAGCAGGAAGGCCATCAATGAAGTCCACACTAATATCTTCCTATACTTGAGATGGAATCGGCAAAGGTTGGAGTAGGCCGGCGGGCGAATGTGAATCACTTTTGTTTCTTTGGCACACATCACATGCTGCCACATAAACTCGAACATCCTGCTTCATGGCTTCCCAATAGAAATTTTGTGACAATCTTCTATAGGTTCTTAACACTCCAGAATGACCCTTCATTTTTGAATCATGAAATTCCTTTAAGAGCACTTGTTTTAGTGAAGATGTTAGTGCAATCACCACTTGATTTTTGTAGAACAAGATTCCCGCTTGCTGCTTGTGGTGCAGCATGGTCTCTAGTGCTTCTTGCAACATACGAAGTTGTTTTATTAAGTATGGTTCTTCAGTGTTGGCTTGCTTGATTTCCTCCCAATATCAAACTGTGGCTGGCTTGCTCCATAGCACTAAATAATAGCAACAAGTAGCGGTCCATCAGTCAACCTTGACAATGAATCTGCTGCTGCTTTGGTTTTACTCGGCCGATACTTAATTTCATAGTTGAATCCCACTAACTTTGCTACCCATTTCTGTTGTTCCTGTGTGACCATTCTCTGTTCCAATAGGAACTTCAAGCTTTTTTGATTAGTCTATATCCGAAATTTTCCCCCCAACAAGTAAGGTCGCCACAACTTGACTGCTTCCATAATTGCCAGCATCTCCTTAGAATAAATCGACCATGCTCGTTTAGATGGACCCAATGCCTTACTCAAATAAGCAATGGGTCGTCCCTTTTGACTTAACACAGCCTCAATCCCATAGTCAGAGGCATATGTTTCAACAATAAAAACATTAGTGAAATTCAGTAGAGCCAACATCGGAGTAGTCACCATGGCACGTTTGAGTTTTTCAAATGCCTCATCTGCCTTTGAATTCCAACCAAAGTTCCCTTTCTTCAACAAGTCAGTTAATGGTGTTGCAGTAAGTCCATAATGTCGTATGAACTTGCGGTAATACCCGGTGAGACCAAGAAACCCACGTAGCTCTGTGACGTTTCGTGGCTTGGGCCAGCTTTGCATGGCTTCAATTTTCCGATTGTCCATGCTCACACCCTCTTGTGGATCACATGACCCAAATATTCAACTTCACGAGCTCCAAATGCACATTTGGATGGCTTAATAAAGAACTGATGGTTGTTAAGGACCTCAAGAACCTTCCGAAGTTGTGCTACATGCTTCTCCCACCCTTTGCTATAAATCAATATGTCATCAAAGAAAACCAGCAAGAACTTCCATAAGAATGGCTGGAATATGGAATTCATAGTAGCTTGAAAAGTGGATGGGGCATTACAAAGCCCAAAAGGAATCACCAAATATTCGTAATGACCACTGTGAGTGCGAAGGCTGTTTTATGAATGTCTTCGGGATGAACACGAATCTGATGGTAACCTGCACGAAGGTCCAACTTTGTAAAATACATTGCACTATGAAGCTCATCCAGCATATCATCCACTGTCGGAATTGGAAATCGATCTTTGATTGTCACCGTATTTAGAGCACGATAATTAGTACAAAACCACTAGGACCCATCTTTCTTCTTTACTAATAAGATGGGTGAAGAAAATGGACTGTTGCTTGGACGGATCAATCCTGTGGCTAACATTTCCTTCACTTGCCACTCAATTTCATTCTTTTGGAAATGAGCATAGCGGTAAGGTCTCATATTGACTGGTGAAGTTCCTTCTTTTAATGGAATCCGATGGTCAAATTCTCTAGAAGGAGGTAGTGTTCTAGGTTCTTCCAACACCTGATGAAATTCTTGAAGTAAGGGCTGTAACTCTACTGGAATAGTAGAACCTCCAACATGGTCTTCACCTTTCTGCATGATAGCAAATAACTCCCCACCACCTTGCACATCTCGTTCTAACCTTTGCATTGCCACCTCCTGAATGGGGTTAACAGAGGAGGATTTGATGACATATGACACATCCTCCCATAGGAATTTCATCGTCATTTTCTTCCAATCACACTCTACTGGTCCTAACAACTTCAACCATTGTATACCCAGTACCAAATCTAATCCATTGAGTGGTAAAGAATACAAAGTAGTGGAAAATTTAAATCCTTGGATTGTAATGGAAACTTGCTCATACCTTTCTTTGCAGACTAGGCTTTCTCTATTTGCAATCTTCACATTGAACTCTGTAATGGGCGTGACAGCCAATCCAAGTGAATGGGTCAGCTTTTGATCCACGAAGTTATGAGTTGACCCACTATCAATAAGGACAACCGGCTCTCTCTTCCCGATCCTAGCCTTGACTCGCATGGTTCAAGGGCTTGAATAACCTACAATTGCATGTAGGGAAATGAACGGAGCTTCTTCATTACAGTCCTCATGATCCTCCACAACTCCTTCCTCCAGCTTGTTAAAGGACTCCTCTATGAATTCTTGTTGTGGACAGACTTCAAGAAGGATAGATTGTGAGGTTGCACAATGATGCCCCGGTATGTATTTCTCATTGCAACTAAAGCATAGCCCTTTCTCTCTTTGTTTTTGCATTTCTTTCCAAGAAATTTTTCTGGTGCCTTTAGATTCAGTACCTTCAATCCCAGTTGCTCGCCCCGCTGATCCAATTGTGTTAGAAGAAATGGTCTTCTGTACTGACTTGGTTGCCGAGATTTTTGTGGGTTGCCAACCTTGTTTTGTCGTCGTTGCTTGTTCATGCTCTCATCCTTGATTCTAGCCAACTCTATGGCCTTAAAGAGTGTTTTTGGTTTGAACATTCGAATTTCTGAAGCAATGTCTACCTTCAATCCACCCATAAATGCCCCCACCAATGCCTTTTGTGGCCAACCATCAACACGATTAGCAAGCCTTTCAAACTCCCGTTGGTACTCCCTAAATGTCCCATTTTGACATATTCGGGACAAAGATTCATCAAAGTCATTTGCCTCGGTTGGCCCAAATCGGACCAACAACTCCTTTTTGAATTTTTCCCAAGTAACCACCTTGTTCTCCTTGCGGTACACTTTCTATAGCCACTGCCACCATTGATTTGCTTCCCCTTCCAAATGAAAAGTAGCCAAGACCACTTTACGTACTTCTCATGTTCCTTGGTAGTCAAAATATTGCATCACATGATCGAGCCATACTGTTGGATCATCTCCTGAGTACCGTGTAAAGTCCAGCTTGGTAGGCCAAGGTTGATCATTCACTGCACTTCTAACCCCAGATGTTTGGGAAAGTCTTTGCCCACTATGTGTTGACGACTCTGGTTCCTCTGGCTTCAAAGATGAACGAGAAGCTGATTTGTCCCGAGATTGAAACAACAGCTCTTTGAGTTCACATACAGATGAGCCCAGATCTTGAGACTCAGCTGTCATCTTCTACACACTCTCCTTCAGCTCTTGCATGTCTGACTCCAGTTTTTCAATTCGGTCCTTGTTGGTGGCCATGCTCTAATACCAAGTTGATGGAAACAAAGATGGAATTGATAAATGACTTTCTTTAGGTGGAAGACATACCACAAGACAATTCTAAATTCATCAATGATCAGCCTACTGCCTACATCATTTATTATATAATCAACTACTTCAACATTCAAACTAAGGATAAGATAAATTAAAGATAAAGATAAGAAGCAATTTGAATTCAAACTCCTAAGATTTCTGCATCAGCTCCTCCTGCATAGCAGCATGACTCTTGTTATTCTTATCTCTAAGAATAGCCAGGTATTTAGGATTAGGTTGAGGCTTTCTAGGACTCTTGCGTGGCTTTCCATCATGGTTCAACGAATGGGTTACTCTTATTGATCCAATTTCTGTGCAAAAATCTGTGTTTATGGTATCCAATGTAGGCCTTTTTTTTTTTTTTTTACCTTTCTTCTTTTTAACTTTAAATTTAGAATCTGTAATTAGGAATTGGAAAGGAGACCATAGGCTTTGATGGTTCTTGAAGTTCATGTTCTCATAGTCTGATTGGGAACAGGGTGAAACCTCTTGGAAGAGTAAAATTTCTTGGGGTTATTAACTTAGTCAAGTTGCCCTGCATATTGGTTCAAATCTAGTATTTCATGAAAGGACCAAACATATTGAGATTGACTGTCATGTAGTGAGGGATAAGATGTTGGCGAAGGTCATCAAGTTAATTCATGTGAGAACACATTGTCAACTTGCTGATTTGCTAACCAAGGCACTAGGATTTAATCAATTTTCCAATCTGGTTTGCATGATGGGAATGCTTAATATATATTCTACAGTTTCCCTTGAAGGGGAATATCATAATAGAGGGAAGAAGTGTGAGAAGCATGAAAAGTAAGGAACAAATTAGAGCTTGATAGAAGCAAGAACAAGTGAATCTGTAGAATTGAAAACAGAAGAAAATGACAAGTAGCTTAAGGAGATAAACTGCATGTAGTTTTGTATTTAATAGTTAGTGAGTTAGTTATAACGCGTGAGCTAGTTAGTTATGATTCTGTTCACACATGTAAAAATTAGTTAGTTAGTTTTTCTTTGCAGTTTGTTCATTTTCTTTTCTTTGTACAGTATATAAGATGTACAACTCGATTTCTAATAAAGATTGAGAAGTATTTTCCAATTCTCTGATATGGTATCAAAGCAAATTCCCAAATTTTGTCTAGGTTTCATACTTTCTCTCAATTTTCTTTGAGAAAATTCTTTCTTTTCTCTAAGAAAATTCTTCATTGTCAACAATGGCTCCCTCTGCAACTCAGAGTGCTACTACTGGAGAGAATGCACCATCTTCGTCTTCACAAGATTTACCAATGGATGATCCCTTGTTCTTGCATCATGCAGAGAGCTTGAGTAGAGTTCTTGTTATGCAACCCTTGATTGGTGCAAAGAACTATTCAGCATGGGCTCGAGCTGTGAGGAAAGCCTTACTCACCAAGAACAAATTGGGGTTTATTGATGGTTCTCTCACCTTATCATCTCCATTGGTGTCTACTCCTTCAGCTATTCAAGCTTGGATCAGATGTGACAACATGGTTGGAACTTGGCTAACCAATTCAGTCTCACCAAAACTTCAAGCAAGTATCTTTTATGAAGACATGGCTTAGGAGATTTGGACTGATCTGAGGAATCGATTTGCTCAAAGCAATGGACCAGGAATTTACAATCTTTAAAAGGAAATTGCAGAGCTCCATCAAGGTGAAGTTTCTGTGATTGATTTCTTTACTCAATTGAAAGTGCTTTAGGATTAATTGCAAAATTATAGTCCATTTCCTTCATGTACATGTGGAAAGTGTGTATGCAATGTGAATAAAAGGCTTAGTGATTTGCAAGTCTGAGAGTCAATGACGAAGTTTTAATGATACTTCTCCCTCTTACAAGAATTATGGGTCCCACTATAAATTTAATTAGTGGGACGCATAATTATGTGAGAGGGGGGAGTACGCATATATGGTACTCTGGGAGTACCTAATAATTACTCACAAAATGAGAGTAAAGAGACATCATATTAAGTAATGTAACTACGTGAGCCTGTAACATCCCCAACTCCCTGAAAGTCTATACTGAAAGCACTACTCTCCATATTAGAAGGGGAGCAACAAGACCAACCACAAGACAAATGTCACAATATTTTCACAATTGTTGAGGTATCAATTCCTTATATGTCAAAATAAAATAATAAAATATATGGTTGAGACCAACCACAACTGAAAATAAAGATATTGTGAAAGTGTTATGACATAGGCGTTAGTTTCTTATAAATCAAAATAAATTAAAATATCAGACAAGGATCAGCTACAATTGAAAATCAATATATTTTATTGTAAAAATATTATTGTTATCACAATATTTTCACAATTATTAAGATGTAAGTTCCTTATAATTATAGGTCAAAATAAAATAAAATAAAATAATATTAGACGAGATCCACCACAATTGAAAATAAAGGTGTTGTAAAAATGTGGTGACATTTTATTGTGTTATTAGACATCTTTTTCAATTTAGTCAAATTTTGGGCACCAAAATTCATTGTTTTAAGCATAGTTTTTTTGGGCTGGCTTTTTGTTTGTTTGTTTTATTTCCTGCAACATAATTTTACACCCAACAAAAAAAGAAAAATGGGCCCCATCTTTGGGGTAATTTCATTCTCCCTATGAACTTTAAAATAGAGCAAATAATCCCTTTTAGTGAGTGTGTATTGCCCTCAACAAAAAGGTTCTAAAAAACTCTTGTGCCAAATAGATATTCATATTTTAAATATTATTCTAAGTTTAAGTACATAGTTTCATACTTTTTCAAATAGAAGTTTTTTCTTAATTTTTTTACTTATGTGCCACCCTAATTAGTGTATATATATATATATATATATATATATATAAATAGTAAATATACAGTTATATATAGCTTTTAAAAATATAAATAAAATTGTCAGTGTTTAGCTTGTTTCACATTATTTGTATAATAATAATAAAATAATTATCTTTGTTGGGCTATATTTTAATTTGCGTAGATTGAGATGGACTAAATGCTAAGTTTAAGCCCAAAACTCGAAACAAATTTTTTTCTTTTTCTTTTTGAATAAGTCTAGTGCTACAAATGCCACATCTCGCCCATGTGACGAGTTGTTGGTGGAGGGGTGGTGGTGAGTCCATATGGAGACACCTCTCCACCAATCACAACTCATCACATAAGCGAGTTGTTTCACATTATTTGAGCTATATTTTAGTTTGTTTCACATTATTTATATAATAATAATAAAATAATTATCTTTATTGGGCTATATTTTAATTTGCATAGATTGAGATGGACTAAGTGCTAAGTTTAAGCCCAAAACTCATAACAAATTTTTTTCTTTTTCATTTGTTGTGCCACTCTATGCGGCACAAGGCTTATCCTTTCTTTTTATTTCTTCCGTATTCCCTCTCCCCTCACCTGCCAACTATCAGATCAACGTCTCATCAAAGTCCTTTTTGTTTGTTTTACCTTCAACCGTCTGCTATTATTTCCAGCCGCCATCTTTTATCACTTTCAGATTAGTTTTCTTCAGTTCTCACGCCTATGTTTTCTTGTTTTCGCGTAGTTTCTCTTTTGTCAATTTTTTTTTTCTCTCCCACCTCCTTTCTTCCCCAACATTTCACTTTCTCACAGTCAGAAACCTTTCTTGTATTGAACAACCACCTAATAAATAAATATTTGAATTCTACATAATTGTTTAAACTAAATTTTTTAGCATTAAACTAAATTTTAACTACTTAGAAAAATAAAGAAAGAAAGGATGAATTCTACATAATTGTTTAAAAGCATACAAGGCAGTGAAAGATGCATTCAACATTGCAAGTATATTGTTGTAAACCGTAATACTTTTACAGTGAGTTTTTTTTTTTTTTTCAATTTATTTTAAGAAATCAAATTTCATGTTTTAAACTTTATGTTTAAACTATTCTCTTAATTTGATTGTAATGAACTATGAATTGATTAGTTTTCAGATTAATTTCATTTTCAAACTTGTCTTTTAATCTTGCTCTCCAAGCTAAAATTCTGGTTCCGCAACTGCCTTATTCCTATGTATCCATGTGGCCCAAAGAGTAATAGCAAATAGGACTGTGAATTAGTGCCAGTTGTCTTGAATTTGGCTGTTTTTCTCAGCGGTCTTGCGTAATTGGAAATATCCTTTTTTTTTTTTTTTTTTTGAGAATATAATTGGAAATATCTCTGCTTAAATTGAAACTCTATTCTAACTTCTAAGCATAGTACTAAGTAATTTCAAAATAGAATTTGTCAATGACCGACCATCAACATAAAAGTCGGTTTGGCAACTTGTAAAATGATAATTTTTCCTACTTTTCATATATATATATATATATATATATATATATATACGAAATAGGTTCAAGATATACTTTGTGTAACTCTAAGAGTTATACATTTTTTAAATTATTAGATTTAAATAAATCCAACAGTAAAAAAAAAAAAGACCTCATTAATACTAATATTCTAATTAAAATCTCATTAATTATCTCTTATTTATTATATTTTATATCTATTTCTAAATAATAAAAAAAGTGTTATATATTTTTGTTGAGGAAGAAAAAAAGAAAAAGTTATATTTGACCCTTTCTACGTTTCTCTCTCTATCTCTACAGAAATAATATGGAATAAAGAGACCAACTATTCTTCCACTGCAGCTCGACTAGTAAGATATGGAGAGAAGATTCTCAAAAAAAAAAAGAGTAAGATATGGAGAGAAGTTATGAGATATTTTTAATTGATAATCCTAATACTGAGTCAAGTACATTGGCGATTGGGCTCTAAGAAAGAGATAATAGCATTCCATATCAATATGTGTCTCTCAGAGAATAGATATATCATATAGTGTGATTTGACAAGATCAATTGTCATTTAAAAAAAATGAAAAGTAGGAAAACAGTACCGCAATCTATCCATGGACTTGAAAGTTGAAACCAATTCAAAGGCTTCTTTTGTGATCGCAAAGTCCTGGACGGCTGGACTTTAGCATTCCAAAAAAAAAAAAAAAAACTCTTGGACTTCAAATTTAACGGCTGGACTTTAGCATTCAAAAAAAAAAAAAAAGTCTTGGACTTTAAATTTATTTTGCCACTTATACAAACAAAACAAATCTTTATTAAAAAAAAAAAAATTTAGGGGGTGTTTGGTAGAATAGTTTGAGTAATGTTATTTGTAATTTTTTGAAATACGTGTGGGTAAAAAAGTGTGTAAAAATGTGTGTGAAAATATGTGTAATATTGTTTAAAATGTAAAAATTGAGTTTGAGATGGTAAAACAAGCAAACTCTTTAATTATGTATTTTTCGTGATGACTATATTGAGTAGGAGGATGAGTGAAGAGAGATAATGTGAAAACGTTTTAGGAGTAAACACAAATATGGAAATTCAAAAAATAAGGGATAATAAATGATATGGTAATCAACATTAATGGGTTTATATTTTTGACCATTAGATCTACTTAAATCTAATGGTGAAGAAAATGTGTAATTTGAACCCATCTCTCTCTCTCTCACTCTCTCTCTCTCTTTATATATATATATATATATATATAGTTGGGTTCAAGTTACACTTGGTGTAACTTTAAGTAATGTTACACCACTCAATAACTTGTTATAGAATTCATATTTTGAAAATCTCACCGTTGAATTACATGTTCTATATATTCTTAACATTCATGTCAATTTTATTGTCAATTGGTTTTTAATTACCATTTGTTCCATGAACTCAACTTTTATGCATTATTTTAAACTATAAAAACTTAAATTTAAACAATTAATTGATGACATGACTATTAATCTTTTATCACCTTGAAATTTTGCAAGCATGAAGAATATATGAAGATAATGTAATCTAATGGTGAATTTGTCAAAATTCGTATCCAATTAAAAAATATTGAGTGATGTAATATTGCTTAGAGTTATTCTAAATGTAACTTGAACCCAACCCATATACATATATATATATATATATAGGTGATTAGAGTTATTCTAGATGTAACTTGAATCCAACCCATATATATATATATATATATATATATGTAAATATGTATATATGTCATATCATATCACCTATATATATATATATATATACACTATAAAACCAAAATTTTTGACTTTTTGTTGACTTCATGAGAGCTTGCCACATAAGATTTGAAGTTCTCACAATTTTCCACATCATTATTATTATTTTTAATTTGGTTTATTATTTGGGTTTTAAAATATGCCTTAGGCCTTCCACAAATCCTAAATGTAGTACCTCCACAAACCCTATTTTCCCCAGCTATGGTTTCTACCAAGCGGTCTTTTATTTTGTAAAATAGTTCATATTATTCTAAACAGGAGAAGCCCCATAATATACATACATATTTAAGAAAGTCTAAAAATAAACATAACTTTCATTTAAATAGAAGAATAATACTAGTGATACAAACTATTTTACAAAAAATATTACAAACTGTTGATGTGGTGAGTAATTATTGGTAAATGAAAAAGCGATATTAATGGTATGCCTAGATGAAAACCAATAAGAGGTTGGCTACATCTACATTTTGTAAAAATATTGTAAAATAGAATACAATCCATAAATATATATGTTAAAAAATTACAATAATTAAACAATCAATATCTTTAAAATGAACACATAGGTATTTTAACAATTACTTCAACAAATAAAAGGGAAAAAAAATTCTAATTTTCATCCCAACACATCTAAGGCTTACTTGTACCATAGCTATAGAAAAATTGAAAGGTTAGCAGCTTTGTTGATTCGCAACACCACCAAGTCCCCCACATAATTGCAGAAACTTTTGCTCACAGTGCTCTTATAGGTGACTCTTTCATTCTCTTTGTCACTATTGGCATATGACTTTTTTTTTTCTTTTCAGTTCTTTCCTTTTCCCACTACTGCCGTAGTTTTGTGTTTACAATATAAAAGTAAAAGTTCCGTGTGACTAGACTAGACAAGAAAAAGTGAAAGACAAGCTTGAAGCTTACGTACGCCCCTCAACCCTATATAGTGCTCATGTGTTACTTTACTTTTCATTTGCTTTCTTTTTTATTTTCTTTATAATATATTATTTGTTATTATAATAATCAATATATTATATACTATAGGGCATTATAATTTATAAATGTACTTGATTAGTTTGATTAAAATATATAGTATATACTACTATATTAACATGTATTTAACATTTCAAAAAAAAAATTTTAACATGTATTTACCTGTTGTTGTTAGGGTCATATGTTTTGTAATTGGCTAATCTTTTGACAAAATGCACTTTACTTGTAATTGGGTAGATCTAAGATGGGTTTAGTACTTCAAGAAACATGTTGTTCAAGTTAAGTATTAAAGACATGAAGACTGGTCTAAGAAATAAGTGAAAAAAAGCTGTTTATTAGGTCTCGATAGATGCCTGCTATTGAGACTTAATGTGAAGCTCAATAAATAGCTCGACAGCAGCTCGATTTATCGAGAACTACGATTTCAGAATTTCCAGATCTAAAATCTGGCCCAGGCTTTTGTATTTGTTTAGGGTTTTTTTTTCTTGCAACCCGAGACATATATAAGGCTTATTTTAAGAGCCGTCACACATGGATACAAAGACCAAGAGACTTATTTTCTTTGTGAGAAGCTACTGCATTTGTACGCCATTGGTTTTGTAACCAAGTACTTCTAAATCTTCATTATTGATGAAATGAAGAACTTTGTAGCCAACAACATCTATTCAAGTTGTTGGAGTTAGTCACTACTAGGATCTGTGCAAAGGATTAGTCACAAATTGGAGGTTTGTGCATCAAGGGAAAGAAGTCTATTACAAGATTAAGTCCAATTGGGTATTGGAGCGAAGGTTCAACTGTAGGTTGGTCTTTCGAGATAGGCCAGAGTAGTTGGTAAGATTCCTTATTCTTGTAACCGCTTGATTGCTGATTAGTAGATTATTGGGAGTGGTGACCTTAAGATCACCCGGTGGGGGTTTTTGCCTTGCGTGGTTTTCCCCATTTGTCAACAAATCACCGTGTCAAATTTATATTCCACTGCATTTAGTATTTTTGGTGATTTGTTGGCGCCTTCACGTTTTGCATGCAATTGAACCTAATTAATCAACTTGGGTAATTGAATTAATTAACCAGGGTTAAATTATCTTAACCCAACAGGTGGTATCAAAGCGGGCACACTTTGATTAGGTTTTAATCTTTACTGTGTGATCCATTGACCTTTGTTGTTATGGATCATGGGCAATCCCTAATTATTCCTCATTTATTTGATGGTACTAACTATGCATATTGAAAAGTACGCATAAGAGACTTTTTGCAGTTTTAGATGAGAAAGTATGGCTTACAGTTGAAGTAGGTTGGAAGAAACTTGAAGAGCCACTAGCAATGTGAGATGATACCAAGATCAAAGTTGCAAATGTTAAGAATAGAGCACTGGATGCTCTGTTTAGTGCTGTGACCAATGAAGAATTCAAGAAGATCTCTTCGACTGACAATGCGAAGGAAGAATGGACTATTCTTTAGAATACCTACGAGGGCACAAAAGCTGTTAAAAACTCCAAGCTCCAAAGGCTCACTACCAATTTTAAGGAAATAAAGATTGATGAGGATGAGTCATTCGATAAATTCTATGCCAAGCTCAAGGACATAGTGAATTCAGCTTTCAATCTTGGAGAACAGATTCCAAAGTCCAAGATTGTCAAGAAGATCCTCAGATCTCTTCCGGGAAGATTCCATGCCGAGATCACTGCCGTCGAAGAATCAAAGGATCTTGATTCTATTCCCTTGACAGAGTTGATTAGAAACTTGCAAACTTATAAACTAGGGTTAGCAAGGGTTGGCAAGGGTGGCAAAGGCAAGAACATGGCCTTGAAGATTAAGAATGATGATAACGATGAGTCGTTTGAAGATGAGGATACCAAGTTAAAATCTAATATCACCAGACAATTCAAGAAGTTTATAAAAAATGTGAATGTCAAAGCAGGTGATAAGGATCACAAACAGTCTGCATTCTCTCAATTCAAGTCCTAAGACAAATGTAAGAGAGAAGTCAAGGATGTTGGTCAAGGCAACAATGTTCCTGCTGGCCAAAGTGCTATGGGTGTCAAGGATTTGGACGCATGAAGTAAGAGTGTCCCACATATCTCAAATCCATTGGCAAAAGCAAAACCCTAGCTGCCACCTTGAGTGAAATGGAACTAGAAGTAGATTCTGATGAAAGTGACCAAGATGGGATAGTGAGTGCTTTCATAGCTGCTATTCAGTCTTCTGAGGAAGTAGTAGACCTAATTA